>CM036250.1:5603499-6260999 GCA_020698575.1 Bostrychus sinensis
ATGTCTTTGGTATTTGTATACTGCAACCATGTCTTGTATTTATTGTATTTTATTTATTGTACTGTGACTGATGGTGAACCAAAGACAAATTTAGTTAACCTTTTAAACCTGAATAGAGCCCGACGGGGCTCCGCCCCCTTGCGTCCGCTTGTTGGGACCATAGCGGGGAGATACAACGGCTGACACACACATGTCTGACATCCTCGTGTTCGGACAATTCGTGGCAACAAAACTATCTACTTCAATTTCTATTCAACAGTTGGATTCTGCCTGGAATTTTTAAAAATAAAACATGTATATCTTTCCATTGCTTTGTTTATTTGGCACAAATTTTGCTGCAGTAGACCAAGATATGTGAAATTTTCAATTTATGTTGTTATTTGCTTCACTACAGGAAGGAAAAAGGCTTTTTTGGAGGCAAATATGTGTTTTTTTTCAGGTGGAAATTAGAATAATCCATTTCAACCTCAATTTATGGTCAAACAATATAATTTATTAATATTATTTCTCTTCCACAGTAATCCCCAAAGTCCACCAATTAATTTGCTACCAAGGTTAGCTCTGTACACCTAGTAAATGCTGAGTAAAACCTTAATAAATGTAGATATAGAATTTTCGGGAAAAAGGCCTCAGAGCTTAACAGGTTAAAGTTACACACACCTGGAGTTTAGATGTGACTGCTACAAGACCAGTATAATATTGGACTCAAAATTCTTGAGACGCTCAGAACCCAGTATTTTTTTGCTTGACTGTCCGGTCCTGCCCGAGACAACCTCAGTCCTGCCCCATCCTGCAAGGCCCAAAAAGGTGCTCTCGGTCCATACCAAGGTCCAAGGACTAAGGTCTGGTTTGTTTGTGATAGTTCAAACTTTCAAACCAAATCCAGCAAATCCAGACACATTTAAACTTATAAAGAAGAACAAACGTAGGTGGGAGAGAGGTAAACAGATCTCGGTATGATTTAAAAATACAGCAGAGTCATGGATTGTGCTGCTGTAAGCTCCCCTGCAGCAGCTGTCTCCTGTGCAGCGCTCTGTTTCCTGATGAATGTCTTTAGAGATTTAAAACATGTCTTCAACAGTGCACTAGAAGTTTATCCTGTTTGTTTTAATGGTATATTAATAACAGCATGTTCCTATGCTACCTACATCCAAATGATCACCATATTTGTTCTTTTAAACTCTAAAACAAAGTGACACTTCACCACATTAAACTGTTTATCATTTAGATGCTAATGACAGCTTCAGGGAATGTCCGGGTTTTAATATTGCGGTGTGAAAATAAAAGTTAGTGAACCAAACAAACAAAGGTTCAGGTGTGAAAACGTCCTTAACCCCAATTTTAAAAAGTTACGTTATTACTGTTCAGTGACAAAAGTGCCCCTGTCACAAAACATAATAAAAAATGTTTTCTGCTTTTTTTGCATAAATCTTTTAATCAGCTTTTCCCTGATCATAAATACCAAATATGTATTTTTTTTTTAAATGTAACCCTTTTTATACCAGTGTATGCAAGAGCATCTCAGTTTTTTAGTAAAAAAGACACAAAAAAATAAATATTTGTAATATTCTCAAAGCAAACTGGATTTTTTTAGGGGAGTTATCGCTTTGGGTCTGTCAAAGCTCACCAACAACATTTATTTTAGGGATTTTTTTTCTGTGCTGTGTACAATCTAAAAAACAACTCCTATTAAAACTGGTTGTAACTTTTTATTACTACCAAAAAATCACAAATCCATCTAAATCAGTGTTGTTGGTAATCTTTGGCATGCTCAAGGCTTTAATAATCCCCCCTAGAAAAATCCACTTTGCTCTGAGAATATTAAAAATATTTATTTTCTTTTTTTGGGTGTTTTTTTTTTTTTTTTTTTTTTACAAAAACATTGACTGCATTTTCATGCACTAGAATACTCCGATTAAGGTCCATATTTAGTAACTCTGTGTAAGGTGTTTACATGCGCTACTGAAATTAGCATGTTCATGTTTACTGTCAAGAGCATATTCTGATTAAGCTTAAGTTAGAGTTTTAAATGTTGTGTTAATATATGAGATCTAAAACGCACTTATAGCAGATATTTAAAACATTGCTGCATTGTCTGTATTTAATAAAAGGACGAGAGTAAATCCTGGAGTGTAGCGGTGAGAGGCTGGAGGTAAAGCTAATGCTAACGCTAGGCTACACCTTCTGTTTCCTGTTTAGTCCCAGCTTTCTGTGCTGTGTTGTGCAACTGTACTGACCCTACATTTAAACAACTCACTATATAACATCAGTAGTTTGACTCGTGTTAATATAATGTTAAAAATAAACGCAATGTTTTTTGAGCCCCACGGTGCCGTCTAAAACCGGAAACAGCTGTTGCTAATAACCACTGATAACCGCTAGCTTGTTTTGCTGAGAATAACGGCGCTTTTGACCATTTTCTCTTGAATTAAGAAAGTTTTTATCAGTCACAAAGCCACCTTAACTTCAGCCAAAAAGGTGAGAAGAAGCAATAATCTGATTAAGGTGTTTACATGCAGCAATAATCAGAATAAAATCGGAATAACCCAGGTGTCTTATTCTGATTAAGGCTTATTCTGAAGGTCATTCTAAAACGGTGTTTACATGACAGTATCTTATTGTATGCTCATTGAGATGCTATTACATAAACTGGGATAAAAAGGGTTAAAATTCTGAAATTAATGAAATATTTGGTTATTATGATCAGGACAGACGTTGATTAAAAGATTTATTTAAAAAAAAGTAGAAAAAAATAAGAAGTTATACATTTTTTATGATGATTTGTGACAAGGACACTTTTGTCACTGAACAGTAGCAACGTAACAGATTTAGTTAGAGAGTGGAAAAATCAAGTAATGTTAGATTTGTGTTTAGAATTAGTGATGGATTGGTTGCGAATGAGCCGGTATAAAGAGCTGGCTCTTTAAAGTGAACAGCGAGAGCGGCTCCCATCCATGAGCCGTTTTTTAATATTAGAGAAAAAAACAGATCAGCCCCTCTGAGCTGAGGCACTTGGTCTTCCTCAATGCCAATAAAAAATGTACAGTAAGACAGTTGATGGTGGTTAGTGAAGAGAGAGACACCTGAAGCTGTTGGGAGCTGCTGTTTTGCACAGTGCACATTGCGATATAATTCAGGATTTTTTTAGGTTATATATTTATAATGAAGTTTTGGGGGTTTTGAGGTCAGCTGTTGCTGTTGTTTTTACTTTTTACTACTAAATAAAGCCTTGCTTTTTGTTAGGGGTGTGTGTGTTTAAATAAAAAAAAAAATCCTTTTTATTTTTATGCTTAATTATAGCTGTTTTTTGTGTAGTAGAGTGGTTCTGTAAGCAAGTCAGTTCATTTAGTGGTTTCAAAGCATCAGAACTTTTGAGTATTTGAGTTACATGAGTACATAACACAACTAATGTGTCAAAACTGTGTTGAATTTGGCTAAAATATAAAAGGTATTGGAGCTAAAATGTAGAGCCATCTGGAAGCCAAAAGAGCCGGCTGTTTTTGGTGAGATAAACCAAATGATCCAGCTTCACTAAAAGGAGCCAAATTTCCCATCACTATTTAGAAAATCAATAATAGTGATAAAAAAGAGTTAAAACCAGTTTAAACCCATCGCAGCCCTGTTCAGGTCTGTCCCTCTCTGTCCCGGCAGGAGAGGAGCGGATCGGCCGGGACTCTCTGTACGAGCAGGAGGGGAAGGTCCAGTTCGTGATCGACGCCGTTTACGCCGTGGCCCACGCGCTCCACAGCATGATCCAGGACCTGTGCCCGGGCAGCGCCGGGGTCTGCGGGAACATGGACCCGGTGGAGGGGCGGGCGCTGCTGCGGTACATCCGGGCCGTCAACTTCAACGGTGAGAGAACGACATGAGCCTTCAGTCCAAGAACTCATGAAAACTGTCTGAATCCAGTCCATAATAGGGATGTAACGATGCACTGAAGTCAGGATTTGATTCGATTCACGATTTTTTTACGATTTTATTAGCAGATGTAATTGCAGTATAATTATGTTATTGTAAGGATTTGTTCATTTTGGGTGAAAGCATCAAAGAGGACGATGATTCAGAAGTGTAATCAAGTCAGAAGTTTATTCAGTAAAAACACAGGTAAGGTTACAGTCAGCAGAATGAGCGCGCTCCTAAAGAGGAGTATGACGATCTCTGCATAGCATTATCTTCTTGGCTTCGAGTAACTTTTTTGTGCATAGGGCAGGGCCACAAAAAGTTCTCAGTTTCTGCAGAGTCTTCCCACCATCGACAGGAGCCCCCCTGCAACCTTGGGTCTGATAACTTTGTAGCAAGCTCATTATTTGTGCCATATTTGGAATGCACCTAAGAGTAGAGTGACCTTAGAGTGAAAGAAGAAAAACATCACATAAAATCAAAGTATTATTATTACTAATATTGAAGCGTTATTAACCTTAGCAGTAGTACATCAAAATATAAGTTTAATGGTAATAAGCAAAGCTATCTGTAGAAATATTCAATATTATATTATATTATATTATATTATATTATATTATTATTTTTTTACATAGCTTATTTGTGTCTCCTTATCAAACGTAACAGAAATTGAATTAAAAAGTAGATATTAAAACAATAGATAGGATCAAAATAGCAAAAATATATAAAATCATTTGTTAGTAAATTTTAATAACATTTTTCTACTCTCCTCCAAAAACAGAGACTACAGTAGCGAGCAATGCACAGAGAAGCAGCTTATTATAAATCCACGCCTCAGTAATATGTAATGAGCCTAATAAAAGTCAAGTCTTTAAAAAAATATCAGAGTGGAAAGACTCATCCTCAGTAAAGACTCTGATCTCCATGGAAACGCTCCGGGGGAGGGGCCACTGAAACTTCAGATAAACTTTAGCTGTTGTTAGCTTTGCTTTAGCTCGCTGCTAACAACAAGCTACTTTCTGAACGATGCTAAATGGAGCAAACAGGTTTGTGCAGCGTAAATAAGACCTGCAGATGTGTCTCTCCCGCCGTCTGCCCTGCGCTTGTTGTTTTTCCTTTGTGAATGAGGACGCTGTGTGTGCACTCCTCCGTCTGTGCGAGAGGTGAGGGAGTGCTCTTGTACAGCTCATGTACAGGCTTTTCACGTTCCCGGCACGTCGGGCTAGTTATTTTACGAGTCCTCTAAACTAAAACTTGATATAAATGAATGTTTCTCTTCAGTAAAATGGCCAGGTAATGATGTCTAGCGCCAAATACGTGAGCCAGATTACGCACCATTATACTCTGGTGGCCTGCACGCTGTTTTAAAGGGACATTGCGATTCTTTTCTTTCTTTTTTTTTTTTTCACATCAATTCAAAATTTTTCTCTTTAGCATAGATTTTTAGCCAATTTACGAAGAATCATTACATCCCTAGTCCATAACCATCAGCACAGCCACACCGCCGGTCCATTACTGTTTCTTAACCCTCATCCGACCAAGGCGGGTAAAATGTGACCCCAGGCGTGTGTTTTTTTGTCAGAGATGTTTAATTTATCACTCTGTCTTTTCATGACTTTGTGGGGCTACTTGTTATCTACAACTTCACGAAGGTATTTGGGGTTTCTGATGTAATTTGAGAATTTTATAAACAGAAACATGTCGGGGTCACTAATGATCCCAGTCAAAAGCACCTATTTTTGCCTGTGTTTTTAATGTTTTTATCAGTTTAAGTAGTTTTTCTTTTACAAAACATCAATATTAGAAATGCCACACACTAGAGGGAGGCTAGGAGCTTTGTTTGTGTTACTGTGGATTGTTTCTGACATAAAACATGCAACTTTTATTAAACAAAGTCTAAAATTTTGTGTCTAAATCAGCGTAAGGGGGTAATGAGGGGCCCCAGTGCAGGTTTTCAGAATGGGCCCTAAAGTTATAAAACACTCATGATCATTTTAGCCATAAAAAGTGCACTGTAATTTCTGAAAGTTGACTTAATACTTTCCTTTAAAATATTAAAATGTCAATGCCACAAACATTTATTTTTGTTTATAAGTAAACTTTGTAGTTTGTGAAGGAATTATGCCTGTTGTACTTTTACTTTAATCATAAGAATAGCTTGGCTGTGTAATTTATAGCCCAGAAAGAAAATAATCCACTAAAATTGACTATAATTAAGAACTGTCAATGGGCCCCCCTTCATGTCCCGGGCCCTGCACTGCCTGATGTTACGCCCCTGGTCTAAATATGCTAGTTATGTGCAAATGTATACAAATAAATTACAAACAAAATCTTTTTACTTGAAATATATCACTAATGAAAACCAAACAGTACAGAGTATTTAATTGTAGGTTGCTACGATGAGGGTTAAATTCTTTTATACCACGCACGTTTCCATCCTCATGACTCGGCGCTCCCTCGGTTAAACACTGTCCTGTCCCGTCACAGACCTCTGTATTTTTAATCTCAGCAGAGAGAGGAGAGAGTCCACAGCACAGAACCACTGTCTCTAAATATTTAACCACACCACTATAAACCATTTAACTGCTTAACTTTTCTGACCCTTCATTAGCTCCACAGCACTGACCACAGCCTCCTCACAGCACTGACCACAGCCTCCTCACAGCACTGACCACAGCCTCCTCACAGCACTGACCACAGCCTCCTCACAGCACTGACCACAGCCTCCTCACAGCACTGACCACAGCCTCCTCACACAGCACTGACCACAGCCTCCTCACAGCACTGACCACAGCCTCCTCACAGCACTGACCACAGCCTCCTCACAGCACTGACCACAGCCTCCTCACACAGCACTGACCACAGCCTCCTCACACAGCACTGACCACAGCCTCCTCACACAGCACTGACCACAGCCTCCTCACAGGGGGAGGCTCCCAGCTGCAGGATCAATACAGATGTGCTCATGTGAGGAGCTGTACAGATGTTTAACTGTTCCCTCTGTGGGACACAGGCCACGCCCTGCATCAGAGCGAGGCCGGAAAACCAACAACTTCTCAAAAATCCCATTAATAAAGAATCAGCCCTCTCCTCTCTCTCTGCTCCTGATTCTGATCTGACCCAAGGTCCTCTCTCCTCCTCTCTCCTCCTCTCTCCCCTCCTCTCTCCTCCTCTCTCCTCTCCCCTCTCCTCTCCTCTCTCCCCTCCTCTCTCCTCCTCTCTCCTCCTCTCCCCTCCTCTCTTCTCTCTCCTCCTCTCTCTTCCTCTCTCCCCTCCTCTCTCCTCCTCTCTCCCCTCCTCTCTCCTCTCTCCTCCTCTCTCTCCTCCTCTCTCCTCCTCTGTCCTCCTCTCTCCTCTCCTCTCCCCTCCTCTCTCCTCCTCTCTCCTCCTCTCCCCTCCTCTCTCCTCTCCTCTCCCCTCCTCTCTCCTCCTCTCTCTCCTCCTCTCTCCTCCTCTCCCCTCCTCTCTCCTCTCTCCTCTCCTCTCCCCTCCTCTCTCCTCCTCTCTCTCCTCCTCTCTCCTCCTCTCCCCTCCTCTCTCCTCCTCTCTCCTCTCTCCTCTCCTCTCCCCTCCTCTCTCCTCCTCTCTCTCCTCCTCTCTCCTCCTCTCCCCTCCTCTCTCCTCCTCTCTCCTCTCTCCTCTCCTCTCTCCTCCTCTCTCCTCCTCTCTCCTCCTCTCCCCTCCTCTCTCCTCCTCTCTCCTCTCTCCTCTCCTCTCCCCTCCTCTCTCCTCCTCTCTCTCCTCCTCTCTCCTCCTCTCCCCTCCTCTCTCCTCCTCTCTCCTCTCTCCTCTCCTCTCTCCTCCTCTCTCCTCCTCTCTCCTCCTCTCCCCTCCTCTCTCCTCCTCTCTCCTCTCTCCTCCTCTCTCCTCCTCTCTCCTCCTCTCCCCTCCTCTCCCCTCCTCTCTCCTCCTCTCTCCTCTCTCCTCTCCTCTCCCCTCCTCTCTCCTCCTCTCTCTCCTCCTCTCTCCTCCTCTCCCCTCCTCTCTCCTCCTCTCTCCTCTCTCCTCTCCTCTCTCCTCCTCTCTCCTCCTCTCTCCTCCTCTCCCCTCCTCTCTCCTCCTCTCTCCTCTCTCCTCTCCTCTCCCCTCCTCTCTCCTCCTCTCTCCTCTCTCCTCTCCTCTCCCCTCCTCTCTCCTCCTCTCTCTCCTCCTCTCCCCTCCTCTCTCCTCCTCTCTCCTCTCTCCTCTCCTCTCCCCTCCTCTCTCCTCCTCTCTCTCCTCCTCTCCCCTCCTCTCTCCTCCTCTCTCCTCTCTCCTCTCCTCTCCCCTCCTCTCTCCTCCTCTCTCTCCTCCTCTCTCCTCCTCTCCCCTCCTCTCTCCTCCTCTCTCCTCTCTCCTCTCCTCTCTCCTCCTCTCTCCTCCTCTCTCCTCCTCTCCCCTCCTCTCTCCTCCTCTCTCCTCTCTCCTCTCCTCTCCCCTCCTCTCTCCTCTCCCCTCCTCTCTCCTCCTCTCTCCTCTCTCCTCTCCTCTCCCCTCCTCTCTCTCCTCCTCTCTCCTCCTCTCTCCTCTCTCCTCTCCTCTCCCCTCCTCTCTCTCCTCCTCTCTCCTCCTCTCTCCTCTCCAGTTTGACTGTGATTTGGGCTGAAGGCGTTTCTTCTCTGTAATAACTTAATGCACTTTTCGTGTTCACTGAGGACTCTGTGGTGAATTATTAAAGCGAGCATCTGCCTCAGACGCCTCAGCCTCTGCCTCGACAACCGTTAGCATCACAACCAATTAAACCTGTTTTTAAAGTGTTTGTACTGTGTTTCTGTATCTGAGCTAATGCTAACTATGTCCTACCTGGTTTAACGGAGCAGACAGACAGAGAGACACAGTAGCTTCATGTATTGTCGATGTATTTCATACAAACTTTGTCCTGGATGTTCGCGAAGCTGCACACGATACTTTAATGTCTTTAATTTTTGTATTTTGCCCACAGGAAGTGCTGGGACCAGTGTGCTGTTTAATGAGAACGGGGATGCTCCCGGTCGATACGACATCTTCCAGTTTCAGATGACCAACCACACTCACCCGAGCTACAGAGTCATCGGACAGTGGACCAACAACCTCAGGCTAAACGTAAGATTATAATACACAAAACATTAAAAGAATTGACATATAAAAAATATACAGGTTTATTGTGCAGTGGGCCAACAACCTACGACTTCACATGACCTCTGCAGCTAATGTTCACTAATCACAACCGTGAAAAGTGCCGATATTATTGACCGATATATCCCATAAGAAAATAATCAGACATCGGCCAAAATATGGCAGTCATGCACCGATATGGACTCTTCTATTTTGACCAGGAAAGTGCTCTGGGTAGTCCTGAGAGTCCAGAGTCCTGAGAGTCCAGAGTCCTGAGAGTCCAGAGTCCAGAGTCCTAGTCAGTTTATAGGAAACATCCAAAATTGCTTTATGCACAAAACAGCAATAAAAACGTTTTTTCATTTCTCTGGCATAGAAGCTCATAGAAAAAAATCTAACTGCATTTTGTACACACAGTAACTCACTCCCATCATTTAATGGGCAGTGATTAAAAATTTCACTTTGCCTGGCACTTTAAACGTAAGTGTTGAGCATTGCATTTCTGTTGAAAAAATTAAAGCTAGTATCAAGAAGTTAAATGTGTTTTTGCACACTACATTTAAAAAAATATATTTATGAGCTATAGTTAAACTACGATATATAACATGGTCTTGTCCACATCTGTCATGGTACAACATGTTATAAAGAAAAAAAAATACAGCGAATACATTTCCAGTTAACACAGGAGTCACTGTTTCTCTGAGTCATGGTTGCACCATGACTGATGTGGACAGGACCAGGTTATAATTGAAGTTTAAGTACAGCTGAAAGGTTGTTTGTTCAATCATTTTCTTCAAAAAACACTACATTCATAATTTTATTACATTATTTTTAACAACAGCTCTGTCAGCGTTTAACATTTCACCACCAACGTGATATTTCTTAAAGAAAGAGTTTCAATCACTGCCCATTAAATGATGGGAGTGAGTGCATTAGAATGCAGTCCTTTTTATCTCAAAGACATCAGGTCATGTGTGGCATTGTTCACCAGTGTCATGGTGCTGTGTTCATTTTAACACTGAAATATTAACACTAGAGTAAAGAGTAAATTTAACACTAGACAGATAAGGACCATATGTTCACTGACAGTGTTACTTTAACTCTTCACTTTTTACTGTGTAGCTCTCCCCAAGCTCTACTTGAGTTTGATTGAGAACAACTCATTGGTTTTCTCTTCTTTAACTCTTCATTTTCTCTTCTTTCTCTTTTTTTCTCATCTTTAACTTCTTGCTGCTTTGAGTTTATAGGCTACAATAAATGGCAGTCAGCAACCTTTTAAAAGTAATATGTTTAGTTTAATAAAGTGGCCTGGGTGTACACGCCACATGTAAACACAAGTAGCAAGAAAAATGCTTTTTTTAATGGAAAACTGTATCAGTCAGTATATTGGTTATCTATATTTTTTATTCCATAATGTAAGCTCACATCCGTTTTATTTAACCATAACAAGCTGTATTTTTTCCACTGCTATGAAGGACTATTTTGAATCCATTTTCCTTATGCTGGTCCCAAGCCTGTATAAATGGAGAGTTTCAGAAAGGACATCACTGTAAAACCCAAATCATTATGCAAACAACTGCATCAGACTTCAGTGACAAACTTTCAATAAGAAACATTTTTAATAAATACAGTAAATGGAAATTAAATGAGCCCAGGAATCAAAGACAGGACTGTATTTTGTGTCCCAGTTTAATAAAATGCAGTTTTTTGCACCAAATTAATTTTATTTATTTTCCTAGGTGTCTTAGAGGCACATGTTGTTTGTTTATTGTATTTTTAGGGAATTTACGGTCATTTTTTTTCAATAAATAACAGAGAAATTCACAATATTTTGGATTAATTAGCTGGGAGGAGGGGCCTCAGTGGTTAAAAGAGCGGCCAGAGCGTGTTACAGTGAAGGTTACCTAGAGAGAGCCTTTTGTTTGTATGGCCATTGTTGTAAATACTGTAAATAATTTTGTTTTTGTTTTTTTTTGGATCCTGAGCACTGTTTTTGCACCTTGGAAAGGACGAGCCATTCATTTTCATTTTTCCGGAAGAATCCTGTCACACACTGATATAAATATTAGTAGTATTATTACATATATTATGTTTTTATCATGTATAATGTATTTACAGGTAGCTGAGATGCTTTGGTTCAGACAAAATATTCTCTCCCCCTGAGTTTTTGATCATTTTCAGCATTGCATGTAGATGAATATTATTTGTATTATTGTGTATATTGTGTCCACAGTTGGAGAAGATGCATAGTTGGTACTTTTAGATTATTTTCAGTGTTTTGTTATACATAAATATTGCTTGTATTTTTGTGTTTATTGTGTTCACAGTTGGAGAAGATGCATAGTTGGTACTTTTAGATTATTTTCAGTGTTTTGTTGTATTTGAATATTACTTGTATTTTCATGTTTATTGTGTCCACAGTTGGAGGAGATGCAGTGGTCCGGAGGAGACCGCTCCCTGCCTGAGTCCATCTGTAGTTTTCCCTGTAAACCTGGAGAGAGGAAGAAGATGGTGAAGGGAGTCCCCTGCTGCTGGCACTGCGAGGTAACTGTGTAGCATTACTGCACCGCTGCTGATATTATTTTAACTCCACAAGACGTTCCAAGAAGACTACTTTACGATTAAAATGACCTTTTTTGATAATCCAGAGACAAATAATGAGATTTATCTGCTTTTTCTGCACTTTATGCTCCTTGTTGACTTAAACGTGCCTTAATTAGACACAGACCTGGGTCTAACTTTCTCCAAAACAATGCAATACCGTATTTTCCGGACTATAAATCACACTTTTTTCCATAGTCTGGCTAGGGGTGCGGCGTATGGCGTATACTCAGGTGCGACTTATATATAAATGGTCACATTTATATAGCGCTTTTCTACCTCCATGGGTACTCAAGGAACCGTTCACCCATTCACACTCATACACCAGTGTGCGCAGACACTGGAGGCAAGGTGGGTTAGGTGTCTTGCCCAAGGACACAACGACAGTATGCAATGGTGGGAGCGAGGTTTGAACTGCCAACCTTCTGGTTATTGGACAAGCGGCTCTACCAACTGAGCTACTGCCGCCCAAATATATATATATATTAAAATATTTCAGGTGTTGGTTAGAGGGCGCTCTAGGCTTGTGTACCAGCATCTGCTGCACCTGTACCACTGACAATTTAAAATGTAAACATTACCACTAACAACTTAGGCTATAAAGACAACTGAGAAAGAGCGGAATAATTGGAAATGGAACTGATGCTGAGTCTGACGACAGCCACGCAGAGGAGGAAGCGGCGCGTCGTCTACCTCCGGAGTTGGCGGAGTCGAACCTAAAAGTCTCGGACTGGTCTTGGTCTCTTAAGACATTTTTTGATGTTTTGCAGCAGTTTTTTGAGGATAACTTTTGCTGCGTTGATTCAAATGGCATAGATTTTGACTCAGGTGTGTATTTGTGGATGAATTTTCATATATTTGTTTTTTTTTTAAAAATCCTCTTTAAAAGGTGCCTAAAAAAATAGTCACACCTTTACCCCTAAGACATTTTTTGTGCCATTGACTCTCATTAAAACAACATTTTTATTACACACTGTCACTGCAATATAATTTCACATTTTTATCAAGTATTTCATGGATTCATGATTGTGAGGGATTGGAATTTTAGTTTTTATTGTTTTTCACTAGGTGGCGCCATTTCCTCCATTCATGGTAGACAGAGGTATAAATGTGGAGATGGCCACATTAGTGTTTGTATAAATGATCAAGCCTACAAGGCAAATAAAAAACATTTTTTGAACTAAAATGATTTGGGTGTGTTTTAGGGTTGTCATGAATTGGTGTGAAAGTGTTTGTTGAGAAATGAGTTTGTTTGTGTTTGCGTGAGCACAAATCCAAAATGTAGTTCTTACAGAGATGTGCACATCAGGGCAAAGTAGAAAAAGGTCCCAGACTGAGCAGAGGCAGAGGTTTGTGCTGGATGTGGATGCACCACACAAACTGGAATTTAAGGGGTTACATTTTATAAACAGAATTATTTGGGCTGTGTATGATGAGGACTGAAGTTAATCATTGTAACAAAAAAAAAAAAAAAAAAAAAAAAAAAGGAATTATTAACTATTAGAATTTTTTTCTATTTCTATGTCTTTATTGGTGCTTTTTTGTGCTTAGGGCGAAAGGTGAGACTAAAAAGTTAGGGCTGTAGGAGTTAATATGGTCTTGACTACAGCACTACAGCTTATATTATCACCTATTATCTCTGTACAGTTTTTCCAATGGCTAATCTTTAATATTCAGAGACACACACTGACACACAGCCATTCACTCTCTCATTCGTTCACTCTGGGACATTTAGAGTCCTCTGTACATCTGTGTGAGTTTGGACGGTGAGGGGAAGAGGAGGAAAACCACAGTAACACAGGGAGAACATGCAGAGTGATTGTTTTTCTGAAAAGATAAATAATTTCATATAA
Organism: Bostrychus sinensis; assembly: GCA_020698575.1. Taxonomy (NCBI): domain Eukaryota; kingdom Metazoa; phylum Chordata; class Actinopteri; order Gobiiformes; family Eleotridae; genus Bostrychus; species Bostrychus sinensis. Next base: position 5,616,927 of record CM036250.1, read on the forward strand.
ACCTCCATCTGTAACTCTTTATGGTTATATGAAATAAATGTGGACAGGAAATGGAGAGCCACAGTAAACTCATGGATCATATGTGACAGCACAGGAAATGGAAGGGTTATGTTACGTCCTAACCGTGTCTCAAAATGAAAAAAGCCATTTAACACATCAATATATTTTATCTATAATTAGATCATTTTAGTGATAAATGATATTTCTGATGGGAATCTGAAGTTAATAATGTGTCATATAATGTAACATGCAGCAGAAACATTTTCTTGTATTTGAAGAAAACTGATGGCCGACAAACTGACAATATTTTGTGACCAATATGCAGGGCTGATTGTCTTAATTTTATGAAAGAAATGAATTTAATATAGCCATTTGTTTTAGTAATGCTTATTAAAACACAGAAACAAATGTGTTAGAATTGGACAGTGAGATTTTTTGAGAAAGTCAGTAAAGCAGTCTCAAGGCAGAGCTTGGGGTGAGTTACAAAATGCATTTGTTCTACGAGGTTCTGTTCCAGAGAAATGAGCAAAATTGTTTTATTGTTACCGTATTTTCCGCACTATAAGGTGCACCTAAAAGCCTTTAATTTTCTCAAAAACCGACAGTGCGCCTTATAATCCGATGCGCCTTATATATGGATCAATGTTGGTTAATTATGGCTACCGTATTCAGGGGGCGTCGCCGAAGTGACAGCGGTAAAAACGGTAAAGGGGAATTCCAGTCCCAGCTGTTCATGTGTGCCATAGGCGTGTTTATGGATCCTGCCGCAAAAGAACAAGGAGGCGCGGCCTTTGCTCCATCTCAGTAGAAGAGTTGCAACATTGAGGGGACAGAAAACTGAGCGCTCGAACGCTGTTCATGTAGCTTTGAACTGTGACAAATGGAGTTGGAAATACATTGTTTTCAACGAGGGAGTTGTAAGAACGCTGGTTTGTATTCTATTAATAAAGTTTGACTGACTGACTTATCTGACTGTTTTATTGACATTCCCTTTAGCGCAGCTCCATCTAGTGGATGCGCCTTATAATGCGGTGCGCCCTATATATGAAAACAGTTTTAAAATAGACCATTCATTGAAGGTGCGCCTTATAATCCGATGTGCCTTATAGTGCGGAAAATACGGTATTTTGAGCTTTTCAGGCTGAGATAAAGTGATTTTGGATGTTTGTGTCCCAGTTTGATAAAATGCAGCGGTCCAGAGGAGAGCGCCCCCTTCCCGAGTCCATCTGTAGTTTTTTCACTGATATAAATATTAGTAGTATTAATACATATATGTTTTTATCATGTATAATGTATTTATAGGTAGCTGAGATGCTTTGGTTCAGACAAAATATTCTCTCCCTGAGTTTTTGATCATTTTCAGCATTGCATGTAGATGAATATTATTTGTATTATTGTGTATATTGTGTCCACAGTCACTCATGAGTAAGAGTCCAGGACTTCTTTCTCATGACTTCTCAAAAAATCTCAGATCTGTAGCAGTGCTGCCACAATGTCCTCTAATGAACTGATGAATAAATATGCAAGGCAGGGATCATATTCTCCCAAACACGCAATAGCTGGGCTCCTTCAGTCACATGGTTGCCTGGACATGTTCCTGACCAAAAGTGTAAGAACTGGCCTCTAGGACCTCGCTAATCGTCCACAGACACACATCCACAGACAAAGAGTACGGCTGCACAATATGGAAAAAACATGCAATATTTGATAACCATGTTATGTTGCTAACGGTATTTTAAAATAGGGCCTACTTTTCTGACACATTAAGTTAAAATTACGAAAATGTAAGTCCCTGTATTCAGAAGTCAGAACTTAACACAGACTAAACCAGGAATAAAACAAGGCTCAATTGTGACAAAATTAATGAAATTACCACTCAAACTGGACTTTTTAAACATTTTTATTTTGTCACAACACATTTTCATTTGAGGCTCTGGTAGGAAAATTATTTCTCAGTCTAAATCTCTGTCAGATGGAAGACCGTAGCATTATTGCGATTATTGCGATACGGATATTGCGTTTGCTGATATTACGATAACGATAATTTTGCGATATATTGTGCTTCCCTAGTGAAGAGTGCCTCTAAATGTCCAAAAACACACACAGTTGTCCATTTGTGTGTCTCTAAGTCCAAGCCCTGCAGTTAACTGATCACAGTCCATCCTGTACCCCGCCTCAGGCCCATAGCTGCTGCTCCAGCCTCTGACTCTTGTTTTCTCTCCTCTCAGTTATGCGACGGGTACCAGTACCAGCTGGACGAGTTCACCTGCGAGACCTGCCCCTCAGACATGCGCCCGCTCCCGAACAGGACATCCTGCAGACCCACACCCATCATAAAGCTGGAGTGGCACTCCCCCTGGGCCCTGGTGCCCGCCTCCCTGGCCCTGCTTGGGATCCTGGCGACCGTCGCTGTGGTCATCACCTTCATCCGCTTCAACGACACGCCCATCGTCAGAGCGGCGGGACGGGAGCTCAGCTACGTCCTGCTCACCGGTCAGTTTTCTAAATCGATGTAAACAATTGTGGGGCACTCATTTGAATTTCTCTTTAATGGAAAAAATCTACTTTTTCGAGCTTTCTCCCATGTTATAATGTCGTTCCCTCATCAGAAATAAACCTGGAGTTGTGTTTTGCTTCATTCACACCTGTTTGAGTAATCCCTGGCGCTGAGTTTCTGAGGCATCAGAACACTCCGCTCACTCCAGGAAGCACTGACCAATCAAAAAGCCCTTTACATCCAGTCTGCTCTCAGTCATTTACCCAAAAAACAGTGTACAGCTCTGTTTCTGATTCCTCAGAGATATTTTTCATTTTGTAGTAAAATGGCATCATACAAAAAGTTTAAGGAAGTAAAGTTCTTTTTTTCTTTAATTATGTTAAAAAGATTGCAACACTTTGCGCTCTGCTGCCCTCTGCTGGTTTCTTCACCTGTTTGTTTATGGCACCAGTAGAGTACCAACCACAAAATGTTTTCTTTTAGTCACATAATGTTTTTAAAAGTTTTAAAACATGAAATGCTGTTCTAGAGGTGACCAAGACATCTAACACATCTGGATAATGTAAAAAACTGGTGGAGAGCAAAACGGAATAACATTACAGGTAACAGAAAGTAAGGTTTAGTTCACCATATTAGGGCTGCATGATATGGAGAAAACATGCGATATTCGATAACTATGTTTAAAATTGCGATAACGATATTATTGCCATATTTGAAAATAGAGCCTACTTTTCGAACACAGTAAGTTAAATTCACCAAAATGTAAGTTCCTGTATTTACAAGTCAAAACAGCGACAAAATCAAAACTTAACACAGACTAAACCAGGAATAAAACAAGGCTAAGCTGTGACTAAATTAATTAAATTACCACTAAAACTGGACTTTTTAAACATTTTTATTTAGTCACAACACATGTTCTTTTAAGGCTCTGGTGGAAAATGATTCTTCAGTGTAAATCTCTGTCAGATGGAAGACCACAGCGTTATTGCGATATATTTAGATTTTTGCGATACGGATATTGCGTTTGCTGATATTGCGATAACAATAATTTTCCGATATATTGTGCAGCCCTACACCATATTGCACTTATACAATATAAAACCTGAGAAACAGGTGATTTTGCAGTGCTCTCTTATTGTTTTTTTCCCCCCAGAGCTGTATATAAGTGTAATCTATGTTTTTTTATCAATGTTTGGTCTTGGCCAATGCCAGGGCTTGTGGCAGTGAGAGTCAAAACTACTGGGACACTATACCTAAGCACCACATCCACCTCACTTTCTCTTGACATTTTGAAGCTTAAATGATATCACCCACTCCAAAAAGTCCCATATTATGCTTTTTTCAGACACCTTTGCATCAGTATTTCACATTTTATAAATTAAAGTAATGAATATGACCAAGCGTTTCCAGCTCTTGAGAAGAGGCAAACCAAATTCATTAAAAACACGTGTGAATGAAACAAAATACTGCAACATTATAACATGGTTAAAAGCTCAAAAAAGTCGATTTAGCAGAATATGGGACCTTTAATATTGAATACATGACTTCACATTCATCCAAAGCTTCATTCATTATCTCCTACTTGTCCTTTAATAACATTTACAGACATCCACTGACCTTTTTTCGGATTCACCAGTTCACCTTTACATGCATGTTGTGGGACGGTTGAAAGGAGAAACACAGAATAAACATGTAAACTCCACACGGACAGACAGAGATTGATGCCATGCTCTTCTCCCGTGACCCCACATTATTACATTTTAATTTAAAAGCAGCTGATTAAAATCGCATCACACATTTTTAGGTTTTACCAATGGTTATAAGCGGGGCATTTTAGATAGACCACCGCAGTCTGTTGATTGGGAGATAGAAAATACTCACAAAATGAAAAGAGAGAAAACATAAAAGGCAGATGTCTAACCGCTTTTACTTTGTGAATAAAAAAAACTCCATTCTCTGTCTCCATGTCATGAAACAGAAGCAGAACCTGTGACGTAATAGACTGAGTCCCCAAAATGGACTCCAGACTCTCACAGCACAAGGGTTTATTAACTTCTTTTGTTAAAGGTCCCCTGTTATACCAACTTTAATGATCTTTTAACCATGTTATAACATTGTTTGCACCTGAAAAACATAGCTGAAGTAGTATTTAGTTTCAATCACACTTGTAATCCTTAATGCTGAGGCGCTGCCCTTCTCCAGAGCTGAAAACGCTTGGTCTCACGGCTCTACATAGACACGTGAAACCAGGAGATGTTTCTGTGCGTTTCTAAAGCCCAGACACCGTCAACGGACTCGTTCTGATCTAGGGCTGCAACTAACAATTATTTTGACAATCAATTAATCTGCGATTATTGTTTCAAGTGATTGTTTAATAATTAGATGGTGAAGAGAAGATAAAGATAAACCAAACGACTAAAGCGCTCTTATTCCCACATCTATCACTTTGCGTAACAAGGAGCTCACTGTCTCACGTGCTGCTATTTAGTCTTGTTGCACTTGACTCTGCCCCTTTTATTATTCTCTTTTTATGTATTTTGGTTTTATGTTTTTATCCTAATTGGTTTTAGCTTGTTATTTATTTTGACTATTATTATCTGTGGGAGGTGCAATAATCAACTTCTGTAATCACACTATAGAGTTGATTACAGTAATGTTACTGTATGAATGTGTACTTACTTGTTTGTACCGGTGTTGTTCATGTTGTCATGTTCTATGTTCTCCAGCTGCTCTGCACTCGCCCAAGACAAATTTCCCCCTGGGGACAATAAAGTACATTTGATTTGATTTGATTGAAAAACTTCAGGTGTTTTATAGTTCCCCTTAAAAAATGTAAAAATTCTACCAAAAATCACTTAATTTTTCCAAACTTTAACCAGACGAAGCCATGAGTAAGCCACTGTAGGACATTTGAATTGAGCAGTTTTAATCAAAAACACAAAATGTACATTGTTTTTAACTGTTTTTGTTGCTTCACCCCTCTGTTTTGGTAATAAACCTTCCTCTCTCAGCACATGATTACCAAATAAGTTGACAATTATGTCAATAATCGAATATAATTGATTATAACTGATTAATCTGATTTGTTGTTGCAGCCCTGTTCTGATCATTTCAGCTCTTAAAATGCTGTCACTCCGAAGCAGTCAGTTCATTTATGTATTTGATAGCGTCATGTTACTAAATAGCCATTTTATGCTCTGCCCATTCCCCACCGATGCCAGCAGGGGGCGTTCTCTGCAAAGCCAAAGTAACAGCTCCCCCAAATTAGACATTTCTTTTATACATTATTTTCAGTTATAAAATGTGAAATACTAATTCAAAGTAGTCCAAAAGTATTTCAAAAAGCCTGACAAAGCAGAACATGGGACCCTCATTACATCCATATTTTGAGAAGTAAACAAGTAAAAATAAAAAGCACAACCTTTCCTTAAAATTCCTGGAGTCACTTGTCAAAACTCTACCCCAGACCCCTTCGTTTTGTTACCCCTTGTGCTTCTGTCCGCAGGTATCTTCCTGATCTACCTGATAACGTTCCTGATGATCGCCGAGCCCGGAGTGGTGGTGTGCGCATTCCGCCGTCTCTTCCTCGGCCTGGGAATGGCCATCACCTACTCCGCCATGTTGACCAAAACCAACCGGATCTACCGCATCTTCGAACAGGGGAAGAAGTCTGTGACTGCGCCAAAATTTATCAGCCCCTCCTCCCAGCTGGCCATCACCTTCATACTCATCTCTGTACAGGTGAGGGATAAGTTTTAATCCAAAAAAGGTCTCATTGTGATGTTTTTGGAAAAGAAATGTCCACTTTCTGTTTTGTTTTTTTTGTTTTTTTTGTGAATTCAGGTGGTGAGTGTGTTCGTGTGGTTCGCCGTGGTTCCTCCTCACACCATCATCGACTACGAAGAGCTCCGCCCCCCGAACCCCGATCTGGCCCGGGGCATACTGAAGTGTGACATGTCGGACCTGTCAATCATCTGCTGCCTCAGCTACAGCATCGTACTCATGGTAAGAGTACTACAGACTACTACAGTAACTACATTTATATACCAACTACAGCAGAGTACTCATGGTAAGAGCCCGACCTCTATGGACTTTTTGACGCCGAGGCCGATACCGATACCGATATTAAGTAACAAAAAAATACCAATATCCGATACATCGGCCGATACATTATACATTATACATTAGGAAAAAGTATTTTAAAGCATTTTTCTTTCTGCTCTTGTTTACATGAATATGGCGTGTACACCCCAGGCCACTTTATTAGACTAAACTTATTTTTAAATCGTTGTAGAAAGCTGCTTATTGTTCTTTATGCTGATTGTTATGTAGGTTGTAGTGGGCATTGGTGTGGGGAGTATTATTATGTATTTTATGCGTTATATTTATTTATTTTATTTAGCTTTAATTAAATTTGTTTAACTTAAATTTCATTTATACTTGCTGTGCAAATAGAGCATGGGGAGAACTACAAAATGCAGTTTGAATTTTTATTTTATGAGGTTTTATGGCAAAGAAATGAGCAAAATATTTGTATTGCCATTTTGAGCTTTTCAGGCCATGAGAAGGTGATTTGGGGAGTTTCCTATGAACTGCAGAGTAAAAGCCAAACTGCTGGGAAACACCAGCGCCCTCTGCTGGACAAACAGCAGAAGGCCATCATTTGCAAGTTAACAGGTCTTATTCCAGCACATAGTAAAAATAGTATTGTTTCTTTCGGCGGATATCAGCCATATTTCGGCCCATAACTGATAATTTTCTAATGGGCTATATCGGCCGATAATATCAGACGGCCGATATATTGGTCTGCTCTACTACAGACTACTTCAATAACTACATTCAGACACCAGCCACAGCAGAGTAGTCATGGCGAGAGTACTACAGACTACTGCAGTAACCAAAACACCATTCAGATACAGCATCCTGCAGCCCTCATCCCGCTTCGTTCATCCTACTTGCCTCATTCTGCATTCATATCCGTTATCCTGCAGACCTAATATTGCATCCTGCCTCCAACTTACCTCATCCTGTATTTGTCATCCATCATCTCGCATCCTGCACCCTGCATGCCTCATCCTTCAAGCCCTGGATCCGCATCCGTCATCCTGCAGCCTTTATCTTTCATCCTTTATTCTGGAGCCCTCACCCTACATGGCTCATCCTGCATCCATCGTCCTGGAGGCCTCATATTGCATCCCTCATCTGTCATCCTTCATCCTGTAACTCGCATCCCCCATTTTACATCCCTCAGCATCCCTCTACCTAATCCAGTCCCTCCTTCAGTAACATTTCAAATCTTACCCTGTTGTTGTGGCGTGGTCCTTACCAGTGAAAGTCTTCATGAGGTTTGTTGGTTCAGTGTCCTTTTGGTGATACCTTAAATTAAATACAACAAAGTTTTTCCTAAATGTTGAAACCATATAAAATCCTTGTCCACTCGTTTTTGGATCCTGATCCTGTGTTTGGGAACCACTGCTTTAACTTTTTGGTGTTGTGTACCCCCAGGACCTGGATTGGACCTAGTTTAATGTAGTCTTAAAGTCTTAGTTTAGTTCTGGTTTTAGACATGGTTTAGATCTGGTTTAGTGCCTGGTTTAGTCCTAGTTTGACCTGGTTTAGACCAAATATTTCTTGAAAAGATACTATAAATGATCAAATAACTCCACGTACACCTTATTGAAAAACACTGCTCTAACAAACAGCAATGTACTCGTGAAAACAAAAACAGACTGTTACATAACAAGTACAAATGAAGTGTGCAGTGTTTTAACATTCAAATATCTGCTCCAGCCTGAGGAGGAGGTACTAATACTTCATCTGTGTACTTCCTGGCCGTAGGTAACGTGTACAGTGTATGCAGTGAAGAGTCGGGGAGTTCCAGAGACTTTCAACGAAGCCAAACCCATCGGCTTCACCATGTACACCACCTGCATCGTGTGGCTCGCCTTTGTACCCATCTTCTTCGGGACCGCTCAGTCTACAGAGAAGGTAAGACTGAACCGGGACTAAACCAGGACTAAACTGTTGTCAATTAAATACAGCTAAGATTGAAACTTTAATTATCGCTCCACAACAGGGCCCCCCCGGCCCCCCCAGCCCCCCCGGTTCAGTGAAGCCTCAGAAACCTTGGCGTTCATTTTGATAATTCAGCGTATTTGGACGGTCATGCTAGACATTTGGTTGAGAACTGTTTTTATCTATTGGAGAAATATTTCTAAACTAAGAAAAGTACATAAAGAGATAATTATCCATTCTTTTATTTCCTCTCATTTAGATTTCTGCTTTTCTGTTTTTACCTGTTTAAACAAATCCGCTCTTACTCGTCTGCAGATGGTACAGAACGCTGCAGCAAGGCTTTAAACAGGAACCAATGGAAGAGCGCACATCAGTTTTTTCTTCTTTACATTGGCTTCCCGTCAAATTTAGAATTAATTTTTAAGTTTTTAGTCTTGACTTTGAATGGACAGCCCTGCCCAGTACATCACTGACTTGTTGTGCCCCTACTCCTCCAGGCGCACTCTCCGCTCCTTGAGCCAAAACCCCGGTGCAATCCCAAAAACCTGCCATAAAACTCAGGGACACCTGTCCTTTCAAGCAGTAGCCCCCTGACTTTTATTTAGACAACCTTTTACTTGACTGTGTTTGATGTTTTTATTGTTTTAACTGACTGCATTTTATTACTACTATTTTTGTTTTTGCCTGTGTTTCTGCACTTTGTGAAGCACTTTGTGTTTTTTTGTGAAAAGAGCTATATAAATAAAGCTTACTTAAACCAGGACTAAACCAAAGTTGTCTCAAGTCTCTTTCAGCTTAGAGAAGATCTAGACCAGCAGTTCCCAAAGTGGGGTTCGGGGCCCCCTGGGGGTCCGCGAAGCTACTGCATGGGGGCCCCCAGAGGCTGTCTATATTAAGTTCATAAAAAGAAATTGAGTTTGAAATGCACTGTAAAAAACAATGCTGCAAAAACTCAAGGCAGCAGGATCCCTCAAGATTTTTGACTTTTGGTGATCAACTCAAAATCTCAAGTTTTCAACAACTAATATTTTTTTACTCACAAAATTTTACTTTCATACCTCTAAAAACTTGAAATTTTAAGTTTTACTCACTATCTTTATTTTTTCCAGCTCATCTTACAGCAAACTGACTCCACTGTTCAGAAAAAATATTATTGATAATAATAAAAACTAAATATACTACATTTAACAAAAGAATAACTTTTTCTGAACTCTGTAAGTTGGCTGTAAGATGAGTAAAAAATAATGATAGAGAGAAAAACTTATTAAATTATTATTATTAAATTATATTAAATTATTAAATTATTATAATTATTATAAATTAGAAAAGTTTTTAGACATATGGACATCAAATTAAGTGAAAGTGTGGAAAACTTGAGATTTTGTGTTGGCCCCAAAAATCCTGAGGGATCCTTTGCCTTGAGTTACTGAGTTTTTGCAGCATTTTATTTTATTTTTTTACGGTGTATTTATTGTTTGCACTTTTTAGCCAATAGTCAGTGTCTTCTGTAATGTTTTTATAGAAATATATGGAGAAAAACATGAAAATAAAATGTGGGATCGAGGGAAATTGTATTGTTGGGGGTCTGCGTGGGATTTTGGTAAATTTAAGGAGGGCCATGATGCTCCTGACTTTGGGAATGGCTGATCTAGACAATATTAATAGTTTAAGTTGGTCCATTATGGTCCATTGAGAAACTCAGAAGTGATTCTGATGACTTGTGTTGCAGAAGTTGCTGAAAAATACTCTTAGGATCATTTTCACTGCACTGTAGCAATTGCATAGTATTTTAAAATCAGTGGACAGCGCCTGAACAGATATTGCATAATTTTACCGAGGTCATTGTGAACCTCTCAAGTTCACCTGAGTTCACTGTCTGGGTTGTCTGTGGGGTTATTTGGTGTAACAGGTCGAGTTTAGTGGAACATAATTAAAAGAGGGAAGAAGTGGAGCATGCTGTAGCCACAAAAGGCCGTTAATGGAGTAATTTTAGCCTCAAACTGGAGCACGATGGGATTAAACAGATTATGAACCAACATAATTATATAATCACTTCTTCAACAATCCCAAAAAACTCAGAGATTTTTTGGACCGAGGCATCGTTACGAAACCTGCAGTGGATTTTGGAGAAAAAACAAACACATTATTGTTGCCTACTATAATCTGGAGTTTGGAAGGAGTTCTGGCTGAAATCCTGGACAGCAATGCAAAGATTTTGAGTGTTAAAGCTTCAATCAGGGATTTCTAAGATGGCTTGATTTGTTTTGTTGCAGTGAGATCCTCGAAATTCAGTGTCAGCAAGATGAAAGACGGTGTGTATAGGGATTAGGAATAACCAATCAGAAAGAATGTGTTTACTACTGCCTACTACATACATTGTTTTCCATACACTGAAAAGATTTTGGCGTCCTTTGATAGTTGATTTTGCTCCACCGTAGTCTCAAAATGGACGACAGAAATAAGTGACAGTGTTAGTAAATGACATTCATAAGTTCTTAGTCCACCACATCCTCACTTGATTCATTCATCAATATTCTTAATAATAATAATTCCTTCTTCTTCCACTTGTTCCAGTCATGTGTTGGTTGGCGCATGTTCCCATTAACTATGGACCTTAGGCGAGATAAACCCTATTATTATTATTATTATTATTATTATTACCTTAGTTCGATTATAACCAGGGTTTTAAACTGCATAGATTCATTCATTCATCTACTTCCGCTTATTCCCGTTGGGAGTAGGGCTGCACAATATATCGCAAAATTATCGTTATCGCAGTATCAGCAAACGCAATATCTGCATCGCAAGAATCTAAATATATCGCAATAACACTGTGGTCTTCCATTTGACAGAGATTTACACTGAAGAATCATTTTCCACCAGAGCCTTAAAAGAACATGTGTTGTGACTAAATAAAAATGTTTAAAAAGTCCAGTTTTAGTGGGAATTTAATTAATTTAGTCACAGCTTAGCCTTGTTTTATTCCTGGTTTAGTCTGTGTTATGTTTTGATTTTGTCGCTGTTTTGATTTGTAAATACAGGAACTTACATTTTTGTGAAATGTGGTGAATTTAACTTACTATGTTTGAAAAGTAGGCTGTATTTTCAAAGATCACAATAATATCCTTATCGCAATTTTCAACATAGTTATCGAATATCGCATGTTTTCTCCATATCATGCAGCCCTAATATGGTGAACTAAACCTTACTTTCTGTAACCTGTAATGTTATGCCGTCTTGCTCTCAACCAGTTTTTTACATTATTCAGATGTGTTAGATGTCTTGGTCACCTCTAGAACAGCATTTCATGTTTTAAAACCTTTAAAAAACATTATGTGACTAAAAGAAAACATTTTGTGGTTGGTACTCTACTGGTGCCATAAACAAACAGGCGAAGAAACCAGCAGAGGGCAGCAGAGCTTGACTTGTAAATACAGGAACTTACATTTTTGTGAAATGTAGTGAATTTAATTTACTATGTTCGAAAAGTAGGCTCTATTTTCAAAGATCACAATAATATCATTATCGCAATTTTCAACATAGTTATCGAATATCGCATGTTTTCTTTATATCGCACAGCCCTAGTTAGGAGTTGCAGGTACTGGAGCTTGTCCCAGTAGCTTTGGGCCTTAGGCGGGGTACACCCTGGACAGAGAGACATTCACTAGGGGCAATTTAGAGTCACCAATTCCCCAAACACATGAATGTCTTTGGACGGTGGGAGGAAGCCGGAGAGAAGCCACTGTAACACAGGGAGGACATGCAGACTCCGCCAACCTGAGGATCAAACCCACAATCTCTTTGCTGGGAGGGGAGAGCACTAACCACTCTGCCATCGTGAGATAATATGAGTAATTGTTGGACTACTGCTGCAGTTTTGGCCTCAAACAAACTGGCTGCATCGCGGAGATGCCGTGATGTTCACACCAGCTGCAGATTAGCTCACCTCTGTCTCTGTGTTCTATAGTAATGCTATTTAGAAATCAATATGAGAGTCCAGACAGATATAACAGACCTCTAATTGACTGAAAAGGTGTGTGTATACTCTTAGTAAGCTGGTCATTGCAAACGCGAGCCTTTTTACAAGTAAAAGAGAAAGTCCGTCAGAGCCAGTAATCCTTCAAACCTGTGTCTCACGGGTTGCTCGAGCCATCAGTTTAGCCACGTTAATTAGCATATAGCGCTTCAAAGTTTTAGCGCTGCTGGTAAATCCTAGCCTGGCCGGCCAGACAAACTCTTTTCCTGTTCTATACAAAGAAGTTCTCTTTGCTTAACCTCTTAAACCCGAATAGAGCCCGACGGGGCTCCGCCCCCTTGCGTCCGCTTGTTGGGACCATAGCGGGGAGATACAACGGCTGACACACACATGTTTGACATCCTCGTGTTCGGACAATTCATGGCAACAAAACTATCTACTTCAATTTCTATTCAACAGTTGGATTCCGCCTGGATTTTTTAAAATAAAACATGTATATCTTTCCATTACTTTGTTTATTTGGCACAAATTTTGCTGCAGTAGACCAAGATATGTGAAATTTTCAATTTATGTTGTTATTTGCTTCACTACAGGAAGGAAAAAGGCTTTTTTGGAGGCAAATATGTGTTTTTTTTTTTCAGGCGGAAATTAGAATAATCCATTTCAACCTCAATTTATGGTCAAACAATATAATTTATTAATATTATTTCTCTTCCACAGTAATCCCCAAAGTCCACCAATAAATTTGCTACCAAGGTTAGCTATGTACACCTAGTAAATGCTAAGTAAAACCTTAATAAATGTAGATATAGAATTTTCGGGAAAAAGGCGTCAGAGCTTAACAGGTTAAAATTAATTTCTATGGAATCACAGGTGGAATCAGAGAAACAAAGGGTGGGACATAAGCAGTCAGGTTAGAGCACCGCTGACCCAAACAAACATGGCTGATTCTTGCGAGTTTTGCCATAAAACACCAAAACACAGCGTATGATGAGCAGCTCTTATTTCTGAACGGGGACAGCAGCAGAAGCCAGTTGTATAAAGACATGCGCAAAAAGTGGGTTTGTTTGAATGTGGTCGTTACATCGGAAAATCAACTGTGTGGAAGTAGGAGGAGCTGGCCAGGCTATGTCTCCTCAGATGTTCATCCAGACAACCACTCCTCACCTGTCAGTAGTCATAATGTTTTGTCTGATGGGTGCATGTCTCTTTATTTTCAGATGTTCATCCAGACGGCCACTCTGACGGTCTCCATGTCTCTGAGCGCCTCCGTGTCTCTGGGGATGCTGTACATGCCCAAAGTCTACGTGATCATCTTCCACCCGGAGCAGAACGTGCAGAAGCGGAAGAAGAGCTTCAAGGTACAGCAGGCCTCCTCCCGGCACCTCCAGCCCTGACCGCTCTGTCACCGTCCTCACACACAGATTTACAATGCCTTTTTCTAGTAAATATGGAGTTTTGTTTGTCTCTAGTCCGTGGTCCAAGCCGCACGAGTTTCCCAGAAAACTCCCAGTGAAAAACAAAACGGAGAGACAAAGATCGAGCCCGACAGAACACAGTAGCTGGGAAAAGTACTCCGGCTCAACAGGTACGGCACTGTCTTTGTTACTGAAACTGTGAGCACGCTTCCAGGTCGGAGAGGCAGACGGGAGCAGTTATGTGGGTCTGCGTGTAGAAAACTTCTCTCAGTGCAAGTGGGTGTTATGTAGAAGGGATTTACAAGCATTCATAGTACCGTATTTTCCGCACTATAAGGCGCATCGGATTATAAGGCTCACCTTCAATGAATGGCCTATTTTAAAACTGTTTTCATATATAGGGCGCACCGCATTATAAGGCGCATCCACTAGATGGCGCTGCGCTAAAGGGAATGTCAATAAAACAGTCAGATAAGTCAGTCAGTCAAACTTTATTAATAGAATACAAACCAGCGTTCTTACAACTCCCTCGTTGAAAACAATGTATTTCCAACTCCATTTGTCACAGTTCAAAGCTACATGAACAGCGTTCGAGCGCTCAGTTTTCTGTCCCCTCAATGTCGCAACTCTTCTACTGAGATGGAGCAAAGGCCGCGCCTCCTTGTTCTTTTGCGGCAGGATCCATAAACACGCCTATGGCACACATGAACAGCTGGGACTGGAATTCCCCTTTACCGTTTTTACCGCTGTCACTTCGGCGACGCCCCCTGAATACGGTAGCCATAATTAACCAACATTGATCCATATATAAGGCGCATCGGATTATAAGGCGCACTGTCGGTTTTTGAGAAAATGAAAGGCTTTTAGGTGCGCCTTATAGTGCGGAAAATACGGTAGTAGTAACAGTAGTAATATTAGTCGTAGTAGTACAACCCCAGAAATAAGTACTCCCCAGTACAAGCTCGATGTAGCAGTAGTAGTCAGAGTAATGCCTGGTTCACATGGCAAGATCTTAAAATTGTCGGAAGATTTTCAAAACCTGAGAGACCCCACACATGGCGATAAAAAATCAACGCTATCACAGGTTTGGTCCTACAGTGTGTGGCAAAGACAACACACCACAAACCAACAGATTTCACTCACCGACATTCCCAGGTCAGATGGGAAATCTCGCAAAACCTCACGAGATTAAACGTGACTTCGGCAAACACAAACATGGCGGACGCGAAGAAGCAATTGCTGTAGTTTGTGGACTATTTCTAACAGAGAAAAAACAATACAAAAAGAAAAGGCGTTGGTTAAAGGAGTGGAGACAGCGCGAACATGGGCCATGACAGCTGTTTGGATTTTGGATTCCCCTCCGTCACCTCGCTTTCTGATTGGCTGCACGTCACATTCAACAGGGCGCATTTGTCCTCGGGACGCACCACACGCTGCGATATCAGGCCAAGACAATCCAACATGTGGAATATCGCAGATTTGAGATGGGAGCGGTCCTGACGTCCTTCCGAGCAGAGCAGACTCTTAACACCACACACAGCAGGAATATCTGATCACATTATCTTTAGTGCCATTACGATAATCGGAGCATCCTTAAGATCATCTGAAGGGGAGAATCGGGTCAAAAATCTGCAGAATTATCTTGCCGTGTGAACCAGGCTTTACACATCTGAGGGTTTTTAAAATAAAATAAACAAAATGAGTGGTCCCGTCCTTAAGAGTGGACACAAGCATAGGCTACTGTTAAGTGTAATTACAACAGAAAGTTGTCATAATTTCTCCATGAAGGGAATAAATCCAATTACAATACACTGCATGAGCAAAAAATATCATATCATACAGTTACAAAAGTTTGTTTGATCCACATCACAGCGTTATGACCTGAAGAGGTAAAGAAAACCACTGTGGCATGTTTAATGTTGCTATACTGATTAGTGAGCTGTGATAGTGAGGTGAGCGAGGTAGGCTACAGCCAAAATGTACAGGTAGTAGGGATGGGAATTGATACGATTTAATCAATATCAACACCATTGTCGATTCTGCTAATCTCATTTTGTATTAATTCTCTTATTGATTCCTGATAAATGTTTGGGGCGGGTCTCAGAGCAACACCGGTCGTCCACACAAACACAACTGCCCAAACTAAATGTAGTAACTAAACCACTGATAAACTGTCTAAATGGGGCTCTAACAGTGCTGTCTTCTTGTTACTGTGCAATTTTGGGGGATTTTCATGTGTTTAATTCAACAATCTTTGGTATAAAACCATCTTAGTGCTGCCCTCTTGTGGTTGAAGTGTGGCTACTGGAGTTGAATTTTCCCATTGGCCTAAGGCGGTACATCTTGGTGTTTGCCTACGTCACAGACTCTGGTATAAAACCATCTCACAGACACGCGCCCCGTGGCGAGTCAGCTGAAAATATGTCTGGGGGCGGGGTTAGCTCCACTTTAATGGCGGAGGAATACAAATCTGATGGACTGGAAAAATGAGACTTTTAGGTTCCTCAGGTATTTGGAATGCGTGTAGATGTGTCCAATGATACAGTCCACTGTTTAGAGAAGTCTGCTCTACAAACTCCTAAATATCACAGTCTTCATCTCTCCCACAATCTCACTCTAATCCATCTGTGGGAAGTGCACGTTTTCTTCCTCTTCCTCTGATTTTGGGTTGATGAAAACTGAAGTGGTCCACATGGCTCATTAACAAAAGTAAACACAAGGGCGCCGCTGTTTTAATGCATTTATGTTTCACTCAGATTCATTCTGAATTTTCTGTAAAAACAAGTCATTTCAAGTCATTTAGCTTAAGTCCGAGTCAAGCCTAAAGCTATGAAGAGCAAGTCAAAGTCAAGTCCAGTTTTTGCAGTATTTGTCAGTAGTAGTTACAGCAGATATTGTGGAAATATCATCTATGGAGCACACAGTTAAACAGACGAGGAAGTAGTTAAGCGTGAAGGCTTGACCATACTTTTTTTGTTTTGTTGCTCTTTCCTCCTTCTCCAAACTTTGTATACACTGCCATAAACCGGAGGTAGTGACGCGTCGTGTTTCTATTTCCTCTTGGCGCTTGTCTGAGGCAAAATGGAGCAAATGTTTTCAACAAGCTTTCCAAAGTTCATGTTTGCAGACGTAGTGACAATTAAACCAGACACAGGCTACAAATTGTTTCATGAATAATTGAATCACGATTATCCAGGAAAGTAAAGGAGAAAGTTTAAATGCTATAGCATTAGCATTAGCATTAGCTAACAGTTGATGACAGAAGGTAAACAGAGTCTGTTTGACTGAAAATGTCTAAAATGAATTGAACACAGTCCAGAGCTGTAGTTTATATATTTACAGCTGAGTCTGACTCACAGTGAGATCAATGGTGATGTTTTGTAAATGAAAACTTGCTCATTTGTATAAATAGAGATAATCTATTTTAAGTTATATTATTTAATAGACTGTATCTTATGTCTTTGCATCTGTGTAGTACAGGGGTCTGCAACCTTTGGGATCCAAAGAGCCAATTCTTCCCAAAAATACAAAATTTGAATCTGTAAAGAGCCACAACCAATTTTACTGCACAGTGGCTTAGCCTGTAACTAAAATATAGTTTATACAGTAAGTGGTTATTAATATTTGAAAACTAACAAAGAACTGTGTTAAATACTGCACTGACTCAGAGAACTAGAGTTACATCCTGTAACTATTTCTTGGTGCATGTTCTTCTAATCGTCTACTTAGTCAGATGCCCAAAGAGCCGCAAGAGCAGGGCTAAAGAGCCGCAAGAGCAGGGCTAAAGAGCCGCGTGTGGCTCTAAAACCGTGAGTTGCAGACCCCTGGGATGAAATGTGGTCGAGGGACGGTTGTTTGTGGCTGTTTTACTCCACTTGCAACCTGCTACCAGAAGAATGGCAGCGCTTCAGTGTGAAGAAGGTCTATTATGTGACATGTGTGGTTTGTACAGAGGAGGGACAGTGAACACTGTGTGCAGAAGGATGCAGAGGATTCACTGTGGACACCTCTGAAGGGAACAGACCAGAGGAGGTTTTCAGGAGGACAAATATCATCACTGTCAGCTCATTAAGCATTCGTGTTAAATATTCATGAGTGACATTTAAGAACCGGGTCATGTGACCTGAACACTTCCTGTATTGGTCTGAACTCTGCTGTGATTGGCTGAAAACTGTGTTGATCTAAAGCCCATTGGAAATCAATTCATGTTTCAGCCAAGAGCAAGACCTAAGACCAGGACTGAGGCAGGACTGAGGCAGGGACTGAGGCAGGGACTGAGGCAGGACTGAGGCAGGGACTGAGGCAGGGACTGAGGCAGGACTGAGGCAGGGACTGAGGCAGGG
The DNA here is from genome assembly GCA_020698575.1 of Bostrychus sinensis. Taxonomy (NCBI): domain Eukaryota; kingdom Metazoa; phylum Chordata; class Actinopteri; order Gobiiformes; family Eleotridae; genus Bostrychus; species Bostrychus sinensis. The sequence continues at coordinate 5,635,176 of CM036250.1, forward strand.
CTGAGGCAGGACTGAGGCAGGACTGAGGCAGGGACTGAGGCAGGGCTGAGGCAGGACTGAGGCAGGACTGAGCCAGGGACTGAGGCAGGGACTGAGGCAGGGCTGAGGCAGGACTGAGGCAGAACTGAGGCAGGACTGAGCCAGGACTGAGGCAGGGACTGAGGCAGGGCTGAGGCAGGGCTGAGGCAGGACTGAGGCAGGGACTGAGGCAGGACTGAGGCAGGGCTGAGCCAGGACTGAGGCAGGACTGAGGCAGGGATTGAGGCGGGACTGAGGCGGGACTGGGGCAGGGACTCAGGGACTGAGGCAGGGACTGAGGCAGGACTGAGGCAGGGCTGAGGCAGGGACTGAGGCAGGACTGAGGCAGGACTGAGGCAGGGCTGAGGCAGGGACTGAGGCAGGGCTGAGGCAGGGACTGAGGCAGGACTGAGGCAGGACTGAGGCAGGGCTGAGGCAGGGACTGAGGCAGGGACTCAGGGACTGAGGCAGGGACTGAGGCAGGACTGAGGCAGGGCTGAGGCAGGGACTGAGGCAGGGACTGAGGCAGGACTGAGGCAGGGACTGAGGCGGGGCTGAGGCGGGACTGAGGCGGGGCTGAGGCGGGGCTGAGGCAGGACTGAGGCAGGGACTGAGGCGGGGCTGAGGCGGGACTGAGGCGGGACTGAGGCGGGACTGGGGCAGGACTGAGGCAGGACTGAGGCAGGGATTGAGGCAGGGACTGAGGCAGGGATTGAGGCAGGGACTGAGGCAGGACTGAGGCAGGGCTGGGGCAGGACTGGGGCAGGACTGAGGCAGGGATTGAGGCAGGGACTGAGGCAGGACTGAGGCAGGGCTGAGGCAGGACTGGGGCAGGACTGAGGCAGGGCTGAGGCAGGACTGGGGCAGGACTGAGGCAGGACTGAGGCAGGGACTGAGGCAGGGCTGAGGCAGGGACTGAGGCAGGACTGAGGCAGGGATTGAGGCAGGGACTGAGGCAGGACTGAGGCAGGGCTGAGGCAGGACTGAGGCAGGACTGAGGCAGGACTCAGCCAGGACTGAGGCAGGGCTGAGGCAGGACTGAGGCAGGACTGAGGCAGGGACTGAAGCAGGACTGAGGCAGGGCTGAGGCAGGACTAGATTTAGTGCCTTGCTCGTGGGACGGGAGCAGAGGTATAAAAGTTTAATGGTGAGTTTTAAATATTGAGCAGAACAGGAGCAGGAGCAGCTCTGCACGTCAGGACACATCTGTCTCAGCTCTGCTGCATCTGAGGACTGGGCTGGACCAGGACTAAACCTGGACCTAAACCAGGACTAAACCTGGACCTAAACCAGGACTAAACATGAACTAAACATGGACCTAAACTAAGACTAAACTTGGACCTAAACCAGGACTAAACCTGGAGCTAAACCAGGACTAAACTTGGACCTAAACCAGGACTAAACCTGGAGCTAAACCAGGACTAAACTTGGACCTAAACCAGGACTAAACCTGGACCTAAACCAGGACTAAACTTGGACCTAAACCAGGACTAAACTTGGACCTAAACCAGGACTAAACCTGGACCTAAACCAGGACTAAACTTGGACCTAAACCAGGACTAAACCTGGACCTAAACCAGGACTAAACTTGGACCTAAACCAGGACTAAACTTGGACCTAAACCAGGACTAAACCTGGACCTAAACCAGGACTAAACCTGGACCTAAACCAGGACTAAACTTGGACCTAAACCAGGACTAAACCTGGACCTAAACCAGGACTAAACTTGGACCTAAACCAGGACTAAACTTGGACCTAAACCAGGACTAAACCTGGACCTAAACCAGGACTAAACCTGGACCTAAACCAGGACTAAACCTGGACCTAAACCAGGACTAAACTTGGACCTAAACCAGGACTAAACCTGGACCTAAACCAGGACTAAACTTGGACCTAAACCAGGACTAAACTTGGACCTAAACCAGGACTAAACCTGGACCTAAACTAAGACTAAACCAGGATTAACATGGACTAAACTAAGACTAAACCAGGACTAAACCTGGACCTAAACCAGGACTAAACCTGGACCTAAACCAGGACTAAACCTGGACCTAAACCAGGACTAAACCTGGACCTAAACCAGGACTAACGCTAGAACTAAACCAGGACTAAACCTGGACCTAAACCTAGACCTAAACCAGGACTAACCCAAGGCTAAACGAGGTATAAAACATGACTAAACCAGAACTTAACCAGATTTGAGCCAGGACCTGGGGTGCTCTAAGTTCTGGGGGTTGTATAAATGAGCAAAAAAGCAGTCAGATGTCAAAATAAATCCCTTCTATGGGACACACACTTGCACTGAGAGGACTTTTGGACGTCGGAGAAGTTGAGATTAGTTGTTCCTTTAAGTGTCTTTTACAATTTCTTTGATTTTATTCTTCAGATCTTGGACTAAACCAGTCTCTGTTCAGAGCCAGACCAACTTTTCAAGCAATAAAACTCAACTCATCACCAGCAGAAGAAGCACAAATTCATTCTCTGTCTACTCTTGGACCAATGTACTGTCCTCTGGGTTTTTTATTTTGAAATCCTGGAGCTGCAATGAAAAAACGTAACCTGTGTGAATGCAGTTTTGACTCAGACCTCGAGAAAACTCTTTCATCTGATCGGACGAAGCAGAAGAATCAGAAGAAATGAATTCAGTCTCCCCCATTGATAAAACTTAAAAACCTAAAGACTATTGTATTGTTTACCATTTTCGGAGACGTTTTTTGTGTCGTTTGTGCGTCTGATCATGTGACTTCTCAGAGAACACGTAAAAATATTGTTATAGTCAGATTAAGAGTTTATTTATTGTATTAATTAAATGTTTGTTTATTGTTTAGAGATTTAAAAAGTGACAGAAACTGAAGCTAAACAGGGCAAGTTTTTACATTTTGAACGTAAAAAGTGTTTCCATTTGGCGATTATTAGTGAATTTGTAAAAGCATGAAGCATTTTGAAGTGTTTTTATAGAAAAGACGTCCACACATGTCATATTATTCTGGTTTAACCCTAGTTTAATCCTATTGTTCATTCCTCATGGTACGATATTATCACGATATTTGTCTAACGATACGATATTTATTGCGATTTTGTAGAAATGCTCACGATAACAAAACATATCTAAAAATCCCCTGACGAGCCTTTAGTGCAGTAATCATTGTGATATTTCAAAAGATTAAGACTAAATAAGTTTTTAATAACAGTAGTTTTATTGGCTGCACTAAATCGGAGCAAAGGATCATGGTCTATGTAGTTTTTCCCTTTCCACTGCAACAAAACAATACATTTTAGCCTCTTACCATTTGATATTGTGAGATTTTTGCTATTACGATATTGCCAATATTGTTATATCCCTAGTAAATGTGTAATTGCATCTGATTACAGAAAAAAAAGTAGTTTATTTTTAAATTAATTTATGTATTTATTTATTTTCTTAAGGAGGGGTCTGTAAGATTGTCTCAAAATTCTCCCTACATCCCTGAAAGAAGATTAAGATGAAAATATGTTTAGGTTCTGAGATTAAATCCTCTTTTATAGTAATGGATTTTCTGTTCTTAACTTGAATTTACGCCAAAAATAGAGCAGTGGTTCTCAAACTGTGGCACGGCTACTATTGGTGGTACTCAGGAGTCTTTCTGGAGTCAGTTTTGTTCATGCTCTGGGCCTTCGTAGACCACTGCTCAGTCCTGGTTTAGTCATGGTTTCGACTTTGTGTCATTTTGGTTTTGTCCTTGTTTATGCTGCGTTCATGATACATTGGAATATCTGAAATTCCGATGTCCGACTTGGAAAAACGAGCCTTGAGAATAAACTCGGGTCGGGGTTTTTGTTGTTAGTCTCAGAGTTCAGCCATCAATCATGGAACAGGAGGGCAGTGTGGGTACTAATGAGGAAACTGTTTTGTTTTTGTTTTCTTTTATGAGATTTCACTCTTGTATGGAAAAAAATGTAGCTACCTATACACAATTACCGTATTTTCCGGACTATAAGTCGCTCCGGAGTATTACTCGCACTAGACAAAAAAAAAAAAAAAGGCATAATGAAGAAGAAAAACATGTATATAAGTCGCACTGGACTATAAGTCGCATTTTTTGGGGGAAATTTATTTTACAAAATCCGACACGAAGAACAGACATTTCATGTTGAAAGGCAAGTTATAGTAATAATAGAATAGAGAACAACAGGCTGAATAGGTGTGCGCTATGCTAACGTAACACATTGATGGTTATTCAGCTACATGAAGCATAAACAACGAACTGAATAGGTGTCTCGTATGTTAACGTAATATATTAACAGTTATTCACATAACTATAGCATAAAGAACATAATATAACAAGTTCACCAAACTCACCATCTCACTCCTAATCGCTAAATCCTTTAAATTCTTCATCCTCGGTGTCGCTTCTGAACAACTCCGCCAACTCCGGAGGTAGACGAAGCGCCGCTTCCTCCTCTGCGTGGCTGTCGTCAGACTCAGCATCAGTTCCATTTCCAATTATTCCGCTCTTTCTCAGTTGTCTTTATAGCCTAAGTTGTTAGTGGTAATGTTTACATTTTAAATTGTCAGTGGTACAGGTGCAGCAGATGCTGGTACACAAGCCTAGAGCGCCCTCTAACCAACACCTGAAATATTTTAATATATAAGTCACACCTGAGTATACGTCACACCCCTAGCCAGACTATGGAAAAGTGCGACTTATAGTCCGGAAAATACGATAGTAAAGTTAGCAGCACCACAGCTCCACAGAAACATCTCTAACCACACTTCACACCAAGCCGCTATAAGCATGCATTTTTTGTTCCCTAAAAAAACAACATAGAAATGTAAATATTGTTGCTGTTGTTGTTGTTATTGTGAGGTTCTATTTTACTTTGTTGACGTTTTTCGGAAGTTGGAAGTTTTTAAAGTCGGGACATTCGAGTTTATGATCTGTCTTGAACGCAGCAGACCTGGTTTAGTCCTGGTTTTGTCCCTGTTTTGTCCTCATTTTCTGTGTTAATCCCTAATACATGCCTTGGTTTAGACCTGGGTTAGTACTCAGTTTAGTTCATTAAAGACTTTGAAAGCCAGATATGAGCTAAGGCAGTGGTTCCCAAACTTTTCACAGTCCTCTAACCTTCAGGACATTTGAGCACCGACCATGTGCCCCCTACTCCTTTGTGTGGAGAAGCTTAAAAACATAAATAAAAAATAAAGAACAATTAAAATACACTTTAAATGGAGAATTTTTAAATGTTGTTTCAGTTTCATTTATTAATCTTTAAATTTTTAAGAATTTATGAATTAAATTGCAAATATCTTTAATAGTTCTCTGTTTAAAGCATAATTTAAATGTTCTTTTATTAAATGCTTTATTTTTATTGAGCACTGTAAACAACTAAAAACCTGTAGAATTAACTTATTACTAAACATTAATTTGTTGCACACTAGAGGGTATGTGAGCACTTCAAACTGTTTGATTATTTATATTCTATTTGCAAATCATGTTTTTAATTTAATTTGGCGTACCCCTGGGCATACCCCTTCCACAGTTTGGGAACCTCTGATCTAAGGTAAGGTTTACTTTTTATTGTCCCTGCATGTTTTAAGTTGATGTGGAAACTGGAGCACCCTGAGGAAACCCACCCAGACACAGGGAGAACATGCAAACTCCACACAGAAAGGGCCTCACACGTTTCGGGAATCAAACCCGGGACCTTCTTGCTGTGAGGCAACAGTGCTGATCACTTTGCCAACGTGCCGCTGAGCTGTTGTCGGAGTGAAAAGTTTGAGAATCACTGATCCTAGAGCAGGTTTGAGTGAAATGTTAAAATGTGTTGAGTGTGAGAAATTGAAATTTATTTTGTTTTTATATACAAGGTTTCTGCAGGGTCTTCAAAAATCTAAAAAAAAAAAAGTAAAAATCTGAATTTAAGGCTTTAAAAAGTCTTAAATTTGCCAAAATGCAGAGTACTAGGTCTTAAATATGTCAAGTACATTTATAATAATAATAATAATAATAATACATCAATTTTATATAGCGCTTTTCACACAACTCAAAGTCGCTTTACAATTTTTGATCTATTATTCATTCACTCCTCAGTCACACTCGGTGGTGGTGAGCTACTTCTGTAGCCACAGCTGCCCTGGGGCAGACTGACGGAAGCGTGGCTGCCAATCTGCGCCAACAGCCCCTCCAACCACCACCAAACACAGCCACACTAACACATTCACACAGGCAAGGTAATGTAAGTACCTGTGTCCAAAGCTTTTTCTAAAATGCCCACTTAAATTCTCAAAGTCGTGTTACCGTCGCCAACACAAAAGCTTGGATTTTTTCTTACCAAGAACAAAATTCTTTGTGGCACTCTCTGTCGTCAATTGGCAAAATTAAAAGACATGGCCAGGTTTATAACTTGTGCACTGCGAGCTTAGAAAACAGGTCTTAATTTTCTTCAACAGTGGTCTTAAAAAGTCTTAAATTCAGCTTGAGCCATGCAGAAACCCTGTATATAGCACTGGTTTACATCAGCTTTATTCTAAGTAATAATGTTCATTTTTTGCAGCGTGCAATAATGTTTTTTTTGCAAGTCTTGAGATATTTTACTTAACCTGAATTTAAGGAAAATTAGTTTAAAAAAGACACATATAACTTTATGTCTTGATTTGTGTTTATTTATTTATTTTCAAAGCTAATTTTGCCATAAACGCAGGTGTCCCGTCCTCCTACTGTATTATGCTATAAACTTCCTCCTTGTGCATGTTTTCACCTTTTTATGCATCTCCCAAAACCATTTTAAGCCACTTTCTTAAACACAACGCTCTTCCCTATCATCACTTTCTCATTTTTAGTTCAAAAGACACTGCATCCTTAAATTTCCAGCTGAAAAATATGAACAAAGTTTATATTTTTCTTTTGATTTGCCTTCAGTTTGTTGGAGATTACTTCATGTCCCACTGTAGTTGTTTAAATATTTGTTAGTATTGAGAAGATTTGCTGTGCACTTGTCTTGACTTGAGCTGAAAGACCTGAGTTTGAAGTGAAATGTCAAAAGGAGCTGTGTTTTTTGTGGGTTTTTGTTGTAAAATTGAACATTTTACATTGGAAATATGTGGCCAGTAAATATTTATTATTTTAATTTTGAAATAATGGGAAAAAAGACTGAATTTTCAATAAAGCCATTTTTGTTTAGTCCTGGGTTATTGACTGTCCGTGTCTTATTGTCCATTTTATCACTTCCCTTTTTAAAAAAATGAAAGATTTAGAGCCAGGTTAATAAAATATACAGAGACATTTTACATGTCACAAAACGAGGTAATTTACCAATATATATTATGTAAAAAGGCACAAAGATTAGTGAGTTTTCTGTTGACAGCTGCTGCCACCTGCTGGTCACATTTGGGTACAGGAAGTTGCCCAAATACAGATAAAAAGTTGGGAACTAACTCCTGTCTGAGTACATTTTCTAAAGTATACAGTTTCTTGAGTAAAGATTCAATAAACAAATGGATCAGAGAACAAATAGAGGATTTTATTTTTTATTTTATTTTTTTCGGGCTTGCTTCTCAACACTGAGCAGGAAGAAAAAGTCAGGGAACGTCTATCGCTATGAAGTCTTCAAACTGGCTGTATTTTGTTACTGCTTTTATTTAGGTATGTGTTTTGTGTGTGTGTGTGATTTATATAATAGTTCAGATATTTTGGTAAAAAATAAATCAATAATAAATAAGGTTGGGGATCCTGTTAAATAGTTTGTGGTCCCAGGTAGAGAGGTAGGGCTACATGTTCCCTCTTGCTCCCCCTCAAAATAAGCCCAGGATACTACACTCAGCCTGCAGGCAGAAGGTCCCGGGTTAGAGCCAGGTTTGGGAGACAGAAGCAGTAGCTAGTAGTAGTTTTTACAGCGCTTGAAATAATAATAATAATAATAATAATAATTCAAACTTTATTGAGAACACAGGGCATCTGGTCCATAGAGAGAATAATAATAATAATAATAATAATAATAATAATAATAATAATAATAATAATAATAATAGTAACAACAACAACAACAACAATAATAATAATAATAATAATAATAATAATAATAATAATAATAATACTCTGTACTTAAGTAAACCTTGCATTCACTACTTTTTACTTTTACTGAAATTGTATGCAAATAATACGAATTTCCAGATAAACAAGCGCTCAAAAAAAAAAAAAAATAATAATAATAATAATAATACTGATACCATCATCAATCATACAACTATCAATGCATTCGAAGTGTTTAAGTGTACGCTATAATCAGAAACTATAACATTAGTGATGTACTGACACCTCCTATATTTATTCCTTCATGTATTATTATTTATTTTATTTTATTTTATTTTTTTATTATTATTATTTTTTTCGCTCTGAGCACGGTGGATTGTCCCTCTGGCGCCTCCGTTGCCCTTTTCCGGCAGTTCCAAGATGGCGGCGTCCTCTGCTGCTTCACGTGAGCTGTTCACGGCGGGAGTGCGGGCGGTTTTACTCAACTGGCCCGTGTTACAGGTGAGTTTTACCGGAGGGCGACGGTTCAGAGGCGGCTGACAGTCAGCGGGACCCGGCAAAAACAGAAAGAACCTGCGACAAAGAAGCGGAAAGTAACGAAGCGGGGGCGACGCTGCTAAAGCTAACAGGCTAAAGCTAACAATACGAGACATCAGGCAGAGAGAATGCACTGTATATCAACCTGACATCTGTGTTTAAAAGCCACTAAAGTCTGGGATATACTAGTTTTATAATAATCACAGTTTAACATAATGCTTATATTTATTTTGACTTTTTTATTCATTATTTATGTATATTTATTTATTTAAGTGTCAATGTAATGGCTTTTCTTGGTTTTTGCAGCAGGGGCATTGTTTTCGTTGTCAGTTAACTCATGTTTACAAATAAATCTTGTGTTGTGTTGTTTTAACATGTGCAGAAGTAGAGTATGTCTTTAGAGAAATTATCATGAGTACAGTGACCAAAGCCCTAAATCTAAAAAAACAAAACAAAACTGGGACACAAAATCTGAATCTTTTTATCTTTTTGTGTGTTTCTTGGGTGTTTTAATTAATGATATGGACCATAATCATGTGTCTGAAATAAATAAATAAATAAATAAATAAAATAAAACTGGGACATATTGGTGTGTTTAGAGACGTTTGTCAGACATGGGACATGTAGCCTACCATTGGGATAGTGGCCCGTTAAATAGGACAATTATGAGGCATCTATATATTGTGCAAAACAATTCAACCACCTTTTGTTTAGAAAATTGTAGGATTGTAAATTTTTTTAGCCTCTTTTTATTCACTTTTTGTTTCTGAAAGTTAGTAAAAAAAAAAAAAAAAAAAACTCTTCCTTTCTATCTAACTTCCTATAAACTTGTTCCCCTCAGATCGCAGTAGATAATGGTTTCGGAGGAGTGTACGGTCAACAGAAAGCTGACTGGATGGTGGACGTGCTGCAGCAGTATTTTCATGACAACTGTGAGTGTTCTTTAGTGAACTGTCAGGTGACTTATGCACAAGTTTATTCCTCTATATAATCTTGTTCTCATATTATGTATCTCTAGCTTGACTGTGAGGTAGTGGGAAATGTTGATGTAAAGGTTTTAGCGTATACATTGGTAGAATGATAATGCTCCAGTCCTGATTTCTTAATTTTAGCCGACCTGCAGCAGTTTGAGGTGGAGGACTTCATCTCCACTCTGATGGACCAGGAGTTCGACACAGTGGTGGACGACGGGAGCTTACCTCAGGTACAAACACACAGGCTTTTATTTTAAAGGGCACAGACAAAAAGCTGTCATTTTACTATAAAGATGTAGTTTCTTAGGGCTAGGGGTGTTCGTGGTTAATCGATTAATTGGCATTATGGTCATAATCGATCGAATGAAATGCTAACAATCATCATGCTGTACTTTAGAGTAAAGGTTCAGTACCATTTTTGAGTTAGGACAAAATAAACATAAAATTAAGCAACTGTTTTCTAAAATATACAAGCCTATAACTTGTCTTTAGTTAAAAAAGTCAATTTTTTATTATGGTTTATGACTTTGCATTTAATAAAGACCTGATTTTTATAAAACATAATGATAGGTGATGTTAAGCTGGTAGTTAACGGTTAATCGATAATTGTTTGTTACGACTACCAGTTAATCGTTTAAGGGGCCATTTGGACGACAACGCGTTTTGCCGAATCTGCAAATATTTGGTTGTGGTTTGGCTTTTTGTTTACACAAAGACATGGTTTCTGTTTTCCAAATCCGCAAAGCTTTGAAAACGCTGGAGGAGGTGTTTTGGTCTCACAGTGGGAGCTGCTGGGAGCCGCTCCGCTCTGTAAAGTGTGAAAACAGCGACTCACTGAAAACGATGACATAACAGCCCCAACCTGAACAGTGATTGGCTGCCTGCCCAACGTATGTCAGCTGACCCGCGAGCGCAAAATACAACGCTTTTATGTCTCATACGTTCATATTTAGTCCAGTAACTGTCAGTAATATCTGTACTTAGTGTATTTTTCAGAGTATATGTATAGTATATAAGTCGCATCCGTCAAAAAATTGGTCATGAAGAGGAACATACTACTGACAGTAGTTGTCACAAGCCTAGAGCGCCCTCTCGTGGCTGTAGATGGTAATGTTTGCTCCTTGGTTCACGTTAAATTATATACCGTATTTTCCGCACTATAAGGCGCACCTAAAAGCCTTTAATTTTCTCAAAAACCGACAGTGCGCCTTATAATCCGATGTGCCTTATATATGGATCAATGTTGGTTAATTATGGCTACCGTATTCAGGGGGCGTCGCCGAAGTGACAGCAGTAAAAACGGTAAAGGGGAATTCCAGTCTCAGCTGTTTATGTGTGCCATAGGCGTGTTTATGGATCCTGCCGCAAAAGAACAAGGAGGCGCGGCCTTTGCTCCATCTCAGTAGAAGAGTTGCGACATTGAGGGGACAGAAAACTGAGCGCTCGAACGCTGTTCATGTAGCTTTGAACTGTGACAAATGGAGTTGGAAATACATTGTTTTCAACGAGGGAGTTGTAAGAACGCTGGTTTGTATTCTATTAATAAAGTTTGACTGACTGACTTATCTGACTGTTTTATTGACATTCCCTTTAGCGCAGCGCCATCTAGTGGATGCGCCTTATAATGCGGTGCGCCCTATATATGAAAACAGTTTTAAAATAGGCCATTCATTGAAGGTGAGCCTTATAGTGCGGAAAATACGGTACATTTTGATATACAAGTCGCACCTGACTATAATTTGCAGGACCAGCCAAACTATAAAAATGTAATGCACCGCTAATGCACTGTTGAAGACATGTTTTAAATCTCTAAAGATATTCATCAGGAAACAGAGCGCTGCACAGGAGACAGCTGCTGCAGGGGAGCTTACAGCAGCACAATTCATGACTCTGCTGTATTTTTTTTAACCATACAGAGTTCTGTTATCCTCTTTCCCACTTAAGTTTGTTCTTGTATGGCTAATTTCGTGTTACTTCCATGATTTGGTCCGAAAACCCGAACCGTCACGCACTTTCACGCGACAAAAGAACTTGACCATAGTTCGGAGTTTTCACACCTGAGGATTTGTTCTGAACCAAACAGCTCGGGTGTAAAAAAGCCCCCTTAAAGTCTTTGTTTAGTCCAAAGTTTGGCCTGCATTATTTCTGACGAGTTTTTGTGTGGCAGGTGTCCCAGGACCTGCTGCAGATGTTCGGTCAGTGGCAGCAGGGGGCGCTACAGCAGCTGCAGGCCTCCATTAACAAACACAGTCAGAACAAACCGAGGGCAAAGGTCACAGCAGCTGCTCCGGACTCAGACTCAGGCCAAGAGAGCGACGAGGACGCTGAGGTTAGTACCAGCAAGTCAAACTAAACAGAGTCATTTATTGTCTTGTATTTGAGGAAAACTCTTTAATCTTTTGATAAGAATCATCTGTGGAAAAAAACAAGACCTTAAGATGTCACCTAGACTTTATTTATTTTTAAATTATTTTAATTAAGGGTGTGACAGGACACAAATCCCACAGGACAAGACACAAGAGTGGGTTAACGAGACAGAGATGAGTTTTACACTGTTGAAATATGTGTTTTATACAAATGCATAATTATTCACATAAAATTCATAAAATGCAAAACTATTTATAATGAACATTGGTATTTACTTCTGTTATTTAAATGATATGCAACAGCAGAACATAAATACTGCTGAAACTTTTGCCTCAAACTCAACAGACGCTTCGCCTTTGTAAATAAAAGTGCAAACAAAACCTGATCCTGAGATTACAGGACAGATTTTTACCTTCACGAGAATCTTGTGACATTTTGATCATGCCGTCTTGTCACACCTCTAATTTTAATAGATAACAATGTTTAGCAGAAGCTTGAAGAGAAAAAGAATTAAACATTAATAACAATAGGGATGTAATGATTCTTCGTAAATCGGTTAAAAATCGATGCATAAGAGAGAAATTTTGAATCGTTGTGGAAAAAAAGAATCGCGATGTCTCTTTAAACAGCGTGCAGGCCTCCAGAGTATAATGGTGCGTAATCTGGCTCACATATTTGGCGCTAGACATCGTTACCTGACCATTTTACAGAAAAGAAACATGAATTTATATCAAGTTTTAGTTTACAGGACTCGTAAAATCATTAGGCCGGCGTGATGGAAACGTGAAAACAGCTTCATTACTCGGAGCGACTGGAGGAGCGCTCCCTCACCTCTCGCACAGACGGAGGAGCGCACACACGGCGCACAGGAAAAACAACAACAAGTCCAGGGCGAATGGCAAGAAAGACACATCTGCAGGTTTTATTTAGGCTGCACCTGTTTGCTCCGTTTACCATCGTTCAGAAAGTAGCTTGTTGTTAGCAGCGAGCTAAAGCAAAGCTAAGTGGCTAACAACAGCTAAAGTTTATCTGAAGTTTCAGTGGCCCCTCCCCCGGAGCGTTTCCATGGAGATTAGTGTCTTTACTGAGGATGAGTCTTTCCTCACTGATATTTTTATAAGACTTGACTTTTATTAGGCTCATTATAAATTACTGAGGCCTGGATTTATAATAAGCTTCTTTTCTATGCATTGCTTGCTACTAAAATGTATTTGTTATTGAAGGAGGGTAGAAAGATGTTAATAAAAGTGGCTAGCAAATTATTTTATATATTTTTGTTTTTACATCTCATTGTTTTAATATCTACTTTTTTAATTCAATTTCTGTTAATAAGAAATGTACAACAATTTAATTTTGATAAGAACACAAATAGGCTCTGTAAAAAAAAATCATTTTGGTCAAAATTATACTGCAACTAAATCTGCAAATAAAAATTGTAAAAATCGTGAATCGAATCGTGACTTCAGTGCATCGTTACATCCCTAAAAAACAATGTTTATAAATGTTGAAGTAATGTTTTGTAAATATTCAGTTAACTGGTCACTAACTCTAAGCTAATACTTAAATAACAATTAATAGTGTAAATTATTCTAAAGTTTTAATGTTTTTTTAACGTTTTTAATAGAAATCTATGGGGAAAAACATGCTCTAGTCTTGGAGTGAAATTTTATTGTTGTGGGTCCGCATGGGATTTTCAGATTTTTAAAGGGGGAGTGAGACTTTTAACTTTGGGAGTGGTTGTTTTAGACTAACGTAAGATTATTCCTGTCTCTGTAGTCGATGGATTGTGAGACGTCGAGTTCGGTCGCCAACGGGACGCTTCCTTCAGCCGCGACAAACTCTGTATCTTCATCTTCATCGGCTGTGAGTCAGGAGGAAGAGGAGGGATGGACGGTCGTACGGAGAAAAAAATAAACCAAAAAATATGTAAATGAACTGCTGTTATTAACCCGGAGACTGAGAGAGGAGCTCTGAGGTTTTTACACATTTACTACAAGGAATCATGCTTCCAGTATTCAGACCTGGGACTTGTAATGAAAACCATCACGATTAAAATATTTTACTCTCTGTACTAAACCTTCATGAGATCAAGTTTACATAACGAAATTTGAGTCTGTACGTAGTTACAAAAAAAAAAAGGAAGAAAAACTTGCACTAGCACCAAGTTCTATCTGGCAACAGTCGGGATACATGCGTAGTTCCCACACCTGCAGCTTCATGTTCTGGGGTAAATGCTCTTTCCACTGAGTCTCAAAATGGTCCAGAATCCCTGAAAAACACTCCTGGATCTGTTTCCACGGCAGAATGAATAATTTTTATCCTCGGCTCATCGATGTGCGTCTGTATCTCCAAACATGATCACAGTGTTCTTGTTGTGTTCATCCTAGCTTAGTTTTTTTTTTTTTTTTGGGTAGTTACAGAACTTATTGACGCCTGCAGACAAAGACAGCGATAGGAAAACACTGCAACACTGAGGGAGAGCGTGGGAGTTTATTTATGAAGCAAGTTTACATTTGAAACCTTTGTGTGTTTTATAATAAAGTTGCTCTATCCATTTGGTTTTATTTCAGACCGGGGTTGCCAGATAATAAAACTCACTTCAAAGCACATTGCAGTGGAAGTAAAACATGATGTGGTTTTATCAGAGTTCGTCCACACTAATGATTCTCCCATTGGTTCTTAGTTGTGGGGAATATATTAATTCAGCGGTTTCCAAAGGGGGGTCCGGGGCCCCAGAGGCTGTCTATATTAAGTACATAAAAAGAAATTGAGTTTGAAATGCACTGTAAAAAACAATGCTGCAAAAACTCAAGGCAACAGGATCCCTCAGGATTTTTGAGTTTTGGTGATCAACTCAAAATCTCAAGTTTTCAACAACTAATATTTTTTTACTCACAAAATTTAACGTTCATACATCTAAAAACTTGAAATTTTAGGTTTTACTCACTATATTTTTTCCAGCTCATCTTACAGCAAACTGACTCCACTGTTCAGAAAAAGTATTATTGATAATAATAAAAACTAAATATACTACATTTAACAAAAGAATAACTTTTTCTGAACTCTGTAAGTTGGCTGTAAGATGAGTAAAAAAAATAATGATAGAGAGAAAAACGTAAAAATTTTTAGACGTATGAACATCAAATTAAGTGAAAGTGTGGAAAACTTAAGATTTTGAGTTGGCCTCAAAAATCTTGAGGGATCCTTTGCCTTGAGTTTTTGCAGCATTTTATTTTATTTTTTACAGTGTATTTGTTTAAAAATATAACTTTAAAACACTATTTAGCCAATAGTCAGTGTCTTTTGTAATGTTTTTATAGAAATATATGGAGAAAAACATGAAAATACGTTGGGGGGTCTGCGTGGGATTGTGGTAAATTTAAGGGGGCGCTCCTGACGTTGGGAATGGCTGTATTCATTCATTACAGTGTTTTTTTTTATTAAAGCATGTTTTCTGAAACTATAGGAGCCAGTTTACAGCAGAATACACAAACTATAACTATATACAATACACCACAAACCCATCAAACACTGTGTGAAAAACTATACTCTTTACACTTTATTAGGGCTGCAACTATTGATTATTGTTTTGGTTATTCGGATACTGAAGCGTGTGTGGTTAAAATATTGTGAAAATTCTACCAAAAATCACGGAATTTTTACAAACTTTGAACCAGACAAAGCTACAACTGTGTCACTGGAGGACGTTTGGATACAGCAAATACACACAAATCAAAAACACAAAATGTACTTTGTTTTTAACTGTTTTTGTTGCTTTACTGCTCTGTGCTGGTTTAAACCCTCCTCTCTCAGCACATGGCATGTTTCAGAGACCACAGTTAACGACTAAACAATTACTAAATTAGTTAACAAATATTTCAATAATCGATTAATCCGATTAGTTGTTGCAGCCCTACACTTTATATGACGTGTACAAGGAGTTATCTAAGACTTTGTATTTTAGACATGATCCTAAATATTATCACCATTTAAAAATGTTGAAAATATGAAGAAATAGAATATATAATATACTCAAGGAAAAAAAGAAACGCAGCACTGCTTTTTTACCACATTTTTGTTTGGTAACTTATTTTTGATGGAAATATTCCATGTGCACATCAACCATAAACCCGTCCCTGATATTCAGCCCCAATTAATCAATGCTTATGACAGTTTCAATAACAATAACATGACCAAACAATAATAATGCAGCAGTTGTGACATGTGGTCGACCAGATCTGGGACGGTCATTGGAGGATCCAGTGGTGTGGAAACGCTCAGCGAGGCGTACAACAGTAGAGTGATGGACTCCAAACTCCTGGCTACAGCCGTGTGCTCCTTCAGCTTGAAGCAGGCCAATGGCTGCCAATCTCTCTCTGGTTGCATGAGTCGTGGGATTGTGAACAAATGTGCTTTTTTTTCCATTTTGGTGTATTTTTATAGGGAATGGTTGTGCACAATTGAGGACCCAGACAAAGGTGATTAATACAAAAATACAGTTGTTATTGCTCATCAAAATCAATCAACCAGAACCAGGAAAACAGTCATTTCATTTTGACTCAGAATAGAACTAAACTCATTGTAGTCTGTCATTTTTCACTGGCTGTAATATTTTTTGACAAATTGAGAAAAAGAAAGTGGTGCGTTTCTTTTTTCCTTGAGTGTATTTATAAATTAGATCATGTATATTTCTAAACTCTCCCAGACTGCATCAGAGTGGGTTTGAGCTCAGGACTCTTGGATTAAAGATGAAATGTCTTCAACTCTACGTCCAGATGACTTCTTTGTAACCTTGTTCTGTGAACGTCTGGAGGACTGAGAGTCTTCACAGATGTGTTTTCTCTCACTTTGGGACAGATCCTCTTTAAATGGTGCATTGATGGCAGAGTCTTCACAAACAAAACTGTATCTGTGTCTGCCAAAAAACATCAACACAAAATCCAAACATAATGTTGATCATACAACTTTGATTGCTGTGTGTTTTTAAAATAGGTCCGCTATAAACCTACCTACTGTGGATTTGTATAGAAAACATGTAATCTATAATTACAGTCTGCACTGTAACCACCAGATGGCGCCAACTCACATTTATTTATACCATTTTCCTAGCAGGTAACCAGTAACTGTCCAGTTAAGGTGAGACTCAGATAAAACACTGATGCAGTGGTCAGTTTTATGATTTAGGCCCAGTTTTCTCCTTTAACCTGAAGCTTTTCACACTGAAATAAAATATGTGTTTCTTTCATCACATTGTGTCAACTCGTCTCTATAGATTTCTACCTAAAATATTAACTTCAGGGGTCATTTTTCTCTCACTCTGAGTCAGATAGCTCCACTTCAGAAGCAGGTACAGAGGGATTTGCTGATGTATGATTCAATTTCCAAGCCTGATTTATTGGGTAATTTACTTCAACAACCTTTCATCTATTATGTTGAAAAATGAATCAAGATTTGTAAACATGGCTCTATCTGATATTCAGAGTATTTTAATGTTTATTTATATATTGTTTGTGTAATTTATGTTTAAGAGGTTAGTGAATAATTTGCTAATTAAAACCTTCATAAAATGGTAACTGGAGTAGATCCACAATAATATCTAATGATACCTGATTGTGTCTCATCTTAATTATTTCTAATTATAGCTAAAGCGAAAGTATATTGGGTAAGTATTGATCAGTAATCAATAAATACAATCAGACCACTGTACAAGTTACAAGACATTTCATCCATCTACTGTTTTTTGGGGAGAGAATTCCACTTGAGCTTCAAATCCGTGAGTCCCATGTTCAGAAGTGTTGCTTTGATCTGAGATGAACGAGTGAAAGAGTGAATAAGTGAACAAACAAACAAACAAACACAGTCAGAGAAAACAGACCCAGTACCTGTTTTATAATGAGAGCAGTAAGAGCTGGGTCAGAGAGGTCAGCAGCAGACTGGAGCTGGAGCTGCAGTGCACTCATCCTCTTCCTCTCTAGAGCTGGTGCAAGACAAAACAGAGTCTCATTCCTAATCACTAGAGGTGATTTTGCAAATAAATCAAATAATCAACTGATTTTGTAACAACTTTCCTGTCTCTGACACAACCACAGTCTGCACAATGAGTTGCTCTTTAGGAGCTCACAACGTGAGGCCCATTCAGTTTGGAGCTGTGTTTGTCTCAACAAAATTAACTGATGCAAAAATAAAACTGAGGCAACAATAAATGTATTGATGCTAATTTGTGACTTGCATGCAGCGAGTTTTGAAAATAATTTCTAATTTACAAATACATTTGCAATTATTTCATAAATAAATCATGTTTGTCGTTCATAAATCTGCAGTTTTGCATGTGAATAGTCCAATCTGCATTTGTGGCTCGCTCCATTCGTGCATTCATCACTTCTGCACATTCGGATCTTTATGAGATCATCCCACATTTTGAGACACTACAGATTTATTCTAAAGAAATCCTGTTCCAATTTCGACCACTAGGGGCAGTGTTCACCAAGTGTTCTATTGACCAAAGAGCAGGTGCTCTGCAGCCCTCAGGCGTGTGCGCTCCTGTTTTGTGTACCACGTGATCGGCTCTGATGGTGGATTTTCTAAAGCTTATTCCCGTTAGGGGTCGCGGGTGACTGGAGCCTATCCCAGTAACTTTGAGCCATAGGCGGGGTACTCCCTGGACAGGGGCCAGCTTGTCGCAGGGCTGACACAGAGACAAACACAGACAGACAACCATTCACTCTCACATTCATTCACTAGGGTCAATTTAGAGTCACCAATTCACCAACACATGCATGTCTTTGGACGGTGGGAGGAAGCCGGAGAACCCAGAGAGAACCCACAGTAACACGGGGAGGACATGCAGACTCCACCCAGAGAGATCGTGTGATGGTGTATTGGCTCGACGGGGCTCGAACCCACGACCTCCTTGCTGGGAGGCGAGAACGCTAACCACTCTGCCACCGTGCACCCCGACGTCACAAACAATAACCAGCAACCACAAACAATAAAATGTTATTTTTAAGCCATGATATGAAAATAGATAATAAACACCTGCGCTCTAATGGAAAAATTCTCTCTGGGCCGCTTGGGATTTTGTCGCTGCAGTACCACAGAGCGGCCACTAATCCAACTGGCATCAGCGGAAAGGGGGCAGCGCCCAGAGGTGGACCTTCCTATACGCAGACTACGCAAGTCACATAGGGCCCCGCAGCTGTGGCAGGGCCCCGCCCCCTCCTCTCAGTCAAACTGTTGGTCAAACTTCTGTCCGTCACTGAGGGAAAACAGGGCCCTGTCTGATCTCTCTCCAAATATCGCCCGCTGACTGGTTTATGCTTCATGAATGCTCACGGCCGAGAGCCCTTCCTATGCCCTGTCCACTGGAGCGCGGCGCAGCGCGCCACTCTCCAGCGCCGCTCCTCACATTTCAGCTGTGAGGGAAACTTTGGTTCAACTCTTCTAATACGCACCAAACATCGCAAATTATGAATAATCAAGGCAGGTTTGGCAAATGACAACCACTCTGCCACATGTGAGTAATATCAGAGCCTTGTTTGATAACATTAGTGAGTGTGTTTAATGTAACGTTGCAATTAACGTCTGTGATTAGCATATAAGCTAAACCATACATTATTACATTTCTTAATTTCAATGTTACGCAGGACAAATAGTAACAGAAATGTGGCGAACCACAATAGTTTGGCATTGTTCACTCAGATTTAATTCATGCAACTGGTACTGACCCAGATATGTGTCAGATTAATTCAGAGTAATTTTTTATAAACATAAACCATTCATTCCTGCTGCCCAAAAATGTCTAAATTCATATTTTTATTTTGCTCTCTAGTAGAAATGAATGAGACTGAATGTTAATCTGGGTGCCAGGCTGCGTGTGCATCGTTTCTAATAACGCCATTCCTGGAAGGGTCTATAGTGTAAAACATAATCTGCTTTATCGTGCAGCAGCATGTGTTCCAGAGAAGGGTTCTGCCCTGTTTAAACTGAATTTATAACATGGTCACATGAGTCATAGACCAAACATGACTCGGGAACAGTGCCACAAATGACTCCAGCACCTACTGACACTGTTTAGTTTAAAAACTGCAATTGACTAAAGTCTAGATTTGAAAAAAATCAGTTCTTATTTCTGTCATGTTTTAACTCATGGATCTGATTCTCTCAACAAAATGTCAACCATATAATACTCCTCACGAGTAAAAACATCTAACTTTCTTCAGTGAGAATGACATAAACACAATTTTTTGTTAATTTACCATTGCTAAATTTGCTAAGTGTGGACAGTTAAACATTTCCTACCTTTCTCACAGATGAATGGGTACAGGTTGGAACAAGAAACATCGGCCCATTCGTGGTTTTTAGTTTCCACGACACAGTGTTGTTGAAAATTCCCGTTGTTTGGTTCACCTGAGGCCCAGTTTGTGAAATCACTTTGACTCTCGTCGGACCACCTCCAGGGCAGTCTGTACAGGCCGATCCACACCTGACTGTTTGTATAGAGAGCGGCCACTGCAGCGTTTTCAGATTCATCCTCGATCATAGCCAGGTCTGTGTAGCTCTGCCTGCAGTGGGTCAGAGCGTCCTCCCAGGACATTGCAGTGGAGACAAGGGTGAACTGTTTTGAGCCCGACTGAAGTGAAGCTGAAAATTCGAGAATTTGAGTTAATACTTTAAGCCTCGTTCACAGGATGCAGTGGGATCCCGCTCACTGCCGAGCTGAGCTGATACAAAAGTCATTTTAAAAGTCTTACCTGTATAACAAGCAAAAGGGAAAGAATTCCTACAGGCAGAATCAGCCCAGGCTCCATATCTGATCAATACGCAGTAGTTTACTCCTCCCCAGTTGTCGGGTTCACCAGACATCCACTTCTGGTAACCTCCAGGGTTGGTGGTCCCAGTGGCAGACCATCTCCAGGAGTTAGGGTCATTGGCCATCACTCCTTGCCATGAAGCAGGGTCGTCGAACAGTCCGATCCAGGCGTTTCCAGTGAAGGAGGCAGGTGTGTGGATCCTGTGAACGTCGTCCATGTTTGTGAATGTGGCCAGGTCAGTGTAGTGCTCTCTGCAGCTCTGCTGCGCTCCGGTCCAGTTCATGTTCAGGTCGATAAAGGAGTACTCCCTATAGACCTCATGGAAGCAAAGGACTGCCCTGAAAGCTTTAGATAATAACAATGTAAATGCTTTGCGGCACATCAGACATTACAGGTGAAAAGGGTAAACATCTGAACAAGTTTTGTTTTATTTGAATATGCAAATTAGGTTGTATCTGCTTAAAATGCACACATTTGCATACATTTCATAAAAAGCAAAATTTGAATATTGGATGGAGCCAGGTTTTAAATTCTTGGTTCATTTATTTGACATTAAATGGAAACTTTTTTTTACACAGAAACCTGGTCGGATTACAAGGAGTGGAATTGTTATCGACTGCATCTAAGCAGCAGCAAGAAAAGGCCTTGATGATGGTAAAAAGTAGGACAGCAATTCCCAACTCTGACGACTTACCGAATATCTCTCCCTGCTCCCCTCCATGATTTCCTGTCTCAACTACATTTACTGTTCTGTCCAATGAAGCCAAAAATATTAAAAATAAATCTATTTTCGCCATGTTTTTTTTTTTTTTTTTTGCAGTAAAATGCCTAATAAATCAGACTAGGAATGGTATATCAACAAATTCCTCTGTAAGTCTTCAAAACGCAGTTAAGTATAGGACTGTGCTCTTACTGAAGTGGAGATATCAACAATCTAAGTTGACAAAATGTAATGAAATGACATTTTAATGAATTTATGTTCTATATCCGTGTGAAAGTTGTGGCCAAAATCTTAAAAAAATACCACTGCATGAAGAAACTATACATTAACTTGAACTGTCTTCAAACACTTCAACCAATCAAAATGAGTCTTACCGTAAATGGCGAAAAACAAAATCATATTATCCATTTGTGCTTGAAACTGCATACAGCAGCTTGGCAGCCTGATTCGCTCAAGTAAATAGTGTGCATTTCTGAACATCAGTGTTGTTTTGCATCAGGGACAAAGTCAAATATGGCTCACTGATTTCACTATCCAAATCAGAAATCTTAATGTCGGCCTTGATTTGCAAATTGGCCTTTCATCCTTGTCGAATCCTGCTTCATATGCGCCTCATTTCTCGTCTTATCTTCACCTCTTTATCCCAACAGAGAAGAAAATCAAGATTAAAATATGTTGTAAAACTAATAAAACATATTCCCGTGAATTAAGTGCATTCAAAATGTTCAAGCGTCCAACTAAACCTTAAAGACGTGAGTTTGACGCACGATTCGCGTTCAGTGTGAACGTAGCGTTAGTTTTCTTGTCGCTGGGGATCCTCTCAAAGTTTGGCACTAACAAAGGAGCCTCAAGATGAACTGGGCTGGTAATATTACACATATACTTTTCATTTAAAAGTAACGATGACAGGAATAAATGTTAGTGCATTTTAAAGATTATTTTATTCGCACATGGATGAGAAAAACTGATAAAATTCTTTGAAAAAAAATTTAAAAAGACAAAATTCAGCAGTGTTACATGAACTAAAAAGAGCGTAATTCTCATTGATGAAAGTTAATAAATCTTTTGAAGTGGAAGTGTTTCAAAATGAGTGGTTCGAGCCCTGCTTCAGATCACGTGATCGCAGTGAGCGAGGCCTCGTTCTGTACTTTTTCATGTATTTCAATCAGATGCAATTGCTCAAAGCTTCGAGCTGTGTGTCATTCCCGAGGCAGTTGTGACAGAGTGGTTCATTGCTTCATGAGGCCCCAAAATCACCAGCGCTATCTTCAAAATTTCTGAGTAAATACATTATTTCTCAGCGTCCTTATGTAACCCCTCAGCTTCGACCGAGGCTGCAGGGACGAGGCCACTCTCCAAGTTTTAACAAGATTTAATACACAGTCTGTAATCACAAAATGTTAACACAGATTGGTTATGGTGGAGAATGGTATCAGCTTCTGCACCAAAACAATGACATTACACACAAAATTAACACTGTAACAGCGACAGGATGCTAACTGTACAGTGTATCTTTATCCAGCCACAGCAGGTACGCTCCCCCTCAAGCTAAATGATCATTACAAAGAAATTGTAACTTGAGCAAACATGATTAATACGTACATTAATTCAAAACAAACACGCGGAAAATAAATCTAATACTTAAACTGCATAAAAAACAAATAAAACTTATTTAATTATGTGTAGAATTTTATAAAAAGACATTAGCTGTGTCCCAATTCAACAGCTGCAGCCTTCAAAGGTCGCGGTCCACAAAGGCGTAACCGCAAAGGCCAAGCCAAAATGGGACGGTGTAGTCCACAGAACGTACGTCAACACCTGCTCCTCCTCTTACGTTTGCCTAACCCTAACCCTATCCCTAACCCTAACCCGCTGTCATTTGTCATTTAATTCAGCAGAAATGGAGCCAGAAATTACTGTTACTTTATTTTTAATTTTGTTTAATTTATTCTTAGAGGAGTTTGAAGCCCTGGCGGGTGATGTTTTTCAGGCAGACCGCAGTAAGTCATCAACCTTTTACCTCTTTTACGTGGACAGTTTGGGCTAAAACACTGTTAATTTTTTTACTCAAGCCATAAAGTTCCTCTTTTACAGTTTTCAGTAAATCAATTCAATAGTTACGAAACAAAAGTATAACTTCTTATGTTTTCTAAAAGATTTGTGTGTCTGAATCAGGCCACACTTATTTTAGGGTTTGTGTGTTAATCCATATGTAAAGGTAATATTAGTGGGGAAAAAAGTCAGTTTAAGTCAGTTAATATATGGCTAATGTCACTTTTCACAATATTATTTTACTCCTACATAGTAATAAGTAATAATCACATGAATACACAGTATGTATGAAACAGCAGAAGTAAGCCTTTTTTATGGGTGTAGAACATTTTGCATTTCTTTGTAACTCTTGGATTAAGTGGAAATTGCCTAGTCATTTTTAACATTCACCTTCTTTCCAGAACCAGAGAAGACCTCTGTATTGCAGGATAAACCTGAGCGTGCCTGTGCTGGACAGGTTTTTCCACCAGAAGGACACAGGGCCTGATTTCTGGCTCAGCAGAGAGCCCCTGGCAGTGTTGCTGGACCTTCTGAACCAGGACCGGAAACACGGATGGGGTGCCACAATTGAGGTCCCGGTCTTCTGCTTCTGGCTGGCAGAGCGTCGTACAGAGTCGTCTCCAGAGTCGTCTCCAGAGTGTCCGGAATGCCTCGCTCCACTGTCCACCGCATCGCCACAGGGTCACTGAGGAGGTGGTGGCCATCTGAGAAAAGGTCACCCACTTCCTGAAAAAAAAAAAAAAAAGACCTGGAGGCAGTGACCTGAGGGTTTGCAGGGCTGGAAAGGCGCAGAGCCTTCGCCAAAGCGGGGCCATTGATGGCTGCCATGTCTGCAGTAAGCCACCGAGCAGCCCTGATGGTGAGTGCTACAGGAACAGAAAGCTGTTCCCATCGATCATCCTGCAGGCCGTCTGCGACCATCAGGACAGCTTCATGGACATCTATGTGGGCCGGTCTGGGTCAGTCCACGACTCTAGAGTGCTCCAGGCGCTCTACCCTCCTCCAGGGCCCTTCATCCTCACAGACGGCGGGGACCCATGCCTCCAACAGCCACTCCCCCTTATCACCCCCAACAAGAGGCCGCTGCAAGGTGTGGGAGCCCAGCACTTCAACCTACATCACTCCAGGGCGCGCTCCTTTCTAGAGTGTGCCTTTGGGATGATGAAGATCAGGTTCTGGGCCATCTTCTTTCATGCGCTGGAGGTGCACCACACCTTTGTACCCCATGCAGGTATTTGCAGTTATTTTAGAATAGTGAACACTAAATCAGAAGTGGGAAGATATATAATGCCATTTTTAAACCATTTTGCTATTTCAGGTCATAGCAGCATGTGCTGTTTTCCACAACATCTGCCTAGGGGCCTCGTAGGACGAGCCTGAGGACGAGCCTGAGGACGAGCCTGAGGAATGAGGGGGAGAATGACCTGGAGACTGTCTGTGCAGCGCATTGGCGTGACCAGCTGTCTGCGGAGGTGTCTGCCCTGGAGGAGGTCCCTGCTGACCATGATTATTTATAACAGGTAAATCTTTTAATAAATACAGGGTTTCTGCAACCCCCTTTTTTCGACTGGTAAACGGACATTTTCCCCCAGCTGATCAAATGTTATTTCCCCCCAGCTAGTACCTCATACTGTGCAGTTACTCGCTAATAACTCACTAATAGAAGACCCCAGTCTGTCCTCACACAACCTGGGCGACTTCTATCACTTTGTCCGGTTATTAACAGATAAAACACATATTTTAAATTCCACATTGTTTATGTTTAAGCCCTCTCAAGTGCCGACAAGCGTAATTTGATGCGCTGCGGTGTGCTTTGGCCTTAGGACCCGCATGCTCAATGCGTTTGTTTAAGGAAGCGAGAGAATCAGTGAATGATGAGAGGGGAGAGGGACATTCTGTACATTAAATCACATCACGGAGCGATCATAAGCTACTAAAAACCACACAGACACATATATGATGAGATAAAGCACTGCCTGGTTCACATGCTTTAGCGTCAGATTTTTTTTCCTCTCATATGAGCGACCGCGGTCCGCGGCTACTTTCTAACGGCTGATTTAAACTTCCACATCTTCTTGATGCCAAACTACCGGCGTTGGCTCGACGGCATTGAAAACCCTTCATACTTCTGCGTTGCTCTTCTGCGGTGTTTCATGTAGTGCCAGTTCACCGCGAGACCAAGCGACCAATCACAGCGCTTGCGGTCTGCATCGCCTTGACACGTAGTTACATTTTTGACCAGGTGCACATCAGGGCTATGGCGTAGCTTTTGAGAGGGTTCGCGGCGATGCAAAGGAGTCTGCGGGGCTACGCCGTCAGTTTTACATGGAAGTATAAATTAGCCTTTAGGCCCCAAACACTGGATGCATCCGCCCATCATTTAATGGGCAGTGATTGAAACAGTTTCTTCTTTAATGTCACTTTAAGAAACTTCACATTGCTGGGGAAATGCTGAACACTGATAGATCTGTTGTTAAAATAATGTAATAACATTTTGAACATAGTGTTTTTTGAAGGGAAATTATGAAACAAAACAACCTTTCATCTGTACTTAAACTTCAATTATAACCTGGTCCTGTCCACATCAGTCATGGTGCAACCATGACTCAGAGAAACAGTGACTGCTGTGTTAACTGGAAAACTATTACCTGCATTTTTTTTTTCTTTAAAAAACTTTGTCTATGTTTGCACCATGACTGATGTGTACAAGACCATTTTATATATTGCAGCTTAAGTACAACTAATAATATTGTTGCCCAAAACACACCCTTTAACCTGATACTAGTTACAACAACATTAACAGCAATGCATGCTAAAAAACATATATTCCACCAAATGAAGCTTCGAACCACTGCTCATTAAATGATGGGAGTGAGTGCATTAGAATGCAGTCCTTTGAATCTCAAAGACATCAGGTCATGTGTGGCATTGTTCACCAGTGTCATGGTGCTGTGTTCATTTTAACATTGAAATATTAACACTAGAGTAAAGAGTAAATTTAACACTGGACAGATAAGGACCATATG
The DNA here is from genome assembly GCA_020698575.1 of Bostrychus sinensis. NCBI lineage: Eukaryota > Metazoa > Chordata > Actinopteri > Gobiiformes > Eleotridae > Bostrychus > Bostrychus sinensis. The sequence continues at coordinate 5,661,690 of CM036250.1, forward strand.
TTCACTGACAGTGTTACTTTAACACTTGACTTTTTACTGTGTAATTTTAGAGTAATCACGTCTTTGAAGCATCGGCACAATCGTCCCATCACTAGTTATTTTATCAGCCATCGGTGATGGCCCACTCATCTTGAGTCTGAAATGCACTTTTGGATGTCAGTTCAATCAGCTGGGGCATTGTTAGTAAAGGTGGGGGTGGAGCATTGGGAAAATCCTGGTTGTAAAAAGACAAATTCTGCAGTGTTAACTTAACTAAATAGTGTAATTCTTATTAATAAAAGTGCAATTGTTGACATTTTGTTTTTGAGAAGATCAGATCCATGAGTGACAACATCCACATGATGAGAGTAGGGATGCAGTCTAGTTATGCTCGAGCCCGCTGCTTGACACAGTATTCATCTTTTGACATAGAAGTGTTTCAAGACAAGTGATTCGAGCCCTGCTTTAGATCATGTGACCATAGTGAGAAAGGCCTCGTTTTGATACTTTTTCATGTATTTCAATCAGATGAAGATGTCACTATTGAGCCTGTATTTAATGCTTTAAGCACTGTGTCATTCCCAACGCAGTTGTGTCAAAGTGGTTTGTTGCTTCATAAGACCATAAAATCACTGTCGCTATTTTTAATATTTTTATGATAAAACACATCATTTCTCACAGTGTCCTTAGAAAGTTACACAATCTGGATGACAGAAACTAACACCGATTTCATGGTAACATACTTCAAAATTAAAGAAAAAACTATTTCAGATTTTTTTTTCTTTGGAAATGATAATTGGAGTTGGACAGTAAGAAAGGAAAGACAAATGTTCATTTGAGTCATGTGTGACACTGTTCCTGTTTGCTGTGGACAAACAGGAAACAGTTTCCCTTTATTTTAAAAGTGTTCATTTAACAAGTTTTTCTATAAATCTCACCAACAGTGTTCATTTAACTTAGAAGAGTTAGCTGTGTAGCAAGTGACAGTTAAATCAGCAAAAAAATCTTGTGACAGTTGTGTAAGACAGTGTGTATACTGAGAAATGACAACCCAGCCTAGATTCTTTGAATCACCCACACAAGTCACGTACGAGAGTTTTTACCCTCTTGTGTAACATAAATACAGGCCTTTTGCCAAGAGTCGTTTCAAATTTTTAAAGAGTACTTGAAGGAGGAGATACTGAATCTATGCCAGTCCACCTGCGTCTGTCTGCACAGAGGGCAACAACTGAAACCACTGAGTACCAGAAAACACATGAATATTATTGAATCATAAAACTGGGACATTAACACAATTTGTGTAAAATACACAGTAAATTTCCAAGTGCTTAACTAACACTTAAAGGTCCTCTATTCTGCTAAATGGACTTTTTTTGAGCATTTTACCATGTTATAATGTTTGCACCTCAAAAACATGTAAAAAGTAATTGGAGACGTTTGCTTAATTTACAGAATAAACTCATGTAGGAATAACATGACTGAGTCATGTTTCTGTGGTGTATACTGACAGTTTGTTGGATCTACATGATTAAATCATGGACATCAATTGCAAACAATGTAATTATGTTCAATTCAAAAGTGTAGTTTTAACACAGGTGTTTTGTGTTAAACATGATCATTTTATGTTAATAATCCATGATTAAATCATGTTAACTTTACATAATTCAGTCGCTTTAGATCTTCATGATTTTTTCAAGTTCTTTGTATAAAGTCTTGTATAAAGGCATCAGAACCACGAGTGACAGGGACATGAACACTGTTCCTCTGAGTCATGGTCCAACCATGACTGATGTAGACATGGATGAAGAAAGAGACTGAGCTTGAAAAGAATCAGCTGGATGCAGTATACACTCATAATAATAAAACTTTAGACTTAAATTATATAATTAATGTACTTGTTAATGTACTTATTCTTTTAGTATGGACTCAGTCAGCTCTATCTGTACATGGGTGTACTGACTTAGTGTTACTTGACTGCATTACATAGCTGTAAAACATTTTAACTGGATAAAAAACACTAAATTCAGTAGTTCTTACTGAATACTACACTGAAAAAAAAAAAATTGTTCTTGCATAATTCAACCATGTGCGCTGGTTGTACACAATTTATGTTATCTCTAAACCATTCAAATACGTAGTTTTTATTGTTTAAACGAACAGGGTACACTTCATTTCTTTTTTCAGGTTTTATTTCTCTTACTTTGAGAAAATGAAACAGCTCAAGCCCATCAGACTAAATCAAGTGAACCTCTGAACATCAGCTCAGGAGACACTGTCTTCTCTGATGATACAGGAAGTTAAGACATAAATAATAATAATAATAATAAGACGAACAACCGGGTCACAGTCTTCTTCATGTCCCTGTCACTCATGGATCTGATTTTTAAATAAGAGAATGTCAGAGGCTTTATACAAAGGACTTAAATAATAAATAATAATTCATCGAATTTATATAGCGCTTTTTTGGACACTCAAAGACGCTTTACATACACACACGCACAAAGAAAAAAAAAACGTTTATGAAAAGGCAAGATTGAACAGGTGAGATTTTAGCTTTGATTTGAAATTTGGTAGAGAGTCCGAATTCCTGATGTGTTGTGGGAGTGAGTTCCAGAGGACAGGGGCAGCTGCAGCGAAGGCTCTGTCGCCCATGGTTCGGTGCCTTGTCCTGATGATGGGAGTGAGGAGATCAGTGTCTGCTGATCTGAGGCGGCGGGTGGGACAGTGTTGGCGGAGGAGATCGGTAAGGTAAGGAGGAGCTAGGTTATGGAGGGACTTGTAGGTGATGAGAAGAACCTTGTATTGGATACGGTATTGTATGGGGAGCCAATGGAGCTGTTTAAGGACGGGGGTGATGTGGTCTCTGGGGCGGGTGTGGGTGAGTAGGCGGGCAGCAGAGTTTTGGATGTGTTGCAGTTTCTGAAGGTGGGTGGAGGGGAGACCATATAAGAGACTATTGCAGTAGTCAAGTCTGGAGGTGATGAAAGCATGGATTAGGACTTCTGCGGTAGGTTGTGAGAGGGAGGGGCGGAGACGTGCAATATTGCGGAGATGAAAAAAAGATGTTTTGGTGATGTGGTTTATGTGGGACTTGAATGAGAGGGTAGGGTCCAAGATGATGCCGAGATTGCGAACAGAGGGAGACGGGGTGACAGTGTGGCCATCGATGATTAGGGAAAAGTCCTGAGCAGAAGGAAGGAGAGATTTGGGTCCAGTGATAAGAAGTTCTGTTTTTTTGCTGTTTAGTTTAAGAAAGTTGTGGTCCATCCAGGTTTTTATATCAGTGAGGCAGTTTGTAATGGTGGAGACAGTGACTGGGGTGATGGATTTGGTAGAGATGTAGACCTGTGTGTCATCGGCATAGCAGTGAAAGCGGAGACCATGGTGGCGAATGATGTGGCCAAGGGGAAGCATGTAAATGATGAAGAGGAGGGGGCCAAGTACCGAACCTTGGGGAACTCCAGTGGTGACAGGGGAGGTGTGAGATTTGAAGTTGTTTATAGAAACGTACTGATGACGGTCAGAGAGGTAAGAGGAGAACCAGGACAGTGCTGTGCCAGAGATGCCAATTGACTGTAGACGGTGAAGGAGGATGGTGTGATCAATGGTGTCGAATGCTGCACTGAGGTCAAGGAGGAGGAGTAAAGAAAGAGAACCAGAATCTGCGGCAAGAAGGAGGTCGTTGGTGACTTTCAGAAGGGCTGTTTCAGTGCTGTGGTGCGGGCGAAAACCAGATTGGAATGATTCGAAGAGCTTGAAGTTGATAAGATATTGCTGGAGTTGGGTGAAGATGGCGCGTTCTAGTATTTTAGAGAGGAAAGGGAGATTGGAAATGGGTCGGAAGTTGTCCAGGTTGTCAGGATCCAGGCCAGGTTTTTTCAGAAGAGGTGTGATTGTGGCAAGTTTGAGTGTGGGAGGGACAGTACCGGAGCTGAAGGAGGTGTTTATGATGCTATTGATGAGTGGAGTAAGAGAGGGGAAGCAGGCCTTCAAAAGGGGAGAAGGGATGGGGTCGAGACGACAGGTTGTAGGTTTCATGGTGGAAAGGAGTTTGGTGGTGTCAGAAAGGGATAGGACCTGGAAAGAGGACAAACTGTAATTTGGAGTTGGGTTGAGGTCGAGTTCTGGATGGGAGTGATTAGAGAGAGATGAGTTAAGTGAGGTGTGGATGTTTCGGATTTTGGAGTGGAAAAATGACAAATAGTTGTTGCATTTGTCAGTTGTGAATGTGGAGGTGTTACTGTCAATGGGTTTGGTGAGCTGAGCAAATGTGGAAAACAGAGTACGGGGGTTTGAGGAGTTGGAGTGTATGATTTGAGAGAAATAGTTGGATCGGGCGGTTTTGAGGGCTGTGTTGTAGGTGGAGATGAAGTCTGTGTATGCTTTGGTGTGTACAGTGAGTCCGGTTTTGTTTTGAAGACGTTCTAGTTGTCTGCGTTTCTTTTTGAGATGGTGGAGTTCCGGGGTGAACCAAGGGGCAGAGGTGGAGAAAGTGACTGTTTTAGTGTTTAAGGGGGCAAGCAGGTTAAGGCAGGACAAGAGGGACTGGTTGTAATGGTCGACAAGTTCTGAAGTCGTTGGATTTGTAGGTAGGGAAGAGTTGGTTATTGAATTGGATAAGGAGGAAGAGAAGGAGATAGGACAGAGTGATTTGAGGTTGCGGAATGTTATTGTACGGGTTTGTTTAGGAATGGGAGTGGGAGTGAGAATGTCCATAGTGATGGCCAGGTGGTCGGAGATAGTGAGGTTGGTCAGTAGTAGATTGTGGACTGAGAGTGAGGCTGAGGAACAGACGAGGTCAAGAATGTGTCCATGTGTGTGTGTGGGAGAGCTGACGTGTTGGGTGAGATTAAGGCAGTTTAAAATGTCCAAAAAGTCTGCTGTGAATTTAGATTTGGGACAGTCAATATGGATGTTAAAATCGCCAAGGAGTAGAATGGATGGGGAAATGGAAGAGAGCTGAGTGTAAAAGTCTGTGAAGTCTGGGAGAAATGATGAACACGTTTTGGGGGGGCGATAAATGATGGCGACAATGAGAGACTGAGAACCAGGGAATCTGAAAACCAGGTGTTCGAATGAAGATGTAGTGGGGATGGAGATGGGGCGGAGGTTGAGTTTGTTGTGGTAGATGACAGCGATGCCTCCTCCCCGACGGTCCGGGCGGGGGTTGTCAAAATAGAGGTATCCAGGTGGTGTGGTCTGATTGAGGGCAATGTAATCCAGTGGTTTGTGCCAGGTTTCTGTGAGACAGAGTAAGTCCAGTTCCTTGTCCATGATAAATTCTTGTAGAAGTAGGCTTTTGTTGTTGAGTGACCTTGTGTTGAATAGGGCTGTCTTGAGAGGCTTTTGATGTGAAGTCCTTGTGGCGGAAGCTGGGACGGAGCGGAGGCTGTAGTGGGTCGTGTGACCAGTGCGCGGATGACGTATGCGGATGTTGTTGTGTTCGTAACCAAAGTGGCGCGGCCTGCGCTTGGACCAGATTGAGGGAATATTGTTGTTTTCAGCAGTGATGTGGAGGACAAATTTGCGGCGAGAGCCTCGATGGACGTAGGGGCGACGACGGAGAAGGCAGAGCTGTTTTAATGTTGAGATTTTGTCCAGCGAGGGAGGTGTGCGGTGGTTGAGACTGAGAAGCTGCGTGGATGTATATCGAATAGCCATAGTCGGGTGGTGGATGGTGGCGTGATGTGACAGTGACAAATAAGTCAGCAGAAAAGCCACAAAAAGCGGCAGCATTGCTGACAAGCTGCTCCGGCGTGCTGGCCGGCCGGTAACCGAGCTGTGGGCCGCTGTTCTGGCGGAACACAGCGGGCTCGGGCCGTATGGGCAACCTCACGGAGCTAGCTGGAGGGAGGTCACAACAGTCAACACCAGGACCGGCGATAAACAGTGACTAGGTCAAAAATAATCCACATGGAGTGCAGGATGAGAACCACCAAAAAAGAAAAACCACGATCGGTAGGAAAAACTGTTCGAGCAAAGTAGAATCGTAGATAGAGAAGGATAGAAGGAAGGATAGAGAAGCGGCAGCCAAAACGCGCCAGCGTCCTCTCATATCCCATGCTCTTACTTGAAGTAATCATGTAGACCTAAAGTGATTGAATTATGTCAAATTAACAAAATGTAATCACAAATTATCAACATGAAAAAAATCATGTTTGTTTACCACAAAACAATTGTGTTAAAACTACATTTTTTAATTGTTTAGATCAAACATAAGTACATTGTTTGCAACCGATGTCCATGATTTAATCATGTAGATCCAACAATCTGTCAGTATACACCACAGAAACATGACTCAGTCATGTTATTCCTACAGAATTTTTATATGGAAATTCAACAACATTCTCCAATCATTTTTTTTTTTCAGTGTAGGATTAAAGGCTTAAGCCTCTACATAAAGACCAGGCTAAAGATAAGTGTTACACAAACATTTCAACACTAGAATAAAAAGTAAATTTTGGCACTTAACCTAAAACATATACCATGCCCTGTCTACATCAGTCATGGTGCGAGCATAACTCCCAGAAGAGAAGTAGTTTTTTTTTTTTTTTCTACCTTTCTACTTAATGCAAGTGGTAATGTCTGCCACTGCTCCTCTGACTTATGGCTGCACCATGACCTGACCACATTACAATTGAAGCAAAACAGGTTAAACCCCCCAAAAAAACAAAACCATCTGTGCTGGGCTCAGCTGTCTGCAGAAGTTTCCACAGTGACTGAGCGAGTCTCAGGATGAGCCTGTTTTATGGAACAGAAATGACAACAAAATAAGCCTAGCTTATGGAGTTAGCTAGTTTTGAGGAACAGCCATAAGGGTTTCCATTTTCTGAATCCACTATCTTTTGAAAATGCTGGAAAAGGTGTTTTTGTCTCATAGTGGGAAGCTCTGCACTCCTGTACTGGGAAAACAGTGTCCTCAGTCAAAACAATGATGTAACAGCCTGTTCATATCTGCTCGAACGATCACAAAATACAGTAATTTTATGCTACATAAATACTTTTTTGACAGCTTACAGTTATTAACACATAAATCCTTAATAGTGCTTCAGAGTTTGTCAGCTCTTCTTAAAGTAACAAGACCTGACAGGTACAGGGACAACAAATGCTTCTTGGCATTATTTAACATGGTTATTAACTGTTCAGCAGAGCTGCAGGGAAACTCTGAGTGCATCAAAATGATTTTGGATGCAGCCGAGAGATTTCTAGACGGGATTTCACTGGGGAATTTGGATACAACACTGAGGGAGGGTTTTGCTGAGGGCACTGGGTAGAGGAATATGGAAACAGGACTGGGTTTGGTACAGGGCTGGGAAATATGGCTAAAAAATTAAATCTTGTTTTTTCTCTCTCTCTTGATGGCATTAAAAAGCTATCTAAACATAGGTTTATTATTTTTAAATGAGGTTGTAAGGCCAGGTTGTAGGGCAACAATAAAGAAAAAATGCTAAGGGGGTACATACTTTTTCTTGCCACTGTATTCCAAATATGACATTAGTGAAGACATGAATGTTTTTTATTGGTAACCCTGCTTCTAAATCAGGTCTATTGTAATGTCTCCTCCATACAAGCGTTGTTAAAGACCTGCAGAGCATGTGGCTGTAGTCCGATTGTATTAAGTCCCAAATTATGGAACAGTCTCCCACTGCACATTAGATCTGCACAGACACTCGAGCACTTTAAAGGTTTGTTAAAAACCTACTTCTTCTCATTGGCATTCAACACTGATTAAGCAAGCACCTTACATTTTAACTTGTATTTAAGTTTGGTTTTAGGCACCTATGGTCTTTTATTCTTTTGTATTATTAATTAATGTCTTCTTATGCTTTTATATTATTTAATTATTGTATTATTTTATATTAGCGTATTATGGCTTGTGCAGCACTTTGGTCAACTAGGGTTGTTTTAAATGTGCTATATAAATAAAGTTTGACTTGACTTGAAGTCTGTATGTTAGCGCTGCTGCTGAACACTGTGCTTTTTGTTTGCTGCCAAATCTAAATGAAGGCATTACTATGTTAAAATGCCTAATTTCTCTGCGGTTATTAGTGTTTTTAGCATCTGCAGAGTTTCTACAGTCAATATTTAAGCTGCTCTGTAGCTAGGAGCAGCATTAGCCACAACACAAGAAAACAGCGCTTGGAGGATGCCATTTTTGCTTAATTTGATTTTACGATATGGCTATTTTTGACATCATACAAAATTAAAAAAGTGAGAACTAATCAAATTATTTTGATGTATCACCCAGCTCTAGTTTGGTGTATGGAGCACTTTGGAGGACACTGAAAATACAATCACTTAGTAAAGTCAAAACACCAGAGCAGAAGAAGAAAAGGACTGCACTTTAATGCACTCACTCCCATCATTACATGGGCAGTGGTTGAAAACCTCTCTTCTTTAAATGTCACTTTAGTGAACACTACATTTGCAAATTAAAAAGCAGATTAATCAGTAATAAAAAAAAAATCTACATCAGTCATAGTCCAACCATGACTCAGAGAAACAGGGACACTGTGAGGCAAATGTTAGTCCTAGAGTTGTAAAGATAATCTGGACACGCTGGAGGCCTATTGTTAGAAGCTGGTTTAGTTTTAGTTCAGGGTAAGTTCAGGTTAACGTTGAGGGAACTCAGAGTTTTCTGTCTCCAGACAGAGGTTTGGTTTAGAGCAGAGTTAGTCGTCATGGTAACAGACTCCACACAGCTGGACCCAGGTCTGGAGCTGGGTCAGGACTGGTTTAGAGACTGAGAAACCAACATGGACCAATCAGCTGTGAGTGAAATGACACCTGACACATCTTTTCCTTACCTTTTGTTCTGGGACTAATTTTATTTTATAAGTGTCAAAGCATTTTCTTTTTTTTTTTTTTTTTTAATTAATGACTTACTTAAACTCATGAAACAGATGGAGGTTTTGAGTTTTTTTATATTTATTTTTAAGAAAGATTAGCTTTAATTGTATGGTTTAATGTGATAACATTTGCCCTCTCACCAAATCAGTATTTTCCTCAGTGAAATTAAAATGATGCATCACTTGATTTGACCTCAGTTTCCTTGTCTGAGTTCTCATCCCACACACAACATGTAACTCAAACTTTATGTTCTCTAATTACACTCTTGCGTACTGGATAAATACTGTCGTTTTGCCAAGTGCTGCTGTGCCAAGACAGAGAGACAAGTCAGTACAGAAATAATTCAAAAAGGAAGACGCTGGCTGTCTGCCATGAAACCGGTCTCTGTCTTAATGAAGAGCAGTGGAGCTCCAGAGTTAGGAATTTTATGCTTGTGACATGGTTTTAACAAACACATTGCCACTTCTTCTGAAGTTGCTATGATTACCATCTTACATCTACACAGTAAACTTTCAAGAGTAGATTTAACATTATGTCAGAGTATATGGGCTTATATAGTGTTAAATGTACTTTCTTTAGTGTCAAAATGTCAGTGTAAAATGAACACAGTGCCACACATGATCTGATGTACAGTATTTAAAGCAGAACTCACAAACTCTGCTCGTTTCTTCGCTGTTTTGCCAAACAGATTCAGGAGTCGCTGTTCTTCAGCAGCTTTTGGCTGCGTGTCTCTTCTTATAAAGTCCACAATAACATCTCTGACTGCTTCACCTCTGCTACTGTTGTCTGCTTGAATTTCAATTTGGAAAATCATAAATGAGCTGGTTTACACTCCACTCCTTTTTTTTGTTTGTTTTGTATACAGATTTTATTGTAAGGTCACAGCTTGTCCTTCTCCTTGGCAGGTTGTCTGAATTCAGGTGGACCCGCTGTGGTTTTTACTCCAGTAAAAAAAAAAAAAAAAGTATAGATGATGTAAGGCCAGAGAAACTAATTGAAGGCAGAGTCATTTACCTTGTACTCTTTAGCATGACTATATGAATTTTCCATTTTGTTACTTTAAGGAGTTAATTTTTACAGACCTTCTTCTGTTTGCTATAGTTATAGAGAAACTTTGGGAGTCAGCACTCAGTGTCACAGTTAAATGTATAAAAGAAAACATGAGCTGGAAACTCATGATCATAGGTGAAAGTAGGAACGTAGATCGAGCGGTAAATCGAGAGCTTCGTCTTTCGGCTCAGCTTCTTCTTCACCACAACAGACCGATACAACAACCGCATTACTGCAGACGTTGCACCAATCCGTCTGTCGATCTCACGTTCCATCCTTCCCTCACTCGTGAACAAGACCCCAAGATACTTAAACTCCTCCACTTGAGGCAGGAGCTCTCCTCCAACCTGAAGAGGGCAAGCCACCCTTTTCCGGTCGAGAACCATGGCCTCGGACTTGGAGGAGCTGATTCTCATCTAGTGCTGCACGATTAATCTAATCGCAATCGCGATGTCACGCTGTGCGATTACGTAACCGCGTAAAAGACTGCGATTTGCGATTTAATGTAAACCAATGTGGAGTAAGGTGACGCCACATCCACGCGCTCTGAGCAGCCGCAGTGTAACGTGCGAGCTGTGTGGGGCTCAAATAAGTTGTAGACACAGGACAAAACTCGGAGGCAAGTATTTCTTTGGAGCACGGCAACACGTCTCTGTTTATTGCCTGGTGCTCAGAGAACTGACAATCAGAGCGTGAGAAAAGCATGAACCAAACAGGTTCAAAGTGAATGGTGCAAGCGCACTATTAACACAACTTAGACACCCGCTAACAGCAGGTATGGTCACGTGACTACCCGGCTTGCAGCAAACGGTAGCAAAAGACCTGGACGCTGAGGAGGAACATGAGAGAAAAGCAGAGTTGGTGACAGAAAAAAATGCAACTTTTGTTGTATGGCGATACTTTGGATTCAGGTACGACGGCGCTGAACAACAATACGTGCTGTGTAAAACCTGCAAAGCTGAAGTCGCTACGTCCCGAGGTAATACGACAAATCTCTATCAACATTTGAGACAACACAGAGAAAAATATGACGAGTGCATGCAAATAAAAACCCAAACAAGAAAGATAAAACTGAAAACTGCCTGAAAGAACCACAACGTACAATCACGGATACATTTGCAAGTACTATGCCACTTAACAGGTTTACGTAACTGTTTACAGGTTTACGTAAAAGTTTATAATGACATTCTGTTTACAGTTAGCAGAAATATCTTTATTTTCAAACTTTTATTTATTTTTTGATATTAAGTTATTTGGAAAAAATATTATGTAATCTTTTTTGTGTCGTGTATGTTTTGAGTTGAGAAATACACAAACTATATTCTCTGTGTTGTCCTTGATATTCAAGCAAGTAGACTCATGACACTATTCATTAAATAATATCATAATCGCAATCGCAAATCGCAATATTGTCCATAATAATCGCAATCGCACATTTTCATCAAATCGTGCAGCACTATTCTCATCCCAGCTACTTCACACTCGGCGGCAAACCGCCCCAGTGCACACTGAAGATCCTGGTTTGATGAAGCCAACAGAACATCATCATCCGCAAAAAGCAGAGATAAAATACTGTGGTTCCCAAACCAGACCCCCTCCGGCCCTCGGCTGCGCCTAGAAATTCTGTCCATGAAAATAATGAACTTTGGGTCATGACCGAAAGGACAAGATCCTGGATACAAGCGGCCGAAATGAGTTTCCTCCGCAGGGTGGCTGGGCGCTCCCTTAGAGATAGGGTGAGGAGCTCTGTCACCCGGGAGGAGCTCGGAGTAGAGCCGCTGCTCCTCCACATCGAGAGGAGTCAGCTGAGGTGGCTCAGGCATCTGTTGCGGATGCCTCCTGGGCAGGTGTTCCGGGCATGTCCCACGCGGAGGTCCCGGGGAAGACCTAGGACACGCTGGAGGGACTACGTCTCTCGGCCTGGGAACGCCTTGGGGTCCCCCCGGTAGAGCTGGAAGAAGTGTCTGTGGAGAGGGAAGTCTGGGCATCTTTGCTTAGACTGCTGCCTCCGCGACCCAGTCCCGGATAAGCAGAAGAAGATGGATGGAGCTGGAAACTCTAATGCTACCTTCACACTGAGCGCGAGTGAGGCGTCTGGCGTGAGTGATTTACATCTGAAGTCTATGTAACGGCGCGTTTTGCAGTGCAAAATGTGCAATGCAAATTGAGCACATGTTGCAAATTGAGCGTTTGATGCGCGAGTCCTGCAAAAGGGCAAAGAAAGCAAATCAGAATGAGGTGAACAACTCGAATTCGCGTCCAATGCTTTGTTCGCTGAAGTAAAAACAGTTGAACTTTTGCAAATATTTGCGCCACGTTAACCAATCAGGGACTTTAGAAGTAACGTGGTTATGTACGATGCAACAAACAAAGATCTGTGCAGTGAAGATCCAGCAAAACAATCATGGCAGACTCATCAGAGTGAACCTGGAGCTATAAGCTACAATGCTACACCAGCTCTACTTTTATACAGGAACCAAAAGGATCTATCCCCAAAAACTGTCCTGATAGAAATCAGTATGAGAATAATTATTTAGTGTGTGAAGGTAACTCAGATGTGTCTTTATTAGGAGGTCTCTAGGAGCAGTGTGGCTCCAGTGATGTCATGCAAACTGTGGGAACGGCAGAGTTTATACTATTTACTGCCAATGTTAGACACATTGCCAAACCAATGTGCAATAATAACCCAAGATAAACATCTCTTTGTGTAATTCAGGAAACCTAACTGCCACGAAAGTTTCACAACCATGAAATGAGCCCCAGGGGGTATCAGGGACCCAACCTTCATTTTCTTTATTCCTCTGTCCGCCCCCATGGTGTGAACTCAGGTATAAAACAGACTCACTCGATCCTGGAGCACAGCCTCTCGACAGCACCTGGTTCTCAGAGCAACAGAGACGACCAACCTCACCTGGTGAGAAACTTTTACATTTCCTTTGTAACACAGAGTCTGCAAAAGAAAAGAATAAAAAAGTTAGACCAGACCAATTTGTTTTTCTATTTTTCATTTTGACATTCTGAGTAAGAGTAAAAATCTTTCTTTCATCTCTTCCTTTATGGGGTTGCCATAGTGAATCATTAGCACTTTTTTACGCTGGATGCCCTTCCTTATGCAACCAGTCACAGTATAGGGAATGTGGCTGAAGGCCATGACAGTATTTTAATTTTTATTAAGCCTCATCCGACCAAGGGGAGTAAAACCTGACCCCAGACAGATATTTTTTGTCAAACCTCAGAGATGCTTTAGTTTATCTGATTTTTTCATGATTTTGTCGGGCTACTTGTTGTCTACGACATCATAAAGTTGTTTGGGTTTCTGATATCATTTGAGAATTTTATTAACACAAAGGGTCGTTAATGACCCCAGTCAAAAGAACCTGTTTTTGATGTTTTTATCACTTTAAGTTTTTCTTTTACAATACATAAATATTAGATGAACCACACAGTAGAGGGAGGTTAAGGGCACATTGTCATTTTTAAGTTTGTCCAGGTTTACTGAGGCCCTCAGGAGCCCACTGTCCTCACACAGAGAGGATCCTGTGGTCACATGCGACCTCACTCTGGGCTCTGACTGAGGCAGAAAACTGTTCTTTAAAGTCAAAATATTTATAAGAATCACTAAAAACAAAGTCCTGACAGAGTCTGAACTGAACCAGGAACATGTCTGAAGTCACCCAGGTCCTGCTCTGGTCCTACACAGACCGGACAGTCCTGCCCTTAAGAACCAGGCTATTAGAGCGCCCCCTACAGGAGCCACAAGCAACAAAACACATGCAGCCTGTTCAGACAAACTGTCTGCAGCATTTCAGATCAGAGAGAAAGTCCAGAGTTTTAGCTCCAGGACAGTAACAGCAGAATCTAACCCTCACCTCTCGAGGCCCATGGGCTCAGGGACTGGACCTGATGATCAGTTTTATACTGATTCAGCTCATTACTGATTAAAAATCATACATAAAGCTAGAGTTTTTTTGATATTGTAAGGAAAGACAAATTTCTATTTAAAAAAGTTTAACTTTACATAATTTTTGGTGGATTTATTGAGATTCTATATTGGAGTGAATCACTTTTAACCATAAAAATGAGTCAAAAATAAAGTTTCTTTCAAAATATTCTAAACTAAACCACATCAGAATGAAGAGTTGTGAAGGAGCTGTGTTTGTGTTTTTGTGGATTGTTCCTGACATAAAACATGCACTTTTTTATTACAGAAAGCCTATAATTTTGTGTTTAAATCTGCAAATGATATGTAATCTCTGTATGTAGGATGGTAGGATGAGGGTTAAACCTTTATTTTACCAGGCAGAACATGAAGGACAAATTCTTAGTTCCAGTGTTGACCTGTAACAAAAGTATGCACTTGGACAGCCCTGTACTTACTGAGCGACCCACTCAGCCTCAGTCGCCACCACTAAGAGTAAATAAAGTTTATGAAATATGTTTTGTGTGCAGAATCATGAGCAAGACGAGCATCAGCACTAACCAGGAGCTGCGTAAAGGGGAGTCCCTCAAAAGTTCCAATGGGCAGTACGAAGTTATATTGCAGGTGAGGATTCTTAGTGACATGAAACTATTCACTGGGGTCATGTTGGGAGAGCAACACAGCAAACTCTTCAGTGTCAAATATAAAACCTTCATGACTAACTTCAAGGGGCTATATTCTGCAAAATTGACTTTTCTGAGCTTCCTCTCCTCTAGTCTCTGGCACGGCCATAATGAGGCCTCAGAACGCTCTGTAACACTAGCAAGGTGTTCAAGAACTGCAGGTGAGCTTCAATAACAGAGCCGTGTGGGTCCTACAGCCCTAAGGCAAGTTTTACTTTACAAAATTAATAAAAGCATTAAATTGAATTATATTGAATCTGTAGTGGTGAGGCTTCAGCCTACAGCTGGGCTGACGGAGGCAGACTATTAGTGAAAAAGAAACAAGATTAAAGCACAACATAACCATTTCCACAACAGGAAACACCCAAATACAAGTGCCACTACAACCAATAACTACAAATAAGGTCACCACCTAAGTGAACCTCCACCACCACCAGCTGTGTTTAAATAAGGCCTACACCAACTGCAGGGTTTATATGTATGTATGTATTTATGCATGTAATCTTTATATAAAACAAACGGTGACCAGCACTGAGCCTGTAAACAGACAGTGCTGTTAGTAAATATTTAAAAGTTGTTTCATAATTTAAGTTAAAGGCATACCTTCAGGACATGACAACAGTTTGGACTGTTAGGACCCTTTAAAATACAAAGCATCATATTACAATAAAAACTGTCTTTTTACAAAAATATTTAATTACTATAAAACCAATTTGTTTGGCTCACCAGAGACAGCCATATGCACAGGCCTGCTCACAGGAAGAGGAAGCAGAGCTGTGCAGCTCTGACCTTTAAAGACTCTGTCATGTGATATAATCACATGACCAAATCTACCCCTGCCACAACTTGGTTGCTCAAACCCCCGCCCACTCCAGGAAGCACTGACCAATCAAAAAGTCCTCTACATCCAGTCTGCTCTTATTCATTTATCCCAAAAAATGGTGTACAGTTCTGTTTTCACTGATCCCTCACATACATTTTTCATTTTGTAGTAAAATGGCCTCACGTCTGTTTGTGTTCAAAAGACGGCAACACTCTGCTGCCCTCTGCTGGTCTCTTCAGCTGTTTCTTTATGGCACCAGTAGAGTGTTACTTTTAGTCACATAATGTTTTTTAAGGCTGTAAAATGTGCTGCTGTTCCAGAGGCGACCAGGACTGGTTTAAAAATATAAACAAAAGCTTCCTCTTTAAGCTGCTGAGCTGGAAACCCAAGTCTAGAGCAGTGAACATTATTTCACTGAAGGTATTAATGAAAGTCACTGAGGTTAAGATGAATAAATCTAAAGTTGATTGCAGTTTGACCCCAACTCCAAATAAACATGCAATCCACTGAGAACACTGAGTTAATGTAACAATGTTTATTTTACATCGAAGCATCTTCTGATAAGTGCTGCAGAAGGTATAATTTATTTTATTATTTTTGTTCCACAGCATGACAACAACTTTGTCATCTACAAAGCGGGTACAGGGCCAACCTGGGCTAGCGGCACCAATGACAAAGACGTGTTCAGACTCGTCGTGCAGGACGACGGAAACCTGGTCATGTACAGCAGCAGTGACTCTCCGCTCTGGCACACCAACACTGCAGGGAACGGCTCCGACAGGATGAGACTGACCATGCAAGACGATGGTCACCTGGTCCTGGACAGCAACGGCAGGACCATCTGGTCCAAACCCTAGTCAGGTTACATCATGTGATCAGTGAATGATTAATAATTAAAGCTGAATAAATAAACTTCACTGTGATGACGTGATGTGATGTTTTTTCTTCTTTTTTTTCCAGACTACTTTGATACAAGGTGTAGCTTACTTCTTTTGTGATTTTTTTTTTTTACTCTAAACATCTCAGAAACAAATTGTATAATGGGTTGTATAATAGGTTGACCCTAACTTTATGCCTGTACTGTTGGAGGTCCAATATTATGTTTTTTATATAGTTTTGGACATCTTTGCATTAGTATTTCACTTTTTATAACTTTAAATATCTGTATGGAAAATATCTTTTGGAGAGCTGTTACTTTGCAGACAACGCTTGGATTAGGTGACTGTCGCCCCCTGCTGGCAATGGTGGGGACTGTTTAGCACGGCTATTAGCAACATGACGCTAACAGATAGCCAAATGAGCTGACTGCTTCATAGTGACGGACATTTAAGCACTGAAATTGGGGTTTAGAAACGCGCAGGAACACTTCCTGGTTTCATGAGTGTACAGCGGTGAGATTGAGCGTCTCCAGATCCTTAGACGAGGACGGGCTGAGCATACAGCTGTTTGGGTTGGCAGTAGCTCAGTAGGTAGAGCTATTCACCCACTAACCCAAAGGTTAGCGGTCTGATCCTCGCTACTGTCATTGCACGCTGTTGTTGTGTCCTTGGGCAAGACACTGCCTGTATGAATGAGTGAGTGTGTCAGTCTGCCCCAGGGCAGCTGTGGCTGTAGAAGCTGTGGTGTAGCCACGTGGTGGCCTGGGGTGGCCACGGCCGCTGTTGGTCAGAGCTTGGCCACCCCATCGGCCCCCCCTGAGCGGTCCTGCACATGAGCTACTAAGGTCCATGATGACGGTGGCGTGAGTGACTGACATTATGTCTTTGCACAGCTGTTGTAAAACAAACGGCTTGACACAGAGACCTGCAGCTAAACCATACTGACAGATAAGACCCCAAGCTTTGTGTCAGTTTTTTATTTTGTATTGATAGGTGATATCAAGAAAAACAGAGAAGCAGGGAACACCGAGGCCATAGTGCAATGGTGGTCAGTAAGGTTGCTTTAATGGAACAGACACAGCAGACAGAGATGACAAAGATCCCGCTACTACTGCTCACTTCTACATAGTGTGCAAGTCTGCCCCCTCGAGTGTCTGTGTGTTCCCCCCTCGAGTGTCTGTGTGTTCCCCCTCGAGTGTCTGTGTGTTCCCCCCTCGAGTGTCTGTGTGTTCCCCCCTCGAGTGTCTGTGTGTTCCCCCCTCGAGTGTCTGTGTGTTCCCCCCTCGAGTGTCTGTGTGTTTCCCCTCGAGTGTCTGTGTGTTTCCCCTCGAGTGTCTGTGTGTTCCCCCTCGAGTGTCTGTGTGTTCCCCCCTCGAGTGTCTGTGTGTTCCCCCCTCGAGTGTCTGTGTGTTCCCCCCTCGAGTGTCTGTGTGTTCCCCCCTCGAGTGTCTGTGTGTTTCCCCCTCGAGTGTCTGTGTGTTTCCCCCTCGAGTGTCTGTGTGTTTCCCCCTCGAGTGTCTGTGTGTTTCCCCTCGAGTGTCTGTGTGTTTCCCCTCGAGTGTCTGTGTGTTCCCCCCTCGAGTGTCTGTGTGTTCCCCCCTCGAGTGTCTGTGTGTTACCCCTCGAGTGTCTGTGTGTTCCCCCCTCGAGTGTCTGTGTGTTCCCCCCTCGAGTGTCTTTGTGTTCCCCCCTCGAGTGTCTGTGTGTTCCCCCCTCGAGTGTCTGTGTGTTCCCCCCTCGAGTGTCTGTGTGTTCCCCCCTCGAGTGTCTGTGTGTTCCCCCCTCGAGTGTCTGTGTGTTCCCCCCTCGAGTGTCTGTGTGTTCCCCCCTCGAGTGTCTGTGTGTTCCCCCCTCGAGTGTCTGTGTGTTCCCCCCTCGAGTGTCTTTGTGTTCCCCCCTCGAGTGTCTGTGTGTTTCCCCTCGAGTGTCTTTGTGTTCCCCCCTCGAGTGTCTGTGTGTTCCCCCCTCGAGTGTCTGTGTGTTCCCCCCTCGAGTGTCTTTGTGTTCCCCCCTCGAGTGTCTGTGTGTTCCCCCCTCGAGTGTCTGTGTGTTCCCCCCTCGAGTGTCTGTGTGTTCCCCCTCGAGTGTCTGTGTGTTCCCCCCTCGAGTGTCTGTGTGTTCCCCCCTCGAGTGTCTGTGTGTTCCCCCCTCGAGTGTCTGTGTGTTCCCCCCTCGAGTGTCTGTGTGTTCCCCCCTCGAGTGTCTGTGTGTTCCCCCCTCGAGTGTCTGTGTGTTCCCCCCTCGAGTGTCTTTGTGTTCCCCCCACGAGTGTCTGTGTGTTCCCCCCTCGAGTGTCTGTGTGTTCCCCCCTCGAGTGTCTGTGTGTTCCCCCCTCGAGTGTCTGTGTGTTCCCCCCTCGAGTGTCTGTGTGTTCCCCCCTCGAGTGTCTGTGTGTTTCCCCTCGAGTGTCTTTGTGTTCCCCCCTCGAGTGTCTGTGTGTTCCCCCCTCGAGTGTCTGTGTGTTTCCCCTCGAGTGTCTGTGTGTTTCCCCTCGAGTGTCTGTGTGTTCCCCCCTCGAGTGTCTGTGGGTCCTCTTCTTCTCCTGAGTGTCTGTGTCCCAACAGCTTATGTAGGATACAGGAGATGTAAATGTCTCTGGGTTTACATATAGACTGGTCAAGGATGGACTAAGATTAGCTGGTTAGGGTTCACCTTTCATGCTTAGGAGACAGTGGACACATGTCCACTAACATCTTATGTCCCAAAATGGAAAAGGTCAAAACAACGGGTCACAGCTGCTACAGACAAGTCAAGAGAGCAGGAGACATTCAAAAATTCATGCTATCAATAGGTTCAGGAATCACGGAGATATGCACTGTTAAAGTTTGTAAAAGCATGTAGACTTAATTACAACCACTCCCTCTGCAAACAGCCGCAGTGTTTTTTTAGGTATCTCTTAATCAAAACCAGGGCTCAAACATCACAAAAATCATGATTATTTCATGTGATTACAAAAAGATAAAAACAATTTTGTCTATTTTTCCCATAGATTATAATGGTCCCATTATATTCTATGGGAAAAACTAAGTGAGTTTTAATGTGATGTTATACAAAAACTAATAATGCACCAAAGCCAATATTTTGGATAATCTTTAACCTACACAAGACACATTGGGAAAAAATGCCATTGGGCCATTGTGTAACAGCAACAACCCTATTAACTGCTGAACCAAGCAAACATAGGCTGTTATTTACATATTCATATATGTTCATAAACATCCAGGAAGCCAACATGCCACTATAACACCATTAGCAGCTGCTGTACAATCAGTCAGCAGCCATAAACCACTGCAATGTCACTAATAGCGAGGCGTCTCGATCGGCCACTTTTCGATTTTGGCCCTGCTGTTATGCAGAAAAGACTGCGCGCTCCACGGCAGTCACTAAAAAGAAGCGAAAGCAAAAGGACAGAAACAGGCTGAAAGCTTACTGCTGCTGTGTGCTCCCTTTCCTAGTCTAGACTTTGTTTATAGAGACCACAGCTGCATGAGTCTGTGTTCTTGCTTCAGACTGGTGGCTGCACAGTAGGCCTAGGTCTATGACAGAGCGAATCTACAAAAGCACAGTAATTATGCGTAGCAGCTGATTTCTCGATCAGCTGAGCAATCAAACAAACGTACACTGACACATTACACTGAAGTGAAATGCTATAATGTATAATAATGTTAACAAATATGTTAAAATATAATTTAAAATTGAGTATAAATGAGCAGTTGATGATATTTTGGGATGTGTGTGCGCCTAAGCATTGTGTTGTGTGTGCGTTCTGGGATCAGTGTTGGGCTTATGGACTCAATTATGGACACAATTTTTGTTCCGGCATCGTTTGATTTACAAATGAAGCACTGCTCAAACGCTATTACAAAAGTGATAATTATTTTCAATAAGTTCATTATTAATTATAAGTAAAAAGTAAGAGGACAGAAAGAGAAGAGCAGAGGATGGGGAAGCACTGTAAAGTTTCTGTTAACAGCAATCAACCACTTCCTGTGAAGCTTCAAAACCTCCAGCAGCAGAAACAACTTTATTGTGGCAGAGCCTGAAAGGAAAGGCATTAGCACTGCACAGAGGAGCTGACAGGAGCAGACAGGAGCTGACAGGAGCAGACAGGAGCTGACAGAAGCTGACAGGAGCAGACAGGAGCAGACAGGAGCAGACAGGAGCAGAGAGGAGCAGACAGGAGCTGACAGGAGCAGAGAGGAGCTGACAGGAGCAGAGAGGAGCTGACAGGAGCTGACAGGAGCTGACAGGAGCAGACAGGAGCAGACAGGAGCTGACAGGAGCTGACAGGAGTTGACAGGAGCTGACAGGAGCAGACAGGAGCAGACAGGAGCTGACAGGAGCAGACAGGAGCAGACAGGAGCAGAGAGGAGCTGACAGGAGCTGACAGGAGCAGACAGGAGCAGACAGGAGCAGACAGGAGCTGACAGGAGCAGACAGGAGCAGACAGGAGCAGACAGGAGCTGACAGGAGCAGACAGGAGCAGAGAGGAGCTGACAGGAGCAGACAGGAGCTGACAGGAGCAGACAGGAGCTGACAGGAGCAGACAGGAGCAGACAGGAGCTGACAGGAGCTGACAGGAGCAGACAGGAGCTGACAGGAGCAGAGAGGAGCTGACAGGAGCAGACAGGAGCTGACAGGAGCAGAGAGGAGCTGACAGGAGCAGACAGGAGCTGACAGGAGCTGACAGGAGCAGACAGGAGCAGGGCTGTGTCACCATGAGGCTACAGAGCTGTAACTGAGCCTTCAGTCAGATATTAAACACAAAGATTTTCAGTCTTATCTAAACTTTGTCTCTCTGTTGGTTCTTTTTTCTTTCTTTTATGAATAATTAATTTGCATTTCATCATTGTTTAAGATGAATTGTTACAGTAAAAACTGCCTACATATTTGAGTGAGCAGCTGTCTGTGGTGTGAGCAGAGAGTTCTGTGATGTGCAGCCTGGAGACAGAGTACAGACTGTGAGAGGCTCAGTCATGAAACGTTGTGATGTAGACAAAGTTGTTAGTAAGTTGTAAGTTTGTTAAAGCAAAAATATCTAACACATTGCACTAATTAACAACAACATGCATCCAGATGTCTGGCTCTGCCACAGACTACATACAGGTTATAGAAAACTGCAATTGTTTTACTCACTCTGTAGTCAGCTAAAACACTTTAAAATGCACCAGAATACAGCAAATATTATATTGTTATATATTATTGTTGTATTGATTTTTTTTTTTTTTTTGCTGCTGTGCCAAGACAAAGAGACAAGTCAGTACAGAAATAATTCAAAGAGGAAGACGCTGGCTGTCTGCCATGAAACCGGTCTCTGTCTTAATGAAGAGCAGTGGAGCTCCAGAGTTAGGAATTTTATGCTTGTGACATGGTTTTAACAAACACGTTGCCACTTCTTTCTGAAGTTGCTATGATTACCATCTTACAGTTACAGTGAAGCCCGAAATTATTCATACCCCTGGCAAATTCTGACTTAAAGTTACTTTTATTCAACCAGAATTTATTGGACCAGAAATGACACAGGCTTCTCCCAAAAGATAATAAGACAATGTACAAGAGGTATCTAATACTGTAGCATGCTGCACATCTGTATCACTGCAGATACTGTTAGCGTAGTTTGAGTTTGAAGGAGCTGAAGGGACTCAATATTAAATATTATCTGTAAAAGAGACACATTTACATACTGTATTTTATTTAGTGCCTAAACTGTATTGTCATTTGAAGTAATATTTGTAGTATCATGTAGTAACATAGCTAACAGACCTTTAGCAGCTAGCTAACAGAAATACTAACAGTTAAACTAGCAGTTGGATAGGAATGTTGAAAAAAAAATTTTTTTTTATATTTGTATACGTACAAGGGATACATCATTTACTTTTTGTCATTGACAATAATAAAATATTTGACAAAAATAAAGTAAGAGTAAAGATAAATAAATAAAGTAAGAGTAAAATAAGCTTATAAGACTCACCTTTTGCTAGCTTTGTCCCAATTCAACGGCTGCAGCCTTCGTCGGCTACATTTGAAGGCTGATTACGTCACAGTCGGCGCGACAGGGCTGTCCCAATCCGAAGGCTACTTCAAATGCAGCCCACGAATGCGGCCTTCCTTTCCCGCTGAACGAAGGCTGCATCGCGTGGATCCTTCACGGCCCAACGTATCCCATGATGCACTGCGCGCTGCTTATCTGACGTTCAAAGATGGCAGAGACGGAGAGAGCTGCTCAAACTCCTCGAGGAGTAAATTAAGAAAAATAAAAAATAAAATAAGGGTAATTTCTGGCTCCATTTCTGCTCATGTGACCAATGAATGAAGTGAATCAGCGAGCAGCTGTGGTCCTGGTTGCTAGGCGACAGCAGCGCAAACGTGAGAGGAGGAGCAGCTGTTGACGTACGCTCTGTGGACCGGACCGTCCCATTTCGGCTCGGCCTTTGCGGTCCATGAATGCCACGAGAAGGAGTAGCCTTCGTGGATTGCAACCTTCGAAGACTGCAGTCGTTGAATTGGGACACAGCGGCTGTAACAGTAACTGTTGGCTACAGTTATGGTACGTTCACACCAGACGCGAATCAGGCGTCAGGCGCGAGTGATTACCATGTGAAGTCTATGGAGAGCGCGAACAAGCGTCCTGCGGCGTGAATGACACGAATGGTGCAACGCAAATCAAGCGAATCGCGCGAATGACGCGAATTGAGCGTTTGACGTGCGAGTCCTGCGAATAGGCGAAGACGCGAATCGGCAGATGAAGCAAACAACGCAAATTCGCGTCCAACATTCACGGCGCGTTAACCAATCAGGGACCTGCTGTAGCAATGACGTGGTTACGTACAACGTAACAGGAGGAGATCCCTGCCTCGGAAATCCAGCAAAACAATCATCGAGGCTTCAGAGCGAACCTGGAGATAAAAGCTGCAGCCTACAGCAGCTCTTCTACTTTTATGAAGACAGGAAACAAAAACAGCCCTGATAGAAAACACTATAAAAATAAAATAAATATGGCTGTTTAGGCTTTGTGTGAGTGTGGTTATAGCTGTTATCTGTGATACAAGCCTGTGACAGAGGCTCACTCTGATCATCGTGACATCAAGAACACACAAATACATATAATTTTATATAAAAGGGGGTTAACTTTACCAAAATAGCCTATTGAGATGTGCTCGTTATATTAGCAGTTAATGCACTCTCCAGAACAACACAAAATACAGAGCCTGGGACTAGACCAGACCCCAAAACCAATAGAGAGAGCTAATGTACAAGAAATAACCCCAGACTCTCTCAGCTCTGTCTCTGGAGTTAATGCTGCTGTACAGCAGTAGTGTCCTGGGGAGAGGTCCTCATAGACACAGGAGATCAAACCGAGACAGGCTCATTTGGGAGTAGCCCTAGCGGCCATGCCCCTCATTTGACGCAAATGAAGCAAACAATTCGTCTCATTCACGCGAGTGAATTCAAAATGGTCACGCGTCCAACTAGACACGCATGACACGAATTTGACGCCAGATTCGCATCCGGTGTGAACGTACCATTAACCTGAGCTGCAGGGCTGTTGTCGTGGACACTGTTGACTCTTGAACTGTGGAGAGTTCTTGTTGTGGTTTAATAAAGAACCCTTTGGAAAAAATGGTTCTATATCTGTCATTTTAGAACCATTTTTCAGAAAGGGTTCTATGGCTACAGTAATAGAACCTTTTGAAACATATAGAACCCTTTTCTGGCCCCAAAGAACCTTTTGTTTTAAGAGTGATATATTGTGGTCCCTTGCTCGGCTTTACTTTCATTTTCCTTTCTTTGTATCCAGTGCTGGGTGGCGTTACGTTTGAAAGTTTGTTACATTATCTACAAAAAAGAAAAGGTCCAAAGTGCTCAGGAAGTTTTTATCAGTTATTCTGTATTGAAGATGCTCTTTGGTGTTTGGGAACAAAGAACTTCCAAAAAATCAAGAAAAAAAAACAAGGCACTCTTCATACACCCGAAGTTTAAAAAACCTTTATTTCATGTGACTTTATGTTTTTAAATCTTTAAAAACATAGTGTGCTGGGTTTGACTTAGACCCACGCGTAGCGGCCAACAAACAGCCTTCTTCAGAAAGTCATTTCCAGTTCTCTTTCCCCTATTTATGTGAGTTAATGCACAGCACCTGAGTGTAAAGGAAGTGACACCACAGGCATCACAGCCTGAGACACCTAGAGGTGAAATTTGTGTGAAAATTTGTGAAATCACACATTATTTAAAAATGTGCAGCAAACATTAAGTCGTTACGTTACCTCGTTACTGCTCTTAAAAAGTAACGCGTTGCTTTACTCTGTTACAGGTTGAGAAAAGTAATGTGTTCTCATACGTTACCACCTGCCTACTTTAAACAACAGTACACACAAACACTCACATGCACCGTTGTTTTATTTGTTATTTTCAACATCAACCAGTGCACATGAAGCCCACAACAGCGGTGTAAATTAGGCTGTAATGTCATCAGTGACACGAGGCCGGGCTACGGCCGACTTCTACCATCAGTCGCTTCAGATCATTGTCAGCTGTAACTTTCAGTATGAAAACTGGGAGAGCTAAGCCGTTTAAAGCCATCACAGCAGTGCCACGAGCGCAGTCCCAGAGCAGCGAACTGTCTCTGCATCCAAGCCGAGGTCCAGGGCTGTGACGCCGGGCACAGCAGAACTGAGTGTGGCACTGCACTCACAGCATCGGCCCGACCCCATAACTAGAGCCACTCTACAGTCACATGATGCAGCAAAACTTTAGCTCTGCACTCAGGAATATGACCACAGGTCAAGTCACAGTGTAAACACACAGGAAGCTGATCCAGCAAAACTGGAAACACAGAGCAGCCTAAACTTATTCACTCAAAGCCAGAGCATGACATGTAAATAAACATGAAACTACTGTACTCACCACGTTAATCCCCGTCCTGTCTCCTGCCAAACAGATTCAGGAGTCGCTGTTCTTGTTCAGCAGCTTTTGGCTGCGTGTCTCTTCTTATAAAGTCCACAATAACATCTCTGACTGCTTCACCTCTGCTACTGTTGTCTGCTTGAATTTCAATTTGGAGAATCATAAACGAGCTGGTTTACACTCCACTCCTTTTTTTCCTTGTTTTTTCAAAACAGATTTTATTTTAAGGTCACAGCTTGTCCTTCTCCTTGGCAGGCTGTCTGAATTCAGGTGCTGTGGTGTTTTGGAGTTTTTACTCCAGTAAAAAAAAAAAATAAAAAAAGTATAGATGGTGTAAGGCCAGAGAATTTAATTGAAGGCAGAGCCATTTACTTATTTGTACTTGTACTTTTTAGCACCATTTTGCATTTAGCATTCCATTTTGTTTTTTTAAGGAGTTAATTTTTACAGAACTTCTTCTGTTTGCTATAGTTATAGAGAAACTTTGGGAGTCAGCACTCAGTGTCAGTTAAATGTGTAAAAAAAAACATGAGCTGGAAACTCTAATGCTACCTTCACACTGAATGCAAATGAAGCGTCTGGCGTGAGTGATTTACATCTAAAGTCTATGTAAAGGTGTGTTTTGCAGTGCAAAATGTGCAATGCAAATTGAGCGCATGTTGCAAATTGAGCGTTTGATGCGCGAGTCCTGCAAAAGGGCAAATAAAGCAAATCGCCAAATGAGGCAAACAACTGGAATTCGTGTCCAAAGCTTTGTTCGCTGAAGTAAAAACATTTGAACTTTGGCAAATATTTGCGCCACGTTAACCAATCAGAGACTTTAGAAGTAACGTGGTTATGTACGATGCAACAAACAAAGATCTGTGCAGTGAAGATCCAGCAAAACAATCATGGCAGACTCATCAGAGTGAACCTGGAGCTATAAGCTACAATGCTACACCAGCTCTACTTTTATACAGGAACCAAAAGTGTGCAATAATAAGCCAAGAAGATAAACGTCTCTTTGTGTAATTCAGAAACCTAACTGCCACTTAAGTTTTATAACCATGAAATTATTATCAGTGACGAAACCTTCATTTTCTGAATTCCTCTGTCCACCCCCATGGTGTGATCTCAGGTATAAAACAGACTCACTCGATCCTGGAGCACAGCCTCTCGACAGCACCTGGTTCTCAGAGCAACAGAGACGACCAACCTCACCTGGTGAGAAACTTTTACATTTCCTTTGTAACACAGAGTCTGCTAAAGAGTTAGAAAAAAATAGACCAGTTATCAGACGCTAAACTTAGACAGACCAGACCACACATTTTTTTCAGTTTTTCATTTTGACATTCTGAGTAAGAGTAAAT
The DNA here is from genome assembly GCA_020698575.1 of Bostrychus sinensis. Classification (NCBI taxonomy): domain Eukaryota; kingdom Metazoa; phylum Chordata; class Actinopteri; order Gobiiformes; family Eleotridae; genus Bostrychus; species Bostrychus sinensis. The sequence goes on from CM036250.1 coordinate 5,688,125, forward strand.
AAATATCTTTCTTTCATCTGTTCCTTAGCACTTTTTTACGCTGGATGCCCTTCCTTATGCAACCAGCCACAGTATAGGAAATATGGCTGAAGGACATGACAGTATTTTAATTTTTTGTTAAGCCTCATCCGACCAAGGGGAGTAAAACCTGACCCCAGACAGATATTTTTTGTCAAATCTCAGAGGTGCTTTATTTTATCGCTCTTCTTGTTGTCTACGATGTCATGAAGTTGTAAAATTTGTGAATTTTATAAGGAGAATGGTATCAGGGTCATTCATGACCCCAGTCAAAATAACCTATTTTTGATGTTTTTATCACTTTAAGTTTTTCTTTTACAATACATAAATATTAGATGAACCACACAGTAGAGGGAGGTTAGGGACACATTGTCGTTTTTAAGTTTGTCCAGGTTTACTGAGGCCCTCAGGAGCCCACTGTCCTCACACAGAGAGGATCCTGTGGTCACATGCGACCTCACTCTGGGCTCTGACTGGGCTCAGAATTTGAGTTTTACTGAAAAATAAGTAAAAAGCATTTTTGTACAAATAAATACAGATGTTTTTATTACAATTTTAAAGAATTATTAACATGTATAAGTGGAGGGGGTACTACAAGATGAAAAAGGTTGAGAACCACTGGCCTAATGTCCTGCCACACCATTTACTGATCCACCAGACTGCAAATGGATAAGCTTAAGACTCAGAATTCAGCTGCTCAAGGCAAGGACATGGTTACAGAAAGTGTGTTTTTCTACCTCAGCATCAATCCAGGACATTGGACCATGAAAGAAAATGAAGCAGCGAGATCCAAACCAAGTCCGGCCTTCAGGACAGTTCCCATCTGCAAAACATGACACAGTGCATGTCTGGTGAAACACTAATTTATTTTTAAACAACAGGCTAAAGGCTAACAAGGCATCATTTATAAAGCGCTCATAGGAAGTCTACAAGAGATTTAGTTAGCAATTCTATTTACTTAACCCTAACCAACCCTTAACCGTCTACGGCCCTGAATTTGTACATTTTAATTTTTAAGTTGTTGTGCAATCTGAGCCTACAACATTATAAGTAAGTCATAATAAGAAGAATTTAAGCCTAAAAAAGAGAGCACAATTTCCAACTAAAAACTTTTTTGGCGCAAAATCTGTACTTATGATCATTTTGATCTTGCCAGGTTGCCCCTCTTTCAGTACAGAATTCTGAAGTCTGGTCTGTCACATTTCAGTTACGCAAAAATGTGATGAAATGCGACTTGGCCGTTCAGACTAAAGTCACATTGAAAACATCAGATACGTATCTGATGTAGGAGTGCATGTAAAAGTGGCCTGGGTCCGAATTGTGCTGTTAACACAAATTTAGACAAAAAAGTCTGAAAATGGGCCACTTTTGCCTGTAGTCTACACAGTAAAACGTCAAGAGTTAAAGTAACACTGTCAGTGAACATATGGTCCTTATCTGTCTAGTGTTAAATTTACTCTTTACTCTAGTGTTAATATTTCAGTGTTAAAATGAACACAGCACCATGACACTGGTGAACAATGCCACACATGACCTGATGTCTTTGAGATAAAAAGGACTGCCTTCTAATGCACTCACTCCCATCATTTAATGGGCAGTGGTTAGAAACTTAACTTGTGCTTTAAGCATAGTTTTTGAGTGTTACTGCTGAAAAAAAATAATTAACACTAGTATCAAAAAGATAAAAATTGTGTGTTTTGCTAAAAAAGAAAGCTCTATTGAACTACAATATATAACATGGTGTCAGCTTTTGATGACAAGCTTTGCCCAGTTGGGTTTACTGCTCTTCTAAAGGGGCTATATTATGCAAAATCAACTTTTCTGAGCTTTCTCCCAGGTTATAATGTTGTTCCCTCATCAAAAACATACCTGGAGTTGTGTTTCTTGCACACCTGTTCCTCTTAACAAGCAATACAGGTTTTAGATTGAAACATCAACAACACTAATAATTCCTAAAACCAAAATCAAATGTCACATCTGTATTCATCTGTACAAGGAAACTCACTTTAATCATCTGAAAGAGCGTTTAAGTTCAGTGATCTTGATGAAGAGGTTGAACGGTGATGTCTCCCAAACAAACCCAACAAACCCAACAGTTTGTTTCCTGGTTCACTGAAGTCACTACCACACATTTTATTTACTTTGCTTCACTGAAGGTGGTAATGTCAAGTGTCGTGCAGATTATAATAGAACATAGATAACAACAAATGTTTACAATGAGAAGTACTACTACTCATCAACTTACCACAGAAACTCATTCACTGTTTATAACACATCCCAAAGTCTGCTGTTAATTATCACCTCCACAAGCCCCAAGTTTTCAGACCATTCGCACGAGACATCCCAAGAATATTGCTGAACTTAAACAGTTTTGTAAAGAGGAATGGTCCAAAATTCCTCCTGAGCACTGTGCAGGTCTAAGCTTCACTACAGAAAACGTTTGGTTGAGGTTATTGCTGCCAAAGGAGGGCGACCAGTTATTAAATCCAAACGTTCACATGCATTTTCAATCCTGCATTGTGACTGTTTACATAAATGTTCAATAAAAACATGAACTTTTTTTTGCAGCATTAGTTTAAGCAGACTGTGTTTGTCTATTGTTGTGACTTAGCTAAAGATCAGATGACATTTTATCACTAAATGATGCAGAAATTCAAGTAATTCCAAAGTGTTCACATACTTTTTCTTGCAACTGTATATGATGCAAAAAGTGCAAAATTAAAATGGTTTGCCTCCTCAGTTAATTAATAATAATAATAATAATGCATTAGTCTTTCTAACACACTTTTCTAGGCACTCTTAGTCCCTTTACCATTTGGTGCATTATTCATTCACTCCTCAGTCACACTTGGTGGTGGGGAGCTATAGCTGTCCTGGGGCAGACTGACAGAAGCCATTTTGTGCCTACAGCCCCTCCAACTACCATCAAATACAGTCACACTAACAAATACAGGCAAGTGAGGTGAAGTGTCTCGCCCAAAGACACAAGGACAGTATGCATTGCCAGTGGCAGGGCCTGAACCGCCAACCTTCGAGGTATTGGGCAAGCATCTCTACTGACTGAGCTACTGTCGCCCCATTATGAGGTAGTCATTGCTAGAGTCATTGTACTCCCCAGGGCTCCAGTCCTCGGAGTCAAATTTTGAGCCGTCGGTCCACATCCACTGCCCCTCCTGCACATTGTTGCAATATTTGCAAAGTAAATAAAATGTGTGGTAGCGACTTCAGTGAACCGGGAAACAAATTGTTGGGGTTTTCTTTCACACAAAGAGACATCACCTTTTCATCAAGATCACTGAACTTCAGGTATGCTCTTTCAGAGAGTTGAGTTTCCTTGTACAGATGAGACATTTGATTAGTTTCAGGAATCATTAGTGTACTTGTTGTTTTGATCTAAAAACCTGTATTGCTTGTTAAGAGGAACAGATGCGCAAGAAACACAACTCCAGTTTGTGCATTGGCATGCAGGCCATTTTATCTCAAAGACATCAGGTCATGTGTGGCAATGTTCACCAGTGTCATGGTGCTGACACAGACCCACAACCCACAGTTAAATTTTACCCAATTTTCTGGTGTAAAAAGTATTGGAAAAAAAAGATAGCTTTTACCCATTTTACTAATAATAAGCCAAAAAGATAAACATCTTTTGTGTAATTCAGAAAACTAACTGCCACTAAAGTTTCATAACCATGAAATGAGCCTCAGGAGACATCAACCCAACCTTAATTTTCTTTATTCCTCTGTCCACCCCCAAGGTTTGATCTCAGGTATAAAACAGACTCACTCGATCCTGGAGCACAGCCTCTCGACAGCACCTGGTTCTCAGAGCAACAGAGACGACCAACCTCACCTGGTGAGAAACTTTTACATTTCCTTTGTAACACAGAGTCTGCTAAAGAAAAGAATAAAGAAGTTAGACCAGATCACTTTTTTTTTTTCAGTTTTTCATTTTGACATTCTGAGTAAGAGTAAATAAATATCTTTCTTTCATTTGTTCCTTTATGGGGTTGCCATAGTGAATCATTAGCACTTTTTTATGCTGGATGCCCTTCCTTATGCAACCAGCCACAGTATAAGGAATGTGGCTGAAGGCCATGACAGCATTTTAATTTTTGTTAAGCCTCATCCGACCAAGGGGAGTAAAACCTGACCCCAGACAGATATTTTTGGTCAAACCTCAGAGATGCTTTATTTTATTGCTCTTCTTGTTGTCTACGATGTCATGAAGTTGTTTTGGATTTCTGATAGCATTTGAGATTTTTATAAACAGAAAAGTATCAGTGTCGTTAATGACCCCAGTCAAAAGAAACTATTTTTGATGTTTTTATCACTTCAATATGTTTTTCTTTTACAATATATAAATATTAGATGAACCACACAGTAGAGGGAGGTTAAGGGCACATTGTCATTTTTAAGTTTGTCCAGGTTTACTGAGGCCCTCAGGAGCCCACTGTCCTCACACAGAGAGGATCCTGTGGTCACATGCGACCTCACTCTGGGCTCTGACTGAGGCAGAAAACTGTTCTTTAAAGTCAAAATATTTATAAGAAACACTAAAAACAAAGTCCTGACAGAGTCTGAACTGAACCAGGAACATGTCTGAAGTCACCCAGGTCCTGCTCTGGTCCTACACAGACCGGACAGTCCTGCCCTTAAGAACCAGGCTATTAGAGCGCCCCCTACAGGAGCCACAAGCAACAAAACACATGCAGCCTGTTCAGACAACCTGTCTGCAGCATTTCAGATCAGAGAGAAAGTACAGAGTTTTAGCTCGAGGTAACAGCAGAATCTAACCCTCACCTCTGAGGCCCATGGGCTCAGGGACTGGACCTGATGATCAGTTTTATACTGATTCAGCTCATTACTGATTAAAAATCATACGTAAAGCTAGAGTTTTATCGATATTGTAAGGAAAGACAAATTTCTATTTAAAAAAGTTTAACTTTACATAATTTTTTCAGCAGAAACCTTACACATCTCACCACAAAGCTCCATTTAAAAACACTGCCTCACTGACTCTCACCTCTCTACTCAAGCTGCAAATCCAGTCCATGTCACTTTTTTGAAGAGACGTCCTGTGTTTCCTACAGCTGAGTTTGTCCAGAATAACCAGAGCCCAGTCCATTCACAGTTCTGTAATATTCACATCCAGTCCCTGACATGGGCCGCTGGCTCCTCTCCACTCCTCCAGCTCCACTTCTTACGAACATCTCTGACACTTAACGATGTACGCGAGCCTATCATTTATATGACACGCAGTTTTATGCAGCAGCATGTACTCATGAGGAACATGAACAGGGTTTAAACTACAAACTATGACTTATCTGTAAAAATGCCGTTGACATTTTGGCTGCATATACTTGTGGAAAGTTTTGTTGTCTAACGCGGCGCATGTGCACTGTAATGTATGGGGCCGTAAGCTGCACAGTGCGCCGCTTATCGCCCGCTGCTATCAGCCAGAGATCTCTGTCACTGAGCCTGAGGTTGACCACAGCATGCGCGAGCCTCCACAACAAGCTGCTGGGCCCTCAGCTTGACAAGCTCCAGGTAGAAACAGTGCACCATGACTCCACCTCCACGAAGGAGAAAATAACAGAAATGAATGGCAGGGAGGCAACCTAGCTTGCCTTGACAGTACCTGGAGTGGCCAGCAGAGCGCAGAAAAAAACAGAGTGACTGAAAGCAGGAAAGAGACTGATTCACTATGGAAGTGAACGGCAAAATGAAATGTTTGAAGAAATAGCGATTTATTTTCTCCCTGCCGCACACCTCTTTGCAGAGAGAATGACTTAGATTTGTTTCCATTTGTAAGAATGGAAGACCTGGGATTCAAATACAAAATTTTGACACATTCAATAAACCTTTTGTTAAAAACAAATTTTTCAAGTGTTGTGAAAAGGAGACTCCTTGTGAGTCAATGTCCAATAAGTAGGACCACTTTTACATAAACCCATGTCCCACCTTGTTCATTAAGCAAAAAAATAAATAAATGTGAACAATGAAATGCCATATACTGTATATGTTTCTATGCATTCCTTTGTGGTCAAAATTGAATGTTAAACTTTAGTTGCAGATGCAAAGTGCGAACGGGTGCGACGCTAATGTGGTACTTCTCCCTCAATCTCCTTCAAACGACCACGCCTAGCCTTGTTATTCCTTGCCTCAAAAGAAATTGTCTGTCTCTAATGTACACTTTCATGGTTTTCCATAATGTTGAATCATTAACCTCTCCATTATCATTGGTCTCAAGGAATAAAGAAATTGTTGATGTGTTTGTTAAAGGCCGGGTCAACAAGTAGCATGGGAAGAGAAAGCATTAGATTAATACTGACCGGGCTGTGATCTGATATTATTAAATTATGGTATTTACTGTAGTCAATGTTAGAAATTAATCTAGAATCAATCAAAAAATAATCGATACATGTGTAAGACTTGTGGACATGGGGAATAGAAAGAATAATCACAACCAGATGGGTGCTGTAACCTCCAGATATCCACAGTACTCTTGGATTCATTCATTCATTTTCTACCGCTTATTCCTGTTAGGGGTCGCGGGTGACTGGAGCCTATCCCAGTAACTTTGGGCCGTAGGCGGGGTACACCCTGGACAGGGGCCAGCTTGTCGCAGGGCTAACACAGAGATGAACACAGACAGACAACCATTCACTCTCACATTCATTAGGGTCAATTTAGAGTCACCAATTCACCTAACACATGCATGTCTTTGGACAGTGGGAGGAAGCCAGAGAACCTGGAGAAAACCCACGGTAACACAGGGAGGACATGCAGACTCCACCCAGAGAGTTTGTGTGATGTTGTGTTGGTCGGCCCCGGGCTTGAACCCACAACCTCCTTGCTGGGAGGCGAGAACACCAATCGCTCTGCCACCGTGAACCCCTCTTGGATTCAATTAAATTATTAAGAGTCTGCACAGAAAGGATGTTAGGTGGTGGAGCAGTGGAAAACCTGTCCAAGTACGGGTCCAAATAATAGTTAAAACCTCCTCCAATTATTTCATGGCTCGAGTTGTCATCTGGAATCATGTCAGATACTTTGCGAAAAAAGCCCAGATCATCAGTATTTGGTCCATACAAATTAACTAAGGTCAAGGGATTTATAAGCCCACTGACAATAATAAACCGACCATTAGGATCTGTTATGCAAGATTGAAAACTAGAAGGTACTGACTTACGAAAAAGAATTGCCACACCTCTGGCTTTAGATGTAAATGGTGAATGAAAAGCCTGAGAAATTCAGTGTGCTAAGTTTCCTGTGTTGTGTTGCTTTAAGATGTGTCTCCTGTAAGAACAGGATATCAGCCTTTAATAATTTTAAATGTGCAAAAACTTTACCGCATTTAATGGGGTGACCCAAACCACGGACATTCCATGAGACCAAGGACAACGCATCAACAGGATTATTCATGTATCAATATGTAAACAGAAAGTGTCAAAAAGAGTTCAGTTGTGTTGAAACAGAAGATAAATGGTAAAATTTGTCTGGCAGTTAAGAACATCTAACAAAAGAAAAACACGGTCACATAGAACATATGTGTCACATGTGTGAACAATAACCCCACACATAGCTTCCCCAAATGAAGCTGAGCTACCTGCATTTACACCTGGAGCCACAGGCCAAAACAAAGAAAAAGGCAAAGAAAAAAAAAGTATTTTCTTTAGCACCTCATTCACACGTCACGTAGAATAAAAAAAAAAAAAACTGACAGTTTAGGGATTAACATTGTTAGTGTGTCCCCCACCTTGACTGAGTTTGTTGTCAACCAAGATTTTAGCGTCAGCAGGACTGCTGAACGCTTTTATTTGGCCTTGATGGTGAATGTGCAGCCGCGCTGGGAAGTGAAGGGAATGCTGGATGTTTTTCTCGCCCAGTACTTGAAGCACTTCCCTGAAGCCATTACCTCCGCGGTGTAGTCGGGGAAAATAAAGATACGATTTCCTCCATAATCCAAGGTGCGCTATCTCCCAAGCCAGAGAATCTTTTCTGGCCAAATGCAATGATGTTGTTCGGCTTACCGCCGTCCGCGGGTTTTGGTTGAAGCGTGCGCTGCGCCCTGTCAGTGACCACCAGCTTGTCAAAGTTCTCTGCTCCCAATAGTTTAGGGATCAGGTGGGAATACGAAATCCGTTGGCCTCCCCCTTTCCTCCCCTTCAGGGATGCCCACTATTTTAATGTTGTTATGTCTGGATCTTCCCTCTAGATCCGAAAGCTTGGAGCGAAGTACCTGCTGCAACTCTGCCAGTGATGTTTCCACATTCAAAATGCGCTGCTTGTGTTCCGTGGCTTGCTTTTCCGTGTCACTCATCCTCTCATTTAGCGCTTGCTGGCCAGCGATGAGACTTTGAAAGTTTTGTTCAAACTTGTCAAATCGCTCATTAATGGACTGAAGGATGCTGTCTGAGATTTTTTGCCACATAAGTGGTAGCTCGTCCTCTTCATCACCAGGCATCCTGTCAGGGCTAATTTTCTCCTCACTAGCTTTAGCCTTAGCCTCGGCTAGCTTTTGTCCTCTATCCTCGTGTTTACTGGCCATTTTCATGATTCAAAGTGACAAAGTTGTGCAGACAAACTAGCTGCACTTATTTAGAGCATTAATGAAGGTATAAGTATTGGCAAATATGATTTTTGAAAAGAGAAAATGGTCGTGCCCTGAGGAGCTCCGGAAAACACGTCTAATCAGCAGCCATCACACTAGCGCCCCCACATAGAATCATCTTCTTATAAGTGCTGCACAAGGTATAATTTATTTATTTTATTATTTTTGTTCCACAGTATAACAACGACTTAGTCATCTACAGAAACGGTGTGCAGACCTGGGCTAGCGGCACCAACGACATAGACGTGTTCAGACTCATCCTGCAGGATGACGGAAACCTGGTCATGTACAACAGCAGTGATAAGGCGGTCTGGCACACCAACACTTGGGGGAAAGGCTCCAACAAGATGAGATTGACCATAAAAGAGGATGGTGAACTGGTCCTTGACAGCAATGGCAAGACCCTCTGGTCCAAACCCTAGACTTCTAACGGCATATTGTTGTGAAGATGTCAGGTTACATCATGTGATCAGTAAATGCTTATTAATTAAAGCTGAATAAATATACTTCACTGTGATGACGTGATGTGACTTTTATTTGGCAGATGTCATAACACTACTTTGATACAAGGTGTAGCTTACTTCTTTTGTGATTTTATTTGACCCTAAACATCTCAGAAACAAATTGTATAATGAGTTGACCCTAACTTTAAGCCTGTGCTGTTGGAGATCCAATATTATTATTTTTTCCAGGCTTTTTATATAGTTTTGGAAGGCTTTGCATTAGTATTTCACTTTATATAACTTCAAATATGTGTATGGACATCTTTTGGGGAGCTGTTACTTTGACTTTGCGCTTGGATTCTGTTGCCCAATGCTGGCAATGGTGGGGACTGTTTAGCACGGCTATTAGCAACATGACGCTAACAGATAGATAAATGAGCTGACTGCTTCATAGTGACGGACATTTGAGCGCTGAAATTGGGGTTTAGAAACGCGCAGGAACACTTCCTGGTTTCATGAGTGTACAGCGGTGAGATTTAGCGTTTCCAGCAGAGGTGGGAATTAAGTCACTCGTGCAAGTCACAAGAAAGCATAAAGTTTTTACCTTCAAGTTATAAGCAAGTCTGAGACAATCTTGATGAGAATCAAGCAAGTCAAGTCAAGTCAATGCTTTTATTTTTGATGAATCCTGTTTGGTCTGGGTGACTTAAGATGGGAGTGACTGTTTCGAGACGGGTGGTAAGTGCTTTGGTAATTATTTTTAGGTCAGTATTTAATAGGAAATAAAGGCCTGTAGCTGGTGGGTTAGGTTGGATCTTTTTCTGGTTTGAGTATTACTGTTATGGCTGCTGTGTTCATGTGGGGTGGGTTTTTAGATGTATTTTTGATTTCCTGTGCAGATAAAAAGTGGCGATAGTATTGTCCAGAAATGTTTGTAAAATTCAGTGGGGTATCCGTTGGATCCAGGAGATTTATTGTTTGGCAGGAGGGCTTTATGGAGATCTTGTGATGTTAATGGGGCATCCAGAAAGTTGGCCAGGTCTGTAGGCAATTGTGGTAATCTGATGTATTGGAAAAATGACTCTATCTGTACTGGGTGGGGTTCTGATTCAGATGAATAGTTACTGCTTTTAGTCAACAAGTCATGCCAAGTCATAGCCTACAGTATATGTTTTGTTTTTGCTGAACTGTTTTTACACATTTACACAAGTCTACAGACAGTAGTTACCACAAACAGTATCTGGCAACAAACAATTTGTAGGGCTGCACAGCTGAGGGTTTTTAAAATAAAACAAACAAAATGAAAGGTCCTGTTCTTAAGACTGAACACAGCCAGACTGTAATTACAACAGAAAGTTGACATAATTTCTCCAAAAAATGAATAAATCCTCTTACAATGCCTTGTATAAGCAAAAAATATCATATCATACAGAGGTAAAAGAAAAATGAAGAGGTAAAGAAAACCATGGTGGCACGTTTAATGTTGCTATACTGATTGGTAACTTGTGATGTGAGACAAAAGATGATAGTGAGGTGTGTGAGGTAGGCTACAGCCAAAGAATGTAGGAAGTAGGGATGGAAATTGGTAAGATTTAATCGACGTAAATGCCATTGTTGATTCTGCTTATCAGTCCGATTTTTTTTAAACGATTTTTGTATCAATTCCTGATAAAGCTTTGTATAAAAATTAAGTAAATTTGTGGCAATACAGTTTATTATGAAGCCAAAATAAAACAGAGAATTAAGCTTATGTCAGGATCCCTCTCATTTCCATGTGTTTCCCTGTCTTGTTTTCCCCTCCCTCCTGTGTCTGTCTCTCTCTGTGTGTTTGTCTGGAGCTGGGCGGAGGGACTGCTGTTCCCGGTCCACCTCCACCACGAGTTCCACCTTCTACTCACCTGCAGCCAATTCTCTAATCAAGACCCACACCTACAGCAGTATAAAGACCTGGTTCATTCCTTCACACTCTGCCAGGTCGTCAGTTTAGACACAGTGGTATCTACACTGCTTAGCCTTGATTTTGTGTGTTTTTGCTCAGTATTTTGGATTCTGCTTATTTGTTTCTGTTCTGTTTTCTCAGATCTTCCTGGACCCTGGAAAAACCTGTATCCTCTTTTCAGCCCTCTGCCCAGCTCCACTCCAGATACACCTTCTGCTCTGTTTTCAATAAACCTTGTGAACCATCTTTTGCCTGCTGTCTGCTCCATTGATCCTCCAGAATAGCTCATTACAACAGTTTATTTGTATTTTTATGCATGTTTATTTTATTTATTTTTATTTATTATTATTCACTTGAGCAGCATTTGAACAGCATGTTCGAAAGAACAAACATTAACAAAAGGAAGCAAAACAGCCATGGCGGTGCTCAAAAGGATTAGGAAGAAGTTCAGGGAACTTGTGAGACCCTACCCCTCTTTACATCATACATGCTGTGTGTTAACACACTTAGACAATGACCAATTACATGAGTACATACAATTTCAATACAGTCATTATACTGTTATGATACAAATACAATAAGACCTGTATGTATTTTTACATATTTACAATATACATGATCAGGACAATATAATTTTCCAGAAAATGTCCATTTATGAATGAGTGAGTTAAATGTGTGTGCACCCATACCCAGGCCAATACACCACATGCATGTGCCTGTTTATGAGGCTTTGTTTATAATCATACTGTATATTAATGTCAATTTATAAATGAGTGAGTTAAATGTATTGTGTGTGCCCATACCCAGGCCCATACACAACGTGCATGTGCCTGTTTATGAGGCTTCGTTTATGATCGTACTGTGTATTTAGTGCCTGTTTAAGAATGAGTGAACTGAATGTGTGTGTGCACCCTAACCCAGTCCCATACACCACGAGCATGTGCCTGTTTATGAGTGAATAAGACTATTTAGTTAATCCCATCTAGAGTGTAATGTAGCAATGTTTTCTGTTTATATCTTACCTTAAAATGATCCAAAGTAGAGCTATATGTAATGTCTTCATCAAGACCCATCCACAGGACAACTCCACATCTGGTTATGAACATTTTTTTAGTGGTTGTGTGAAACCTCTGCATTTGAAGATTTATTTTGGTCCCCACATATTAAGTGGTCTTTATGAGAGGTGTTTACAAATAGCTCTTCAATGCAGTCAGTAAACAACTCAACATTTGATCCAGGGGATCCATATATACAGCTAATCAGCATCTTCTTTGCTGTAGTAGTTTCAATTTCAACTGAGATACATTCCATAACATTATCCACAGCGGTAGACATATTATCAATCACCCTGCTTCTTAAGTTGTTGTGAATGTAAAGAGCCACCCCTCCTCCCTTTTTTATTTGTTCTATTTATACAGTACATGTTGTAATTATCCAAATTAAATTCAGGTTTTTTGTCATTACTCAAACAAGTCTCGGTTCTGTTCATTATTTTCATGGACAGAATTTCTGGAGTCTGGTTTGGGGACCACAGGATTTCATCTCTGCTTTTTGCGGATGATGTTGTTCTGTTGGCTTCATCAAACCAGGATCTTCAGTGTGCACTGGGGCGGTTTGCAGCCAAGTGTGAAGCGGCTGGGATCAGAATCAGCACCTCCAAGTCCGAGGCCATGGTTTTGGACCAGAAAAGGGTGGCTTGCCCTCTTCAGGTTGGAGGGGAGCTCCTGCCTCAAGTGGAGGAGTTCAAGTATCTTGGGGTCTTGTTCACGAGTGAGGGAAGGATGGAGCGTGAGATCGACAGACGGATCGGTGCAGCGTCTGCAGTAATGCGGTCGTTGTATCGGTCTGTCATGGTGAAGAAGGAGCTGAGCCGAAAGGCGAAGCTCTCGATTTACCGGTCGATCTACGTTCCTACTCTCACCTATGGTCATGAGCTTTGGGTCATGACCGAAAGGACAAGATCCCGGATACAAGCGGCCGAAATGAGTTTCCTCCGCAAAGTGGCTGGGTGCTTCCTTAGAGATAAGGTGAGGAGCTCTGTCACCCGGGAGGAGCTCGGAGTAGAGCCGCTGCTCCTCCACATCGAGAGGAGTCAGTTGAGGTGGCTCGGGCATCTGTTCCGGATGCCTCCTGGACGCCTCCCTGGGGAGGTGTTCCGGGCATGTCCCACCGGGCGGAGGCCCCGGGGAAGACCTAGGACACACTGGAGGGACTACGTCTCTCGGCCTGGGAACGCCTTGGGGTCCCCCCGGTAGAGCTGGAGGAAGTGTGTGTGGAGAGGGAAGTCTGGGCATCTTTGCTTAGACTGCTGCCTCCGCGATCTGGTCCTGGATAAGCGGAAGAAGATGGATGGATGGTCTCAGAGATAGCAGTAATGTCAAATTGTATTTTTAATAATTTAATATATTCTTTTATGGATTAAAAATTTGCCTGCAAACTTCTACTATTAAAAATAATTAATGACACTGTGTGTTCATTTTGTTTTGTATAAAGATCTAAAATGCTTTGCTCATTGTAATAATTACAAGTATCTGCAACTGGCATAAAGAATTTGCTATCAGGATCAACCTCATTTAATACATCATAAAAACTTTCATTAGGAACATAGGTTTGAAGTTCTATATCATCATCATCTTCACTGTCTAGCGACAAATTTGAAAAGTTGTGGTCAGACATTTTTCTTTTTTTTTTTCTTTCTTTTTTTTCCTTCCACAGTTTTACATTATATAGGATAATTCATTTGCACCTGTTCAGCTCGTGCCCTTCTTTAATCCAGAGCACCTTAGCTTGTTCAGGAGAACCATTTAGTTTAATAAAGACCCGACAGTTGTATGTCCAGGTAGACTTGATTTTGTTTTGCTTCCTCAGTAACCTAGCTTCTCTTGCGATGTCAGCATTTTTCTTGGATAGATGGTCATTCATGTAGACATTAGATCCTTTCAGTTTTCTGCCTTGCCTCAAAAGTTCATTCTTACATTTTCGGCTTATAAATCGAATTATGACTGGAGGCTTTGTTTGTGTGCCTTTCCGAGGCTGGGAATGGCGCGCCTCAATGTCTTTACTGTCCATAATGATACCTTTACTGCTCAGGAAAGTGATCACTTGTTGCTCAGCCGAGTCTCAGTCCGGCTGGGACTGTTCCTCATTTGGCGCAGCCGCCTGGGGCATGTGGTCTAATACAGGCCTATATTACTTCATAAACATGGTAAAATTGGAAAGAAGTAAAATTAGCTGAATCTACAACTGTTTATTATTTGAATTATTTCATTTTTTAAATAAACAGGATTGCAGCTTTAATGTTGATTTAAAGTCTGTCTGAGTAAACTGCTCATTAAACATTAAACTAAACAGCAGTCTGTGTTACTGTGACAATGCAAATCACGGAGGAGCCACATCACAGTCAGACAGGTGGGGAGGGTATTCATTTATATTCTTTATTTCTTATACACGGGGAATGATCCTACCTCCGCTGCCTCAGCTCTGGCATGTCCACACGCTTTTCCACCTCCCACACTTGTCCCCTGAGCGTGTGTGCGTTAAGCAGTGATGAATGTAACAAAGTAAAAGTACTTAGTTACTTTACTTAAATACAATTTTTATGTTTCTGTGTTTGAGTAAATTTTACAAGGGGTACTTTTATGTTTACCTCACTACATTTTTAGAGGAAGTATCTGTACTTTTTAACTCCACTACATTTCTGAGTTGGTTTGAAGTACAAAGTACACTGCTCAAAAAAATAAAGGGAACACTTAAACAACACAATGTGACTCCAAGTCAATCACACTTCTGTGAAATCAAACTGTCCACTTAGGAAGCAACACTGATTGACATCAATTTCACCTGCTGTTGTGCAAATGGAACAGCCATCAGGTGGAAATTATAGGCAATTAGCAAGACACCCCCAATAAAGGAGTGGTTCTGCAGGTGGTGACCACAGACCACTTCTCAGTTCCTATGCTTTCTGGCTGATGCTTTGGTCACTTTTGAATGCTGGCGGTGCTTTCACTCTAGTGGTAGCATGAGACGGAGTTTACAACCCACACAAGTGGCTCAGGTAGTGCAGCTCATCCAGGATGGCACATCAATGCGAGCTGTGGCAAGAAGGTTTGCTGTGTCTGTCACTGTAGTGTCCAGAGCATGGAGGCGCTACCAGGAGACAGGCCAGTACATCAGGAGATGTGGAGGAGCCCATAGGAGGGCAACAACCCAGCAGCAAGACCACTACCTCCTCCTTTGTGCAAGGAGGAACAGGAGGAGAACTGCCAGAGCCCTGCAAAATGACCTCCAGCAGGCCACAAATGTGCATGTGTCTGCTCAAACGCTCAGAAACAGACTCCATGAGGGTGGTATGAAGCCCAACATGCAGAGGTGGGGGTTGTGCTTACAGCCCAACACCGTGCAGGACATTTGGCATTTGCCAGAGAACACCAAGATTGGCAAATTGGCCACTGGCGCCCTGTGCTCTTCACAGATGAAAGCAGGTTCACACTGAGCACATGTGACAGAGCTGACAGAGTCTGGAGACGCCGTGGAGAACGTTCTGCTGCCTGCAACATCCTCCAGCATGACCGGTTTGGCAGTGGGTCAGTAATGGTGTGGGGTGGCATTTCTTTGGGGGCCGCACAGCCCTCCATGTGCTCGCCAGAGGCAGCCTGACTGCCATTAGGTACCGAGATGAGATCCTCAGAGCCTTGTGAGACCAGATGCTGGTGCAGTTGGCCCTGGGTTCCTCCTAATGCAAGACAATGCTAGACCTCATGTGGCTGGAGTGTGTCAGCAGTTCCTGCGAGACCAAGGCACTGATGCTATGGACTGGCCGCCCGTTCCCCAGACCTGAATCCAACTGAGCACATCTGGGACATCATGTCTCGCTCCATCCACCAACGCCACGTTGCACCACAGACTGTCCAGGAGTTGGTGGATGCTTTAGTCCAGGTCTGGGAGGAGATCCTCAGGAGACCATCCACCACCTCATCAGGAGCATGCCCAGGCGTTGTAGGGAGGTCATACAGGCATGGAGGCCACACACACTACTGAGCCTCATTTTGACTTGTTTTAAGGACATTACATCAAAGTCGGATCAGCCTGTAGTGTGTTTTTTGACTTTAATTTTGAGTGACTCCAAATTCAGACCTCCATGGGTTAATAAATTTGATTTCCATTGATAATTTTTGTGTGATTTTGTTGTCAGCACATTCAACTATGTAAAGAACAAAGTATTTAATAAGAATATTTCATTCATTCAGATCTAGGATGTGTTATTTTAGTGTTCCCTTTATTTTTTTGAGCAGTGTATTTTGACTGTGAAGACTCTCGCTCGTCCAGGGTAATTGCATCGCAACAAAAAGTTAAAAAGCAGTCATCTGGATTGGATTTTTAAAGTTGAACACGTTTCACCTCTTATCCAAGAGGCTTTCTCAATTCTGAATTGAACTGTTAAGAGAGCTGGTTTATATTCTCTTAGGAAGGAGGAGTTTAGACCTGAAACTAAATTCTATTGGTCAATGTGACCATGAATAGCCTGAGTGGTTTCGGGTCATTAGGAGTCCTTTGTCCTCAGCTGGAGTGAGTGGCAGAGTTGTTAACCCTCCTGGGCCTGGTCAGCTCCTTCAGATGTTAATGACCTGAGTGAAACTGGTTTGTTTTGTTTGGGTTTCAGGAGACTGTTGTAGACAGAAGGAAGGTTGTATCTGAGACAACCATTTCTGTTTAAAGAAGGTTTATCTTTTTTGACAAAGATTGCTTCTTTCACTCCTCGCTCAAACCATCCTTTCTCTCTGGCTAAGATTTGGACCTCACTGTCCTCAAAGGAGTGGTTTGTGGCCTTCAGGTGTAGGTGTACTGCAGATTCTGGTCCACTCCTAACGACCCGAAACCACTCAGGCTATTCATGGTCACATTGACCAATAGAATTTGGTTTCAGGTCAAAACTCCTCCTTCCTAGGAGAAAACCAGCTCTCTTACCAGTGAAACGTCTTCAACTTTAAAAATCCAATCCAGATGACTGCTTTTTAACTTTTTGTTGCGATATATATATGAACTTAATAGATGTTGTTTCCTGTATCCTGGAGTATTTTAGAGGATGTTTGCTGTCTGTAGTGTAAATATAAGATTATGGATAAAGTGTGTGATTTAGCCAGCCCACAGTCAAATGCATGCAGTGCAAATCATCAGACATCTCAGTCCAGAAGAGGGAACAGCAAAGATACTGCGCAGAACCCTCAAGCTCCCAGGCCTCTGGTAGAGGACCCGAGCTTGGATGGATGAGACCGACCGCGGAGGGCAAGTGGACAATTACCACTCATCTTGAGTCTGAAATTGCACTTTTGGATGTCAGTTCAATCAGCTGGGGCATTGTTAGTAAAGGTGGGGGTGGAGTTTTACTAAGGCGGCCGCTGTCGCTATGAAGCACTGGGGAAAATCCTGGTTGTAAAAAGACTAATTCTGCAGTGTTAACTAAAAATAGTGTAATTCTTATTAATAAAAGTGCAATTGTTGACATTTTGTTTTTGAGAAAATCAGATCCATGAGTGACAACATCCACATGATGAGAGTAGGGATGCAGTCTAGTTGTGCTCGAGCCCGCTGCTTGACACAGTATTCATCTCTTGACATAGAAGTGTTTCAAGACAAGTGATTCGAGCCCTGCTTTAGATCATGTGACCATAGTGAGAAAGGCCTCGTTTTGATACTTTTTCATGTATTTCAATCAGATGAAGATGTCACTATTGAGCCTGTATTTAATGCTTTAAGCACTGTGTCATTCCCAATGCAGTTGTGTCAAAGTGGTTCGTTGCCTCATAAGACCATAAAATCACCGTTGCTTTTTTTAATATTTTTATGATAAAACACATAATTTCTCACAGTGTCCTTAGAAAGTTACACAATCTGGATGACAGAAACTAACACCAATTTCATGGTAACATACTATTTCAGAATTTATTTTCTTTGGAAATGATAATTGGAGTTGGACAGTAAGGAAGAAAGAACAAATGTTCATTTGAGTCATGTGTGACACTGTTCCTGTTTGCTGTGGACAAACAGGAAACAGTTTCCCTTTATTTTAAAAGTGTTCATTTAACAAGTTTTTCTATAAATCTCACCAACAGTGTTCATTTAACTTAGAAGAGTTAGCTGTGTAGCAAGTGACAGTTAAATCAGCAAAAAAATCTTGTGACAGTTGTGTAAGACAGTGTGTATACTGAGAAATGACAACCCAGCCTAGATTCTTTGAATCACCCACACAAGTCACGTACGAGAGTTTTTACCCTCTTGTGTAAAATAAATACAGGCCTTTTGCCAAGAGTCGTTTCAAATTTTTAAAGAGTACTTGAAGGAGGAGATACTGAATCTATGCCAGTCCACCTGCGTCTGTCTGCACAGAGGGCAACAACTGAAACCACTGAGTACCAGAAAACACATGAATATTATTGAATCATAAAACTGGGACATTAACACAATTTGTGTAAAATACACAGTAAATTTCCAAGTGCTTAACTAACACTTAAAGGTCCTCTATTCTGCTAAATGGACTTTTTTGAGCATTTTACCATGTTATAATGTTTGCACCTCAAAAACATGTAAAAAGTAATTGGAGACGTTTGCTTAATTTACAGAATAAACTCATGTAGGAATAACATGACTGAGTCATGTTTCTGTGGTGTATACTGACAGTTTGTTGGATCTACATGATTAAATGATGGACATCAATTACAAACAATGTACTTATATTTGATCTAAACAACAAAGTGTAGTTTTAACACAGTTGTTCTGTGGTAAACAAACATCATTTTATGTTAATAATCCATGATTAAATCATGTTAACTTTACATAATTCAGTTACTTTAGATTTTCATGATTATTTCAAGTTCTTTGTATAAAGTCTTGTTTAAAAGCATCAGAACCACGAGTGACAGGGACATGAAGACTGCCCCGCTCGTTTGTTTGAACACTGTTCCTCTGAGTCATGGTCCAACCATGACTGATGTAGACATGGATGAAGAAAGAGACTGAGTTTGAAAAGGATCACTCAAAATAATAAAACTTAACATTTATTTTAAAAAAATGTGTTAATATACTTGTTCTTCTAGTATGGGTGCAGTCAACTCTAATTATCTGTACATGGGGGTACTGAGTAAATATTACTTGACTGCATTACCTAGATGTAACACAATTTAACTGAATAAAAAACACAATGTAATTCTTATTGCATACTACACTGAAAAAAAATTAGGTGTTGCATAATTGAACCATGTGCGCCGGTTGTACATTTTTCATTTATGTTAAATCTAAACCATTCAAATATGTAGTTTTTATTGTTTAGAAGAATAGAACACATTTCATTTCTTTTATTTAGAGAAAATGAAACATCTCAAGCACATCAGACTGCCATCCATCCATCTTCTTCTGCTTTATCCGGGGCCGGGTCGCGAAGAAGCAGTCTAAGCAGGGACACCCAGACATCCCTCTCCCCGGACACTTCCTCCAGCTCCTCTGGAAGAACCCCAAGGCCTTCCCAGGCCAGCTGAGAGACGTAGTCCCTCCAGCGTGTCCTAGGTCTTCTCCGGGACCTCCCCAGGGAGGTGTCCCGGAGGCATCCGGAACAGATGCCCAAGCCACCTCAGCTGACTCCTCTTGATGTGGAGGAGCAGCGGCTCTACTCCGAGCTCCTCCTAGGTGACAGAGCTCCTCACCCTATCTCTAAGGGAGCGCCCAACCACCCTGCGGAGGAAACTCATTTCGGCCGCTTGTATCTGGGATCTTGTCCTTTCGGTCATGACCCAAAGCTCATGACCATAGGTGAGAGTAGGAACGTAGATTGACCGGTAAATCGAGAGCGTCGCCTTTCGACTTAGCTCTTTCTTCACCACAACAGACCGATACAACGACCGCATTACTGCAGACGCTGCACCGATCCGTCTGTCGATCTCACGCTCCATCCTTCCCTCACTCGTGAACAAGACCCCGAGATACTTAAACTCCTCCACTTGAGGCAGGAACTCTCCCCCAACCTGGAGAGGGCAAGCCACCCTTTTCTGGTCGAGAACCATGGCCTCGGACTTGGAGGTGCTGATTCTCATCCCAGCCGCTTCACATTCGGCTGCAAACCGTCCCAGTGCACACTGAAGGGTCCGGTTTGATGAAGCCAACAGGACAACATCATTTGCAAAAAGCAGAGATGAAATCCTGTGGTCCCCAAACCAGACTCCCTCCGCCCCCTGGCTGCGCCTAGAAATTCTGTCCATAAAAATTATGAATAGAACCGGTGACAAAGGGCAGCCCTGCCGGAGTCCAACATGCACTGGAAACAGGTCTGACTTACAACCGGCAATGCGAACCAAACTCCTGCTCCGGTCATACAGGGACCGGACAGCCCCTAGCAGAGGGCCCCGGACCCCATACTCCCAGAGCACCCCCCACAGGACACTACTATGAGGGACACGGTTGAACGCCTTCTCCAAATCCACAAAACACATGTGGGCTGGTTGGGCGAACTCCCATGAACCCTCGAGCACCCGATAGAGGGTGTAGAGCTGGTCCACTGTTCCACGACCGGGGTGAAAACCGCATTGTTCCTTCTGGATCCGAGGTTCGACTATCGGCCGAATTCTCCTCTCCAGTACCCTGATATAGACTTTCCCGGGGAGGCTGTGAAGTGTGATCCCCCTGTAGTTGGAACACACCCTTTGGTCCCCCTTCTTAAAAAGAGAGACCACCACCCCGGTCTGCCAGTCCAGAGGTACTGTCCCCGACCGCCACGCGATGTTGCAGATGTGTCAGCCACGACAGCCCCACAACATCCAGAGACTTGAGGTACTCAGGGCGAATCTCATCCACACCCGGTGCCCTGCCACCGAGGAGCTTTTTGACCACCTCGGTGACTTCAGCTTGGGTGATGGACGAGTCCACCTCTGAGTCCCCAGCCTCTGCTTCCTCAACAGAAGGTGTGTCAGTGGGATTGAGAAGATCCTCAAAATATTCCTTCCACCGCCCGACAACATCCCCAGTCGAGGTCAACAGCTCCCCACCCTCACTGTAAACAGTGTTGGTGAAGAACTGCTTCCCCCTTCTGAGGCGGCGGACGGTTTGCCAGAATCTCTTTGAGGCCGGCCGATAGTCCTCCTCCATGGCCTCCCCGAACTCCTCCCAGACCCGAGTTTTTGCCTCCACAACCGCCCGGGCCGCAGCACACCTGGCCTTACAGTACCCGTCGGCTGCCTCAGGAGTCCCACGAGCCAGCCAGGCTCGATAGGACTCCTTCTTCAGCCTGAAGAGAGGGGCTGAGCTGTCAACTGATCACCACCTGGTGATGAGTTGGATCCGGTGGTGGACACCGGAAATAAGGGATGCCATCAGGCTGAAGAAGGAGCCCATCAGACTGAGTCCACTGAATCTTTGAACATCAGCTCAGGAGACACTGTCTTCTCTGAAGGTAGAGAAAGTGGGGAGATAAATAATAATAATAAAACAAACGGCCGGGTCACAGTCTTCTTCATGTCCTGTCACTCATGGATCTGATCTTTCAAATAACAAAATGTCCAAGGCTTTATACAAAGGACTTGAAATAATCAAGTAGACCTAAAGTGATTGAATTATGTCAAATTAACAAAATTTAATCACAAATTATCAACACGAAAAAAATCATGTTTGTTTACCACAAAACAACTGTGTTGAAACTACATTTTTAAATTGTTTAGATCAAACATAATTACATTGGGTGCAGCCGATGTCCATAATTTAATCATGTAGATCCAACAAACTGATTTTAGTTTAAGGTCATAGCTTGTCCTTCTCCTTGGCAGGTTGTCTGAATTCAGGTGGACCTGCAGTGGTGTTTTGGAGTTTTTACAAGTATAGATGGTGTAAGGCCAAAGAAACTAATTGAAGGCAGAGTCATTTATCTTGTACTTTTTAGCATGACTATTCAAATTTTCCTTTGTGTTAATTTAAGGAGTTCATTTTTACAAAATGTATTCTGTTTGCTATAGTTATAGAGAAACTTGGGGAGTCAGCACTCAGTGTCACAGCTAAACATGTAAAAGATAACATGAGCTGGAAACTCTAATGCTACCTTCACACTGAGCGCGAGTGAGGCATCTGGCGTGAGTGATTTACATCTGAAGTCTATGTAAAGGTGTGTTTTGCAGTGCAAAATGTGCAATGCAAATTGAGCGCATGTTGCAAATTGAGTGTTTGATGTGTGAGTCCTGCGAAAGGCAAATCAAGCAAATCTGGTGAATGAGGTGAACAACTCGAATTCGCGCCCAATGCTATGTTCGCTGAAGTAAAAACATTTGAACTTTGGCAAATATTTGTGCCACGTTAACCAATCAGAGACTTTAGAAGTAACGTGGTTATGTACGATGCAACAAACAAAGATCTGTGCAGTGAAGATCCAGCAAAACAATCATGGCAGACTCATCAGAGTGAACCTGGAGCTATAAGCTACAATGCTACACCAGCTCTACTTTTATACAGGAACCAAAAGGATCTATCCCCAAAAACTGTCCTGATAGAAATCAGTATGAGAATAATTATTTAGTGTGTGAAGGTAACTCAGATGTGTCTTTATTCATTTTCCACCTCCAAATGTAATTAGGCTGTTTTGAACTGTTTTTGCATATCTCCTATGTCTTTTTGCGTTCACCTGGGGGTACCCGTACCACAGTTTGGGAACCACTGGTCTAGAAGGTCTCTAGGAGCAGTGTGGCTCCAGTGATGTCGTGCAAACTGTAGGAACGGCAGAGTTTATACCATTTACTGCCAATGTTAGACACATTAATATGCAAAACCAATGTGCAATAATAACCCAAGATAATTCAGAAACCTAACTGCCACTAAAGTTTCATAACCATGAAATGAGTCCCAGGAGGCAGCAGTGATCAAACTTCATTTTCTGAATTCCTCTGTCCACCCCCATGGTGTGATCTCAGGTATAAAACAGACTCACTCGATCCTGGAGCACAGCCTCTCGACAGCACCTGGTTCTCAGAGCAACAGAGACGACCAACCTCACCTGGTGAGAAACTTTTACATTTCCTTTGTAACACAGAGTCTGCAAAAGAAAATAATAAAAAAGTTAGACCAGACCACATTTTTTTTCAGTTTTTCATTTTGACATTCTGAGTAAGAGTAAATAAATATCTTTCTTTCATCTGTTCCTTTATGGGGTTGCCATAGCGAATCATTAGCACTTTTTTATGCTGGATGCCCTTCCTTATGCAACCAGCCACAGTATAGGGAATGTGGCTGAAGGACATGACAGCATTTTAATTTTTGTTAAGCCTCATCCGACCAAGGGGAGTAAAACCTGACCCCAGACAGATATTTTTGGTCAAACCTCAGAGATGCTTTATTTTATTGCTCTTCTTGTTGTCTACGATGTCATGAAGTTGTTTTGGATTTCTGATAGCATTTGAGAATTTTATAAATAGAAAAGTATCAGTGTCGTTAATGACCCCAGTCAAAAGAACCTATTTTTAATGTTTTTATCACTTTAATACGTTTTTCTTTTACAATACATAAATATTAGATGAACCGCACAGTAGAGGAAGGGTAAGGGCACATTATCTCATCATTTTTAAGTTTGTCCAGGTTTACTGAGGCCCTCAGGAGCCCACTGTCCTCACACAGAGAGGATCCTGTGGTCACATGCGACCTCACTCTGGGCTCTGACTGAGGCAGAAAACTGTTCTTTAAAGTCAAAATATTTATAAGAATCACTAAAAACAAAGTCCTGACAGAGTCTGAACTGAACCAGGAACATGTCTGAAGTCACCCAGGTCCTGCTCTGGTCCTACACAGACCGGACAGTCCTGCCCTTAAGAACCAGGCTATTAGAGCGCCCCCTACAGGAGCCACAAGCAACAAAACACATGCAGCCTGTTCAGACAAACTGTCTGCAGCATTTCAGATCAGAGAGAAAGTCCAGAGTTTTAGCTCCAGGACAGTAACAGCAGAATCTAACCCTCACCTCTCGAGGCCCATGGGCTCAGGGACTGGACCTGATGATCAGTTTTATACTGATTCAGCTCATTACTGATTAAAAATCATACGTAACGCTGGAGTTTTATTGATATTTTAATGAACAAACAAATTTATATTTTAAAAAGTTTAACTTTACATAATTTTTGGTGGATTTATTGAGATTCTATATTGGAGTGAATGACTTTTAACCATAAAAATGAGTCAAAAATAAAGTTTCTTTCAAATTATTCTAAACTAAACCACATCAGAATGAAGAGTTGTGAAGGAGCTGTGTTTGTGTTTTTGTGGATTGTTCCTGACATAAAACATGCACTTTTTTATTACAGAAAGCCTATCATTTTGTGTTTAAATCTGCAAATGATATGTAATCTCTGTATGTAGGATGGTAGGATGAGGGTTAAACCTTTATTTTACCAGGCAGAACATGAAGGACAAATTCTTATTTTCAGTGTTGACCTGTAACAAAAGTATGTACTTGGACAGCCCTGTAGTTACTGAGCGACCCACTCAGCCTCAGTCGCCACCACTAAGAGTAAATAAATAAAGTTTATGAAATATGTTTTGTGTGCAGAATCATGAGCAAGACGAGCCTCAGCACTAACCAGGAGCTGCGTAAAGGGGAGTCCCTCAAAAGTGCCAATGGGCAGTACGAAGTTATATTGCAGGTGAGGATTCTTAGTGACATGAAACTATTCACTGGGGTCATGTTGGGAGAGCAACACAGCAAACTCTTCAGTGTCAAATATAAAACCTTCATGACTAACTTCAAGGGGCTATATTCTGCAAAATTGACTTTTCTGAGCTTCCTCTCCTCTAGTCTCTGGCACGGCCATAATGAGGCCTCAGAACGCTCTGTAACACTAGCAAGGTGTTCAAGAACTGCAGGTGAGCTTCAATAACAGAGCCGTGTGGGTCCTACAGCCCTAAGGCAAGTTTTATTTTACAAAATTAATAAAAGCATTAAATTGAATTATATTGAATCTGTAGTGGTGAGGCTTCAGCCTACAGCTGGGCTGACGGAGGCAGACTATTAGTGAAAAAGAAACAAGATTAAAGCACAACATAACCATTTCCACAACAGGAAACACCCAAATACAAGTGCCACTACAACCAATAACTAATAAAACAAATGGTGACCAGCACTGAGCCTGTAAACAGACAGTGCTGTTAGTAAATATTTAAAAGTTGTTTCATAATTTAAGTTAAAGGCATACCTTCAGGACATGACAACAGTTTGGACTGTTAGGACCCTTTAAAATACAAAGCATCATATTACAATAAAAACAGTCTTTTTACAAAAATATTTAATTACGATAAAACCAATTTGTTTGGCTCACCAGAGACAGCCATATGCACAGGCCTGCTCACAGGAAGAGGAAGCAGAGCTGTGCAGCTCTGACCTTTAAAGACTCTGTCATGTGATATAATCACATGACCAAATCTACCCCTGCCACAACTTGGTTGCTCAAACCCCCGCCCGCTCCAGGAAGCACTGACCAATCAAAAAGTCTCTACATCCAGTTTGTTCTTATTCATTTATCCCAAAAAATGGTGCAGTTCTGTTTTCACTGATCCCTCACATACATTTTTCATTTTGTAGTAAAATGGCCTCACGTCTGTTTGTGTTCAAAAGACGGCAACACTCTGCTGCCCTCTGCTGGTCTCTTCAGCTGTTTCTTTATGGCACCAGTAGAGTGTTACTTTTAGTCACATAATGTTTTTTAAGGCTGTAAAATGTGCTGCTGTTCCAGAGGCTACCAGGACTGGTTTAAAAATATAAACAAAAGCTTCCTCTTTAAGCTGCTGAGCTGGAAACCCAAGTCTAGAGCAGTGAACATTATTTCACTGAAGGTATTAATGAAAGTCACTGAGGTTAAGATGAATAAATCTAAAGTTGATTGCAGTTTGACCCCAGCTCCAAATAAACATGCAATCCACTGAGAACACTGAGTTAATGTAACAATGTTTATTTTACATAGAATCATCTTCTGATAAGTGCTGCAGAAGGTATAGATTATTTTATTATTTTTGTTCCACAGCATGACAACAACTTTGTCATCTACAAAGCGAATGGAGGGCCGACCTGGGCGACCGCCACCAATGACAAAGACGTGTTCAGACTCATCCTGCAGGCCGACGGAAACCTGGTCATGTACAGCAGCAATGACTCTCCGCTCTGGCACACCAACACTTGGGGGAAAGGCTCCGACAGGATGAGACTGACCATGAAAGACGATGGTCACCTGGTCCTGGACAGCAACGGCAAGACCATCTGGTCCAAACCCTAGTCAGGTTACATCATGTGATCAGTGAATGATTAATAATTAAAGCTGAATAAATAAACTTCA
This sequence comes from Bostrychus sinensis, assembly GCA_020698575.1. Classification (NCBI taxonomy): domain Eukaryota; kingdom Metazoa; phylum Chordata; class Actinopteri; order Gobiiformes; family Eleotridae; genus Bostrychus; species Bostrychus sinensis. Next base: position 5,714,474 of record CM036250.1, read on the forward strand.
CTGTGATGACGTGATGTGATGTTTTTTCTTCTTTTTTTTCCAGACTACTTTGATACAAGGTGTAGCTTACTTCTAAAAGCTTACTTAAAAGCTTTTAGAAGCTACTAAACGGTAAGCTTCTTAAAGCTTACCATTTAGTGTTGGTTGGGAGTGCTCACTGTCTGATTTGAGGAGGTACACTGACTCTTTATATACTGTACTATGGGACATGGGATGATTTAAATTCCTCCCTCAATCAATTGCTGAAGAAAACAGACCCTACTATTAAAATGTTAAATCTTGTTTCTACTCCCTTCCTCTAGGTGTCAGACACCCAGTACTTAGTTTCTAGCCCAGTAGAATCATAGGTTGTCATTCAAAATTGTCGAAGACAACGTGCTCAAAGGTGAGAGGGGGAGTGGCTCCGTTGGAGCGCATCCTTGGAGCAGAGAAAAAGGCGAAAATAACAGCATTGTTGAAGCATAACTAAATTTACTCTTTACTCTAGTGTTAATATTTCAGTGTTAAAATGAACACAGCACCATGACACTGGTGAACAATGCCACACATGACCTGATGTCTTTGAGATAAAAAGGACTGCATTCTAATGCACTCACTCCCATCATTTAATGAGCAGTGGTTAGAAACTTAACTTGTTCAAGCATAGTTTTTGAGTTTTACTGTTGAAAAAAAAATAATTAACACTAGTATCAAAAAGATAAAAATTGTGTCTTGCTAAAAAAGAAAGCTCTATTGAACTACAATATATAACATGGTGTCAGCTTTTGATGACAAGCTTTGCCCAATTGGGTTTACTGCTTTTCTAAAGGGGCTATATTATGCAAAATCAACTTTTCTGAGCTTTCTCCCAGGTTATAATGTTGTTCCCTCATCAAAAACATACCTGGAGTTGTGTTTCTTGCACACCTGTTCCTCTTAACAAGCAATACAGGTTTTAGATTGAAACATCAACAACACTAATAATTCCTAAAACCAAAATCAAATGTCACATCTGTATTCATCTGTACAAGGAAACTCACTTTAATCATCTGAAAGAGCGTTTAAGTTCAGTGATCTTGATGAAGAGGTTGAACGGTGATGTCTCTTTGTGTGAAAAAACCCAACAGTTTGTTTCCTGGTTCACTGAAGTCACTACCACACATTTTATTTACTTTGCTTCACTGAAGGTGGTAATGTCAAGTGTCGTGCAGATTATAATAGAACATAGATAACAACAAATGTTTACAATGAGAAGTACTACTACTCATCAACTTACCACAGAAACTCATTCACTGTTTATAACACATCCCAAAGTCTACTGTTAATTATCACCTCCACAAGCCCCAAGTTTTCAGACCATTCACACGAGACATCCCAAGAATATTGCTGAACTTAAACAGTTTTGTAAAGAGGAATGGTCCAAAATTCCTCCTGAGCACTGTGCAGGTCTAAGCTTCACTACAGAAAACGTTTGGTTGAGGTTATTGCTGCCAAAGGAGGGCGACCAGTTATTAAATCCAAACGTTCACATGCATTTTCAATCCTGCATTGTGACTGTTTACATAAATGTTCAATAAAAACATGAACTTTTTTTTGCAGCATTAGTTTAAGCAGACTGTGTTTGTCTATTGTTGTGACTTAGCTGAAGATCAGATCACATTTTATCACTAAATGATGCAGAAATTCAAGTAATTCCAAAGTGTTCACATACTTTTTCTTGCAACTGTATATGATGCAAAAAGTGCAAAATTAAAATGGTTTGCCTCCTCAGTTAATTAATAATAATAATAATAATAATGCATTAGTCTTTCTAACACACTTTTCTAGGCACTCTTAGTCCCTTTACCATTTGGTGCATTATTCATTCACTCCTCAGTCACACTTGGTGGTGGGGAGCTATAGCTGTCCTGGGGCAGACTGACAGAAGCCATTTTGTGCCTACAGCCCCTCCAACTACCATCAAATACAGTCACACTAACAAATACAGGCAAGTGAGGTGAAGTGTCTCGCCCAAAGACACAAGGACAGTATGCATTGCCAGTGGCAGGGCCTGAACCGCCAACCTTCGAGGTATTGGGCAAGCATCTCTACTGACTGAGCTACTGTCGCCCCATTATGAGGTAGTCATTGCTAGAGTCATTGTACTCCCCAGGGCTCCAGTCCTCGGAGTCAAATTTTGAGCCGTCGGTCCACATCCACTGCCCCTCCTGCACATTGTTGCAATATTTGCAAAGTAAATAAAATGTGTGGTAGCGACTTCAGTGAACCGGGAAACAAATTGTTGGTTTTTTTTTTTCACACAGAGACATCACCTTTTCATCAAGATCACTGAACTTCAGGTATGCTCTTTCAGAGAGTTGAGTTTCCTTGTACAGATGAGACATTTGATTAGTTTCAGGAATCATTAGTGTACTTGTTGTTTTGATCTAAAAACCTGTATTGCTTGTTAAGAGGAACAGATGCGCAAGAAACACAACTCCAGTTTGTGCATTGGCATGCAGTCCATTTTATCTCAAAGACATCAGGTCATGTGTGGCAATGTTCACCAGTGTCATGGTGCTGACACAGACCCACAACCCACAGTTAAATTTTACCCAATTTTCTGCTGTAAAAAGTATTGGAAAAAAAAGATAGCTTTTACCCATTTTACTAATAATAAGCCAAAAAGATAAACATCTTTTGTGTAATTCAGAAAACTAACTGCCACTAAAGTTTCATAACCATGAAATGAGCCTCAGGAGACATCAACCCAACCTTAATTTTCTTTATTCCTCTGTCCACCCCCATGGTGTGGTAATTGGTAATCTCTGTATGTAGGATGGTAGGATGAAGGTTAAACCTTTATTTTACCAGGCAGAACATGAAGGACAAATTCTTAGTTCCAGTGTTGACCTGTAACAAAAGTATGCACTTGGACAGCCCTGTACTTACTGAGCGACCCACTCAGCCTCAGTCACCACCACTAAGAGTAAATAAAGTTTATGAAATATGTTTTGTGTGCAGAATCATGAGCAAGACGAGCATCAGCACTAACCAGGAGCTGCGTAAAGGGGAGTTCCCTCAAAAGTTCCAGTGGGGAGTACGAAGCTGTATTGCAGGTGAGGATTTTCTTTGACCTCAAAACTATTCACTGGGGTCATGTTGGGAGAGCAACACAGCAAACTCTTCAGTGTCAAATATAAAACCTTCATGACTAACTTCAAGGGGCTATAATCTGCAAAATTGACTTTTCTGAGCTTTCTCTCCTCAATTCTCTGGCATGGCCATAATGAGGCCTCAGAACGCTCGGTTGCTCAAACCCCGCCCACTCCAGGAAGCACTGACCAATTAACAACAAGCCCTCTACAACCAGTCTGCTCTCATTCTTTTATACAAAAAACAGTGCACCGCTCTGTTTCCACTGATTCCCCACAGATATTTTTCATTTTTTAGTAAAATGTCCTCATACAAAAATTTTAATGAAATAAAAAGCTTTGCTGTGCTGTGCAGCTCTGACCTTTAAAGACTCTGTCATGTGATATAATCACATGACCAAATCTACCCCTGCCACAACTTGGTTGCTCAAACCCCCGCCCGCTCCAGGAAGCACTGACCAATCAAAAAGTCCTCTACATCCAGTCTGCTCTTATTCATTTATCCCAAAAAATGGTGTACAGTTCTGTTTTCACTGATCCCTCACATACATTTTTCATTTTGTAGTAAAATGGCCTCACATCTGTTTGTGTTCAAAAGACGGCAACACTCTGCTGCCCTCTGCTGGTCTCTTCAGCTGTTTCTTTATGGGACCAGTAGAGTGTTACTTTTAGTCACATAATGTTTTTAAGGTTGTAAAATGTGCTGCTGTTCCAGAGGCGACCAGGACTGGTTTAAAAATATAAATAAAAGCTTCCTCTTTAAGCTGCTGAGCTGGAAACCCAAGTCTAGAGCAGTGAACATTATTTCACTGAAGGTATTAATGAAAGTCACTGAGGTTAAGATGAATAAATCTAAAGCTGACTGCAGTTTGACCCCAACTCCAAATAAACATGCAATCCACTGAGAACACTGAGGTAGCCCTTTAAGCGCCAAAGTCGCAGAATTGCAATGCTGATCAACAAAACAGACCCTACTTCTTGGTGGTGCTGCTGGAGCTATGCTCACAGTCACTCTGCCTACTGCAGGTGACAGAGGCAGGCGTTCACTTAGTTACTCTGGCCCTGGGAGTGAACGTGAGTTCAGTAATAATGCGGTTTTGAGTGGGAGATGTGTGCGGGAGGATGCAAAAATAACAAAAAAATGTACAGCATTGATGAAACATAACTGTAGAGTCTGATTCTGAAGGAGAAAATCTACTTTTTGAACCGAGAGCAGTGAAAGTGAATGCGTGAGCGCGGTGGGAGCAGCGGGGCGAGTGTAAACAGGACCAGCAACAGCACTGATGAGGCTGGGATCACCTGAGAGAGGAGGAAGTTTATCAGGAGTGGATACCGCAGTCTGATGAACCTTCCATGACAGACTTTGCAAAGTGCGCCCTATATGTTTACATTCTTCATTTCTATTTTCTCACATTTTACTGGTTATGGGACATTAGACGTTAAAGAGGTTCATAATTGTGTATTTACTGAAAATAACATAATTCAACACGTCTGCCTGATAATGATGATGCAAATTAGATGCTAATAATTACTACGTTCACAAACATTTCTCTCATTTACAGTAAGACTCTATCTTTGATTATTTTCAAGCCACAACCTTTTAAATTTTGGATATTAAAAAGCTGTATTAAAATTTTTTTAAATCAGGGGCCCAAAGGGTTAATGTAACAATGTTAATTTTACATAGAATCATCTTCTGATAAGTGCTGCAGAAGGTATAATTTATTTTATTATTTTTTTTCCACAGCATGACAACAACTTTGTCATCTACAAAAGGTATCATGGGGCGACCTGGGGGACCAGCACCCATGGCACCAAAGACGTGTTCAGACTCGTCCTGCAGGATGACGGAAACCTGGTCCTGTACAGCAGCAGTAACTTTCCGGTCTAGGCCAGCAACACTGCAGGGAAAGGCTGCAACAATATGAGACTGACCATGCAAGACGATGGTCACCTGGTCCTGGACAGCAACGGCAAGAAAATCTGGTCCACACCCTAGTCAGGTTACATCATGTGATCAGTGAATGATTAATAATTAAAGCTGAATAAATAAACTTCACTCTGATGATGTGATGTGACTTTTTTCCTTTTTTTTGCCGATGTCGTAACACTACTTTGATACGAGGTGTAGCTTACTTCTTTTGTGATTGTATTTGACCCCAAACATCTCAGAAACAAATTGTATAATGGGTTGACCTTAGCTTTAAGCCTGTACTGTTGTAGGTCCAATATTATGTTTTTTTTAGGCTTTTTTAAATAGTTTTGGACAGCTTTGCATTAGTGTTTCACTTTTTATAACTTCAAATATGTGTATGGAGATGTACAGCGGTGAGATTGAGCGTCTCCAGATCCTTAGACGTGGACGGGCTCAGCATACAGCTGTTTGGGTTGGCAGTAGCTCAGTAGGTAGAGCTAATCACCCACTAAGCCGAAGGTTAGAGGTCAGATCCCCGCCACTGTCATTGCACGCTGTTGTTGTGTCCTTGGGCAACACACTGCCTGTATGAATGAGTGAGTGTCAGTCTGCCCCAGGGCAGCTGTGGCTGTAGAAGTAGCTCACCACCACTGAGTGTGACTGAGGAGTGAATGAATATTGCACCAATTTGTAAAGCGACTTTGAGTTTATAGAAAAGCACAACATAAGACTAATGCATATTTAGTATTATTATACAGAATTACTAAAACGAGCAAGAATGAAACAAAACACTACTCCGTGCAGTGGAGTTGGAAACAACATAACATGGTTCAAAAAGCAAAAAAGCCTTACTGTCAACTTGTCTCAATAGATTTACCCGAAATACTGATTTCACAGGCTCTGAGTCTCTGAGTCAGATTTGTCCACTTCAGTAGCACTTACAAGCACCACATTTCCCAGTCCCAATTATATTTTGAAGGTTTTTACAGAGGGATATTCTGATATATAAATCCAAGCCTGATTTATTAGCCATTATTCTCCTAAAAACATGGTGAAAATGTATTATAGTTTTTTTCTATACGTTTACAAAATGGACCAAAAATTGCAAACATGGCTCTGTTTGATATTCAGGGTATTTTTAATTTATGTTTATATATTGTTTATATAATCCATATTTAAGTAAATAGTGCCTCATTTGCTTATTAAAATCTTGTATAACCCAGTAACTGGAGAAGTTTCACAATATCTGTTTCCTACTTGTGTCTCATCCTAATAATTTCTAATTATAGCTGAAGGGAAAGTATATTATGGGTAACAGTAAATAAATAAATAAAATCCTACAAAAACTGACACTGTACTGATACGTTTCTGCCAAGGCTTTCATAATCGTCTGTTGTTTTTTGGAGAGAGTATTCCACCTGAGATTCAAATCCTTGAGTCCCATGTTCAGAAGTGTTGCTTTGATCTGAGATGAACGAGTGTTTGTTCATTTATTCACTCGCTCAAACAAATAGTCAGTAAAGAATCCAGTACCTGTTTCATGGTGAGCGTGGTAACAGCTGGGTCGGCCAGGTCAGCAGCAGTCTGGAGCTGGGTCTGCAGTACACTCCATCCTCTCATCCATCCTCTGCTGCAATACAAAATAATAATAATCCATCCATCCATCTTCTTCCGCTTTATCTGGGGCCGGGTTGCGGAAGCAGCAGTCTAAGCAGGGACACCCAGACATCCCTCTCCCCGGACACTTCCTCCAGCTCCTCAGGAGGAACCCCAAGGCGTTCCCAGGCCGAGAGACGTAGTCCCTCCAGCGTGTCCTAGGTCTTCCCCGGGGCCTCCTCCCGGTGGGACATGCCCGGAACACCTCCCCAGGAAGGCGTCCGGGAGGCATCCGGAACAGATGCCCGAGCCACCTCAGCTGACTCCTCTCGATGTGGAGGAGCAGTGGCTCTACTCCGAGCTCCTCCCGGGTAACCGAGCTCCTCACCCTATCTCTAAGGGAGCGCCCAGCCACCCTGCGGAGGAAACTCATTTCGACCGCTTGTATCCGGGATCTTGTCCCTTCAGTCATGACCCAAAGCTCATGACCATAGGTGAGAGTAGGAACGTAAATCGAGAGCTTCGCCTTTGGGCTCAGCTCCTTCTTCACCACAACAGACCGATACAACGACCGCATTACTGCAGACGCTGCACCGATCCGTCTGTCGATCTCATGCTCCATCCTTCCCTCACTCGTGAACAAGACCCCGAGATACTTAAACTCCTCCACTTGAGGCAGGAACTCTCCCCCAACCTGGAGAGAGCAAACCACCCTTTTCCGGTCGAGAACCATGGCCTTGGACTTGGAGGTGCTGATTCTCATCCCAGCCGCTTCACACTCGGCTGCAAACCGCCCCAGTGCACACTGAAGGTCCTGGCCTGATGAAGCCAACAGGACAACATCATCCGCAAAAAGCAGAGATGAAATCCTGTGGTCCCCAAACCTGACAGCCTCCGGCCCCTGGCTGCGCCTAGAAATTCTGTCCATAAAAATTATGATATAATACATCTTTATTTAAATAGAACATTTCAAAAACGAGGTTTACAAAGTGCTGGCTAGCAAACAGCATAAATAAAACTTTATGTAAAATCAACAAGAAAAAGACATTTAGAAAGGCAAACAATCAGAGACAGAGTATCTTTGTCTATTTATCTTCTTTTTCTGTCTGTCTTTTCTCTTCAGGCAGGTCGTCCCAAAGCTGAGGGGATCTGACCAAAAAAGCTCAGTCACCTTTGGTCTTGAGTCTTGACCCTCGAAACAACAGGGACCTGCCTGAGGATCTAAGGCTGAGGGGAGGCTGGTAGGGTCGTAGTAACTCTGTAATGTGTTATGTTTCTGATCAGCACTAAACTCAGATCCATCCACCGCTGACAGGAGGACGGTTTCCTATCATGCACTGAGCCCTGCAGCCTCTGCAATAGGGTCATTAGAGATGAGTTAGACTTGCACAGTTTCGATCGGTGTCGTTCTGTGTGCGGTGCACTCTGGTTACATTTGTGTCACAGATTTGTGTGTGTGAAACATTCCTGGAGTGGAATAGTTTGTTGTTATTGTTGTCTATTGTTTATATGATTCAGACAAAAGTCTTGATTACTGTTGATATGATTTGCAATCAAGGGGTAGGGTCAGATAAGTTTATACTTCTCCCTTTTGGATGTGTCCTTTTTTTTTTTTTTTTTGGTGGTGAATGAACTTAAGTGAAAAATTGTGACTTTAAATGTTTTCCATAATATGGATAAAGCACTAATGCATGACAATATCTCAAAATAAATCAAATTAAATGAACTAAACATAGTGTAATTCTCATTGATGAAAGTTAAATAACTACAGCAAAATGCTTCCGGAACAAAAGTAAAGTAAAGTGACATTTTTCTTGGATTAGGTCACTAATAAAGAAAAAGTAAGTGAGAAGTGCAGATTGGCTATAGTTTCGAAGAAACAGTATTGGGTCAAAATAGGAAATTTATGCAAAATAAGGCAAAAACGGTAGTTTATCAGAAGGTACAGTGTCTACAAGCAACCAGTTCTATCTGAAAGCTGCACATTCAATACATTCATTTTAATATGTCTAGAGTTTTGACATAAAATGTTTTGTTTTTATTTGCAGAAATCTCTCTCTTGGAAGTGGACAAAATGCATGCATGTAGAGAAATTCAATATTTTCAAAATATAAATATTATTTTTAAGCAAAAATGCCTAAATCTATTGTATAAACAGATGCGATTTTGATGTGAAACAATATCATTAAATATCTTGAATACATTAGCTAACCAGCACAGTTATCAATTGATTTTCAGTCACTGTTCCTTCTGCAACAAGCAGTGTGCCATTCCCAAGGCAGCTGTGGCAAAGTGGTTCATTGTCATCTTTAACACTTTCATGATACAATACAGAATCTCTTACAGGGTCCTTAAAGCCTTTTAGCATTTACATTCCAGGCTAAAATGAAACTAATGTGGTAACATACACAGACATCTAAAAAGAAAAACTATTTCAGATTTGATTTCTTTGGATATGACAATTTGAGTTGCACATTAAAGAAAAGCCAAATGTCCAACTGAGTCATGTGTGACAGTGTTCCTCTGTGCCCTGGTGCTGTGGACAAACAGGAAGCAGTTTCCCTTCATTGTAAAGGGTTAATGTAAGTCTAGAAAAGTGTTTATATAATTTCCACCCACATTTAACTGGGGAGAGTTATCTGTAGTGTGGAGGGCACAGTTCAAACAGCAATAAAATCTTGTGACAGTTGTGTAAGACAGACACTGTGAAGGTTCATGAGTTAAAAAAGCTATAAATGTTGTTACTTCAGGTCATTGTAAGACTGGTAACACCGAGGGTTGGTTTTCTTATGGTTTTGTGCTAAGTATTAAAGGTATGTTATTCACATTTTGCTGGTTATTCGTATAATCAACCTTCATATAATCTTCATATCTTCATTATAGTAAAAAACTTCAGTGCTGTGAGTGTTTGCAGTTTCATGATAACGTCATGTGTTCATCTTCATGCATTCTTTGAGAAATGTGTGACTTTGTAACTGTGAGGGAAACACTGGGCCTCACTGTAGAGAAAATAAAACACACACAGAGGGGGACAGAGTTTAATTTGGTTCCTGATTGTAGTTTAGTGTAACTGCCACTAGGGGGTGCAGTTTAGTGGGTGTGGTTAAATGTTGATGACATCAGAAAATTGTTGAAATTTGAAATGAAAATTGTTGTGTCATGCAATAAACTTTTCTGCGCTGGACTCTCTCTCATCTGCTCCTTGTTTTTGGATATATTATATATATATGTATTTTTTATTCTACAACTGTCTTCTGAGACATGATAACCCAACCTAGATTATTTACATCGCCCACACAAGTCACGTACAGTGAGTTTTTAGCCCCTTGTGTAACATAAATGCAATCCTTTTGTCAAGAGTCGTAAAAATATTGCAGAATAGTGGGAGGAGATACTGGATCTATGCCATTGCACCTGCTTCTGTCTGCACAAAGGGCAACAACTGAGCGCCAGAAGACACACCTGATATTATTGGTTTATAAAACTGAGATATTACACACTTTATGTAATATACACAGTAAAAGAAGAAAGAAAAGCAACATTTCGGCACTGGACCTTCATCAGGGAAAGGGATGTTCAGTGGAAAGAAGCCATCTTAAATAGGAAGTGGCCAGGTCATGCCACAGGATGCAATACAACAATAGGTTTACACTGAGAAATGTTACACTTTTATCACAAAATGAGCTCTTTTCAAATTTGATGCCTGCTACAGGTCTCGCAATAGTTGGAGCAGGGGCAACAAATGACTGAAAAAGCAAGACAATGTAAAAAGATTCAGCTGGGAGAAGATCTAGCAACTAATGAAGTTAACTGATCTCAGGTCTGTAACAGGATCAGCTATAAAAGGAAAGTCTTGGAGAGGCAGTCTCTCAGGAGTAAAGCTGGCAGAGGCTCTCCAATCTGTGAAAGAGTGAAGAGGAAAAAAATTAAAGAAAAAAAATTCCTCAATGTCAAATTGGAAAGGCATTGCAAATCTCATCATCTACAGAGCAGAACATTTTCAAAAGATTCAGAGAAACTGGAAAAACACTGCATCCCTCAGCATGATTGTGTCAATGACATTACTGGGCCCAGGAATACTTCCAGAAACCACTGTGGGTAAACACAATCCACCATCCCATCTGCAGAGGCCAACTAAAGCTCTATCATGCAAAAAGAAAGCCATATGTGAACAGTGTCTCACCCCCAGTTTCCACCGCAAGCGTGAGCGCCACGCACTGCGCTTTAAATACACTTCCTCTCTGGTGAACAAGACCGTTTCCACTGCCAGCGCCGCCGTTCTGGCTCGAGAGTGTGTAACATTTAGAGATATGCCACAGTTCTATTTTCAGCAATGGCACTCACAGTTCTCGTCAAGCCACACAGATCAGAGCCCACCAAACCAGATGCTGAACGAGAGCAGCATCTGGATTTTCAAAGTAGAAACTGAAACATTTTTATAGCAATAGGCTATACATTCGCATACAAGTTTAAATATGTTATGTATGTATATTTCTCATTAAAGTGTTTTATATACACACGCAATTCGACTCTGAAAAAACAAAACTTTTTCAAACTCTGTAAACTCACCCATTGTAGAAGTCCCTGAAACGATGCCAATGACAACAACAACAAAGCAATCTCAAGTTAAATTGTTTTTTGTCTTTCTTGTGAATAAAGATTGTTTTGGTCTCATTCCCGTCTTTATTGACGGCTTTTATTGTGCGATCTTGCCATTCCCCTCCATGCCTCCCTCAGCTGCTCAGAGTTGTGCGGCGCTGCCTTTACAAAACACTTCCAGTGGGTGAGGGTGAGTGCTTCACGGCGCTGGACTCAGGCTTGCAGTGGACATCTGGGGTCATGTGAACTGAGGGAACAGCAGCTTTAAACTGTGTTTACTGTTGAGCAATAATAAGCCAAGAAGATAAACATCTCTTTGTACAGTAATTCACGCAATCTAACTGCGACTAAAGTTTTATTACCGTGATATAAGGCCCTGGAGGAGTCAATGACCCAACTTTCATTTTCAGATTTACTCTGTCCAAGGTGTGATCTCAGCTATAAAATAGACTCACACAGTCTTTGAGCAAGCACCAGTTTCTCAGAGCAACAAAGACAACCAACATAACCAGGTGAGAAGCTTTTACATTTCCTTTTTGCACACAGTCTGCAAAAGACTAAAAAAATAATAATTAAAAAAATAAACAGATGCCACAGAATGACCTGTGTAGCTCTGGACTGTTATCTGTCACCAGACCCTGAACTTAGACCTGACCACAAAAAGCTTTTCATTTTGACATTATGAGTAAGAGTAAATGCAGCTCTTTCTTTCGTCTGCTCCCTTATTTAGTTTATTTAGCTCGACTTGTTTAGTTTTTTAGCTGATTATCTTTGGCCAGACTGGTCTCTGATACATTTTGTGCTCTTGTGTGATATGACTGTGTGCTACTGCTAACTTATGCTGTTGCAACAATGCAATTTCCCCACTGAGGGACTAATAAAGTTTTCTTATTCTTCCTTACAGAACCAGCTATAGTATAAAGAAATGTGGGTAAAGTGTCTTACCCAAAGACATGACTATATTTAAAATTTTCCTTAAACCTTTATTTTTACCAGGCAGAACATTAAGAAAAAATAAATAAATTTCAGTGTTGACCTGTAACAAAAGTATGCACTTGGTCAGAGAATCCAGCCGCCAGCTCTGTACTTACTGGGCGACCCACTCAGCCTCCTGTCACCCCTGCTATGACTAAATAAATAAAGTTTATGAAATATGTTTTGTGTGCAGGATCATGAACCAGACGAGCATCAGCACTCACCAGCAGCTGCTTAAAGGAGACACCCTTAAAAGTGCCAACGGGGAGTACGTAGCTACATTCCAGGTGAGGACATGAAACTATTCACTGGGGTCATGTTGTGAGTGCAACACAGCAAACTCTTCAGTATCAAATATAACACTTTAATGCGTAACCTTATAATATACAAAATCAACTTTTCCTTTCTTTCTTCCATGCTATAATAATGTTCCCTCCCCAAAAACATATCTGTAGTTTTGTGTTAATCATGTAGTAACCCTCTTAACATGTGTTAATATTTCAGTGTTAAAATGAACACAGCACCATGACACTGGTGAACAATGCCACACATGACCTGATGTCTTTGAGATAATGCACTCACTCTAATCATTGAATGGGTAATAGTTGAAAGCTTATTATTACGACTGGTGTTTTGAACATAATCTGTAAAAGTTGCATTTCTATGTAAATAAAATGACAGTTTTCTTTAAGAATGATTAAAGGTAATTAATCTACAATATATAACATGGGCTTGTGCACATCAGTCATGGTGCAAACATGACTCAGAAACAGTGACTCCTGTGCTAACTGGAAATGTATTCTCTGTATACTATTGTTTTTTTCTTTGGGATACTTTGTCAATCCTTGTGGGAGTCATGTTTACACCATGACAGATGTGGACAAGACCTTGTTATATATTGTAGCTTAGGTACAGCGGATTTTTTTTTTTTTTTTTTTAGCTCCCAGAAAAACACCCTTTTTTTTTTATCTCAAAGACATCAGGTCATGCGTGGCATTGTTCACCAGTGTCATGGTGCTGTGTTCATTTTAACACTGAAATATTAACACTAGAGTAAAGAGTAAGTTTAACACTAGACAGATAAGGACCATATGTTCACTGACAGTGTTACTTTAACACTGGACAATTTACTGTGCAGCAGCAGGTAACAGCAGAGTCAGATGTGTCTAAACTCCTTTCTGTTTTATTCAATCTATTTTTCAATGGCATCATAAAAAAAGTTTCAGAAAATGTTTTTTTTTTCTGTATGTGTTCAAATGACAGCAACACTCTGCTGCCCTCTGCTGGTCTCTTCAGCTGTTTCTTTATGGCACCAGTAGAGTGTTACTTTTAGTCACATAATGTTTTTTAAGGCTGTAAAATGTGCTGCTGTTCCAGAGACGACCAAGACTGGTTTAAAAATATAAATAAAAGCTTCCTCTTTAAGCTGCTGAGCTGGAAACCCAAGTCTAGAGCAGTGAACATTATTTCACTGAAGGTATTAATGAAAGCCACTGAGGTTAAGATGAATAAATCTAAAGCTGATTCCAGTTTGACCCCAGCTCCAAATAAACATGCAATCCACTGAGAACACTGAGTTAATGTAACAATGTTTATTTTACATAGAAGTATCTCTGAATAAAATGTATTAATTTGAATTATTTGTTCCACAGTATGACAACAACTTTGTCATCTACAAAACGTTTGGAGGTGCGACCTGGGCTACCGATACCTTTGGCAGGGATGCGTTCAGACTCGTCCTGCAGGAGGATGGAAACCTGGTCATGTACAACAGGGATAACAAGCCGCTCTGGAACACCAGCACTCACGGGAACTACTCCCTCAACATGAAACTGACCATCACCAACGAGGGTAACCTGGTCCTGGACAAGAATGGCCAGACCATCTGGACCTCCCAGACTTCTAAGGGTGTATTGCTGTAAATTCAGATTACATCATGTGATCAGTGAATGTTTATAAATTAAAGCTGAATAAATATCCTTCAGTGTAATGACATGTGACGTTTGGTTTTTTTAGCATTTCAAATTTTTTACAGGCTCAGATGTCATAACACTATTTTGATATGAGATGTGTTTAATATATGTTAATGTATGTAATGTAAGGACCTGACCTTAACCATAAGCCTATACTGTTAAAGCGTCCATATTATGCTTTTTAAAAATCATTCTGGGAAGCTTTGCATTAGTATTTCAGGTTTAGTTAACCTCAAATAATGTATATGGAAAAGGTTTTCTGTTGAGGAGCATTACTTAGAATTGGCAGAGAATGCTTGGATTAGGGGTCTGTCGCCCCCTGCTGGCATCGGTAAGTATTGGACAGAGCATGAAATGGCTAATTAGCACGGCTATTAGCCACAGATAGATAAATGAGCTGACTGCTTCATATTGACAGCGGTTTATGCTCTGAAATGATCAGAACAAGTCCAGTGATGGTGTCTGGGCTTTAGAAACGCGCAGGAGCACTTCCTGGTTTCACGTTTCTATGTAGAGCTGTGAGACCGAGCGTTTTCAGCTCTGGAGAAGGGCAGTGCTTCAGCATACAGGATTACTCACACATATGTGAATGAAACAAAATACTAGTCCAGGTCTGTTTTTGAGGTGGAAACAACATTATAACATGGTTAAATGCTGAAAAAAGTTGACTTAGCAGAAAAGGGGACCTTTAGGAATCTGAATGTCTTTAACCAAGTCCTGTCCTGGTTTGTGCTGCCTCATACTTACTGTATGTGTATTCTGGGTATTCTACACAGTATGGTCTGGGGCTGTGAGTTGATAGTAAATAAATCGAATGAACACATTTTTCCTCCTGCCGATTCATTATTGTAAGAGATGTCATACTTGCAATATTTGTAATCTGCAAACTTAAAAATACAATTTCATATTTATTGATAGAGCAGTGTTTTTAAGGATGCAATATGTAGTTGTTTTGTGTTTATTTAATAGTATAATAGTATAAGAGTCACATTAAATTCAAATAAAGAATAAAGACATACAGTAGGTTAAAGCAGTGGGTCTCAACTTTCTGGCTTTGGGACTCACCATCACACTTTAATGACAAGCTGCGACCCAAATAAGAGATATTTCAACTTATCAAATTAACAGAATAAACACATTGCATTTTTTTAACATGAGATAGAATAATATCAGAATATCACAGTCTGTAACACAAAAAAGAACACATTTAAAGATAAACCGAGTAGCGATGCTACAGAGGGAACTATTTCCCTCTACATTCATTTCATTTTAACAGACTCAGAAGTGCTTTCACTTGTCTCAAGTCTCAATGTCCTATTAAAACTCTCCAGTCACTTATTTAAGCACCAATCATAAGTCTGACACCAGAATATTGCAGTAACAGACTCAGGTTCTGTTTTTATGCAAAATACATAAAACAAAAAAGTGTAACAGAGAAATATGCGGCGGCAGTAAGTCAGTTGGTAGAGATGTTCACCAACTAACTAACTAACTGTTGTTGTGTCACCCGAGTCTGACCGAGAAGTGAATGAGTAATGCACCGAATTGTAAAGTGACTTTGAGAGTCTAAAAATCTGCTATATAAGACTGATACTCTATTATAAAACGTGCAATTCAAAAGGATTCAGGTATAGGCTACAACATTAACTTTTTGTCTGATGACCTTTTCAGTGGTAAACACTTGTAACAACGCACTTCAACTCCTAAAGTGACAAAGCTACAACGCATTCTAGGGTCGCGAGTGGACCAGATATCAACGGGGAGGAAGTAATCAGAAGAAAATAAAAGTTGCTTTTGGCCACAATACCGGCCTTTTAATTCCGACAAGTGGAAACCCTACTCCATCCCAACCAAATACAGCTCCCAAAAACAAACACAAGTATCAACCCACACAACACCAAATAGTTTGGGCTCGTGTTCCCCTCCCCGTGTCCCAAAGTCATGCACGCGAGGCACGGCAACGCTGTACAGCACAGCACAGTTTGCAATGAAAGCCGCGGGTTATTCACGGTACCGCGAGCCAGTGCTACAGTCCGGTTGGCACTGATCCCAGCAACCAAGGTACTCCGCAGAAACAATAAATCCATCCAAAAAGGGAAACAGGTAAGTTATAATCCGCAAAGTTAGTTCCGCAGCATCCAGGCCACAGGCAGGGATCCCAGCCGGCGTGTGACGTCACTCTCTTCCACGTGCCCCCGCGCGCGTCATATCCTCCTTATATAATAATAATACATCAATTTTATATAGCACTTTTCATACAACTCAAAGTCACTTTACAATTTTTGATCTATTATTCATTCACTCCTCAATCACACTTGGTGGTGAGCTACTTCTGTAGCCACAGCTGCCCTGGGACAGACTGACGGAAGCATGGGACACAACAGGGGACACAACAACAGTATGCGCTTCAGATGGGATTCGAACCGGCTACCCTCCAGTTGCTAGGCGAATGCTTAACCCACTGCGCCACCATCGCCCCATATATTGTATTTATATAAGGCCCACACATTAATATTTTACACAGTTAAGAAAAAACCCAAAAGGAAATGATATGTGACCATGTTCCTCACAAAGAGACATAATAAGTTAATCCTCCTCTGCTGAGTATCAACTAGAGGCACATAACGATAAAAAATAACATCCCTAGACTCTGTATGGACCTATGTGGCCTTTACATACTGACAGTGTGCTCTGAGGGAAGCTAACTCACTTCAGTTTCAGGTATAAGAGTTTTGCTCGTTGGGTTTCACTGCCACCTACTGTTAATGAATGTGAATAGATAATACTCATTTAATTTTTTTTATTACTTTTTAATTTGTCCCTGGCAAAGGCCTGCAAACCACTGAAAAAGGTACTGCGACCCACTTTTGGGTTTTGACCCACCAGTTGAGAATTACTGGGTTAAAGTATGGTATGGAAGTAATGTTTTTTTTTATGTTTATGTTTAGTTACATCAGGCTCTGGTTTCTTGTCTTTAAGCAAAATAACTCAACAGGTAATGGAGCTCAGAAGTGACCATCAATCTCTGGTTCTAGAAGAAAATTTCCCATTCATTTTCCATTTTTTTTTTTAATCTGTATATTAATATAAGAGTAATTAATATAAGAGTTTATAGGCTTGACAGAGGCTACTTGGCTATGGTGCATCTAATGATCATAACACAATTCATTATTATAAAAAATATATTTGTATTTACTGTTCTTAACAAATGGATTAGATCACCTGTCATAGAAACAGGAAAACAATTATTTTAGAAATTGTTCACAAAAATGTTTAAAACTAAATATTATAATATATTTATTTGGCAAATAACAAACAAACTAAAACAAATAAGTCATTTTTTACACATAATAATCAAAACACTTAAATGTTGTATGACTTCCTTTGTGCCATCAATCTACTAAATCCTAAATTAGGTCAATTTTATTCAAATCCGGACTTTGACTTGGCCAATCCATTATTTCCAGTACAGATTCTTTTTTCTCAGTTAAATAGTCTCTCTACAGTTTTGAAGTTCATGCTTAAGGTCATTGTCTTGTGGGATTATGAAGCCCTGATAAAAAAATCAACAAAAGACATTGCTAAAACGTTTATAAAAACAATACCAGCAAAAACGCAATCTGTTATCTACCCATTAAATGATGGGAGTGAGTACATTAGAATGCAGTCCTTTTTATCTCTAAGACATCAGGTCATGTGTGGCATTGTTCACCAGTGTCATGGTGCTGTGTTCATTTTAACACTGAAATATTAACACTAGAGTAAAGAGTAAATTTAACTCTAGACAGATAAGGACCATATGTTCACTGACAGTGTTACTTTAACACTTGACTTTTTACTGTGTAATCTTTATGTTCTGGAATAATGTAATCTAATAGAAACTGGTGAGTATTTTGTGAATATTGCTACTAAGGTTTACTTACTTTTAATTTTTTTTTATAAAAAGTAAGTGTAAATGAGAAGTATGTTATCTGAGTAAAAATTACTAGGACTTTCTGTGTGGAAATCCTTTCCTAGCTTTTTTTAAGTAAATGTCAATCCACATTTTTTTCAGTGCACTGTAGTTATTTTGGATTGTGGAACGTGCGGCTTGCACTTTTATTTTGTTGTCCGCAGACTAAAGTTGACAGGTGTTTAACAGTTGCTTGGCGGCTCATAACCTTACGGGAGGAAGGACAGAACAGAGAGGGATACCTAAATTAGTAATCTAATACATTCTCACTATACACTAAAGACGCAGAATGAATAAACAGTTAGTTACCAAACATGTAACTCAGTGCAAATAACACATTCATAAAGTGAATCAAACATATAATCTCAGTAACTTAGCACTAGCAGCATAGCATAGGTACTACATGTCATTACAATACAGAATACAGCAAGTCCATTACCATGGGGCCTCATGTAGTGCTAGCTTAACTTCACATACAAAAATAATACACAAAATCAAACTGCTGATCACTCAGAAAAGGACCACAATATTCCCCAACAACTTATCTAGTACAGTCAGTACAAGAAACGTGTGGATGGATGATAAAAACAAAGATATTTAAAGATTATAGCAGGAGCGTCAGGCAGCGCTTACCTTACAGGAGTAAGGACAGAACAGAGAGGTAAGACGACGAACTGCGTGCGAACACAGCGCTGCTCCTACAGTGGCCGACATAGGACATACAGCACCAGCAGCATTTAACAGCACTTTCCAGTTAAAATACATGACGCAAGTGCACCACCTAGTGGTTCAAGAGCCGCTGCCTTACATTATTACATTATAATGTTGTTCCTTCCTTCCCTTTGGTAAATTATTCCAAACTCGATGGAGACCGCAGCTCTGTTAATGTACATGTGTTTGCTTCAGTACTTAGCCTCAGCCAGTTGATGTCTGTTACACTGAAAAAAATGATGTGTTGGATCTACATGAAGAAATCATGGACAACGATTGCAAACATTTCAGTTATGTTAGATGTAAACAATTCAAATATGTTGCTTTAACACAATTGTTTTATGTTAAAGTAACATGATCCTTTTATGTTCTAGTCCACAGCACCATGACTCAAATGAACAGTGTCACACATGACTTCATGTCTTTATACACAAGAAATGTGTGTTTGTCTCATTCCCATCACATACGGTCGGTACAGTCAATAAAAAAAATAAAAATAAAAAAATGAGTTACTGTGGCTTTATAGCTGGCTTCAGTGAGTGTTATATAACTACTCATTTTGTTAAACAGACTTCTGTGCTGCAAAGTGTGTGTAGAGAAAAAAAAGTTTAAGCTGATAATAAAGCTTGTTACGCCTGAGCCCCAAGGATGTCGTAGGGCTTTTTTGTAACTGAAGAGCAGTGCGCGAAGTGCTCATCCTTGACCAAAAACTCATAGACACACTCATGGCATCAAGTACTATCCAGTGATATAGGCATATTTGTAATTGTTCAGACTAAAAATAGGCCAATGGGCTATCGCCAAATGATGAGGTCAATGCTTGTCATTGACTATGGTCCCCACGATTGTGTTACTTGACATGAGTGCTTTCAAAATATATATATATACTGTTATAAGAAAAAACACCTAATTGAAATGTTTGTTTTTTTCTTATTAGGCCCGAGCGCCAGAAGTTCCCCCGAAGTGCACCAAAACAGAGCGCGAAGCACTCATCATTAATCAAACACTAATAGCCACACTCATGGGGTCATAGTTATGATTATTTATGAAAATTCATGATTATTTATGATTATTATGAATATAATTCTTCAATAGCTTGGGCATTATGGGTTGTAGTGACACCAAACTCACACCACTTATAATTTATGACATGGTGAACCTACTACAACCTATACTTTTCCATTTCTACACTCAATTATAATTGTCACGATTATTTATGATTATTATTATTTATGATTATTTATGAACTTTTTATGATTATTCATGAAAATTCATACTTTTCCATTTTTACACTTTATTGCTTTTTTATGATTACGTATTATTATTTATGATTATTATAAATCTAAATCTTCAATAGTTTTGGCATTATGGGCTTATTTATGAATATAAACCTTCAAAGGTTAAACCCTTCTTGAGCCGTTGTGACCTGGAGATCCATGCTTTTGTTAGTTCCTGCATAGACTACTGCACTGTGCTCTATGTGGGAGTTAACCAAGCCGGTCTTCACCGTTTGCAGCTTGTGCAAAATGCTGCAGCCCGCCTGCTCACTAACAGTCAGAAACACCAGCACATCACACCTGTCCTACACCGGCACATCACACCTGTCCTACACCGGCACATCACACCTGCCCTACACCGGCACATCACACCTGTCCTACACCAGAACATCACACCTGTCCTACACCGGCACATCACACCTGTCCTACACCGGCACATCACACCTGTCCTACACCGGCACATCACACCTGTCCTACACCAGAACATCACACCTGTCCTACACCGGCACATCACACCTGTCCTACACCGGCACATCACACCTGTCCTACACCGGCACATCACACCTGTCCTACACCGGCACATCACACCTGCCCTACACCGGCACATCACACCTGTCCTACACCGGCACATCACACCTGTCCTACACCGGCACATCACACCTGCCCTACACCGGCACATCACACCTGCCCTACACCGGCACATCACACCTGCCCTACACCGGCACATCACACCTGCCCTACACCGGCACATCACACCTGTCCTACACCGGAACATCACACCTGTCCTACACCGGCACATCACACCTGTCCTACACCGGCACATCACACCTGTCCTACACCGGCACATCACACCTGCCCTACACCGGCACATCACACCTGCCCTACACCGGCACATCACACCTGTCCTGTACTCCCTGCACTCGCTCCCTGTCCACTTCAGAATTCATTTTAAAATTTTGACATTTCTTTTGCAGTAGCCAGTTCAAAACTCTGGAACTGTGCCCAGAGTTACGTTCCATCACTGACCTGCCTCTGTTTAAAACCAAACTTAAGACCTACTTATTCAGAATGGCTTTTGGCACTTAGTGGCTCTGTGACACTTTTCTTTATTTTATTTTAATGCTGTAATGTGCTTTGCTGGCCTATTTGTATTATAATTTGTAATATTTGTATTACTTGTTATTATTATTATTGATTTTTATGTTATTTTTAATGTTGTACAGCAGACACACACTGGACCTCATTACTTCCCATGGCCAGTGTCCATCTCAGAAATATATAATACATTTGTATTTACAGTTCCTCTTACTTCAGCCTGTCGCTGTTGCACCATCACTTCCACCATAGCTGGAATATTAGCAGCTGCCTTTGTAAATTCTAGTTTTTACACTGAGGATGAACTTGCTTCTTGTCTGTGCCCTGAGGAGTTTATGTCCTGGTTCTACTCCACCTGCTCAGGGGTTTTGGACTCCATCGCACCTTTCAAATTTAGATCCACCAAAACCAAACCAGACACTTGGCTTAATGACACCACCCACGCCTGTTAGGCGACCAACCAGCTGCCCTCTGGACATTATTCCATCCATGCTGCTCAAACAGGTTTTTAACAATGGGGCGATGTCTCCTCTCATTCGCTAACATCTGCCTGAGGCCAGGGTCTGTCCCAACTGTTCTTAAGCATGCTGTGGTCAGGCCACTTCTTAAAAAATCCAATCTCGACCCTGCAGTTCTGTCAAACTTCAGACCAGTGTCCCTTTTCCCTGTCCCCTCCAAAATCTTTGAAAAAGTAATTTTTATTCAGTTACATCCATTTATGGAAAAGAATCATATTTTTCAAAAATGTTCATCTGATTTCAGAACATGTCACAGCACTACCGCACCACCCAAAGTACAAAATTACATTCTTCTGTCCCTTGATTAAAAAAAACTGTGCTGTTAGTGTTGCTCAACCTCACTGCACCATTTGATACTGTGGACCAGGGCTTGACATTTACTTTTTTCTCACTGGCCACCATAGCTTCTGTTTGCTAAAAGTCACCAGACAATTAGGGCCAGATTTATCAAAGACTTGTGTGCACACTAAATGAAGAAGATGAGCTAGGTATGCATAAAACACAACCAGCTTAAGTGGTTAGAGGGAATATTTGCATCACCATACAAAATTAAAATCCACCTGCATCTGGCTGGTTAATGCAAAGCCCTGCAGTGGACCACTCCATTCTCCTGACCTGTCTGGCCCAACAGGTTGGCTTTGAGAGACCTGTCCTGCCTTGGTTCAGGGGGAGTGGTTAGTCAGGTTTAAGGGGTCAAGGACCACCCCCAGCCACATCTGTCTTTAAGTTCCACCCTCTGCCCTTGCCTGCACCAGTCAGTTCCTCTGAGAGCTACAGATCAGCACAACAAAGGTAAGCCTTGGTTTGGCACAATCCACTTTACCCATTTATAGGAGAAAGTTTTTCCATTTAACTTAATGTATTTTTCTTTAGATGGATGCACATTTGATTATCCTTCTCTGTTTTACCTGTGGACTTCTGACTACAGGAGCTGTGAGTACAACCACACAGAGATCTGTTTTTAACAATTTAATGTTGGCTGAATGTTATTTTTTTATCTCATGTTTGCAGGGGTTAGCCGTTCAAACTGGCCAAGCAGAAGGTTTTTATTTTTTGTAATTACTAATTGAGCATTAATGTTTGAGGCATGAGGGTACACCCTGAACTGTGCTGACACCATTCACTCATTCACTCACTATGGGGCATTCTACTCTCCACTTTCACCTATGAATGCATGTCTTTGGATGGTGGGAGGAGGTCCTACACAGGAAGGATTTGCACATTACCTTAACTTTTCTCATTTGGTGTTGCAGATGCTTGCTGTCCTGAAGGCTGGGTGCGGTTCAGCTCGCGCTGCTTCATGTTCTTCCACAGTGAAAAGACCTGGATGGATGCAGAGGTAAAAACAAAAGTGTAACTAAAACAAAAAAAACCTACAGAATAATAATGTGGGGTTTATGATCTCTTGTGATTATTACAGAAAACCTGCATTAAAGTTGGTGGAAACCTGGCCTCTGTCCACAACAATGAGGAAAACACTTTCATTGTAAACCTGATCAATCAAGTGACAGGAGGTGCTCCACGTACTTGGCTCGGAGGACACGATGCTGTCGAGGTGCAATAATAACACAGTAAAAAAAATTTCAAGTATTGTTTAAAAAATATCAATAAGTATATAAAAATAAATACTGTATAGAGTACCCTCCAAAAGTAATGGAGCAGTGTGGCTATTTCCATTATTTTTGCTGTAGACTGAAAACATTCAGGTTTGACATCAAAAGATACAGTATATATGATACAAAGGAGCAACTTTTCAGCTTTTATTTCCAGGTATTTACACCTGGGTCTGATACACAACCTCGAAGACAGCACCTTTAGTTTGAACACACCCATTTTTTTGTGAGCAATAGTATTTGGAACAGACATGTATAAATTAATTATACTGTCAATATAGATGTAGATATAGAATCAAACACTAACACTGCATTTATGTTGCTTATCTATAGAGTGTTTCGAGCCCTGCTTATGATCATGTGACCACTGCAAGCGAGGCCTGTTAATGTACTTTTTATGTATTCTGATGAGACGCAGTTCTCACAGACAGCCACCAGATGGCACTGTTCTGTCTGCATTAAAAGCTTTGCACAGCGTGTCATTGCCTCATGAGGCCTTGATTTTACCATCACTAATGAAAACTTTACTTCTTTGAAGGCCACATTAGTGAAGATTGCATTTCATCTCAACTAAAATGTTTGCACTATAGAGACTTCATTTAACATTATACAGATAAGAACCACATATACTTTGACACAGTATGAAATGTACTCAATATCTTTGTGTAAATTACTACTACTGCATACTCTAGGTATTCCTCAGACAGACAGGAAATCAGCTACCAACAGCTGTCCAGGGCTGATGTGGTGTGGTGACTAAAACTGCCATTACTTTAGTTTATTTCTGAAAACTTCTGAACTGTGACATACTCTACTTTTGTGTGTTGATGTGGTTGTTTAATTTTTTTCTTATTATTTTCACTTTGATGTGCGAAATGTAATCAGAATTGTTTATTGAATTACTTTTTGTTTGAACAAAACCCAGGAGGGGACATGGATGTGGAGTGATGGCTCAAATTTCAACTACGGGTTCTGGGGCGCTGGGGACCCTAACAATGCAGGTCGTGGTGAGAACTGCCTTCTGGTGAACTGGTCAGGTAAAAACAAAAAAAAAAACTCTTACAATTCTTTTAAAAAGTGTACATTTTGTGAAAAACTGTCTTAAAAATATTTTCTCTCACACCAGGAGCCCGCTGGTACGACGGTCCGTGCAGCTGGACTCAGTCATTTGTTTGTTCCAGAGACTTGGACTAGACTCAGTAGAGAAACAGACAAGGCTTTCTTTAAACATTTGTCTTCAACATCACTTAAACAGTGTGATACGTTCTTCTTCATACTATGCTGTTGATCATTTGTAATCATTTTCTTAAATAATAAAGGCTTGTCAAAAGTGTGGTTCTTTTATTTTTGTGGTTATGGTTCACTGCAATCACCAGCAATGAACAAAAAAGACAAGATATCTGTGTTATTCATGTTTTATCAAAAAAACATTTTATAAAGTCCATTATATTAACTAAATCTTAGAAGAAGACAGACTCTGTGGGTTGTGAGTTTGGTGAAGTGGAAAGTGAAACTCATTTTGTTTGTTGTTTGTTGTCTTTATGGTGAATTTAAAACTCTTTGCTAATAGAGATGTTTGTCCAAAATTCTGAGATGTTCTGGAGTTCTGATGATGATGAGATGAAAATTGGCTGCCTTTGTTTGTAAAGTAGGATGGCAGAGAAGTTAGTGCTCTTGCCTCCCAGCAAGGAGATCGTGGGTTTGATCCTCAGTCAGGCTAACACACGAACTCTGGGTGGAGTCTGCATGTCCTCCCTGTGTTATAGTGGGTTTTTTCCAGCAGAAATGTATGTGTTAGATGAATTGGCAACTTTAAATGGCCCCTAGCGAGTGAATGGATGTCTCTGTGTCAGCCCTGAGACTAGCTGGCCCCTGTCCAAGGTAAACCCCGCCTAAAGCCCAAAGTTACTGCCCACCTGTAACCCAAACGGGAATCAGCGGAAGAAAATGCATGAATGTTTGTAAAGCCTGGAAAAAAATATCAGCCATGTTTGTATGGGTTGTATATTTTTGTGTCTACTACACCGTCTTGGCGTTTTGTTTAGTTGATGGCGTGTTATGAGCCTGAGTAAGAGCTGGTCATGTTTGTAAGCAAGACACAATATTAAAAATTCATTCATACACATTTTAACTAGGGATGTCCCGATCAGGTTTTTTTGCCCCCGAGTCCGAGTCCGAGTCATTTGATTTTGAGTATCGGCCGATACCGAGTCCCGATCCGATACTTCTATAATACAGTAGAAAAATAAAGAAGTAGAAAAATGAAGAGCAAAGAAACAGATCAATCATTTGCGCTACCTTGGCTGTGATGCCCTCCGCCTTCGCACTGTCATGGGACATTTTTTTCTCTCTTCTTCAAAACGTCCTGCAGCGTGGGCTGACTCGTCTTCGGCTGGGTTGCCTGGGTAAAGTCGCTGTATTGTGTCGGGTGTTTGTTTTTCAGGTACCGTATCAGGTTTGTCGTGTTAAATGCAGCCTTTTCCTTGCCACCTCTTGAAATCCCAAGTTTGCATATCTCACACTTTGCAATCGCAAGATTGTTGTCATCCACGTTAAAATACCTCCACACCACAGACTCGCGCCCCAAGCTTCAAGCTGCTTCCGTGTTTTGCTTCGCTTGGCGGCATTCAACCAATAGTGTCACTGCAGCAAAGTGATGTCATGCCACACGCGTTGCTGTTTCTGTGTGGAGTCAGGAGGTCTCACTCTGTACCACCGCATAACTACAGATCTGATAAAAAGTAATGAGAATAAATATACATATATATCCGAGTCCTGATCGGGAGGTAACGTCCGATTCCGATCGAGTCTGAAACCACGTGATCGGGCCCGATTTCTGATCACGTGATCGGATCGGGACATCCCTAATTTTAACAGTTACTGTATAATAATACAAGTGCCTCTGTTCAAGGACATACACATACAACAGACAATTTCTCTTAATTAAAACATTTTCACTATAAATAAAAAGCAATTATTTTCCCATTTTACACAGCAAAGCAGGGGTATCCAAACTTTTTTTCATTCAGGGCCACATAGCAAATGTTTCAGAAGTTTTGATTTTTTAACCACCGACCACTAATTTATGTTTTTTTGTCCTTAATTTCAAATCCACGCTACACAAATATCTATTATGGCGCTGTTGATACCTAGAAATAAATCCATACATAACTGAGAGACTTCACAGTGGCTGATGGAAGTGCAGGAGTGGCTGTTTCTTCCCTCATCAAAAACAGACCTGGAGTTGTGTTTTGTCTCATTTTCTGTCTGTTTGAATAATCCTGTATTCTCTGGTGCTGACTTTCTGAGGGCTCAGAACGCTCAGCTCCACAAACCTCCACCTCTTCCACAAACCCCCGCCCACTCCAGGAACCACTGACCAATCAACAAGCCCTCTACATCCAGTCTGCTCTCATTCATTTATCCAAAAAATGTTATACAGTTGTTTCCACTTATTTCTGTCAGACATTTTTTATTTTGTAGTAAAAAGGCATCATACAAAAAGTTTAATGAAGTGAAGCGTTTTTTTTTCAAAACTCTGACTGCACTGTTTAGGGATGGTTACTGAGACCCGGTATTACGTGGCTTGATAAGCTTCAGCTTTAATGGTGCTCTTAATGGTAGTAGTCGTGGTAAATGCCATGCCGTCAAATACATGCGTGAAATCTCTCCTCTCATAAAAGATGAGACATTGCGGTTCCCTCAGCTGTTGTCTGTGTGAGTGGAGCAGAGCGGGCGGAGCTGGTGCACAACAGTGCGCTGCGACTGCGCACACTGCACCCAGATGGAGAGAGGAAAAAATGTGGCGCCAAAGTAGTTGCCGACACCGCGCATGGACACAGCTGGGACAAGCGCTGCAGACACGCAACACAGAACACAGAGAGATGGTAGGATAATGTTATGCTAGCAGCTCACAGGTGGAATTACTAGTTTATATGAACCAACTAAACCCAGTGTTTATCTGAGTGCACTTTTCCTGAAACACAGCTGTCACCACACACAGTTCATGCATTTATTTAGCCTATATAAGAATAGGTTACAGCTTTTTCTTAAAATATAGTCATTTTTATTTAGATTTATATTAATATTTTAGACAAAAAATACAAACATAGAGTAGTCTATATTGTGAATGAAAAATGTCCAAAAAGGTTTTAAAACAGAGTAATTAATGTTCTTTATTAGATTTTGCACAAAAAAGTATCGATAAGAGCATCATTAAAAGACCGGATCAATAGGCAGTATCAATAAGAGTAGTATTTTTTTCAATTCAGTTCAGATTTATTTGTATAGCCCAATATCACAACAAAAGTCGCCTCAAAGGGCTTCACAACTGTTGATCAAACATAAACACACAATCAGACAACACAAACAATAACTACACTAAACAGACCTAGGACACTCCTGTCCTTACAGGACAAAAAAAACAGCTGCAGGAAAAAAAAAGAAACCTTATGGAGCCCAACTGAAGGAGAGATCCTCTCCCAGGACGGACAGGCAATGCGTCTAGGACTGTTAGTTCATTAGCTCATCTATAGGATCATAGATCAGCTTCTGTAAGGATTCATCCAGGGAGTGGGGTGAGGTAGGTTGAGGAAGTCCATAGGATGCAGCAGGGGCCTCATCCAGACAGGTATAAACAAAGTGTTTCACAAGAAATGCAAGCTATACAATGCATAAACAGTATATCAGTATATAGTAACACAGGACCCCACAGTTTAATTTGTGTTTAACAAAATTTGGAAATCGTGATATTTTAAATATTTTTAATAGGTTAATATCTTATTTCTGAAAAATTACCTTTCCTCTCTGGTGACAGCAGAATCAATGTTGTGTGAATGTCTGCAACACTCAATTTCCTATTTTCAAATGATATTTTGTGTATTATTACCGGTGGATGTCGTGGATCCAGTGGACAGTGAGAAGGAGCTGGAGGGTGACAGGAGGTCCGAAAAAAAATTTCAGAAAGCTTAGTCATACATCGACTTTTCCTGTAATGAGTACAGTTACTAAATTTAAAATGTATTCACCAGTTTTTTTAAATCATTAAATTAAGTACTTACTTTGTGAGGGAGAGGAAGGGCGCCCTTTTCTCCAGAGGCCACAACCGTTTGATGTTGATGGTTCTATTACAATCAAAAAAGCAATACACAGATGCACAATTTAGTACCCTAAAAACACTAATGTGAAATGCTGAAGCTGTTGCATACAGTTAAACTGCTAGTACTACTTATACAACAACTACAGAAATTAATCTTCTTCTCGATGAGGAGTGCGGGGCAGGCCCACAGGTGCTGGTCTTCTGCGGGAGGCAGGCAGCTAAGACCCGCAGGAGGTTATAGAGGGGGCCAGGGGGGGCTGAGGGACCGGCAGTGGAATGTCCGGAACTGGCAGATGAAGCCCCAGGGGACATGCGTCTTCTGTGGTTGGCTTATGAGGCACTAGGCGGGGCACCAGTGGTTGCCGGGCCAGTGTCTTCAGCCCGCTGTGGCTCTCGGTCTCTTCTGGCCAGAGCTTGAGCCTCTCTCCTTGCTGCTCTGTCATCTGCCTCTTCAATGGTCTGTGTCATCGCCTGTGCTGTCAGGACCCGGACCTTGCTATTATTCCTCCTGGCTTTGCCGTTGGTGCGGGCAAGCTTGACCTCTGCCAGGAGGTCTGCAGGTATTCGACCTGATGCCATGAGGGAATGTGAAAAAATGGGGTCAGGGTGGGTGGCATCAGGTCTGGCTTCGGGAGGCGGAGAGGCCGGTGGTGAGGGCGGAGACTGAGAGGCCGGTGGTGAGGGCGGAGACGGAGAGGCCGGTGGTGAGGGCGGAGGCGGAGAGGCCGGTGGTGAGGGCGGAGGCGGAGAGGCCGGTGGTGAGGGCGGAGGCGGAGAGGCCGGTGGTGAGGGCGGAGGTGGAGAGGCCGGTGGTGAGGGCGGAGAGGCTGGTGGTGAGGGCGGAGGCGGAGAGGCCGGTGGTGAGGGCGGAGAGGCTGGTGGTGAGGGCGGAGGCGGAGAGGCCGGTGGTGAGGGCGGAGGTGGGGAGGGCGGTGGTGAGGGCGGAGGTGGAGAGGCTGGTGGTGAGGGCGGAGGTGGAGAGGCTGGTGGTGAGGGCGGAAGTGGAGAGGCTGGTGGTGAGGGCGGAGGTGGAGAGGCTGGTGGTGAGGGCGGAGGTGGAAAGGCTGGTGGTGAGGGCAGAGAGGCCGGTGGGGAGGGCGGAGGTGGAGAGGGCAGTGGTGAGGGCGGAGGTGGAGAGGCTGGTGGTGAGGGCGGAGGTGGAGAGGCTGGTGGTGAGGGCGGAGGTGGAGAGGCTGGTGGTGAGGGCGGAGGTGGAAAGGCTGGTGGTGAGGGCAGAGAGGCCGGTGGGGAGGGCGGAGGTGGAGAGGGCAGTGGTGAGGGCGGAGGTGGAGAGGCTGGTGGTGAGGGCGGAGGTGGAGAGGCTGGTGGTGAGGGCGGAGAGGCCGGTGGGGAGGGCGGAGGCGGAGAGGCCAGTGGTGGAGGCCCGGACGCCATGACCCGGGACCAACTGATTCCACCCGGGTCCAGGGGGTAATGAGTTTGGTGGTATGAGTTTTTAAGGGCCCTTGAAAACTCTTTAAGAGTGGCTAATAGCCAACAAATCACCTGTAACTCCAGAGAAATATGCCTTCAAGGGTCCAAAAAAACTCACATCCAGAGGCTGCAGAATGTGCGAGGTGTGCGGCGGCAGGCACGGAAGAATGACCCCTTCCCTCTGTGCCACCTGGACCAGTTCTGGCCCTAGGTGGGACTGGTGACCATCCATCACAAGCAACAGCAGGCGCTCCTTGGTGGCATATAGGAGAAAATGCCCAACAAACCACTTCAGGAAGAGCTCTCCATCGATGTACTCTCGGACTTCCCATAGAGAGCATTGGGGACCCCTTCTTTGTTGTAGGGGCCCCCAGGATATCCCCCCTTGTAGATGCTGAAGGGGGGGACATCCTCCCCAGCCGCATTGAAGCAGGCCAGGACAGTGACGTGGTCTCTGGTTCCAGGGGCCTGCCTATAGGCATGCTTCATCCCCCAGGGCACAACAACATTTCTTCCTATGCTGTCCAGCTGAAACCCTGTCTCGTCACAGTTGTAGATTTGATGGGGTTTCTCCCTCAGCCCATGCTTCTCCAGGGTAGCTTCAAGTAGCTTGAAATATTCTGCTATGGGCCTCCTCTTGGAACACGATGCCCTCCCGCGGTCAATGATAATTGGGGTCCTGGTAGTGAGGCACGGATGGTGATGCTCATGGAACTTTATCCACCACGTCTGGCCAAGTGCCACCTTTGGAGCCTCTGGGTGGCGCTTGTTGTAAATGGCCAGAGCGTGGGCCAGAACCTGAGGCTTTGACAGTAGAAACCCAAGGCTGGCAGAGTAGAGGCAGTACTCTGCCAGGGCGGCGTCACCTGCTGGGGTGAGTAGTGGCCACTTTTCCACTGACTCGGTCATTCAGGCTGGACTTCGGGACCCAAAACTGAGCAGCTGCCTACCTGATGGTGAGCCTGCCTTCTCGCACTTCCACCATGGCTCCTGCCATGGCCTCCGGAGTCCAGTGGCGAGTCTTCCTCCCTGTTTTTTAGCCGTCTTATATTTGGCATCTGCAAATATACAAAAAGTTAAGGAAAAAGTTATTTGAGATGAGTGCACAGTAAAAAAAATAAAAATAAATAAATTGTGCTTTAAAAAAAGAATAGACTAATATTTAATGACTCCCAAGAAAATAATGTTTCCCTACCTTACCTTACCATACCTTTAACTTGGTCTGTATCCATCGTTTGCAACCTGGAACTCTCCTGTAGGGTAAAAAGACGCATGCACACACACCCACAACAAAACCTGCCTTCCTATTCTGATTGTATCTCTCTCTTATTCTTTCTTCATGATCCTCAGGTAAACAAACAAATGAAAGTCAAAGGTCAAAGAGCACCACTGGGGTCAGGAGAAACCAAGACAGTTGATTAAATAAAGATGGAAGAAATTTTTGCCATCAGAGCTGTTTTAAATGTAAATAATTTTTACTGCTTTTCCCAGAAACACAAGGAAACAAACAATCCATTATTAACTTGATATTTAGAACAACTCAGAAAGTATTAATTCATGCATTTTTAAATACACAGAGAAAATCATTAATTTATGCTGGAGATGAATATATTAATTTAAGACCAACCGTATTTTCTGCACTATAAGGCGCACCTAAAAGCCTTTAATTTTCTCAAAAACCGACAGTGCGCCTTATAATCCGATGCGCCTTATATATGGCTCAATGTTGGTTAATTATGGCTACTGTATTCAGGGGGCGTCGCCAAAGTGACAGCGGTAAAAACAGTAAAGGGGAATTCCAGTCCCAGCTGTTCATGTG
Source organism: Bostrychus sinensis (assembly GCA_020698575.1). NCBI lineage: Eukaryota > Metazoa > Chordata > Actinopteri > Gobiiformes > Eleotridae > Bostrychus > Bostrychus sinensis. The sequence continues at coordinate 5,746,162 of CM036250.1, forward strand.
TGCCATAGGCGTGTTTATGGATCCTGCCGCAAAAGAACAAGGAGGCGCGGTCTTTGCTCCATCTCAGTAGAAGAGTTGCGACATTGAGGGGACAGAAAACTGAGCGCTCGAACGCTGTTCATGTAGTTTTGAACTGTGACAAATGGAGTTGGAAATACATTGTTTTCAATGAGGGCGGCGCAAATAAGAGCTACCGGTACGTACGCTACCGTATTGTGAATGCACTAACTTGTTTTGGGAGTGAACGGAGTTGTAAGAACGCTGGTTTGTATTCTATTAATAAAGTTTGACTGACTGACTTATCTGACTGTTTTATTGACATTCCCTTTAGCGCAGCGCCATCTAGTGGATGTGCCTTATAATGCGGTGTGCCCTATATATGAAAACAGTTTTAAAATAGGCCATTAATTGAAGGTGCGCCTTATAGTGCGGAAAATACAGTACTATATTGCTTTTGGCTGTTCCCTTCAGGGGTCGCAGTGAATCTTCTGCCTCCATCTAACCCTCTCCTCAGCGTCCTCTTCTCTTGCACCAAACAAACTTCATCTCCTCTTTCACTACAACCATAAATCTCCTCTGATCTTCCTCTAGGCCTACAGTGCTAACCTCAGCCTCATCCTTCGACCTATATATTCACTGTCCCTCCTCTGTACAGGTCCAACCCATCTCAGTCTGGAGTCTTTGTCTCCAAAACCTCTCACATGAGCTGTACCTCTGATGGACTCATTTCTAATCCTATCCAACCTCGTCATAAACAAAGGGGACCTTAACATCTTCAGCTCTGTAGAGAATAATGCGACCAAAAAAGCAAAGAAACAAGTTACTTTTACTTTACTTAAGTACATTTTTCATGTATCTGTGCTTTACTCAATTAATTTTTCCAAGGAGTACTTTTACTATAACCATTCTACATTTTAGAGTAAGTGTTTGTACGTCTTACTTCACTACATTTCTGAATAGTTTTTTTTAATTTTAGTTTAAAATCATGTGTTTTTATTGTAACCTCATTGTAGACACACAGTACTTAAATATAACAGATGCAGTAAAGTAGTACTTTACTCTGTCAGACATGAGACCAAACTTATGATCTCTGTCAGATGTGTGACCAATAGAAAAACACCAGCACATCCTTGCAGTAATGGGAATGGTATTTATATAGCGCTTTACCTATGACACAAGTTACCAAAAGCGTTTTACACAGAAGGGAAGGGGTATTTCATCCACTCCATAGTAACAACAATAGTGCCCAGCCACGAACATGAGCAAATGTATGCACATAAACACCACTATAGAAAGTGGCCCTTACTTCTGAGTCACCAGCACTACGATGACATAAACAAGCTGCATCCAGAGCCTGAAATTTGCTCTGACTGACTTTGGTCATAGCTGCAATTCAGTGCGTGAACCCTTGCTCAGTGTGAACAAGAGCTAGTTTCATGATTTAGGCTTTGCACGTCCTGCAGTGTGACTTCTACAAATCTTTTAAGACCAAAAAAATAAAAAAAAATAAAAAAACTGTGCTGTGTATTCCCGGATTTAGGCTCGACAGTGACTCCACAATAGCCTTGATAACTTAATAGAGTGATGAAGCTGTATTCTTCTTCCACACCTGTTAAAGAGAGAAAGACAAAGTGAAGAACAATGAAGGTTATTAAAATAAATGTCATACAAGGCACCAGGCCATTAGTCTTACAAATGTATTACTGTTCTTATAATGTCTGTTTTAACTGTATTCTATTTTTAACTCACATAAATATTTACAACAGTAACCCATGAAATAAAACTTATACATGAATTACAAAGAAAGTGTCCTTTAAGTGTCCTTGTATCTAATACAGTTTCACAATAGCATTTCTGGTACTTGGTAATAAACCATAAATATAGTCGCAAGCGGCAACCATAGGCCCTCGCCCGCTGCGAACCGGAGCTGTGCCAGATTTACTGGCAGTTGGCAGAATTTTTGAAAAAGTTAATTTTTAGCTGTCCATACAAATATTTGTTTCATTCTGTAGGGGTGCTATCACGCAAAATATAATTATTTGTGATTAAATGTGTATAAGACTGTGGGGTTAGTAAGTGTTTAAATTTTCAGCCAAATCGGAGTTTGCGTGTGTGAACTGTAGCAATTTTTGTGTGTGTAAAACCGTTAAAGATTCTACAAAAAGCACTTCTCTAGATGATTTTCACCAAATTTTCACTTCTTGGGATAAACGGCCTAGGAGGAGAAAGAAAAAGTACAACGTCTGCAAAAGCTTCTGTGCCATTTTTAATCCAATGTGGATGACTTCCTATTTGTCGTGTGGCGTTGCTGTAATAATATTTTTTGCTTGTCCTGTCATGATGCATGTGTGTACCATATTTGGTGATTCTACGATGAAAAATGTTGGGGCCGGGTCCCTCTGGGGCAAAGATTGTGGTGGCGCTATTGAGCCAATTTGGATACTTTGTTAATATGACGTACATTAAAAACTAGCTTGCCACCAAACTGACCTGTGTGCAAATTTTTGTGCAAGTTTATAAATGTTCACTGCATAAAATTTGCGATACCGCATACAAATGAGAAAAAGAAAAAATACAAAATGTAAAATACATTTTCGCCATGTTGTTAGGAGCATAATGGCCAATAAATCAGGCTTGGATTCATATATCAAAATATCCCTCTGTAAAAACCTTCAAAACTTATTTATAGGACTGGGAAATGTGGTGCTTGTAAGTGCTACTGAAGGGGACAAATCTGACTCAGAGACTCAGAGCCTGTGAAGTCAGTATTTCAGATAAATCTATAGAGACAAGTTGACAGTAAGATGAAATAAACACCTTAAAGCCTGGGACACACAAACCCAACGCCTGACCGCTGTCAGCAGAGGCGACTGCTGTCTCCTCTGTCGCCACTGAGAGGCGCTGCAGACACCGGAGCGACTCAGACCCACGACCGAGCAGTGCGCATGTGCAAAACGTAATAACTATTTACAACAGCAGGCGGCGCTAGTCAATAAACTCCGCAGTTATTTAAGCTCTAGTAAATAAAACTCCGCAACACACAGGTGTTTAACTCAAGTATTTATCAGTCAATAATAATTATACGCACTAGATTAAACTGGTCTGATCACAGTAATGAATAAAAGCGACTGGATTATTGAGGGAGGATTATATTTTTATCTGCACGAGGCTAAAGCTAAGCTAAGCTAACTGCAGCACATTAGCGTCACAGATGTGGGAAACATAATGAAGTAGATGTAGAACAGAAAGTTCCTTATATTTTGATGTTAAACTCGAGCTGTTTGACAAATTGTGAACAGGACACAGCCAATCAGAGCTCGTTGAGCACGACGCCTGACGCAGATTCAACATGTTCACTCAGAACTATGTCCAACTGTGTCCTACTACGTCCAATGGTGCAGAACTCACCAAACAGACTCACGTCACCGACCGCGTCAAACGGCCGATGATCGCCCCGGTGTGTCCCGGCCTTAATGTGTAATTGGATATTTTCTTAATTTTACTGTCAAATCTTCAAGGTAAAAGAAAAAACTGGGCCAAAATCATAAAAATGAAGACTCCATTAAAAACAGTGATTTACCAGTGTCTCACTTTAATTAGACAGTTACTGGTTACCTGCTTGATAAGTGGCAGAATTAAGAGCATGAATAATAAAAAATAAATGTGTCTTTAGCTCTGAATAAAAAACACTATTGGTGCCCTCTGGTGGTTATTCATTAGTGTGGACAAACCATTTATGTATAGTGTTTTAGTCAGTATGTTATAAAACCATATCATGGCACAACAGTGGCATAACTTGGTTGCTCCAGGGCATGTTTTTTGGAATAGGCCCAAAGGTTTTAAAGTATGTTTAAGCATTAGATGTCTGATTTATAATAAAATAACTATCTGCTGTTTTTACTGCAGTTTGTTGCAAAACAGGTGATGTGATAGTTTTCAAATCAAATCAAATTTTAATTTATTTTAATTTATCCAGTTTTACGTTTACATTTGTTTTTATTAATCTTGATGAACAAACTTTTCAAACTAACTCACTGATTATCCAGGAACATGCTGGTCCTATATTTTGTAATGAGTCCAAAATCTATTCATGGTAAACAATTTATTGTACAAACATTATCCTATAACAGAATCACTGCTCCTGTTTAAACCCAGACCTGACAGGAGATGTAGCCTACAAGAGCTTAAAGGCCCCTAAAGCTCCTGGGCCCATGTGCAGCTGCACTGACTGAACCCTCGTGTTACACTTACACTGCAGCGTGATCTGAAGTGAGCCCTGCTTTGTCTGTGACATGAGACAGGTTTAAATTTTTTTTCTAATTCATAATAATCTGCTTTGACAATACCTGTGTAGAGGATTACTAGTTTTGCACCACAATTTTCAGTATGATACAGAATGAAAAATTCTAAATTTGAACCTTCTCTCTGGAAACGGCTCCCTCCTCTAAACCACGGGATATGACGTAGACAGAGGGAGAAGTTGAACTCCAGCCCAAGTTTACTACTGGGTCGGGACGGTGGCAGTGGTCTTTGCTTTCCCAGGAGCTGACGGGGGCTTGATACATTTTTCCAACCTGTCATATGCACTTTAAGACAAACAAACCAATGCCTGCAAACACTGAGGTAATTAAACAAATTACTAACACAACACACCATACTTTAATAGAGTAATTCTCAACTGGTGGGTCAAAACCCAAAAGTGGGTCGCACAAATTTTTCAGTGGTTTGCGGGCCTTTGCCAAATTAAAATGTAATAAAAAAATAAACTGAGTATTATCTGTTCACATTCATTAACAGTAGGTGGCAGTGAAACTCAACAAGAGCAAAAAATCCAGTTCTATAATGTGACTCTTATGGTACGTTCACACCAAACGCAAATCTGGCATCAAATTCACGTCATTTGCGTCTCGTTGGACGGTTGAACATTTTGGAATCGCTTGCTTCATTCGGATAGAGCGAATTGTTTGCTTCATTTGTGTTAAATGAGGGGCATGGCCGCTAGGGCTACTCCCAAACGAAACTGTCTCAGTTTGGTCACCTGTGTCCCATGTAGCTGGACCCAGGACACTGCTGCTGTACAGCAGCATTAACCCCAGAGACAGAGCTGAGACACCTGGGGTTATTTCTGGTACATTAGCTCCCTTTAGTGGTGTTAGTGGGGTATAATACACAGGCTGTATTTTGTGTTTTGGAGAGTACAGTGCAGTAACTGCTAATATAACGAGCAAAAGTTGTGGCCTCCTTTATATCTTGTTAAAAATCTCATTGTATTTATTCTATTTTCTTTTTTTCACGATGATCAGAGCGAGCCTCTGTCTCAGGCTCGTATCACATAACACATGTATATTTTTATACTGCTTTCTATCAGGGCTGTTTTTGGGAATAGATCTTTTTGGTTCTGGTTGTCTTTATAAAAGTAGAAGAGCTGCTGTAGGCTGCAGCTTTTAGCTCCAGGTTCACTCTGAAGCCTCGATGATTGTTTTGCTGGATCTCCGCTGCAGGGATCTCCTCCTGTTACGTTGTACGTAACCACGTCACTGCTACAGCAGGTCCCTGATTGGTTAATGCCCCGCAAATATTCACCAAAGTTCAAACTTTTGAACATCAGCAAACAGCATTGGACGCAAATTTACGATGCTTGCTTCATTCGTCAATTTGCTTCTTCACCTGTTTGTGGGACTCGCATGTCAAACACTCAGTTTGCTTCATTCACGCCCTGCTCTTCTCACTGCAGGACTTTTGTTAGCATCTGATCGCGCCTTTACATAGACTTAGCATGGAAATCACTCGTGCCAGACGCCTCAGTGGCGTTCAGTTTGAACGAACCATTACACCTGAGGCTGATGTGAGTGCTGCTTAACTTTCCTCAAAGCACAGTGTCTTTCAGTATTTATCATTGAAAAAGTCATCAGAAGAAAAGTATTGTTGTAGCCTATACCTGAATCCTGTTGAATTGCATTTTTTATTTTTCAGTTGCACTTTTTTGTTTCATGTATTTTGCATAAAAACACAACCCATGTTCTGTTAAAAATTACTGTTACTGAAATGTTCTGATTTCAGGCTTATGATTAATCTATTATCCCCTATTTTGCTAAATTGACTTTTTTGCTCTTTGAGCCATGTTATAATGTTTCCAACTCAAAAATATACATGGAGTAGTGTTTTGTTTCATTCTTGCTTGTTTTAGTAATTCTGTATAATAATACTAAATATGCATTAGTCTTATGTTGTGCTTTTCTATAAACTCAAAGTCGGTGCATTATTCATTCACTCCTCAGTCACACTCAGTGGTGGTGAGCTACTTCTACAGCCACAGCTGCCCTGGGGCAGACTGACACTCACTCATTCATACAGGCAGTGTGTTGCCCAAGGACACAACAACAGCATGCAATGACAGTGGCGGGGATCTGACCGCTAACCTTCTGGTTAGTGGGTGAATAGCTCTACCTACTGAGCTACTGCCAACCCAAACAGCTGTATGCTGAGCCCGTCCACGTCTAAGGATCTGGAGACGCTCAATCTCACCGCTGTACATCTCCATACACATATTTGAAGTTATAAAAAGTGAAATACTAATGCAAAGCTGTCCAAAACTATTTAAAAAAGCCTAAAAAAAACATAATATGGGACCTCCAACAGTACAGGCTTAAAGCTAAGGTCAACCCATTATACAATTTGTTTCTGAGATGTTTGGGGTCAAATACAATCACAAAAGAAGTAAGCTACACCTCGTATCAAAGTAGTGTTACGACATCGGCAAAAAAAAAAAAAAAGGAAAAAAGTCACATCACGTCATCACAGTGAAGTTTATTTATTCAGCTTTAATTATTAATCATTCACTGATCACATGATGTAACCTGACTAGGGTTTGGACCAGATGGTCTTGCCGTTGCTGTCCAGGACCAGGTGACCATCGTCTTTCATGGTCAGTCTCATCCTGTCGGAGCCTTTCCCCCAAGTGTTGGTGTGCCAGAGCGGAGAGTCACTTCTGCTGTACATGACCAGGTTTCCATCGTCCTGCAGGAGGAGTCTGAACACGTCTTTGTCATTGGTGGCGCTAGCCCAGGTCGGCCCTCCATCCGCTTTGTAGATGACAAAGTTGTTGTCATGCTGTGGAACAAAAATAATAAAATAAATTATACCTTCTGCAGCACTTATCAGAAGATGATTCTATGTAAAATAAACATTGTTACATTAACTCAGTGTTCTCAGTGGATTGCATGTTTATTTGGAGTTGGGGTCAAACTGCAGTCAACTTTAGATTTATTCATCTTAGCCTCAGTGGCTTTCATTAATACCTTCAGTGAAATAATGTTCACTGCTCTAGACTTGGGTTTCCAGCTCAGCAGCTTAAAGAGGAAGCTTTTGTTTATATTTTTAAACCAGTCCTGGTCGCCTCTGGAACAGCAGCACATTTTACAGCCTTAAAAACATTATGGGCCAGATTTATCAAAGGTTAGCTGCACGCTAACTGAATAAGATGTGCTAAAATTGGAGCAAACCCAGACGCAGTTGAGATTTGCGTGTCTTACAGGAGCAGAACGAACGCAATGCAGATTTTGCTCCTATGACCTAATGAATCTGTAAACTGAGGCGTTCTTCCCAGAGTGCGCAAAATGGAAGGCGGAGAAAATGCAAATTCATTCATTTACCGCCCGCAATATTATTTATCAAGGCTCACCATGACTTTGCGTGCGAAAATAGCGAATAAATTTAGCACGTTGGAGAAGGACGCGCTAATCTTTTGCACAGATTTGGCTGCTGTGATTCGTGTGAGACGAAGGAGAAGAAATGAACAAATACGTAGGGTTAGAGCGTTTGCCACGCGTGCAGATCTATTTGCCATGACGGATGAAAAAATTATTCACCAGCACTTTCAGCTCTTCTTAGTTAAATTTTTGCTTCCATTTGTGTTCCACTTCTGCACCTTCCATGACGCAAAACAATACACGCAATGATGCCGTTTGAATAGTTCCGCCCCATCTGCTTGCACTGTCACCGCCACGAAGTTTGTCTTAGTAATTCACGCCCAACACGAACATTAATAGCGGACGCATATTTTCTCACTGCACTCGCAGTTTAGCACCCGTCTTAGTAAATATGGCCCTATGTGACTAAAAGTAACACTCCACTGGTGCCATAAAGAAACAGCTGAAGAGACCAGCAGAGGGCAGCAGAGTGTTGCTGTCTTTTGAACACAGACAGATGAAAAAAAGCTTTTTATTTCATTAAACTTTTTGTATGAGGACATTTTACTAAAAAATGAAAAATATCTGTGGGGAATCAGTGGAAACAGAGCTGTGCACTGTTTTTTGTATAAAAGAATGAGAGCAGATTGGTTGTAGAGGGCTTGTTTTTAATTGGTCAGGGCTTCCTGGAGTGGGCGGGGTTTGAGCAACCGAGCGTTCTGAGGCCTCATTATGGCCATGCCAGAGAATTGAGGACAGAAAGCTCAGAAAAGTAAATTTTGCAGAATATAGCCCCTTGAAGTTAGTCATGAAGGTTTTATAGTTGACACTGAAGAGTTTGCTGTGTTGCTCTCCCAACATGACCCCAGTGAATAGTTTCATGTCACTAAGAATCCTCACCTGCAATACAGCTTCGTACTCCCCGTTGGCACTTTTGAGGGACTCCCCTTTACGCAGCTCCTGGTTAGTGCTGATGCTCGTCTTGCTCATGATTCTGCACACAAAACATATTTCACAAACTTTATTTATTTACTCTTAGTGGTGGCCACTGAGGCTGAGTGGGTCGCTCAGTAAGTACAGGGCTGTCCAAGTGCATACTTTTGTTACCGGTCAACACTGAAAATAAGAATTTGTCCTTCATGTTCTGCCTGGTAAAATAAAGGTTTAACCCTCATCCTACCATCCTACATACAGAGATTACATATCATTTGCAGATTTAAACACAAAATTATAGACTTTTTGTAATAAAAGTGCATGTTTTATGTCAGGAACAATCCACAAAAACACAAACACAGCTCCTTCACAACTCTTCATTCTGATGTGGTTTAGTTTAAAATATTTTAGGGCTGGGACTTTAACACGTTAATCATGATTAATTAATCACAGAAAATTAACACGGTAAAAAAAAATAACGCAATTAATTGCACTTGTCTATGATAACACAGAACTTTTCTCAGTGACCTAGTTTCTGGCGCACGGTAACCAGAGCTGGACATCCACACGACCAAAACAACAAATGTGAGTGGATTTCAGCTGTGAACAGTCGGATAATGTGCCACAGACTGCACTACAGGTAACTGTGGGACTGAGGTCGGCCACCTCCGTGCAACCAGCGCAACTTTACTTTCACTTTCAGACGTGCTGCTTCAAGGTGCAGCTCGCACAGTAAAAAGTCAAGTGTTAAAGTAACACTGTCAGTGAACATATGGTCCTTATCTGTCTAGTGTTAAATTTACTCTTTACTCTAGTGTTAATATTTCAGTGTTAAAATGAACACAGCACCATGACACTGGTGAACAATGCCACACATGACCTGATGTCTTTAAGAGAAAAAGGACTGCATTTTAATGCACTCACTCCCTTAATTTAATGGGCAGTGATTAAAAACTTCACTTGTTTGACTGGCACTTTAAATATAATTTTTGACCATGGCATTTCTGTTGAAGAAAAATAAACTTAGAATCAAGAATTGTTCACCAGTGTCATGGTGCTATGTTCATTTTAACACTAGACAGATAAGGACCATATGTTCACTGACAGTGTTACTTTAACACTTGACTTTTTACTGTGCATCGTCTTTCCTATAGTTCTCACAGCTGACTGATGACACAGGAGACAGCAGTCTGTTGGGTTCAGAGACAAAGGACAGAGAGGACAGGTCCACACGGAGCACAGGAGGGGAGTCCAGAGAGAGGCGCATCACGCTACAGTGAGGAAAATAAGTATTTGAACACCCTGCTATTTTGCAAGTTCTCCCACTTGGAAATCAAGGAGAGGTCTGAAATTTTCATTGTAGGTGCATGTCCACTGTGAGAGACATAATTTAAAAAAAAAATCCAGAAATCACAATGTATGATTTTTTAACAATTTATTTGTATGATACAGCTGCAAATAAGTATTTGAACACCTGTCTATCAGCTAGAATTATGGCCCTCAAAGACCTGTTAGTGCGCCTTTAAAAAGTTCACCTCCACTCCACTTATTATCCTAAATTAGAAGCACCTATTTGAGGTCGTTAGCTGCATAAAGACACCTGTCCACCCCGTACAATCAGTAAGACTCCAACTACTAACATGGCCAAGACCAAAGAGCTGTCCAAAGACACCAGAGACAAAATTGTAGACCTCCACAAGGCTGGAAAGGGCTATGGGGCAATTGCCAAGCAGCTTGGTGAAAAAAGATCCACTGCTGGAGCAATTATTAGAAAATGGAAAAAGCTGAACATGACTGTCAATCTCCCTCAGACTGGGGCTCCATGCAAGATCTCACCTCGTGGGGTCTCAGTGATCCTAAGAAAGGCGAGGAATCAGCCCAGAACTACACGGGAGGAGGTGGTCAATGACCTGAAAAGAGCTGGGACCACCGTTTCCAAGGTTACTGTTGGTAATACACTAAGACGTCATGGTTTCAAATCATGCATGGCACGGAAGGTTCCCCTGCTTAAACCAGCACATGTCAAGGCCCAGCTTAAGTTTGCCAATGACCATTTGGATGATCCAGAGGAGTCATGGGAGAAAGTCATGTGGTCAGATGAGACCAAAATAGAACTTTTTGGTCTTAATTCCACTCACCGTGTTTGGAGGAAGAAGAATGATGAGTACCATCCCAAGAACACCATCCCTACTGTGAAGCATGGGGGTGGTAGCCTCATGCTTTGGGGGTGTTTTTCTGCACAGGGAACAGGGCGACTGCACTGTATTAAGGAGAGGATGACCGGGGCTTGCGAGATTTTGGAGGACAACCTCCTTCCCTCAGTTAGAGCACTGAAGATGGGTCATGGCTGGGTCTTCCAACATGACAATGACCCGAAGCACACAGCCAAGATAACCAAGGAGTGGCTCTGTAAGAAGCATATCAAGGTTCTGGAGTGGCCTAGCCAGTCTCCAGACCTAAACCCAATAAAAAATCTTTGGAGGGAGCTCAAACTCCGTGTTTCTCAGCGACAGCCCAGAAACCTGACTGATCTAGAGAAGATCTGTGTGGAGGAGTGGGCCAAAATCCCTCCTGCAGTGTGTGCAAACCTGGTGAAAAACTACAGGAAACGTTTGACCTCTGTAATTGCAAACAAAGGCTACTGTACCAAATATTAACATTGATTTTCTCAGGTGTTCAAATACTTATTTGCAGCTGTATCACACAAATAAATTGTTAAAAAATCATACATTGTGATTTCAGGATTTTTTTTTTTTAGGTTATGTCTCTCACAGTGGACATGCACCTACGATGAAAATTTCAGACCCCTCCATGATTTCCAAGTGGGAGAACTTGCAAAATAGCAGGGTGTTCAAATACTTATTTTCCTCACTGTACGTGCGCAGGAGGTGGAGATTGATGCACAAACGCTGATTACTGCCCTGTTTGACCGCGGTGTTAGTTTGAAATCAAGTTAAAATATGCCAGAACATACAAATAAGCTCCTATATTTTATTTCTGACATAAATATTGCTATTTGACAAAAATACAATTAATCGCGATTAATTAATTACAAAGCCTGTAATTAATTAGATTAATTTTTTTAATTGAGTCCCACCACTAGAATATTTTAATAGAAGCTTTATTTTGGACTAATTTTTAAAAGTGATTCACTCCAATGTAGAATAATTTCAATAAATCCACCAAAAATTATGTAAAGTTAAACTTTTTAAAATGTAAATTTGTTTGTTTATTACAATATCAATAAAACTCTAGCTTTACGTATGATTTTTAATCAGTAATGAGCTGAATCAGTATAAAACTGATCATCAGGTCCAGTCCCTGAGCCCATGGGTCTCAGAGGTGAGGGTTAGATTCTGCTGTTACCTGGAGCTAAAACTCTGAACTTTCTCTCTGATCTGAAATGCTGCAGACAGTTTGTCTGAACAGGCTGCATGTGTTTTGTTGCTTGTGGCTCCTGTAGGGGGCGCTCTAATAGCCTGGTTCTTAAGGGCAGGACTGTCCGGTCTGTGTAGGACCAGAGCAGGACCTGGGTGACTTCAGACATGTTCCTGGTTCAGTTCAGACTCTGTCAGGACTTTGTTTTTAGTGATTTGATGAGGTTAATTTTAGAAAGTAAGAAAGAAAGTCTCGAGTAACCTTACAATTTCTCAAATATACACACTGTCTTTATTACAATTATATTTAGTGGGTTTAGATTTAATTTACTTACATTTACTTTTATTATACAATTTCTTTATGCATGTTTATTATTACAACGATCAGTCACATTCTAACATTTGAGTCACAGAGGGGAAAAAAAAGGAAAGGTGCGGAACAAGTAGCAGCTACGGAGCAGAGAAAGGCGGGGTGATAACAGCAGAGAGAGAGAGGCTGCTAGGATAGAGGTGGGCTTAATAAAAATTAAAATGCTGTCATGTCCTTCAGCCACGTTCCCTATACTGTGACTGGTTGCATAAGGAAGGGCATCCAGCGTAAAAAAGTGCTAATGATTCACTATGGCAACCCCATAAAGGAACAGATGAAAGAAAGATATTTATTTAATTTTACTCAGAATGTCAGAAAAACAAATTGGTCTGGTCTAACTTTTTTATTCTTTTCTTTTGCAGACTCTGTGTTACAAAGGAAATGTAAAAGTTTCTCACCAGGTGAGGTTGGTCGTCTCTGTTGCTCTGAGAACCAGGTGCTGTCGAGAGGCTGTGCTCCAGGATCGAGTGAGTCTGTTTTATACCTGAGATCACACCATGGGGGTGGACAGAGGAATTCAGAAAATGAAGGTTGGGTCCCTGCTTCCTCCTGGGACTCATTTCATGGCTATAAAACTTTAGTGGCAGTTAGGTTTCTGATTAAGACAGAGATGTTTATTTTTTTGGCTTATTATTAATCTCTGCCATTCCCACAGTTTGCACGACATCACTGGAGCCACACTGCTCCTAGAGACCTTCTAGACCAGTGGTTCCCAAACTGTGGTACGGGTACCCCCAGGTGAACTTAAAAAGACATGGGAGATATGCAAAAACAGTTAAAAACAGCCTAATTACATTTGGAGGTGGAAAATTAATAAAGGCACATCTGAGTTACCTTCACACACTAAATAACCATTTATTTTCATACTGCTTTCTATTAGGGCTGTTAATAATAATCAGAGGTGTAGCCACGTGGTGGCCTGGGGTGGCCACGGCCACTGTTGGTCAGACCTTGGCCACCCCATCGGCCCCCCCTGAGAGGTCCTGCACAACGGGCTACGCAGGTCCATAATGATGCTGGTGACTGATTGACGTTACGTCTTTGCGCAGCTGTTGTAAAACAAACGGTTTGACACAGAGGCTTGCAGCTAAATGATCCTGACAGATAAGAGCTCAAGCTTTGTGTCAGTTTTTATTTCACGTTGATAGGTTCAGGAATCACAGAGATATGCACCGTTAAAGTTTGTAAAAGCATTTAGGCTTCATTAAAAGACATGCGGTTTATTACCGCTCCATCTGCGAACAGCCCCGGTGTTTTTTTGTTTTTGTTTTTTTTAGGTCCAGTGTCTCTTTTACTCAAAAACTATTACAAAAGAGATAATTATTTCCAATAACTTTGTTGTTAATTTTGATCAAAAGTAAGAAGAGAGATGGAGAAGAGCAGAGGAGAAACTGCAGTTGGATGGGGACTCACTGTAAAGTTTTTGTTAAGAGAAATCGACCACCTCTTGTGACCCTTCAAAATAAAACTTCATCCTTTTCCATCAGCTGAAACAACTTTATTGTGGTAGAGCCTGAAAGGAAAGGCATTAGCGCTGCACGAGGAACTGACAGGAGCTGATAGTACAGACTGTGAAAGTCTTGGACTGTCATGAAAAGTTTTGATGTAGACGTTGTTAGTAAGTTATTGTAAAATTGTTAAAGCAAAAATATCGAACACATTACACTAATTAACAACTAGGGATGGGCATCGAAACCCGGTTCTAGCTGAGAACCATTACTAATTTTTCCAATCCATCGGAATTGTTTGCCTCCGCCGTTAACAATCCCTCTTATCGATGCTGCTTTGGGCAGCTGCGTTTGTGTGAGCAGGTTTTGCTCCGAGACCCGCCCCGCTCCCGAGCAGCGTTTTTAACCTTTTTACTTTAACTTCGCTGCAAAAGTCGTCTTCGATGAGTCGCCTACAAAGCGCGGCGCTCATCGTGCAATGCATGTCGTTCTCCTCTCTCTAATTAATGAATATGCGCTCACGGGACACGGCAGCGCATAGGTGGAGACGCGCGGAGCCTGGCGCGCTTGCGTCCCACTGCGTGGACACAGCAGAGTGAAACCAGAGAGCCGCGGAGGTAGGAGCTAAATGTCCGCGCACTGTGACAGCAGGAGCTCATTCCCCTGCATAAGAAATACAGTATGGAAGGAAGCGAGCGATAGAAAAAGAGAAATCTCCATAGAAAACGCTGAATCCTGTCTCACCTGTCTGACTCTCACCTGTCTGACGCTCACCTGTCTGACTCTCACCTGTCTGACCCTCACCTGTCTGACCCTCACCTGTCTGACTCTCACCTGTCTGACTCTCACCTGTCTGACCCTCACCTGTCTGACTCTCACCTGTCTGACCCTCACCTGTCTGACTCTCACCTGTCTGACTCTCACCTGTCTGACCCTCACCTGTCTGACTCTCACCTGTCTGACCCTCACCTGTCTGACCCTCACCTGTCTGACTCTCACCTGTCTGACCCTCACCTGTCTGACTCTCACCTGTCTGACCCTCACCTGTCTGACCCTCACCTGTCTGACTCTCACCTGTCTGACTCTCACCTGTCTGACCCTCACCTGTCTGACTCTCACCTGTCTGACCCTCACCTGTCTGACTCTCACCTGTCTGACCCTCACCTGTCTGACCCTCACCTGTCTGACTCTCACCTGTCTGACCCTCACCTGTCTGACTCTCACCTGTCTGACTCTCACCTGTCTGACCCTCACCTGTCTGACCCTCACCTGTCTGACTCTCACCTGTCTGACTCTCACCTGTCTGACCCTCACCTGTCTGACTCTCACCTGTCTGACCCTCACCTGTCTGACTCTCACCTGTCTGACTCTCACCTGTCTGACCCTCACCTGTCTGACTCTCACCTGTCTGACCCTCACCTGTCTGACCCTCACCTGTCTGACTCTCACCTGTCTGACCCTCACCTGTCTGACTCTCACCTGTCTGACTCTCACCTGTCTGACCCTCACCTGTCTGACCCTCACCTGTCTGACTCTCACCTGTCTGACTCTCACCTGTCTGACCCTCACCTGTCTGACTCTCACCTGTCTGACCCTCACCTGTCTGACTCTCACCTGTCTGACTCTCACCTGTCTGACCCTCACCTGTCTGACTCTCACCTGTCTGACTCTCACCTGTCTGACCCTCACCTGTCTGACTCTCACCTGTCTGACCCTCACCTGTCTGACTCTCACCTGTCTGACTCTCACCTGTCTGACCCTCACCTGTCTGACTCTCACCTGTCTGACTCTCACCTGTCTGACCCTCACCTGTCTGACTCTCACCTGTCTGACCCTCACCTGTCTGACTCTCACCTGTCTGACTCTCACCTGTCTGACCCTCACCTGTCTGACTCTCACCTGTCTGACCCTCACCTGTTTGACTCTCACCTGTCTGACCCTCACCTGTCTGACTCTCACCTGTCTGACTCTCACCTGTCTGACCCTCACCTGTCTGACTCTCACCTGTCTGACTCTCACCTGTCTGACCCTCACCTGTCTGACTCTCACCTGTCTGACTCTCACCTGTCTGACTCTCACCTGTCTGACCCTCACCTGTCTGACCCTCACCTGTCTGACTCTCACCTGTCTGACCCTCACCTGTCTGACCCTCACCTGTCTGACTCTCACCTGTCTGACCCTCACCTGTCTGACTCTCACCTGTCTGACACTGATGTGGCCCCTCCCTGCGTTGCACTGTTACAGTAACACAGGCTACTGTTCAGTTTAATGAAGGTTTTTTTCAGAGACAGGTCTGGGGCTGCTGCACCTAAATTAATATTAAAGCCACATCCTGTTTATTTAAAAAGCATACATTTCCAGTAATTTACTGCTGTACATTCAATACATGTTAGTTCTGTTTAGTGAGCCCAGTTTAAAATAGGCTCATATACATGAAAATGAAAATAAGCTATTTCTGCTTCATAATAAACTGTATGGCCACAGATCTAGTTCATTTTTATTCACAGATATATCAGGAATTGATAAGAGAATCGATAATAAATCAGATTGATAAGCAGAATCGACACTGGCATCAACATTGAAAAAATCGTATCAATTCCCACCCCTATTAACAACAACATGCTTCAAGACACAGACTACATGAATTGTTCAGTCCCTCCAGGATTTTGTGATGTTGTGATCACAACTATTAATGCAAAATCAAGCAATTGTTTTACTCACTCTATAGTCAGCTAAAACACTTTAAAATGCACCAGGATACAGCAAATATTGTCTGTTATATTGATTTTTTTTCCCTGGGGGAGGACCCTCAGACCCCCCTGTAAATTTGTTACATACTTAACCTCTGTGAATCACAACTTGCTCCTCTGTGAGCTGCACACATCAGGGCTCATCTCCTAATTTCCTCAAACCATCCAAATAACTGGCTTCATTACAGAAGATAATTCACATTTTTTGTATTAGTCCTATAATAATAATAATCTGCCATGTGCCACTACAGTAAAATGACAGGACCCGGCTGGCCCCCCAGTAAAAAAATCCTGGCTACTCCCCTGATAATAATAAATAATAAATCTTTATTTGTATAGCAAGTGCTGAACAGCACACAGCAAGGTAAGGCAATAAAATCAACAAAGAAAAGGCACATGAATGAGTGCATTTAGACAGACAGACAGAAGTACGAAAATAAATAAGTCATAGTAAAATAAATGAATAAATAAATAGGTTATAAAAAGGCCAGTCGATAAAAGTGCGTTTTAAGAAGTGATTTAAAAGATGACACCGATGGTGCCAGCTTTATCTTCTCAGGCGTCGTTCCAGAGTCGAGGGGCTTGGACCAAAAAAGCTCAGTCACCATGTTACCACTATTTATATTATTGTTATTACTACTACAATAGTAAGGTAAAAAAAACTAAAGTATTTAAAATGTAAATCCACCAGTCCTACTATTTTTACTACTAGTACTACAACCGCTGCCACTATTTATATTGTTATTACTACTGCAATGGAAAGGTAGAAAGTTTATTTAAAAATGTAAATATATTTTTTCTCATTTGTGTTTAAAAAACTATAAAACTATTCAGGAAACAAATAATCTTTACAAATGTTAAGCAAAACATTGTTTGTATGAACTTTTACCTTTGCATATGCATATTGCATGTCTTTTTTGTATGTATTGTGTTTATATGTTGACAATAATTGATATTAAATGACTTAAGTTAATTGTAAATTGAGAATTTATTAAAGTGCTTTCAACAAAGTTTTAATATGCACAAATAAAAACAATGTAACTGTGCAAAAACATTAACACAAACACATTTAAATCACAGGTTGTAGTATTCATAAAGCTGTAGCATGTGCTTCTGAGATGTGAAAAAATTGGGGAATTGAGGCTTTCAGCAGGTTTGATGGCCTAAAGGTGGGTGAAACTGAAGCCAGCAACTGTTGAAACACTGCTTGAGTTTCTTGCTGGCGATGCATCTCAAGCTCTCTGTGTGTGGACATCCATGTGTGAAACATCTCCATCTCCTGCTGGTGGCGCTGATCTTCAGCCTGCATGAACTCGTCTTGTAGTTTTCTTTGCTCATCAATGAAAGCCTTGATCATACCCCCAGCATCATCAGATTTCCTTTTCCCCTTTTTCCCCACAGATGGCCTTGTGGTGCTCTCACATGAGCTTGTGGAAGGCTCATCATGTGTTTCCTCTTCCATGCTCTCTGAGGTGTCTATGAAAACAAACCAAGTAAATCGTTAAAACAGTATAAAATGAAAAAGGGCTTCTGCTGCAATGTTAGTAGTGTATATAATCAATGTGTAGGTTTGTAAAACACTAAGGGCCAGATTTATCAAAGGTTAGCTGCACGCTAACTGAATAAGATGCGCTAAAATTGGAGCAAACCCAGGCGCAGTTGAGATTTGCGTGTCTTACAGGAGCAGAGCGAACGCAATGCAGATTTTGCTCCTATGACCTAATGAATCTGTAAACTGAGGCGTTCTCCCCAGAGTGCGCAAAATGGAAGGCGGAGAAAATGCAAATTCATTCATTTACCGCCCGCAATATTATTTATCAAGGCTCACCATGACTTTGCGTGCGAAAATAGCGTATAAATTTAGCACGTTGGAGAAGGACGCGCTAATCTTTTGCACAGATTTGGCTGCTGTGATTCGTGTGAGACAAAGGAGAAGAAATGAACAAATACGTAGGGTTAGAGCGTTTGCAGATCTATTTGCCATGACGGATGAAAACATTATTCACCAGCACTTTCAGCTCTTCTTAGTTAAATTTTTGCTTCCGTTTGTGTTCCACTTCCGCACCTTCCATGACGCAAAACAATACACGCAATGATGCCGTTTAAATAGCTCCGCCCATCTGTTTGCAGCTGTCTCCGGCCACGAAGTTTGTCTTAGTAATTCACGCGCAACACAAACATTAATAGCGGCCGCATATTTTCTCACTGCACTCGCAGTTTAGCACCCGTCTTAGTAAATATGGCCCTAAGATGTGTATAACGTAAAACGAAATGCCAAAACATTTACAACATTTTGGCTTGCAGTCTAGACATCCCAATACTTAGAATTTTGAGAACCTTATCGCCCACAATCCTTTATTTCCCATCTCCCATTCTGCCTTTTACTCTCTGCGTGTTTACTGTGTTGTTTGTGAAAATAACCCTCCCCTTTAAGCACATGGCTCTGCTCAAATTGGACAGACATCCTCAGGCGGACCTTGAACTGCAGCCTCTCATTGGCTTCTATGAATATCGTATTGGATAAGTGATATGTCAATCAAACCAAAGCGCACCTGATAACATCAATCTAGCTGGAAAATTCAGAGTTTAGAGCTGCAGACTTGCGCTTTTCATGGATTTTCTGCTTTGGATGGAGTCTCTGGACTATGTTCTTTTCCTGAGTGGGTTGTTTACGACTTTACAAGCAGTTGAAGAGTTTTACCGGAGTATACAGATACTCAGGTGAGTCGCTACATGTTTTGTGTTTAGTGTCGTCCTTTGTAGGTGGATTCTAGGGTTTGTGCAGACTGTAATATCCTTAAATATTGTAATATCTAGGGAAACTTGGCTTTCAAACATTAGACAACGGTGAAACACTAACGTCAACAAACCTGTTACTGTGGTGTCCTCCGTGGGCGCCGACTCAAAAACAGTTGGAAAAATGTCAGTTATGAACCAAAGTTTATCAATGTAGTAATTATAGGCATCTAATCTGCATATATTTTGCATATTGTGACGTCATTATCAGGCAGACGTGCTGAATTATGTTATTTTCAGTAAATACAACATGATAAACTTGTTTGAACTTTTTTTTGTCTTTTTCTCCAATTAATAAATGAGTAGAAACCAGGTATACTCTAAACCAACATTAGTAAACTATAACTATAACCTCTAATGTCCTATAACTAGGAAAATGTGAGGAAAGATAAATGCAGAATGTAAACATTCTGCATTTGCATCTGCAAGTTTGTCATGGGCTGGCAGCAGGTTCATCAAACTGCTGTATCCACTCCTGATAAACTTCCTCCTCTCTCAGGTGATCCCAGCTTCATCAGTGCTGTTGCTGGTCATGTTTATGTTCGCCACACTGCTCCCACCGCGCTCTCGGCAACACCTGCCTCTCCCCACGCTTTCTCTTCTCCCACCTCTGCCTCTTCTGTGGGGAAAAGTGCGCGAATGAACAGGGGGTGCTTGGTGTACATTTATTTCACTCAAAACCGCACTGTTCCCGAGTTTACTCTCTGTACAGCGGCTGCGGAAACTCCGTGCTTTGCTTCCTCCACGGGAGAAAGTCGCAGGACGAACTACAGCCCTGCACATCTTCCCGATCTCACGTTCACTCCCAGAGTCAACGTAACTGAGTGCGCGCCTGCCTCTGTCACCTACAGGGGGCAGAGTGACGGACAAACACTGTGTGCAGTGACTGTGAGCATAGCTCGCGCGCCACCACCAGGAAACCACTCCTCGCTCGCGCTTTCACTTTCGCGGCTCTCTTCACTCTCTCTCGGTTCTAAAAGTAGATGTTCTCCTTCAGAGTCAGCAGTTATCAAAGCTACTGCTTCATCAGTGCTTTACATTTTATTAACTACTTTCGCCTTTTCCTCTCTCAAAACTGTAGAGGAATCTACTCCACGGAGGCGCTCCGACGCGCCACTCCCCGTGAGACTCGCTCACCTTTGAGCACGTCTTTTTCAAAGATTTTGAAGACAACGTATGATTCTGTTGGGCTAGAAACTAAGTCCTGGGTGTCTGACACCTAGAGGAAGGGAGTAGAATCAAAATTTTATATTTTAATAGGAAGTAGGGGCTGTTATTTTTAGCAACGTTGCTTGTCGCAATTCTGCGACTTTAGTGCTTAGAGGGTTAAAGCAACATATTTGAGTTGTTTAGATCTAACTTAATTACATTGAGTGGAAACACTTTCCATGATTTAATCATGTAGATCCAACACATTTTTTTTCAGTGCATGAACATAAACAAGTCAGGGGAACGACTTATCTCAGAAAGACGAGCACCCCAGGAACACATGAACGCAGCATTATCAGTGACCCATCCCAGTAAATCCCCCCATAAAGAAAAAAAAACAACATTTTGCATTATTTAAATAGTAAATTAGTGACCCAGTGACCTCTAAGGGCTTTAAGAGGAAGAATGTTTTTTTTTATTTTTAGAAGGGCCTGAGCGTTATCTACCTTTGATTTTACAATGCAGTACTATAAAACCTACAAATTTAACCCACACATTTTCCAGTTAGGAACATTTCAAGTCACCTGTTCACCTGTACATGTACGGTTTAGCTTTTAGCACAGCGAGAGAAAACTGGTGACAGACTTATACAGCAGCTGTAGAAAGAAAAGAGACATTTCTGGTTTGTTAAAAGAGTCGGGGGGAGCTGGAGTTTCCTGTTTGTGTCTCGTAACGCTCGAGAAACATGAGCACAGATATGAAGAAACATAACACCCGCCAAGTATTGAGCTGCATGTTTTTGAACTCGTTTTTCTTGTAAGATTGTCACAAGCAAACAGAGCTATACTGAACTCATATTCTTTGTAACTGGAAAGAATATGAGCTGAAAAATACAGAAATACATTCCAAATCTCATTCCAAATATTTCTTGAAAGTGAAGGTTGCAACAAAATCTGTAAAGTAAGAATTTATTTTATTTGCATATTGGGCCTAGTTTTGATATTGATTTGTTTAGACGTTTAACTTGTAGTGTGTGTACTCAGCATGTTTCTTTTGCAGTATAAAAAATATAAATACTGTAACTTAACATTGTTGGAAAATTGCCACATGGGGTAAAATAAACAGACTCAAAGCTTTGAACCTGAAAAAAGATGATCTGAAACCAAAAAAAAAGGTGATCCAAAGGTGAAAGATTGATATAAAAGTGAAAAAATAAATAAATCTGAATTCCAAACTGTAATTTTTAGACTGAAAATAATGACTCTGCAACATTCATTAAAAAAACAAATAGAAATTTGGAATGTATTTCTGTATTTTCAAAGTTCATCATTAGAACATGAACTTTCAGTTTCACATTTTTGTTCATTGACAAAGTACATGAGCTAGCTCTATAGTATATCTTTAAATGAAATTAGCAGATTTATTATTTTCAAATTCAAATTATTTTTTTTTTTACAGTTTCAAATTTTATTTTTTGGGTAGCAGATTTTTTTTTCACTTTGAGATTTTTCATTCACCTTTGGATCATTTATTATCTTTAAGTGGTATTTTGTAAAACAGTGAATCAAACCTAGTTTTATATTTTGTTTTTTTATGACAAATATTATGAACTCAATACAGCTCCACCCCAGGCAGCTCTAACCTCAGCCTCTTCCTCCTCAGACATACATTCACTACCTCTCCTCTGTTCAGGTCCAAACCATCTCAAACTGGAAAATCTGCCATCATCTCCAGAACATGTCACCTGAGCTGTCCCTCTGCTGGACTCATTCCTGATCCCATCCATCCTCGTCAGGAACAAACCTCAACATCTTCAGCTCTGCCACCATCAGCTGTGACCGAGTCCAACTAAGCAAACCAAAGTCAAGTCAAGCTCATTTTAAAACAGGAAAAACACAAAATAAATACATCAACATGAAAAAATCATGTTTGTTTACCACAAAAAAACTGTGTTAAAACTACATATTTGAATTGTTTAGATCAAACATAATTACATTGGGTGGAAATTGGGAACATGAGCAAACACAGGTGAGCCCAACATGGAACCCATGGATAAACCCACATGGGACCCATATTTGTAGCCAAGATGTGACCCATGTAGGACCCACATGGAAATGCTGGGCTCTGACTTAATTGAAGACAGTGAAGCACTGGGAAATTTGTTGTGTAGGATCGTACTTTTGTTGGTGCACCAATGGAGACACGAAAATATATGGATTTTGATGAGGACAACTAAAGTCATGTTGACAGTGGCACAGCAAATTTCTCACTGTAGCTCCTGCTCTGTAAATGACCATTTTATGCTCTGTCCATTCCCCAACTTGCAAAGCTTTCTTTTCAACGTTAAAGTAAAGTACTATTTAAAAAAACAAAACAAAACAGAAAACAAGCCTGATAAAGAACATTACACACAGGACATTAGAGCCATTTACAGGCAGAAAGTTGTCATGAACTTTAATAATTATACTTAAGGAATCAACATTTTATTTGAAAAGTTTTACATTTACCATATGATAGAGTGCACCAAGCATTTAATTGCTGTATCTGTGAAAATTATAATGACAGTCCTAGGCTTGGTGACGCACTCTTGAAGGAAAAAAACAAGTAAAATAATAAAGATTATTAAAAGATAACATAAATAGATATAAGCAGTATTAAACAAATTGTATACAAGTCTACAAAAGAAATAGGAGTAAGATACGCATCATATACGTACATAGTTAAATGTGATAAAGTACATTTACATGAATAGGATTTAGCTTTCTACAGTGGTTCCTAAACTTTTGTCTTGTGTACACTCTGGGCTCTTTTGTCGTATCATGAGTGCCCTAAACACTCATGTAATTAAAAACGTTCTCTTTTAGTCACATAATGTTTTTAAAGGTTGTAAAGTGTGCTGCTGTGTGACCAAGATTGGTTTAAAAATAATAATAAAAGCATAATATAGCCCTTTTAAACTAAAACTGAAGATAAATAATATTCTTCATGCCTTCAAAGTAATTATTATATTTACTTAATTTACTATATATACAGAAAACGTAAAGAGTAATGTAAATAGTGTCTGAAAATCCTAGTAAATTTACTACACAGTAATGTAATGTAGCAAGTAATGCAGTCATTTTAATAACATCCCTGAGAAACAATCTTTTAAACATAAAAAAACAAAAATAATATTGAAATAATATTCTTTAACTGTTTCACTTCAGTCAATGGATCACTTTGCAATAGTATTTGTATAACTTAAAATAATGTTTATGTATGGAAACCTCTTCTTTTGGGGAGCTTAAACTTTGCAGAAAATGCTTGGATTAGGTGTCTGTCGCCCCCTGCTGGCAATGGTGGGGACTGTGCAGAGTGTAAAATGTCTAATTAGCGCGGCTATTAGCAACATGACGCTAACAGATCGATAAATGAGCTGACGGCATTTACTTTACTGCTCCAGGTTTATGAGGCGCAAACAACAGTATGGTTAAAAGCTCAAATATACACAACAAAATCCAAAAAACACCTTCCCAGTATCCCTTGGGGTCCCCGTACCCCTGATTGGGAAACACTGATCTATTGCATAAAGGTGAATTATTGCACAGGTTAAAGGAGAACAGTGTAAATGAAGTCGTCTGCTGTTCACTGTGGCAGCAGAGGGTTCAGCAAACACAAAACCAGCTCTACATTTACTTTTTGTTTTCTTTTGAGCTTTCAACCACGACTTTAACTATGCTCTGTACATTCTCACTGACAGACTTATAATCCAAGCATTCTCTGCAAAGTCAAAGTAACAGAAGGTATTTTCCCTACACACACATTATTTTAAGTTATGAAACTTTAAATGCTAATCCAAAGGTGTCCAAAACTATTTCAAAAGCCTGGAAAAAGCACAACATTTGCCTTTTAACTATTGAAACAGAAATGTATTAATTAAATCGTCTTTGACCTGCCACATAATGCTTGTTAAATGTTATTCCTCACCGTGACTTGACTTGACCTCCCTGGTTTTAAAGCAGCACTATGTACTCAAAACATGATATATCCAACTTGTAATCTGACAAACTGCCCCTTCTTCTTTCTTTGTTTCTCTAAAATCATTTTTGTACTACATAGTGCTGCTGTAACCGTTCTACTCTTGGTCTAAAATTCAGTGTTTAACTTCTTCTTCTTCTTCGGGGCAGTCTTCCATGAGAGTTTGACTCCAGTGTGTCCTGCTTTGTTGAGCTGTTCTTCCAACTATTCACATGAAAACAAAACATCTTAATCACTTTAAAATACATTTAAAATACAGCCCATGGCATTGTTACATTGACAAGCTTGGTTAAAACATCAAACTTGCCTTTTCTAAGATCATTTTGTGGTTCCTTGGATCAGTCATGTCTAAAACAGAGCTGAGGCTGATCTTCACAACACTGGACTTCTTGGGAGCTAAAATATGCAAAAATAAAAGAGCCATAGAGATTTGAAATGTTGCCAGGAACTGTAGGAACACATTTAAACTATCCTGTTTTATTCGCCACACATACACTGAAGCTTTTGGCGTTTTACCTTCATGACAGAAGAATGGAAGTCTCTGGGCACATCTCTCAGGGTACCACAGATCATCTGACTGCTTCACTGCACAGTGGTGGTCTGTAAGACCTTTTTTCACAGTTCCCCAGTTGCTAAAAGTACTGGTGCTGTTATCAGACCACCTCCAGGGCTCTCTGTACAGGCCGATCCAAGCGTAAGATCCTCTTGGAACCTGTGCAGTCACCTTATTGTTTTCTGCAGGACTTTCGATCACGGCCAGGTCTGTGTAGTTGTTGGCTTTGCAGTGATCCACAGCGTTTTTCCAGGCAGCTGAAAAGTTGAAGACTTGAAATTCTTTTACACTTGAACCTGTAAAGACAGCACAATAACCAATGTTTCTGTGGTAATCTTCAAGTTTATCTTAAATCAGGGTCGTCCAAACTTTTTCCAATGAGGGCCAGATCTAGAGATGTGCAAATCTTCAAGGGCCAACAGTCTCTCCTGATGCTTTCTAAAAACTGAACGCATGTACAGAATAAATAAAATGTGCATTGTTTGATAAGGATTTTGTTTTCAAAAGCCAAATAATTATGCATGCTCACTTTATTTTCTTGCTTTCTGCACTTTATTCTGTATAAGAGCCACCTAAACAAGTGAATTTCTCTACTGTGAGATTAATAAAGTTCAGTCTAATCTAATTCACCAAAAAATAACATCTCTGAACATAAAAACTGCAACTGCAATTATTTTTCGACACACTAATTTGAAAATGCAACACAAAGAGTATTAGATGAGATGCATAAATATACAGACAAAGCGACAGAAACACTACGAAAGTGCTGGAGGGCCATAATGCATTTTGTCATAGAAGCTGAGGGCCATATGAAATCTCAGACTGTGCCACAAATGGCCCCCGGGCCGCACTTTGGACACGTCTGTCTTAAATTATCACAGTCATGCCAAGCTATGCAAGTGAATCATTTTGCATGCACGTAACATTTTGAGACCGGTCAAAAACCACAAATGTTTGCATACTCTTTATCTAGTTTTTTAGTTAATCAAATTTAGTTCTTTCTAAAAGCCCCAGTCTGTGATTAAATAACAAATATTTACCTATAATTTTCAAAATACAGTAGGTTAAATTATGTATTGACTGTAGTGGAAAAGTTCTGTTGTTTTGAGTCTCAAGCTCTGGTGACAGCACCATCATTTAGTTTCTTTGAGGCAGTCTTTTATGTTGATGACAGAGGCACAGTGTTTGAATTGATTGAAACAGTTTCTTCTTTAATGCCACTTCAAGAAAAATCACAAGCTGATTAATCCATTGTTATAAATAATGTAATAAGCTAACGGACATAATGTTTTTCAAAGGAAAATTATAAACCAAAAAACCTTTCAGCTGTACTTAAACTTCAATTATAACATGATCCTGTCCACATCGGTCATGGTGCAACCATGACTCAGAGAAACAGTGACTCCTGTGTTAACTGGAAATGTATTCGCTGTATACTTTTTTTTTTTTTTAAACTTTGTTTGCACCATGACAGATGTGGACAAGACCATGTTATAGATTGTAGCTTAAGTGTAGGTGATAAGTATTTTTTTGCAATTTAGCCCCCCCCCCCAAAAAAAAAACACCATTTTAAATTTCGTTATACAATGAATTAATAATTTTCTTTGTAAATTCATTTCTACAAAATGTTATGTTTAAAGTGCCAGTCAAACAAGTGTAGTCTTTAACCACTGCCCATTAAATGATGGGAGTGAGCAGGCAGGTGCAGAGACTTCTACAGCGGCAGGTGCTCAAAGTGAAAAAGGGGCACAGACGTGTAACCAGATTTTAAAACACTGTTGTGTTAGGACTGAGGCAAGCAAGACTCTCACACAACTATTACATTTCTGTGTAAACTATGATATATTGCAATACGGTAAGGATGAAGCTATACATTTTTAATACAATTTTGAGAAAATAATAAAAAACTAATGAACGTATAAAATGTATAGAAAACACAGACTGCATGACACTAAACTAAATAATGTAATTTTATCCATGCTCTGACAAGATGAAAATTATTCCCAGCACTGAGGAAGTCCTTAGACATTTTTAGTAATAAATTAAATAAGTTATGTGGGAACCAGTTTTTGGGACATCACATTTTTTCTTTTCAGATCACATTTTGCCAGCTCCCATCACCAACTACTTCGTATTTTTGCACAATTATAGCAAATTTTCGCAATTTAATTGCATTAAAATGCCTAAATGCTAACTGCAATCCATTATTTATAAGCAACCCGGTCTAAAAATAAAAAGATTTTATGCTAACAATCACAAAGCATTTTATGGAAGCATTTTGTAAATATCTAGGTGGTTAGCAAGTAGCGGTCAAAAGCTCCGTATTTAAACAGAAATTATCTAACGTGCGTGCGTAATACTTTCATGGCTTTGTCTTACAAATCACGCAACACGAACAGCTCACTCACCGCTTCTTTCATTCCCAGTGACTGTACTGGGTTTAAGTTCTGGAATCAGGACCAAAAAAATGATAACAGCCCTTTATTGGCTCCGCAGTTCGCTCTTTCTCCTCTGTTTTCAGCTGCGCGAGGGGCACGTGACAGCTGCGCAACTCACGGAGGCAAAAGGTTAAAGGTCACGAGGTACTGGCGGCCGTGTGATGTCATTTATTTCAAATTATTAATAATTAATGAATGAATAAATGCTCTTATGAAGTGCCACATGAGGGGTTAAAGCCACAAAAAAAACAAAAAAAAAAACAACCAAGGACCAAAAGGGCACTTCGGGGCAAAAGGCATAAAACCCTGCTAAATCACTGTGCCACTGGTTCGCTCTGTCAACCCCTAATGAAAAAGAGAGCAGCCCAAAAGAAAAAAAGGGAGTCTATTTTAAAATGTCTACAGGTGCACAATGAGCGACGGTTAGAAAGTAAAGATCAGGATCAAAACTTACCTCTGTAACAAACAAAGTAAAGCGTATTAAAGCAAGGGTCGTCAAACCAAAATCCTGTACTCGAAATTTTTACACACTTCTCCTCTAAGAAGCAGCGATTTGGCTCAGTTCCAGCCCAGTTCTGGTAACCTCCAGGGCTGGTGGTCCCAGAGGCCGACCACCTCCAGGAGTTAGAGTCAGAGCCCATATCTTTTTTCCATGAAGCAGGGTCATCGAACAGTCCCATCCAGGCCGGTCCTGAGTGAGAGGTAACCCGGCTCAGTCTGTTGTTCTCCTCCAGACTGGTGACAGAGGCCAGGTCTGTGTAGTACTCTCTGCAGTACTGCTGAGCCTCTGTCCAGTTCAGTGCCAGGTTGATAAAGTGGTACTCATTTACACCATGAGTACATGGAAGGATACACAACCCTAAGGGAAAATGAAAAAAAATGTGTTTTTGTCTCTCATTATTTCTTAATACATTTCATGTTTACTAAAATGTAACGAAGGAAACAATCAAAGAGCTCTTACCACAGAAAAGGAAGGAAAAAGGCACTTTGTTGCTCATTTTTGGTTAAGCCTTTAAACAGAAAAAGTTCAATAATTTATTTAAAAACCTAATAGTTGATTCAAAACCTCAGATGGAGAGTAGGGGCCTGTATAAATGTGTAGGTGAGGCACTATTTATGAAAGAAATATCCAAACAGAAAACCTACAAATGTAGAAGCTGATAATTTTTTGTTAGGAACTGTGTCTACGACCACACCATAATAATCTTGTGGCCAAGTCAGCAAGCACGCCTATAATTTTTAACCAGTTTTTGACGCTACAGTGAAGTATTAACTCCACTTTACGTCATCTGTACTGACAAAGATGACTTTGAACTCTGTGCCAGTTTTTGTTTCAAGTGAATAGGCCCAGTATTTGCAGAGATATTAGTCATAAACCACAGCACACACCACCACATCCTACCACAGAATCCTTCAGCTCAGTTTTATTGGCCCTTTACAATTCTATGACACAACCTATTTGGTTAAGGATGAATTAAAAATTGCAGGTGGTGATATTACAAAATCTAGAAAATTAAAACAATAGACACTAATTCCAGACTAAAATTTGACTCTTTAACTAACTACTATAAGAAATTGCCAGTGTACTCACTCCGGTGCTGTCTCCAATGTGAGAGCCAGAAGAAAGAAGAAAGTTTTCGCTGAATGTTTCCACAGAACAGTAATCAAATTAACAGGAGCTGGGTATGAAAGGCTTTTGTTTTTGGAGCTGATGATGCTGCCCTTATCTCTTAATGTAGGCAAATGAAAACATGAGTGCAACACAATGAGTCTGTCCTTGTGTGTCCCGGTTAAGAACCTTATCCCGGGTTATGACAGTATTTGAGAAATTATGTTTAAAAGGGGTTTTCTTTAGGTAAGAGATGATTATAAAGACAAGGCAAAGGGGGTAAAGCTTAGAATTAGCTACATTTTTTAATAAACATTTTCATTGGGCCCAAAACCGTTTTAAACACTATTCTATTCTCTCATTATTTTAAAATATATTAAATGGTACTACTACTAATAATAATGATTGTAATGTATTTGCTGTGGTTGTTGCAGCTGCTTTGGATAGTAACAATGATGAAGGAAGTTTTCACTGTTTCCACAGAACAGTAGTCAAATTAGCGGGAACTGGGTGAGAAAGGCTTTTGTTTTTGGAGCTGATGATGCTGCCCTTATCTCTTAATGTAGGCAAATGCAACATAAAGAGTGTGTCAGCATGCACCTGAGGGTTAAGAGCCTTATCATGGTTATGACAGTATGATGTTAATGCATAGAAAACCTGCTTACTTATATCCATACGTTCATGAGAAATCCCCGATGTGGCGTGGGTGTTTAGACATTCAGCAGCGAGCTAAGTGCTGTGGAAACGTTGCTAACACACATTGTTTTTTAAAACATTTTAGACACAAAGAGGAGTCCTGCAAATCACAAAAATAGCGCGCCGTGACTTGAGCGAAAAACGCAAATTCATGTCCAGCGTGCTATTTGCTCCCGAGACGGTTTGGAGGTGCTGTTTGTAAAAGGCCACAGTGATTCAGTTCAGGCGTGGGACTGCTTATGAACAACTATATATTGGAGTATCCTCTTTAACATTTTGGCATGAATAAATAATGCCAACAGTGACAAAACACCTGCAAATTGCATTTACAAACTGTATTAATTTAACAGCCCTGAACTAAAAGACTGGAGAGAAAAAAAGTTTCTGGACTATAACCGGGTTGCAAAAAGAGATTCAAAATGCACAAATAAGAAACTGGAGCAAAACACAAATAATAGTTTACTATTTTAATAAAAATTGCATTTAATTAACACAGACTGTTTTTGAGCTGACAAAACATTGAAGACCATGAAGGCCGTAACCTGAAACCAAGCCCAAAACAACACAGCCTTTTTAACTTCAGAATACTTGTTTTTTTTTCCATCAGAAACACAACACTCAAAATTCATGTTTAAAATGCCAATCAAACAAGTGACGTTTGTAACCACTACACATTAAATGATGGGAGTGAGTGCATTAGAAAGCAGTCCTTTTTATCTCAAAGACATCAGGTCATGTGTGGCATTGTTCACCAGTGTCATGGTGCTGTGTTCATTTTAACACTGAAATATTAACACTAGAGTAAAGAATAAATTTAACACTAGACAGATAAGGACCATATGTTCACTGACAGTGTTACTTTAACTCTTCACTTTTTATTTTATAGTTTATACAGTTACACTGCTGTATCTCATTCATCTCATAATGTCGTCTTTTTGCCGTCTATCCCTGCTCTGTGATGCTAAGTTATTTTTACAACAGAGTGGGTTGAACACAACTAACCATGGCTAAACTTTGCTCAACATGGACATGTTATACCTCATTTTAAAGCTTAGATTCTCCTGTATTCACTCACTAAATTTTGCTTCATTTTAAAAACAAATTGAGCATCTGTGCATAACCAGCGGAGATTCACCAAGACATAGAGCAGCTAACACATTTAGCAACAGTACTTCTTATGTTTTATCAACTGCTTCAGACTCCGCGCTGGTATCATTTTCAGGACAAGTAGGACAACAAAAGGACAACTGCTTAAGTTTTAGGACTCACGTATGATTTGGGATAAGTCTGGTTGAGCAGAGGTAGACTCGACTTTGCTTTTATCTCTGTACAGTTCACTCTGAAATCCTTCCACACGTCTCTCACTGCTCAGCTGAGAGAGGAATGTCACGTGACAGCGCTGTAAAGTGGTATCGATTGTTGGTATCGGGCCACTTTTATGACCCCTTGTGAAGCTTTCTGGCCCCAGGCCCATGTAAACCTGTCAACAGGCCTGCCTGAAAGTGTCAACAAAAAATGTTGTTGTTCTGGACTCAGTAACACTCGATCACTTCACAAATGTGCTTAAACATGCTTGGCTGGTGGAAACGTTGGTCAATGCGGTGAAGATGGCAGAGTGAAGGAAAATGGAAAGTCTAACCTTGACCCTGTGGACAGCCGCTCCTCCAGTTTGTGAATTTACTCCTGGTGTTGTCCGACCACCTCCAGGGCTCTCGGTGCAGATAAGTTGCAGCATCAAATTATTTTCAGAAGCTCCTCTAAAGGTGGCCATGACAGTGAACCATTCTCTGCAGTCAGCCAACGCCTTAAAGAAGCTCATACACACAAAGCAGCATAAAATAAAAAAGAAAAATCTAAATTAAAAGCACTGGAAGGGACTTGCCAAGGTGCAGGTTTTTATCAAGCAATGATACAGATTATAGCCACTGCATCCCCTATTTTTGTCAGGTTTATTTCACTCATGGTCTCTGATTCTCTCATCCACAACTTAACTTTATTATTTGAATGCACACTTTTCGCTAAGTTTAAATAAATTACATTTTTAAGGCAGAAATAGGACTTACATTTTTAAGCTAAACTAGCAAATTACTTGTAACAGGGCACATCTTCTGTAAAACCTGGTGGAGCAGTGAAGCATGAGCTGCAGAACTTCCACTGACACTGTCTCTGGTGTTTACTGATGATGTGACAGAGACAGAAGCAGAGGATGAATTCTGAAGTGTAGAGGGATAAACTTTCTGCTCAGATTCAAAGAAATGCCAGGAAGTTCATGGACATCGCGTCACAGCACAGATGCACAGTGACCCAAAACATACGGCAAAAGCAAACCAGGAAGTTTTAAGGCAAATAAGTGAAATATTCTGCAGGGGTCAGTGACCAGATCTCAGTTCAGTCGAGCATGAATTTCACCTGTTTAAGACAAAACTTAAGGAAGAAAGACCCACAAATGACCAACAACTGAAGACAGCTGCAGAAAAGGCCTTGCAAAGAATAATAAAATAAGAAAATCCGATGTTTGGTGATGTCCATGGGCTCCAGGCTTCAGGATTTTCACCAAAGAATAAAAAAATGAACATTTTATTCATGGTAATGTTCATCTGTCCAATTACTTATGAGCCCCTTAAAAAGAGACTTGTGCACTTTAAAGAACTGTAATTCCTAATCCCTTTCTCCAATTTGGACATGAATACTGTAAGGATTTGTTCATTTTGGGTGAAAGCATCAAAGAGGACGATGATTCAGAAGTGTAATCAAGTCAGAAGGTTTATTCAGTAAAAACACAGGTAAAGTTACAGTCAGCAGAATGAGCGCGCTCCTAGAGAGAGGAGTGTCCTAAGTTTTTATATTACGTATGACGATGTATGACGATCTCTGCATAGCATTATCTTCTTGGCTTCGAGTAACTTTTTTGTGCATAGGGCAGGGCCACAAAAAGTTCTCAGTTTCTGCATCGACAGGAGCCCCCCCTGCAACCTTGGGTCTGATAACTTTGTAGCAAGCTCATTATTTGTGCCATATTTGGAATGCACCTAAGAATAGAGTGACCTTAGAGTGAAAGAAGAAAAACATCACATAAAATCAAAGTATTATTACTAATATTGAAGCGTTATTAACCTTAGCAGTAGTACATCAAAATATAAGTTTAATGGTAATACGCAAAGCTATCTGTAGAAATATTCAATATTACTCTCAAATTACAGCTGAGAGTCTGACCTTTAAGCACACGTCAATTACATAACTGTATCTTGAATATGTTTTGGCTAAGAGCTGAAATAACAAGACTTGTAACAGTGTCCAAATCCTTATGGACCTAACTGTAGATGTCGCCTTTTATCCAATGTGTTTCTGTGAGCAGGTAAAGCTCAGGTGAAGATATAATCCATAATCCATCCATCCATCCATCCATCAGTATCTAGGCCCTGCACTTTCTAACAGTATTTAAATGACTGTAGTGTACTGTTCTTTGTTTTAAACGCCGCTATTTGCTACCAGAGGATTTTTCTGAAGCGTTGTTTGTATTGGGATACATTTGCAAATGTTAAAAAATACTTTATTAACTTCCAATACTATCTATCTATCTCTTCTCGCACAACAGTAAGAAAACTGTAGCTTCCTTTAGCATCACCTTAAGGAACAACAACTTAACTTCCTCACACAACCACACAGTGTGCACATACCCCACCTAGTGGCCAAACCAGGTTTTACAAATGAAGTCAAACAAACACACAAGTCACACCAAATAGGCTCTATCAATATAAGGTGCCTCTCGCGTATGGCCATTCTTCACACATATTTTCCTTTTCCACATGACAATTCTTCTCACTTCATAGTCAAACGACTTTTTCATAAATAGCCACCTCCTCTGGTTTACCATTGCCATCCTTCTTGGCTCCATTGCTATTGCTTTTCATCCTCAGCTAAATTCTAAAGTGAATAAAGTCAGCACAGGGTTGACTGACATAACTTTAAACCTATATCACAGACGTGTCCAAAGTGCGGCCCGGGGGCCATTTGTGGCACGGTCTGAGATTTCATATGGCCCTCAGCTTCTATGACAAAATGCATTACTTAAGGCCCTCCAGCACTTTCGTAGTGTTTCGGTCGCTTTGTCTGTATATTTATGCTCTCATTCAAGTCCCACATAAACCACATCACCAAAACATCTTTTTTTCATCTCCGCAACATTGCACGTCTCCGCCCCTCCCTCTCACAACCTACCGCAGAAGTCCTAATCCATGCTTTCATCACCTCCAGACTTGACTACTGCAATAGTCTCTTATATGGTCTCCCCTCCACCCACCTTCAGAAACTGCAATACATCCAGAACTCTGCTGCCCGCCTCCTCACCCACACCCGCTCCAGAGACCACATCACCCCCGTCCTTAAACAGCTCCATTGGCTCCCCATACAATACCGTATCCAATACAAGGTTCTCCTCATCACCTACAAGTCCCTCCATAACCTGGCTCCTCCTTACCTTAATGATCTCCTCCGCCAGCACTGTCCCACCCGCCGCCTCAGATCAGCAGATACTAATCTCCTCACTCCCATCATCAGGACAAGGCACCGGACCATGGGCGACAGAGACTTCGCTGCAGCTGCCCCCGTCCTCTGGAACTCACTCCCACAACCCATCAAGAATTCGGAATCTTTACCAAACTTCAAATCAAAGCTAAAAACTCACCTGTTCAATCTTGCCTTTTCTTAAACTTTTTTTTTTTTTTGTATGCGTCTTTGAGTGTCCAAAAAAGCGCTATATAAATTAGATGAATTATTATTATTATTATTATGCATCTCATCTAATACTCTCTGCGTTGCATTTTCAAATTAGTGTGTCGAAAAATAATTGCAGTTGTAGTTTTTATGTTCAGAGAAGTTATTTTTTGGTTAATTAGATTAGACTGAACTTTATTAATCTCACAGTAGAGAAATTCACTTGTTTAGGTGGCTCTTATACAGAATAAAGTGCAGAAAGCAAGAAAATAAAGTGAGCATGCATAATTATTTGGCTTTTGAAAACAAAATCCTTAATGCACATTTTATTTATTCTGTACATGCGTTCAGTTTTTAGAAAGCATCAGGAGAAACTGTTGGCCCTTGAAGATTTGCACATCTCTAGATCTGGCCCTCATTGGAAAAAGTTTGGACGCCCCTGCTATATTATATTAGATCAGGGGTCAAACTCCAGGATAATTCCTTTTGACTCGCGAGATAATTTCTAATTTATATTAAAAATTTACTGTGCACAAATTCACAATCATTTGATTCAGGCCTTGCGTCTATATTTTGAACTCTGATTTTAGACAGTTATGCATGAATGGCTTGGGCTTAAAAACTTGCTAAAAGATGAAAAATTAACAGTGTTGTTTTTTTTTGTTTTTGTTTTTTTATACTTTATTGTGTTACAGGCATTAATTCAGACATTACATTTTAATTATCCAATAATATACAAGAGCCTACCACCATACAATGCTACACAATACATCATATATATTTGGTACAGTGATGTATTATATATGTAATAATCTAATACATTATATGTATATAGTAGGTCCATTACACAGTGCGCTATGTGAGGAGAGCCTTATCTCTTAAAGAATTCCTCCGAGTATTATTGTTATTTACTTAATTTACCTAATGTTTAGATTAAAAAATGCCCATTTATTATTAAAATCTTCATTTTTATTATTCATTTTGTTACTTCAAAGTAACTTAAGTTAAATTTTCCATATGTTGGCCCTCTTCAGTAGTTTCTATCCATTTCTCAACAACATTAGAAGATTTAGTTGTCCTCCAATTCCTTGTTTTTTGTATTTTTGCAGTGATTCGAAGGATCCAGAAGAGATACTGCTCTGCCCTTTTCATTTTTCTTGGAGGTTTCCAAATATGTTTTCTATTTTTAATGGATCGTGCCTAAATATTAAAGTGACCTCTGACCAATAACTTAAAATATGCATGAATAGTTGCAAAATTCTAATCTTGAAGTGTCTTAACTTAATTCAAAAAGCTTGAAAAGGGGAATTAAAACATCTATGGTCAATTAAGTGTATTTAATCATTCATTATAACCCTAAAAAAAATCTGAGTTTAAAGAGGAGATGTGGTAAGGATGTCTGTGATCATACATCATCTATCGATGATAAAGAAGAAAAAGAACTTGTGTAAGAAAAAACTCCAGGTTCAGTAATAATAAGTGGAATGGAGTTTGTTCCTCCAAAATTCAGACCAGGACTAAAGTAGGGCAGGACACTCTCCTTAAAGTTGCAGTTAGTGAAGGTGTGGATGAGAGCTGCAGTGTCCACGTCGTGAAAGGAGACCACACGCCCGCTGTAGTCCACGTACACCCCCACTTTGTTTGGAGTAGACTTCAGGTGGAGATAGGAATAAATGTCAGAAAGAGCTCTGCATTCTTTTCTGTTTCTTAAACAAATGCACCACTGTCCATTCTGGGGAATAAATGTGATGTTGTCTTCTCTGTTGATGGATTTATTGACCGCTCCTAAACTCCAGTCAGACTTCCCTTTTACCTGAACCTCAAAGTAAAACTTGCCTGAGGAGAAACTCTCCTTTCCCAAAACATTAAAATGATCAGAAAACCACTGTGTCTTGTCAGTAAGGACTTTTCTCATATCAGAACAATGAACCTGTTTGAGATCTTGAGATACAACAAGATAAGGGTTAGCTGTGTCTTTGTCCAGAGTGACATCCACAGCAAACTTCTCAACTCTCCTCTGTTCAACCTTAAACAGTTCGTTAAATTCTTCAGTAAGACTCTTCTGTAGCTCAGAAAGAGCTCTGGCTGCTGATCCCTCAAATGAAGCAGGCTCAGAGCTCTCTGTGCTCCAGTTCTTGAGGCCTGGTGGAGCTTTCAGTGAAGCGGAGCTTTGTAGAAAGTGGAGGTGGTCTTCAGAACGTGAGAGGCGCTCCACCTCAGTGCTTCTCTTCTCCAGCTCAGAGATCTCCTGTTCTAGCTCCTGGACACAAATTTGGGCCTGTTTCTGGGTCCATCTTTGCTTTTCTAACACCCCCTCTACAAATTGATCCTGACCACGCTGAACACAGTGTATCAGACCACTGAAGGACTGCAGCCCTTTGGCAATCTCTTTGTCTGCAGCCTCCTGACTGAGCTCCACTGAGCGCTGGACCTCTTGAATCTTCATCCATCTCTCTTCCACCATCTCCTGAGTCTCGGCTTCAATTTGCTGCAGAGAGCCTTTCTGCTTTTCATATTCTTCCTTCAGCAGAACTACGTCATGGTACTTGTGCTCTTGAAGAGAACAGATTGTACAGATACAGGTCTGCTCAGGGCGACAGAAGAACTCCAGAGGCTTGTTGTGTTTGGGACACATTCTGTCTTTAAGGTTTTCCACAGGTTCTGTCAGCTGGTGTATTTTCAGCGCAGACACTGTCAGATGAGGCTCCAGGTGAGTCGCACAGTACGAGGCCAGACAGACCAGGCAGGACCTGAGTGCCGTCAGTTTGGGCTCAGTGCAGACGTCACATGATACTTCTTCAGGTTTGGACAAGTGTTGCTCTGAGCTCTCGAGCGTAAGGTCTGCTTCTTTTTGAGAAGGATTCTTGATCTGAGATATAATCTCAGAGAATAAAGTGTTGACATGTAGCTCTGGTAACGTGTTAAAGTTCTTACTGCACAGCGGACATTGGCAGTGATCACTGTTGACCCAGTGCTGGGTGATGCAGGATTTGCAGAAGTTGTGCCCACATGGAATAGACACTGGCTGAGTGAAAATCTGGAGACAGATGGAGCAGAGGAACTGCTCTTCAGACAGCAGGCATTTAACAGCAGCCATCTCTAAAAACAAAAAAAAACAGTCAAAGTTGTTCTTTGTATGAGAAAATGCTGCTTACAATATACAGTATGAACTAGTCTTGTTTTTGCTTCTTTTTCTTTTACATTTTAGAACTAATGGTCTAAATTTGAGTGATGAGGTTAAATGGTGGCAGTTTACATTGAGTACTTCCTAAATAAACCTGGATTATGGAATATTGTTTGCACAACACCACACCATTGTCACAGAAGTTTGACAAAGTAGATTGCTGTGTGATTGTTGCGCAATTCTAGGTTGAGATACTGAAGTCCAAAGCTTACACCACTCCATAGTCAGCACTAAACATAACACAGCAACAGCAAGATAATTCCACTCAGGGTAAGCTACTCACCAACTGGGACCTAGACCTGGAGCGAGGTTAAATGTGGTAAAGGTTGAAGTTCCTCTGAGCGGACTCAGACTAAAGTTGATGATTAAGTTTTTAATGTTGCTCCCCAGCTCTTGTTTCCTTGTTATGTTGCAGCAATCTGTGCAGAGGCGTTTTCTGATTCCTGTTTCACGTCTGCAGCAGCAGCGTGTGACAGTGGGCCGCTCGCTCCACTGCGTGCGCGCGCCCAAACAGGTGTGGACAATCCGCGCTCCTGCACTCCGCGCACCGTTGAACTGTTTAAAAACACCGCACCGATGGTTTGGCTGGTGTGCACTGGAGCAGGTGGACGGCAGCAGCTAAACACTGGGCAAAGGTCCTCGACACATTTAATTCTTTGATCTCACGCTGTGCAGAAAAAGTTCTCTGTTCTCTGGTTGTGACAATGTGGTCTCTGGTGTGTGTATATATGTATTTGTGTGTTTTTTTGGGTAAAGTTCCTGCTAAAGCGTCACTTTGTCTGGTTAAAATAATTGTGTTTGTAGGTAAAATAGCCCAAAACTAGTAAAAAATAGATACTAAAGAACTTGAAAGCGTGTTTATATAATTTATTTTAATTTAATTACTGATGGGTTGCCTACCTCATTTGTATTGCTTACAGTACATATATTATATTTGTAACCCTGCCTGTATATGTGCATTTATATATATATATATATATTTATACATACAGTGAAGCCCGAAATGATTCATACCCCTGGCAAATTCTGACTTAAAGTTACTTTTATTCAACCAGCAAGTTTTTTTTTTTTTGGCTGGAAATGACACAGGCTTCTCCCAAAAGATAATAAGACGATGTACAAGAGGTATCACTGTGGAAAAAGTATTTCTCAGCTTTTTTTTTTCCGGTCAAAAATAAACTTGCTGGTTGAATAAAAGTAACTTTAAGTCAGAATTTGCCAGGGCTATGAATATATCACTGTATATATAATGGTATGGTTAAAATACTAATGTGCATGTTAAAATGAGTTCAAACTGCATTCTTTATATTAAAAACTATTGATTTTTTTTTACATTATTTAAAAAGTAAAATTGTAACGAAGTGATAAAATTAAGGTAAAATTGCAGCTAAAAATACAAGATAAAATAAAATTTAAAAACAAAGTGGTTTTGTTTGCTGTTCTAAATACAAATGCAGGTTTAAAAATGTTTGCCGGTGTATTACATTTTATTAAACCTACTGACTGGTAAATTCACTTCCTTTAACACAATTATTAGCTTTTGTAGCTCCATTTGTTTATTTATTTATTTATACCAAAATGTCAGATATTTTAAAATATAGATGGCTGTATTGTGTCATTTTCAACAAGTAAGATTAACACATTTAACGTATATATTTATTTATTTACATGAGAAGCTTTTTGACCTTTTTGAGACTTTTTTATTATTGATTTACATTATTATAATCAGGTGGGCAACAAAACTCACATACAGTATGCATACTCTTGTTTCCATTTATCTATTATTAACATATTTCTACAACAATTAGAGCAACGAGGACAAAATATGAACAGTGTCACAGTTATTAAATAAATACAGTCCAGTAAAGCATGTCCTGTACAAAATAGCACTTGTAGTATTCTAGTAAGGGTTTGCTAATATTTTATAAATGTGTGTGTGTTTTCTACTTTTGCTTTTTGGGCATAATCCTCCATTTTATGTCCGTGACTCCAAACCAGATGAGCTTTTCGCCAATCTAAGAAGTAAAACACAATAGAGACAGAATTATCTTAACATTTTATCACAAATAAATGAACAATCCCAAGTTGCATTTTTATGTTTTTACGTTTCCTGTGACTTGCACTGTCCAAGATACTTTTTCATTTTTAATTTAGGTTCCAGTGAAGGTTTGTGAGTGAAGTGAGTGGATATGGAGCCAACAAACTACTCCAGTCACTAACTGTGCTGGTCCTAGTGATGGGTGATATGACACTTTTTAGAGTCAATATGATACTGATTATATTTGGGGAAAATTTAGTCGATACCGATACCAATACCCAATTCTCATTATTTCTTATGGGTGAAATTTTTTTATTAAAAAAATTGTTACCCTAGAAGCCAAATCCTGTGCCTATGTTGGCTATTTAATAATTTTAATGTACACAGTATAAAATAAATAATTCCTTAAGTGTCCCAGTCACCATTTCCATGTGGGCCCTGTATGGGTCACATCTTGGCTACAAATATGGGTCCACGTTGGGCCCACCTGTGTTTGCTCATGTTCCCAATGTGTTGCTCTGTAGTGCCCCCTACAGTACAATACTGTAAAAACAACACATTCTTTAAGTTGTTTAGAGACCATGAGTCAAATTAACATGACAGATATAGGAGTGCAGTCTGGCTTCATGTCGCTCAGAGAATAGACTTTAAAACAGCTCTGCTTGTGTACAAGTCTCTCCATGGCTTAGCATCAAAGTATATCTCTGCCCTGTTGATCCCATATAAACCATCTCAGACTCTGAGGACCTCAGAGACAGGACTAAACTCGTTGAAGCCGCGTTTAAGTTTTATGCAGCTAAACTTTCGAACAGTCTTCCTGACGATGTTCAAGTCCAGACTTAAAACTGTTCTTTTTAGCTGTGCATATGCCAACTGAAAGTGTTTAATCTGCACTCTTCTCTTTCAATTTAATTTTAAATTGATTCCTAATTATACTCTTTAAATTTGATTTTGTTTTAATTGTGTTTTGTACTTTAAATTTGCCTTTTTTTTTCTGTAAAGCACTTTGAATTGCTATGTGTATGAATTGTGCTATACAAATAAACTTGCCTTGCCTTTACTTGTTTAAAAGATCAGAATGTTTTCATTCAAAGTTTTTTCCCTTTTGAATCATTTAATGTGCAAAATGAAAATAATTTCTGGGTATCCCTGTACAGTTTTAAAAAAAAGGGCTATGCTTAGTTTGGTTGATGCTGGACTCATGGTTGGACCATGACTGATGTGGCGCAGTCCATGAAAAAGACTC
Organism: Bostrychus sinensis; assembly: GCA_020698575.1. Lineage (NCBI taxonomy): Eukaryota > Metazoa > Chordata > Actinopteri > Gobiiformes > Eleotridae > Bostrychus > Bostrychus sinensis. The sequence continues at coordinate 5,787,167 of CM036250.1, forward strand.
TGTGATTGACTTTAACAATCATTACCTCACAATCCTGATGTACTGTATTCTACACGGACAGTTACAGAGACTCAACACAGTTTGGAGAAATTTTCAACTCAAATAAAACATAAGTAAAGAGTGTGTCCCTATATCTGCCATGTTAATGTGACTCATGGTCTCTACACAACTTCACAAAGAACGTATTGTTTTTACAGTATTGCACTGTAGGGGGCACTACAGAGGACCACATTGGGAATATGAACAAACACAGGTGGGACCAACGTGGAACCCATGGACAAACCCACATGGGACCCATAAAGGGCCCACATGGAAATGCTGGATAGCGTGTACAGTAGTGAAAAAAGCTAACTTCTTGTCACATGACGTGGATGGAGCAGACCAAAATACTGCGGTTTGGGGAGTTTTGGCACAAAACACTGGAGTAAGTTACCCCCAAGTGATGCATGTGCTTCTATTTCAGATGCATTAATTAGTATCAATACTTTATTCTCGTATGAGTTGTGTGAGTATCAATATATCGATACAGCAATACTGATACTCCCATCACTAGCTCATCCCAAACCCTGATAAATGGAGAGGGTTGAGTCAGGAAGGGCATCCAGTGTAAAAACCTTTGCCAAATTAAACATGCAACAAATCCACTTTGGTGACTGTCAAATGTCTGTCACATAAATATAATAATTGTTTTTTCACTATGCATCTTTCAGATTTTACAGGATTTATTAAGTAAGGAGATCAAATAAAAATGATGTGTAGTAATGTTCTTGCCTGTTGTAAAATCTGCCTGTTGGTTGTTGAATCAGACAACTCAACACCAGCGGAGAGCATCATCCTCACATTTACTGTCTTCACTTTAAAAGCTGGACAAAAGAAAATATAGGTTTACATTCAAAATAGATAAATCTATTTGCAGAATTAACAGATTAATTAATGACCTCTATGACAGATGAAAGGCAGTTTTAGGTCGCACTTCTCATCGTTCCAAACATGAGTTGAAGTCTCCGCCACGCAGTGCTCAGCTGAGTCCACGTTATCCGGGCGTCCATCCATCCAGTTTGTGAACTTACTGCTGGTGTTGTCGGACCACCTCCAGGCCTCTCGGTACAGGCCGATCCAAACGTAAGCGTATCCTTGTGAACTGATCAGTGACACAACCTGCTCGTTTTCAGCAGCACTTTCGATCATGGCCAGGTCTTTGTAGTTGGATCTGCAGTAAACTAACGCATCCTCCCAGGTAGAAGGAGTATCACCAATAAGATAGAACTGTTTCTCAGTTGAATCTGGAAACAAATAAAAGCTTTTAGTAATATGACCCCTACACTAATTAGGTAAACTGTGAACTGCTTGATGTGTTGATTCTCCTCAACCAGGATAAAACATTTTCTACAAAGCATTTTTCGTCAAATCCAGTTTTTATCATCTTCGTCTTTTAGCCAAAATTAAATTTATTTTATCTTTTAAAGACTTTAAGCGTTTAATCCATGCTTTTATCTCATCACGTCTGGACGACTGTAATGCACTTTACATTGGAATTAATCACACTGCACTTTATCGTTTACAGTTAGTCCAAAATGCTGCTGCGCGTCTTTTAACAGGAAGTAAAAAACATGAGCACATCACTCCCATCCTCGCCTCCCTGCATTGGCTTCCTGTTCATTTTAGAATTGATTTCAAGATTTTATTGTTTGTTTTTAAAGCATTGAATGGTTTGGCCGCACAGTACATTACTGCCCTTATACAAATTTACACTCCGGCGCGTTCTCTGAGGTCCGAGAGCCAGCTCCAGCTCGTGGTCCCAAGGACGAGACTTAAAACCAGGGGGGACCGGGGCCTTCTCTGTGGCTGGCCCCAAACTATGGAACACTCTGCCCCCACATCAGAGCGGCCCCCACAGTCGAATGTTTTAAGTCTCATCTTAAGACTCATTTTTATTCTCTGGCTTTTAACTCGATGTGAATTGTGTGGTCCTCTGTTGTCTTTTATTGTGTTTTATTGTTTTGTTTTTATTATTTAATTCTTGGCATTTATTTATTGTTATTTTATTGTATTACTATTATTTGGTTTTACTGGTTCTTATTATTTAATGGGGACTGGTGGAGCTGAGTGGAGTAATTTATTGTTATTTAGTGTTCTATGTGCAGCACTTTGGAAACTGTTTTGTTTGTAAAATGTGCTATACAAATAAAGTGGATTGGATTGGATATTTTAAACAGACTTGTATTAGATTTCCTACACCTTTTTTTTCCTGAACTGGACTGATTATGTGACCCAATTTTATATCTGATCATTTTATTGCAGCTTGTTTTTTTTACAGATTGGTAGAGCTTGTGGAACATTTACAGAGCGTCTGGTATCTGCTTCACTGTTCTGATTTATAAAGCTGTGAAAGGCTCTACAGATTAAAAAATCAACAACATTTAAACGGATCAATGGAACTATATTCAAACTAACTTTTGGGTTAGGAATCACTGGGCTAAATTTGAACCATTTTGAACCTCTCTGTTTGTTCATGTCTCAGCAACCACACAATTATAGTACTACTGTATTTTCCGCACTATAAGGCGCACCTAAAAGCCTTTAATTTTCTCAAAAACCGACAGTGTGCCTTATATATGGATCAGTGTTGGTTAATTATGGCTACCGTATTCAGGGGGCGTCGCCGAAGTGACAGCGGTAAAAACGGTAAAGGGGAATTCCAGTCCCAGCTGTTCATGTGTGCCATAGGCGTGTTTATGGATCCTGCCGCAAAAGAACAAGGAGGCGCGGCCTTTGCTCCATCTCAGTAGAAGAGTTGCGACATTGAGGGGACAGAAAACTGAGCGCTCGAACGCTGTTCATGTAGCTTTGAACTGCGACAAATGGAGTTGGAAATACATTGTTTTCAACGAGGGAGTTGTAAGAACGCTGGTTTGTATTCTATTAATAAAGTTTGACTGACTGACTTATCTGACTGTTTTATTGACATTCCCTTTAGCGCAGCGCTATCTAGTGGATGCGCCTTATAATGCGGTGCGCCCTATATATGAAAACAGTTTTAAAATAGGCCATTAATTGAAGGTGCACCTTATAATCCGATGTGCCTTATAGTGCGGAAAATACGGTACATACTTTTCACATCTCCATCCAACACAAACCATACTACTCATCCGTTCCACTAGAGGGCGCTGCTAAGGTACAGCATAGAAATAATGATTCCAGGTTGGTGTGGCCAGTCAACAATAAAACCGATTCTGCAGAACTGCTTTAGGACAAATGCAATCAACCAGAGACACAAAGCATTATACACTTTAAAACTCCAGCCTATTTAAGATCAACAGCTATGATTGGCCAAGTTGCACAGATTTTGTGAAAATAAGTTGAAGTTGAATTTGGTAATAGACCCTTTTCACGTGACGTCAGACAACTTCCGTTTTGAGACGATGGGATGTATCTTCATTTCCGGTGCCGCGCTTCTCCCATAAGAAATTCACCCAGACTTTTTTCAAATTGCCGTTTACAAGTTTACACAATATACAGCGATTTTCAAATGAATATTTACCCACAAAACGTTCAAAACTTGCGAAAGGATATTAATTCTTCAACGAAGGATACTTGGATTATGAAGTGAGTGCTTTGTTATGTAGCTAGATAGCGTTAGCAACATGGCTAAGTGATAGAGCTGCGCTATAAAACAGTGTTAGATCATGACATGATCTGAGTTTATCTGAATATTTGACAATCTGCTTATCAGGAAATACCACTGGATAGTACTACAGTATATTTTCATTTAGTAAAGCTCTGTGCTCGAACACTGACTCTGCTGTAGTGATCGGTCTGTGACAAAATAATAGACTTTTCACATCTACTGCCACAACTAAAATGATCTGTGTTTACTTTAATCTTTACTTTAATTCATCAGCAAATCTCTGTACATCATGTAGCCTTATATTTGGCAAATTTTTAAGACTCCGAGTAAATTCCATACTGGCGAGCAGCAGCACCGGAAATGAAGATACATCCCATCGTCTCAAAACGGAAGTTGTCTGACGTCATCGTGAAAAAGGCCTATTTGGTAATTTGGAGGAAGAAGGTGTGGCTGAAGATATATTTCAGATCCACGGAAAAGGACATGCAAATACCACACAAATGAGCCTCAACCAACTTTAGGTCTATTGTAAGTGAGTTTGTCAGGAGGGGGGGCAGTCTCTGGGTGGAGTCTGCAGGTCTTCATTGCGTAACTGTGGGTTCTGACAGGAATAAGTGGAAGAAGACTAATGAATAAATAAGTTTAGATTTGGATAATACCTGTGTAACAAACAAATGGAAACGTGTAAGTGCAAAAATAGTCCATCCATGCTCCAGTTAAAATCGCCATACAGACTTGATTTGCATTCAAGTAATTTGGCTCCATTTGTCTCCAAATCTGGTAACCTCCAGGGCTGGTGGTCCCAGTGGCAGACCATCTCCAGGAGTTAGAGTCAGAGCCCAAAACTCCCTGCCATGAAGCGGGGTCATCGAACAGTCCGATCCAGGCCGAACCCAGGTAAGAACTGGGTCTGGTCAGGGCTTTTATGTCGTCCAGGCTGGTGACAGTGGCCAGGTCGGTGTACCAGACTCTGCAGAACTGTCGAGCTTCAGTCCAGTTCAGCAGCAAGTCCACAAAATGGTATTCTCGAGGAGCACATGGGAGGAAACAAATGATCCCTAGGGAATAATGAGGTTCTTTATGTGCATTTATAGGCAAAACATGACATTGGGAAATAAAGCTAACTACAAGTACTGTAGTTTTACATATACCATCTTTAAAGGATGAGTCTACAGTCAAATGCAAAAGTTTGGGCTCCCCTTTGCACTGTAAAAAGTCATAAAGCCAATAAGTTGTAGTAACTCCATTCTATAATTTACTTCCGCAAACAATTATGAGTTTTTGAATTTTAAATCATGTTTAAACTCAATGTTACAAGTAATTTGGTAGTTTAATTTAAAAATGTAAGTCCTATTTCTGCCTTAAAAATGTAATTTATTTAAACTTAGTGAAAAGTGTTCATTCAAATAATAAAGTTAAGTTGTGGATGAGAGAATCAGAGACCATGAGTGAAATCAACCTGACAAAAATATTGTCCTTAAGTATTTAGTAATAAATGTACTCTCTCTTTAGTGTTAAAGTTTCAGGTAAAAATGAACTCAGCTCCATGACACAGGTGAACAGTGCCACACATGACCTGATGTATTAAAGAAAGCACAGTAATAAGATAAACTGCTCACCCCCAAACTGCACTGGGCAGTGGCTGAGAACTTTTGTGTCGCTTTAGTAAACATTGAAGTTAAACTTAAATAAACCCATGCTTCTCAAGGTAAAATATGTTATTTCAGTTATATCCTTAAAAATACTGTCCCTGAAGTTAAATGTACAAATGAAATGTTCAGCTGCACAAAAGTTCCATAGATATAACATAGCCCAGTCCACATTGGTCATGGTCCAACCATGACTCAGAGGTCAAAGCCCCATTTTTGTCAGGTTGATTTCACTCATGGTCTCTGATTCTCTCATCCACAACTTAACTTTATTATTTGAATGAACACTTTTCACTAAGTTTAAATAAAATACATTTTTAAGTTAAACCAGCAAATTACTTGTAACAGTGTGAGGTTGCATAATAATTTACTCTGTCTTCATGAAAAAAGATCACAGAGCTGTGTCATTCATTTTAAAGTGACATTGGAGTTCTAGGGTGTTTATTTCTTCCATTTCCTGATTATGACTGATTAAATACCTTTTCTCATTATTGAATGCACCTGTCTATGAAGTTCAAGGCTTAACTCACTAATCTAACAAGTTCTGTGTTCTAAGTAATCCATTTTGAGAAGTTACATGCATTCAAATCAGCAAACTTTTTTTTTTTTTTTTTCATATTTCATTTAATTTCATCCATCTAAATACTGCTACACTAAAAACTCTTGTTAGGAAAACTCTCTAAAACTCAGATGTCACTAGAAAATGAATGACATACTTCTGTGATCTTTATTTTGTGAAGACAAAGTAAATTCTAATGAAACCTCAGAGGGGTGCCCAAACCTTTGCATATGACTGTAAATCAGAACTAACCCAGGTCTAAACTGAGAAACAAAATATGAATTAACTCAGAAAATAAGAATAAACTATGACAAAACCATGAGCAAATGACAACAAAACCTACTAAACCAGACTAAACCAGAACTAAACCAGACTAAACCAGAACTAAACCTGGACTAAACCAGTTGTAAGACAAGAATAAAACTCTCTCTTAATGATACTAAATCAGAATTGAATTGAAAAAGACTCCCGAGTACCACCACCATCAGTCTACCGTACCACAGTCTGAGAATCATTTAACAACAACAACATGAGTAAAGAGTCACCAATCTTACCATAGAACAGGGTTATTAAAAGCATCATGTGGAGTCAAAACCTAAAAAAAAAAAAAAAAAAAGGTGTTCAGTCCACTCTTTAGAGGGCAAATGAATCTATGCTAACAGCAAAAGCATGCATTTAATTAGAAAAAATAATATATTAGTGTTACATTAAATCTCTACAAATATAAATTTGTCTATAAACTTACTTTACCAAAAACACACCTCAGTCTCAGGCCAGCTCCACTTAATTGGAAAGCTCTGTGCACTGGAAAATACAGCACATTGTTGTTGGGATGACAACACAGAGAAAGATGGAAATTATTATTTGCAAAACAAACAAGAGGCTCATGTATCTGGGATTACTTAAGGTTAGGTTAGGGTTTAAGGTTTCTGTATGCTGTGTAAGCTCTATATTTCAACCTGATTTTGGATTAATTTTATTTCACTTTCACTTTTTTTTAAGTAAAACAAGGATATTATAGGCTATTTATTTTAACATGTATTTTAAAGAAAAACAGTGCTCAGAGGTGATATAGAGCAGGTATAAACCTAAAACAGACTTCATACTTGCTGCTACAGTGCAGCTATGAGCAGTGACCACAGGCGCGATTGACTCACGCGATTAGAGCGAATTGTTTGCTTCATTTGTGTTAAATGAGGGGCATGGCCCCTAGGGCTACTCCCAAATGAAACTGTCCCAGTTTGCTCAAACGTGTCCCGTGTAGCTGGACCCAGGACACTGCTGCTGTACAGCAGCATTAACCCCAGAGACAGAGCTGAGACACCTGGGGTTATTTCTGGTACATTAGCTTCCTCTAGTGGTGTTAGTGGGATATAGTACACAGGCTGTATTTTCTGTTGTTTTGGAGAGTACAGTGCAGTAACTGCTAATATAACAAGCAAAAGTTGTGGCCTCTTTTCTATTTCGTTAAAAATCTCATTGTGTGTTCTTGTTTTCACGATGATCAGAGCGAGCCTCTGTCCAGTGATGTTGTGCTCGAGCCCGCTGCTCAACACAGTATCGATCTTTTGAAGAACAAGAGTTTTGAGACGAGTGATTCAAGCCCTGATTAAGATCACATGCCCACAGCGAGCGAGGCCTCGCTTCGTTTTTTTCATGTACTCCAATGGGACTCAGTTCTCACAGACAGCCAGTAGATGTCACTATTCAGTCTGTAATAAATGCTTCAAGCAGTGTGTCATTCTTGACCCAGCTGTGTCAAAGTGGTTCGTTGCTTCATGAGGCTTCAAAGTCACCATCACTACCTCTGTCTCAGGCTCGTATCACATAACACATATATTTTTATACTGCTTTCTATCGGGACTGTTTTTGGGAATAGATCCTTTTGGTTCCTGTCTTTATAAAAGTAGAAGAACTGCTGTAGGCTGAAGCTTTTAGCTCTGGGTTCACTCTGAAGCCTCAAAGATTGGATCTCCGCTGCAGGGATCTCCTCCTGTTACTGTTGTACGTAACCACATCACTGCTACAGCAGGTCCCTGATTGGTTAATGCCCCGCAAATATTCACCAAAGTTTAAATAGTTCAACTTCAGCGAACAGCGCTTTGGATGCAAATTGGCGATGTTTCCTTCATTCGTCAGTTTGCTTCTTCACCTGTTTATGGGACTCGCACGTCAAACGCTCAGTTTGCTTCATTCACACCGTGCTGTTAGCACTGCAGGACTTTTGTTGTGTCTGAACGCGACTTTACTTAGACTTAACATAGAAACTCACACCAGACACCTCATTTGGTGTGAATGTATCATAACTCTGGCCTAGAGTTCTCTTGAGCGGTTCTTAGAAGGGGTACTTAGGAAACTTTTCTAAGAGAACATTCATGAATAAGGCCCAGTGATTCCAGGTTGGTGTGGCCGGTCAACGTTAAGACTTTAATATGCAACAAAAAAACCATGACTCAGAGAAACAGTGACTCCTGTGTTAACTGGAAATGTATTCTCTGTGTACTTTTTTTTTCTTTAAAAAAAACTTTGTCAGTCTTTGTAGGAGTCATATTTGCACCATGACAGATGTGGACAAGACCATGTTATATATTGTAGTTTAACCCTCCTACACCTGTAGGACATTTTTTGATATTTTGCACATGGTTTTTGTGGACAACTTTTGCTGAGTTCGTTCAAATTGTGTAGATTTTGCCTCAGGTGTGTACTTTTGGATGAATTTTCAGAATAAAGAAAACATTTTTATTTATTTCTTTATTCTGAAAATTCATCCAAAAGTACACACAAATTTTATTTATTTATTTGCACAGTGGGTGCACGGTGGCAGAGCGGTTAGCGTTCTCGCCTCCCAGCAAGGAGGTCGTGGGTTCGAGCCCCGGGCGGACCAATACACACCATCACACGAACTCTCTGGGTGGAGTCTGCATGTCCTCCCTGTGTTACCGTGGCTTCTCTCCGGGTTCTCCAACTTCCTCCCACCGTCCAAAGACATGCATGTGTTTGGTGAATAAATTAAATTGGTTTGGTGAATAATCTAAATTGACCCTAGTGAATGAATGTGAGAGTGAATGGTTGTCTGTCTGTGTTTGTCTCTGTGTCAGCCCTGGGACAAGCTGGCCCCTGTCCAGGGTGTACCCCGCCCTCGGCCCAAAGTTACTGGGATAGGCTCCAGTCACCCGCGACCCCTAACGGGAAAAGCGGTAGAAAATGAATGAATGAATGAATATTTGCACAGTAAAAACAATAGCACTAATGAATCAGTTCATGAATACATGTGCAGGAGATTTCCAAAAAAAACCCAAGGAGCTTAAAGAGTGGCAATCTCCGAAGGACAACATATTCTAAAAATATTTAATATTATGGCTATACCATATTAAAAGTTTGATTTGTTCAAGAGTAAATTTTTTAAACTGTTTTGAAGAAAGGTCTAGAAAAGATGCAGGAAGGCTGTTCCATATTTTGGAGGACACTGATCAAGCCTACAAGGAAAATAAAAAACATTTTTTGAACTAAAATGATTTGGGTGTGTTTTAGGGTTGTCATAAACTGGTGTGAAAGTGTTTGCTGAGAAATGAGTTTGTTTGTGTTTGCGTGAGCACAAATCCAAAATGTAGTTCTTACAGAGATGTGCACATCAGGGCAAAGTAGAAAAAGTGGCCAGACTGAGCAGAGCCTTGTTTGTGCTGGATGTTCTCTCGAGGAGCACATGGGATGATACAAATGATCCTAGGGAATAGTGAGTTTATTTGTGTGCATTTATAGGCAAAACATGACATTGGGAAATAAAGCTAACTACAAGAACTGTAGCTTGACATGTACCATCTTTAAAGGACTAAAATTAACATAATCAAAATTAACCCAGGTCTACACTGAGAAACAAGATGGGAGTTAACTAAAAAAAAAAAAACGCATCAGAAAATAAGGACTAAACTATGCTAAAACTAGGAGTACAGGATGATAAAACCTGGACTAAACCTGGACTAAACCTGGACTAAACCTGGACTACACCTGGACTAAACCAGTTGTAAGACAGGAATAAAACTGCCTTTAAATGAAACTAAATCAGGACTTGAATTGAAGAAGACTCCTGAGTTCCACCACCAGAAGAAGTTCATGTACCATCAGCGGTACCCGTACCACAGTCTGAGAACCATTTAACTACAACAACATGTCTGTGACGGTTCTGTTACAACAATAGTTAATAGTTTTTATTTTATTTTATGTTTTATCACCAATCTAACCGTAGAAGTGGAATAATAAAAGCATCATGACTAGTCCAAACCTAAAAACCTAAAAATAAAAAAACAACATAAGCGTGTATTTAAGTTGAAACCTAATTTATTAGTGTTGCATAGAATCTCTACAAATATAAAAAGTAAAAGTGTTTATATTTTGGTAGACATCTCAGCCTCAGGCACAGCCGGTGGTTCTTGGGCTGACGATACAGAGACAGATGGAAATTATTATTATTAGGTATTTGCAAAACAAACAAGAGGCTCACGTCTCTGGGATAAGGCAAGGTTAGGTCAAGGTTTTAGGTTTCTTTATGTGCCTTTAAAACTTAATAAAGTAATCAGTAACCATTTATGGTACTTTTATTATTGAGAATCATGTTTACTCATCTTTAAAAACACTGAGATCTAGATTTTAACTTGGTTTGACTTTCCTTTTAACCATATTATAAGCTATTTATTTTAACACAAAACAAACACCGACAACTGTATTTTGTATAAGGGTTAAGGAAGTTATTCTGCAGTTGTCAAAAACAAAACCATAGATGTGAAAAAACTGTAACGTGCATGCAACATAAATACATTTGAAACATATTTATTGTGGTGAATATAATATTTATCAGACAGTTTACCACACTTTAAAGTACATTTGATTTTGCAACTTTGATACATCCTGAGGACCTGACCTGACAGTGCTGATAATAAAACAACAGTAGAGGAACTCACCAGCACCGGCCTGGACCTGGAGTGAGTTTGAAACTTGGTTGAAGTTCCTTTGAGCAAATTCAGACTGTGTTCTGTAGATTAAGCTGTGATCATGTTGACAGTAAGGCTGCTCCTCTGCCCTCATTCCCTTAAAGATATTAGGGAGGATCTTTATAAATTCATTTTTTGCAATATTTATTAAAACTACCTTCATTGCCCTGTATAAGGCTTATAAATTGGTGCATTAGAAAATATAATAATAATATTAATAAACTGTGGACTCTGTGGGACTTAAAAAAACCTCATCCAATCGTTTTCGTCATGAGTACGTTAACCATTGTTCCACGGACTCGCCATTCATTCCGACTTCCTAGTTTCGGCGATAGTGCGCGTTCTTGTGCCTGTGCATGCGTATACACTATGTTTATGTAGTCCGGCATTAGCGTCGCGTTAGCGGCGTTAACATCGTAGCGGGGACAGCCTGACTTCGAAGAGCACAATGGCTGAGGAAAACCGTGAACCGGGCGGTCACAAAAGGAAAACTGTTTTTGAAGTGAACCAGAGGAGGAGGAGAAAAACTGTAGAAGAGCAGAATAAAACCTGTGTGGTTATTGGCGATTCCTTCAAAGCACGGCGTGCGCTGTAGGAACAGAAAGGGCTTCAGACGATGCACTGGTCGCCAAGTTTCTGCTGGACAGGTAACGTTTATCTTATCGTTTGAAAAAAATGCCTTTTTTCTTTATCTGTTGAACCTTTTCAACTGCACAGCAGCGTCAGTTTGCTAATGCTACCAACAGCAGGAGCATATATTTTTGCTCACATTTAGGGACTGTGCATGTGACTGGGTCTGTGTGGGGAACTAGGTCAAAGGTCGCGCAAACAAACAATGCAGGTCTAGGTTTAGGCGACTCTCTGCTGATGTCGGCTGTAAACAAACACTCGTGTTCCAACGCTCGTGCACGTTGCTGTGGAGGAGTTCCTTGGAAAGGAACAGTGAAGGGCGGGGCCTGACGCATGCGCATTATTCAAAAAAGGACAAACAGTCGCTGGTTTCTCAGCAGTCGAAAAAAATCCTCCGTAATATCTCTAACTTAGATTATCTCTAGAGCACAGTGGTCTGAGCTGTCTATGATATTTTTTTAATAAAGATTTGAATTTGCACAAAAATGTATGTCAAATTTTACAATGCATACAAAAAAATTATAAGATTGTGTAAAAAATTGTGAGATGATTAAACTGGGTACCCACAATGAGGCTGACTGCGGACGGCTTACACAAACCACTGCCACCAAACAACACTAATGCCAAAGCCAAAGCTTTCTGCTGCACGTCTTTGACTGAACACTGCACATCTCCCGTCTCGCTGACGTCTCTTTCAGATGTGCAGAGACACACTTTGATCTAAGCTTTATTTGACTAGCACAGGCCCAAAGTTAATTCCTGCATTTGCATTGTCGCGTTCTTTAGGTGAGAGTTGAGAATAATGAGCGCTAAATGAACAAAAACAAAACACAAGAAGGCACAACGACTTTACACTGGTTAATAGCCGAAGATTTTAACTGACTACTTGTAAGTACATTATATTTACTATATGTTTATGCAAGATAATTATGCATTTTTTAACTTATAATAATTCAACAACACTACATAAAGTTGAGGAATTTAAATTGACAACCTTGTGTACCAGGCCAGAGTCTTTATTTCTTGTATACAGAGTCCTATATATTATCAGAGATATGATTTGACTGTGTGTGTGTCAACATTATTTCTATTTTTGATGGGTTATTTATTTAATTTCATTCATTATATAAAAGAAAACAAAAAGCAGAAATATGTTTGCATGACATGACAAGTTTGAATGAAAAGGAGCAGAGAGAAGATATATAAATATAAGAATAAATCTTATATTTTCTGCCCTTTTTAACAACAAAACATATTTACTTTTCATTTTAGCATCTCAAAATAATTGAATTTAATTTTTAAACTTCATCAAAGTTCAATCGTGTCATTTTAGGAGATACTGAATTTGGTTTTATGGGGACATGGTGAAATAAAAAAAAGTGAGAGACAGAAAATAAAAGCCATAAAGCTGAGAAACTATTCTGAGAAAACAAGGAAAGCTTTGTGAGATCCTGAGAAAAAAAATGGCCTGATCCTTTGAAAGTAGGCTAATGAATTAAAATGATTTGAAAGAACTTTTCCTGTTTTTGACACAGCCCCCGTCCCACTTTAGGTTGTACTGCGCAGCCATTTAGTCCTCTGTCCCTCTGTCTCACTGATTAAGATAATTTCGTCCTTTTTTTTTTTTTTTGCTTGGTGGATCTTAGAAAAAGAGATTCAAGTAAAAAAAAAACATGGTCAGATCAGTTTTCCTTGTGTAAAATGTAGAGTAAATATTTGTGGGCGTCCCATCAGGTTGAATAGATGGTTGTTGTTGTGTTGCTGGCTCCGTGTTTCAGGACAGACCTCTCCTGGAGCTGTGAGCTGTGTTGGTGCTGGATTGTTGTGAGAAAATACAGACTGAGAGCATTGATTTTTTGTCTTTTCCATATATTTTTTGTTTTACAATGAATAAAGTCCCAGTACAAGAGATTAATTTGCAAAATGCGTGTGTTTGGCATAAAACAAACAAACTAAAAAAAAAAAACCAGCACATCAGATGTTTTACAGGCCCTTAACCGAAGCAACTTATATCTCAGTGAGTAAACTGGTAATATAGATTTATAAATCAAAACATTTATTTCTTGAGTTGTCCCAGCTTGTCCCACCAAATTGCACAACTTGTCCCACTTTCTGAGGTGGTCACCCTACCCCGGTCTGTTCTGATGCCCTTTCAGCAGTGGTTTGTGGGTTTTATCATAATAATAATAATAATATTTATTTGTATAGCACCTTTCTTAACATTGTTACAAAGTGCTTTACAGTGCAAAATACATAAAAAACCCATAACAGACCCTTCAAGTAAAAATACAATAAAAAGATAATAAAACAGGAGAAAACTATATAAAAACAGAATTGACAGAACAATAAAAACACAAATCAAACAATAAAACAATAAAATCAGGTAATATCAAATGAAAGGTTTTTAAATGCTTCTTAAAAGTATTGAGACATCTGATGTGCCTGAGTTCTGGGGTGAGCGCGTTCCAGAGGGAGGGAGCCCGAACTGCAAACGCCCTGTCCCCTTTAGTGGCTCGCTGGGTTTTGGGGACGACCAGCAGGGCTCCCTCCCCAGAGCGAAGGGGTCTGGTGGGAGAATAAGGTAAAAGCAGCTCAGATAAATAGTGCTTTAAAAGTCAAAAGTAAAATTTTAAAATCAATACAAAATTTTATGGGGAGCCAGTGCAGGGATTTAAGGACAGGGGTGATGTGTTGAAGTCTGGGTGTGTTTGTGAGGAGTCTGGCAGCTGTATTTTGTATTAATTGTAGGCGGTGGAGAGAGGTTTGTGAGAGGCCAACGTAATCTAACCGTGAGTAAATAAAAGCATAAATAATCTCTAAATCAGAGGGGAATAAAAACAATTTAATTTTAGATATGAGTTTAAGATGATAAAAACAGTCCAAGTCCACGTGTTACAAAAGCTAAACAGACCCTAAAACCAGCAGATATTATGCACAATCTCTTTTTATAATACTCTGCAGCCAGGCAAAAGGTCAAACCTGGAGCACAGAACAGGGCGAGGGGTGGAGGAGGGCGCGGTGAAGTGTCGCCTTATGTTTTAGATCCAGTCACCTGTTCGTGCACCACAGACAGGCAGACTTTGCATTTCCCCAAATCTCCTCACTGAACCGTGCACAGTGGCGTTTGGATCTCACGAGCCTCATTTGAGCTGAGCCAGACCAACGCAGAGAACAGTTTCAGTCATGATCAGTGCACTGAAAAAAAATGATGTGTTGGACCTACATGAATAATATGGTCAACGACTTGCAAACATTTCAATTAATCTAGGATCTAAACAATTCAAATATGTTGCTTTAACAATTGTAGTTATGTTAAAGTAACATAATCATTTTATGTTTTGGTCCACAGCACCATGACTCAGATGAACAGTGTCACACATGACTTCATGTCTTTATAAACAAGAAACATGCAATATTTCCCATCACATACGGGTGCAGTCATTAAAAAAGAACTGAGTTGGCAGTGGCTTTACTGTGCATTATTTGATTACTCATTTTGTTAAACAGTTTGTGTGCTGCAAAGCTTGTATGAGAAAAAAAGTTAAGCAGATAATAAAATCTGTTTAAATTAAATGTCAATTTAACACTAGACTTTTTACTGTGAAGGAAGGGTTCACATACTTTTCCTTGCAACTGTAACATTTTACTGACTTTAGTGTTTCATTACTTTTATTGCAAAAATTAAAAAACTCTATTGTAAGTAGACGTATTGCAGCTGTTACATACAGTTGTAGTGAATTTCTGCTATGTAATGACACCTAATGATGGTTTAAAATTGCCCATATTCAACTTTACTTTGTTCTTTTACACACTTAAAGGAACCATGGACGTTAAAGCCCTTTTAATATTTCTCTTCTATGGTGAGTAGGAATTGTTCTACCTCATTATTTTCATTTGAAACCAAAAACACAGAACTAACCTTGACTCCCTTTCGTCCATAGGGGCTGGAGTAAGTGAGTGCTTTCATGGTGTGATCTTTGAATACCACTTTGTAAACTTGTTAATGTCCTGGGCTGATGCTCGGCAGTACTGCAGAGACAAGTACACCGACCTGGCCACATTCAGGAACATAGAGGAAGTAAACAAAGTGACCTGGCCTAGCGGGTACACCTGGATCGGACTGTTCGATGACCCTGCCTCGTGGCAAAACGCTATGACCACCGACTCTAACTCCTGGAGATGGTCTGCCACTGGGACCGTCAGCACCAGTCGATACCTGAAGTGGAGCATGGGGGAGCCCAACGAATATAACTCAGATGTTTACTGCGTGGTAATGATGAACTCCCTCTGGAACGATGAAATCTGTTCTAACATTCATATTTTTGTTTGTTTTACAGGTAAGATTTTGTAACTTTTCAAAGCCCAGAAGTTGTTGACTCATAAATCTGACAGTGATTCACAAACTGTTCGCAAATATTTGCCTTTTTACATGCCACCATTATTGGACTAAATCAGGACCTAGGTCTAAATTAATGTATAAATTAGGGATTAAAGGAGCTACATTAGACATAATCGACATCTGAGCTTTCTCCCATGTTATGATGTTGTTTCCTCATCAAAAACAGATCCAGAGTCGTGTTGTGCTTCATTCACGCCTGTTTGAGTAATCCTGTATTCTCTTACGCTGAGTTTCTGGGGCCTTTCCAAGAAGCACTGACGCATCAACAATCCCTCCACATACAGGTCTGCGCTCATTCTTTTATCCAAAAAAACATGTACAGCTCCGTTTCCACTTTCCATTAAATAAATTACCCATGTGAATCAGATGGGGAGGAGTTGAAATTAGCGTTTTAACTAGAGCCTGATTGATATACCGGCCGATATAGCCCATTAGGAAATTATAGGTTATCGGCTGAAAACTGGTCGATATCTGCTGATATAAACAGTACTATTTTTACTTTGTGCTGGAATAAGACCCGTTTACTTGCAAATGATGGCCTTCTGCTATTTGTCCAGCAGAGGGCGCGGGTGTTTCCAAGCAGTTTGGCTTTTACTCTGCTGTTCATAGGAAACAGCCCACATCACCCTCTCATGGCCTGAAAAGCTCAAAAAAGCAATACAAATATTTAGCTAATTTCTCTGCCATAAAACCAACCTCATAGGACAAAAAGTCTAAATGCATTTTGTAGTTCTCCCCATGCTCTACCTGCAGAGTAAGTTTAAATGAAATTTAAGTTAAACAAATTTAGTTAAAGCTAAATAAAATAAATATAATACATATAATACATAATAATACTCCCCACAACAATACCCACTACAACCTAAATAACAATCAGCATAAAGAACAATAAGCAGCTTTCTACAACATTTTAAAAGTGGCCTGGGGTGTACATGCCCTATTCATGTAAACAAAGGCGGAAAGAAAAATGCTTTAAAATACTTTTTCCTAATTATAATGTGTCGGCCGATGTATCGGATATTGTTTTCTTTTTTTTTTTTGTTACCTAATATTGGTATCAGCATCGACCTCAAAAAATCCACATCGGTCGGGCTGTAGTTTTAACTGATACTGATATATGACCAAACATTTATGACAATATTGTTCATAATTATTAGAGTGGAATGGTTTATCATGTTTTTACCTTGTATATTTGCAACATGGTGGGATAAGTTTTTTCTCAGGGAGTGCTAACACATTTATTCTGACTTGAATGCTCAAGGTGCTATATAACCGTGGTCAAACTGCAAACTCATTTTTATTGACCAGTATCATGATATATAGATCTTTATATTTTAAACAGAAAAAATGTATTCAGTATATTGCCCAGCCCTAACACCAACCATTCACTTTTCTTTAAGGTTCAGCTCAGCCAGGTTCGAAACAGTTCACTCTGGTGCAAACGTCGATGAGCTGGTGGGACGCTTTGACGTACTGCCGAACTTACTACACAGACCTGGCTATGATCGAAGACGAAACTGAAAACTCTGCCGTGGGCTCTCTGGTGTCCAGTCGCCTGGCGTGGATCGGCCTGTACAGACGGTCCTGGAGGTGGTCCGACGACACTCGCAGCGACTTCAGGATGTGGTCCAGCGGACAGCCAGACTCCCTCAGCCAGACCTGTGCGGGACAGACTGCAGACAACGGATGGCACGACATCCCCTGCACAACCACATTAGCATTCATTTGTCATTCAGGTAAACGACATTCACATACAGATGTATTATTTTAGTTGAACCACACGGGGTCATGAGTCAGCGTACACTTTGTCTCAGTCCAAAGCCTGGATAAATGGAGAGGGTTGCGTCAGGAAGTGCATCAGATCTACAGCAGGTTAAGGAAGTATTGGACATACTACTGTTACAAGTAATTTGCTAGTTTAATTTAAAAAATGTAAGCACTATTTCTGTCCTTAAAAATTTATTTCATTTAAACTTAGTGAAAAGTGTTTATTCAAATAATAAAGAGACCATGAATGAAATTGACCTGACAAAAAATAGGGCTTTGACCTCTGAGTCATGGTTGGACCATGACCAATGTGGACTGGGCTATGTTATATATAGAGTTTTAGTACAGCTGAGCATTTTTTATTGTATTCTTTGGGACGCAACTATAATTTATAACACATTTTTAATTAAAGACGCATTACAACAGTTTATTCCAGTTTGGGAGTGAGCAATTTATCTTATTGCTGTGTTTTCTTTAATACATCAGGTCATGTGTGGCACTGTTCACCTGTGTCATGGTGCTGAGTTCATTTTTACCTGAAACTTTAACACTAAAGAGAGAGTCAATTTATTACTAAATACATAAGGACAATATTTTTGTCAGGTTGATTTCACTCATGGTCTCTGATTCTCTCATCCACAACCTAACCTTATTATCTGAATGAACACTTTTCACTAAGTTTAAATAAAATACATTTTTAAGGCAGAAATAGGACTTTCATTTTTTAAATTAAACTACCAAATTGCTTGTAACATTGAGTTTAAACATGATTTAAAACTCAAAAACTCATAATTGTTTGTGGAAGTAAATTATAGAATGGAGTTACTACAGCTTATTGACTTTTTACAGTGTATCACATATTTTTATCCACAAATACATTTTTGACTTGGCTGGTTTCAGTTAGAGCTCAATGGGACATTCAGAAGTCTAGAAATCTGTGACCAGAGCCATCAGCAGGGTTAAAGCAAAGGTCTTAAGAAAGATCTTTTTACCTTGTTGGTGCCCCTATTTTTCCACTTCTGTATATAGTCTTCACTTTTTGTACGTTGTTTGCGTCTTTTCGCCTTCTCCTCTGGTTCTCCTCTCTCTCTCTCCTGATGGTCCGGGACTCCACTCTGCAGGCCAGTGTTGCCAGATTGGGATACTTTTGCTCTCTCTCGGTGGAAAAAAATAGCGTTGGGCGGGTGTATAATATTTGGGTTATTTTTAGACTTATGGGGCGGGATTTTGAAAATGTAAAACAAACTTATTTTAAAAATATTCTTTAAATTTCCTGATCAATAATTCTCTATATTTGCTGGTTATTGATGAATAAAATTGATTTGTAAAAAAGAAGTAGTAATATAGAAATGACCCAGAGCTAAAAATGTGGCTCACCCCTGTCCCGGAGGATTGCAAGCATGTGAAAGAGCTACTTGTTTTTCTGATTACACTTATTGAGACTGTTTATTACTTTTTCCATTGCCAGTTGTTAAGTTTTGTGTGCTCAGAATATGTTCTTTCATATGTATTACAGTTTTAACATTAAGATTGTAGAATGGTTGTGATTTGGGCGGGTTTTTATTGCGTTGGGCGGGTTTTACGTTATATTTGGGCTGGAAACTGTCAGTCAGATCTGGCAACCCTGCTGCTGGTTGCTGCAGGCTTCATCTCATGCCTGGGTAGCAGCTTTTTGTTTGACCTGCTGTGACCGCCTGTCCTCTTTTTGCTTTTCTTTTGTTTAAAGATTAGTTTGACCACGCACTGTCCTTATATTCTGTTGGACCGACTCACCACAGTCTTTTGTTTTTGTTTTGTTTTTCTTTTCAACTAAACAAAGAAAAACTAAAGTCAGATAATTATAATATATTTTGACTGATAACCCTTGACTTGTGTCCTTCCTAAGTATGTTTCAGCCTTTGGGTTGTAACACACCCATCATGAGATGTTTCTTGTGTGACGTTATCTTTTTATAGGTCACACAAGAGCCAGGACTGCTTTCTGATCACTGAATGATTTCAGATGAAGCCTTTTCGAACCTTCCTTTCTTCATGTGTTCAATACTTTTTCCCCAGTGTCGTTACATTTTATCGCACATAACTAGGGATAGGAATTGATAAGATTTTATCAAAGTCAATACCATTGTCAATTCTGCTTATCAATCCAATTCTTTATCGATTCTCTAATTGATTCCTGATAATTCTTTTGTGGAAATTCATACTGTCTTCTTAAGTAAACTACTGTTCAAAGTTTCTTTTAGTCAGACAGGAGTGTTTGTTTACCTGCTTTACTAGTTTCGGCTACTTCCTGTAGCCTTCGTCAGAAGCGTCATGTGATGTCGCTGTGATGTGTCTTGTAGGCTGCTTATGATGTTTTGTCAGACAGTAGGGAAAGCTTGCGCCCCCTGCTGAAAGCAACAAGTACCATCGCTGGATCAGGGAGGCCACTGAAATTAGGAAACGGGCACCAGGGACTATGAACCGGGACGAGGGAGCCTACACCTTATCCCACACCTGGGATGCGGTCCTGGAGAGGGTGTCAGACAGTAGGGGGCGCAAGCTTTCCCTACTGTCTGACAAAACAACATAAGCAGCCTACAAGACACGTCACAGCGACATCACGTGACGCTTCTGACGAAGGCTAGAGGAAGTAGCCGAAACTAGTAAAGCAGGTAAACAAACACTCCTGTCTGACTAAAAGAAACTTTTGAACAGTGATTCCTGATAAATCTGTGAATAAAAATGAACTAGATTTGTGTACAGTTTATTATGAAGCAGAAATAGAAGCTTTTGCCTATTTTAAACTGGGCTTACTACACAGAAGTAACATGTATCTAATGTACAGCTGTTTAATTACTGGAAATTTATGCTTTTTAAATAAACAGGATTGTGGCTTTAATATTAATTTAGGGGCAGCAGAAGCAGCTTTGCACCAGTTCGTCATTAAAATTATTAAACTAAACAGTAGTCTGTGTTACTGTGACAGTGCAAAGCAGCATGTCCCGTGAGCGCGTGTGCATTAATTAGAGAGAGGAGCGCTATGCTTTGTAGGCTACTCATCGAGGACGACTTTTGCAGTGAAGTGAAAATAAAGAAGTTAGAGGCGCTGCTCGGGCGCGGGGCGGGTCTCGGAGCTAAACCTGCTCACACAAACACAGCTTCCCAAAGCGGCATCAATAAGAAGGATCGTTAACGGCAGAGGCAGACATTTCTGACAAATGAATTTCTGAATGTATTTGTTTTGGTTCATTTGTTTGTAAAGCTTACTTGAGTTGGTACTGATATCAGGTGAAATATTTTTGTCAGAAATATATTTGTTCAGTACTTTATTCAGTATTTTCCCATTGTATGTGCAAATCTCTGCATACAGATGTTTACTGTGGTAACACCGGGAGAAGAGAAAAGCCTAAACCTGCCTTTATTTATGTATTTATTCTTTTGTTTTTATATTTCCCAGCAATGTATGAGAGGAAGACCACAGTGAAGATAGGATTCCAGACTGGGGCAGATCTGTCAGATCCAGGAAACACAGCTCAGATTTTGCAGTGGGTAAGAGTTTCAGTGTCAGGCTACACACGCTAACATTTTTTTTAGGAATCACCCAACATAAACTGCTTTGCTTTTCACCTCAAACAGCAATGTTGGCTCCCTTTAGGATAAATCTTTATGAAGCTAATCCGTCTGGAATGTTCTGTTTGTCTTTTTTAGCTCGCTGAAGAGCTTGAGAGGAAGGGCATCACAGACATACGCCTGAAGTGGACAATAACTCCCAAAAAAGGATAAATATGCATAAATTATAGAAGTACCGGCTACTCACACGACTGCACAGTTCTTCTAGAGTTTCATGGAGGCCGTTGGCACAGTTTGGCTGCCAGGTCTCTGTCAGTCTGCCCCAGATTACCACCGCCAGTGTGAAAAGTGAATGAATAATGATTTTGAGCGTCTAGATCAGCCATTCCCAAAGTCAGGAGTCACGGCGTTCCTTAAATTTACCAAAATCCCACGCAGACCCCCAACAATACAACTTCCCTCAATCCCACATTTTATTTTTCTCCATATATTTCTATAAAAACATTACAAAAGACACTGACTATTGGCTAAAAAGTGGTTTAAAGTTATATTTTTAAAGAAATACACTGTAAAATGCTGCAAAAACTCAATAACTCAAGGCAAAGGATCCCTCAAGATTTTTGGGGCCAACCCAAAATCTCAAGTTTTCCACACTTTCACTTAATTTGATGTCCATACGTCTAAAAACTTTTCTAATTTTTAAGTTTTTCTCTCTATCATTATTTTTTTACTCATCTTACAGCCAACGTACAGAGTTCAGAAAAAGTTATTCTTTTGTTAAATGTAGTATATTTAGTTTTTATTATTATCAATAATCCTTTTTCTGAACAGTGGAGTCAGTTTGCTGTAAGATGAGCTGGAAAAAATAAAGATAGTGAGTAAAACCTAAAATTTCAAGTTTTTAGAGGTATGAACGTTAGATTTGGTGAGTAAAATAATATTAGTTGTTGGAAACGTGAGATTTTGACCTAAACTCAAAAATCTTGAGGGATCCTGTTGCCTTGAGTTTTTGCAGTATTGTCTTTTACAGTGCATTTCAAACTCAATTTCTTTTATCTACTTAATAAAGACAGCCTCTGGGGGCCCCCTGCAGTACCTTTGCAGACTCCCAGGGGGCCCCAGACCCCACTTTAGGAACCGCTGGTCTAGAATAATAATGCATCAGCCTTATATAGCACTTTTCTAGTCAGTCAAAGTTGCTTTCCAATTTGGTGCATTATTCATTCTCTCCTCAGTCAAACTCTGTCGTGGTGACTTCTAGCTGCCCTGGGACAGACTGACGGAAGTGTGGCTGCCATTTTGTGCCTATGGCCTCTCCGACCGCCACAAAACACATTCACACTAACACATTCATACAGGCAAGGTGAGAAAAGCGTATTAAGGGCATAATGGCAGCATGCATTTGCCGATAGCAGGGATTGAACCGCCAACCTTAAACCCTAAAATCAACATTGAGGGTGAGAATTACAGTGAAGCCTGAAATTATTCATACCCCTAGTTACTTTCATTCAACCAACATGCCACTTTATGTTCAAATGTTCAAAAAAACTGCACCAGAAGTCATCTTTAGAGGAGCCTTTATATTTGGGTGACCACATTTTTAGACTCAACAACTAGGACATATTTTATGTCATTTATCACAGGTGTATTTGAACTCACCAAGTGACAAAAAAGCTTCCAAAATACATACATTTTTTGCTAAGTGATTCAACTACATGATGCTAGAACATACAGTGAAGCCCAAAATTATTCATACCCCTGGCAAATTCTGACTTAAAGTTACTTTTATTCAACCAACATGCCACTTTTTGTTCAAATGTTAAAAAAAAAAAAGCTGAGAAATATTTTTTTCCACAATGATACCTCTTGTACATCATCTTATTATCTTTTGGGAGAAGTTTGGTAACTTAAAGTCAGAATTTGCCAGGGGTATGAATAATTTCGGGCTTCACTGTACATAAACACTATTTAAAGATAATTTAACACAAGTGCTTTTATGACTTTTAGGGCTGCAACTAATGATTATTTTGATAATTTATGAATCTGTTGATTATTTTTTACAATTAATTGAATAATAATCAGATAGTGAAGCGCAGGATAAATGCAGGATGAGCTGGATATTTACAAAATTTTAATAAGACAAAATCCCAAGTAGGTTACTTAAACACATAAAAAATTAATTGACATTTTCTTTTGTTTTTGTGGCTTTACTGCTTTGTCTTGGTGATAAAACTTCTTCTCTCAGCACATGGCATGTTTCAAACGCCACGATTACACCCGACAGCAATTAAATGATTTCTAAATTAGTTGATGATTAATTTAACAATTGATTTTAAATGATTAATTTGATTAGTTGTCAAGATCATCTTCCTCCATCACCATGTAAATATTTATATAGCCTATGTGGTTGTTTTTGCACTGTTAATTTTATATTTTTATATTTATAATTTGACATATTTTTGCTTCTTTTAGACTTTTTTTTGTAAGTAAGTTATATTGCACCTTTTGTTTTTGTTGCATGCACACAATTTTCTTGCAGTTTTCCACTTTATTCTGTATTAGGAGCTGAGTGAATTTCTCATCAAAGTTCAATCTTATCTTTGCCATGTAATATTTTTATTTTATCAATGCCTACTTTACTTACATTTACTGTAAAATTGTCAGTCAGGGTCATAACGTGACAATGTATTGGGTAAATTCTGACAATAACACAGAACTACAACATTAAAATCCATGTAATGTGAGACGCCATGTTTTAACTGAGACGCTTGTAACCTGAGCTAACCACAGATTTATTTCCTGACCACATTCTGTACACAAACACAAGGAATGCATTTGTGATTCAAAATATCCTGAGGTTTGGCTGCAAAACCACCAACATTGGAGCATGGCTTTCTGGGTCAACTCTCTTTGTCCCAGCTTGTTTCTGGTTATTTATTGGTATTTGTGACCTTAAAGCCTTATAGTACAAATACTTTTAGTTACGTTCTTGATGCTCCTGACTGCGCTATAGAGTTAAATTGTGTTTTTGTAAGTTTCAGGTGAGTTGTTTTAACATGTCTTTGGTGGTATCAGTGTGGAGTCAGTTTTACAGCGCCACCTAAAGGCTTGGCTGCATAATACAATCAACAGCATTTTGAGTTTTTGTTTGTTTTTTGTTTTTTATCATTGTTCATGAGTAAAGCAGCTTTAAATTAATGTAATGATACTTTTATTACAACTTTTACCTGCTATTTTTTTTATTTCTTGTTTGTGTTTTCAAATGTCAATATTATTATTATCATCACCTTCCTTTCTTACATTTACCATAAAATTGTTTTGATGTGAAAATGCGAATGTCCTTGGTCCATATTTGTGCATAGATATAAAGAACTAGAAAATCTGTTTGAGATTCTGAGTATTACCTTCCTGAGGGTGTAAATGATAGGACCTCTTCAGTTTTGTTGATCGGGTGCCAGAGGTACGCGAGGTCCTGGTCTGGATCCAGCTTAGGCCTGGATCAGTCTTAGTTTAGTTCTGGTTTTAGCCATGGTTTAGTCCTGGTTCAAGTCTTACACAGTAAAAAGTCCAGTGTTAAAGTAACACTGTCAGTGAACATATGGTCCTTATCTGTCCAGTGTTAAATTTACTCTTTACTCTAGTGTTAATATTTCAGTGTTAAAATGAACACAGCACCATGACACTGGTGAACAATGCCACACATGACCTGATGTCTTTAGAGATAAAAAGCACAGTGTTCTAATGCATTTCAGATAAACAACTGGGGAATGTCAGTTTCAGATGCCATTCATCATCATTCCTACAAAGTTTCAAGAGATTGCTAAATGGTCAGGCAACTGTAACCTGTAATCTTGCTGAGTTGACAGCAGTCCTGTGTACTCTTACCTTTCAGATATTTCTTTTAATGGAATATATATAGTGGGTACGGTAAGTATTCAGACCCTCTTAAATTTTTCACTGTTATATTGCAGCCGTTTGCTAAAATCATTTAAGTTCATTTTCTTTCCCTCATTAATGTACACACAGCACCCCATATTGACAGAGAAACACAAAATTGTAGACATTTTTACAGAATTATTAAAAAAGCAAACCTGAAATATCACACAGCCATAAGTATTCAGACCCTTTGCTGTGACCCTCATATATTTAACTCAGGTGCTGTCCATTTCTTCTGATCATCCTTGAGATGGTTCTACGCCTTCAGTGGAAGTCCAGCTGTGTTTGATTAAACTGATTGGACTTGATTAGGGCCACACGCCTGTCTATATAAGAGCTTACAGCTCACAGTGCAGGTCAGAGCAAATGAGAATCATGAGGTCAAAGGAACTGCCTGAAGAGCTCAGAGACAGAATTGTGGCAGGGCACAGATCTGGCCATGGTTACAAAAAGATTTTCTGCTGCACTTAAGGTTCCTAAGAGCACAGTGGCCTCCGTAATCCTTAAATGAAAGACGTTTGGGACGAACAGAACCCTTCCTAGAGCTGGCCGTCTGCCAAACTGAGCAATCGGGGGAGAAGAGCCCAAAGATCACTGTGGCTGAGCTCCAGAGATGCAGTTGGGAGATGGGAGACAGTTCTGGAAAGTCAACCATCACTGCAGCCCTCCACCAGTCGGGGCTTCAGTGCAAGACACATGAAAGCCCGCATGGAGTTTGCTAAAAAAACACCTGAAGGACTCCAAAATGGTGAGCAATAAGATTCTCTGGTCTGATGAGACCAAGATAGAACTTTTTGGCCTTAATTCTAAGCGGTATGTGTGGAGAAAACCAGGCACTGCTCATCACCGTCCACTACAGTCCCAACAGTGAAGCCTGGTGGTGGCAGCATTCAGGCTGTGGGGTGTTTTTCAGCTGCAGGGACAGGACGACTGGTTGCAATCAAAGGAAAGATGAATACGGCCAAGTACAGGGATATCCGGGACGAAAACCTTCTCCAGAGTGCTCAGGACCTCAGACTGGGCTGAAAGTTCACCTTCCAACAAGACAATGACCCTAAGCACACAGCTAAAATAACAAGCCCTGACTTAAACCCAACTGAGCTTCTCTGAAGAGACCTGAAAATGGCTGTCCACCAACGTTCACCATCCAACCTGACAGAACTGGAGAGAATCTGCAAGGAGGAACGGCAAAAACTTGTTGAATCATTCCCAAAAAGACTCATGGCTGTATTAGCTATACAATACTGAGCAAAGGGTCTGAATACTTATGGTTGTGTGATATTTCAGTTTTTCTTTTTTAATAATTCTGCAAAAATGTCTACAATTTTGTGTTTCTCTGTCAATATGGGGTGCTGTGTGTACATTAATGAGGAA
Organism: Bostrychus sinensis; assembly: GCA_020698575.1. Lineage (NCBI taxonomy): Eukaryota > Metazoa > Chordata > Actinopteri > Gobiiformes > Eleotridae > Bostrychus > Bostrychus sinensis. The sequence continues at coordinate 5,813,642 of CM036250.1, forward strand.
AAAAATTAACTTAAGTGATTTTGGCAAATGGCTGCAATATAACAAAGAGTGAAAAATTTAAGGGGGTCTGAATACTTTCCGTACCCACTGTACATGTCTCCTTCTTTATTATTAAATAGGGACAAAACACATTAATGAACATATACAAGATATGTAAATATGTCCTCAGATTGTAGCCCAAGGCTAATTTCCATCTGCTGTCCCTAGACAGATTGATGTAATCATAAAACTAATACACACAGTAAAAACAATACACCTAGACAGACAATACAATACAAACAGAGTGACATAAAGAAATGGTCAGTCGCAAGATCACAGACTTAGCCAAACTAAAGGGAGTTGGATTATTTGATCAAAATTGCACGCTGCCCTGTTTAGTTAAGGTGCCAGTGTATAAGTATTGCACCCAGCCCATTGCTAAAATTATTATAGAACATTGCACAACCCTAAAGAGATAAAGTGCAAGATGAAATTGCTAAATAACCTGGCTTATAAAGTGCTATTCTACAATGTATTGCATGTGCCCTCAAAGGTAATATTCATTTATATATTGCATATTGCCCGTAAGTAAAGTATTAATAAATAATTTATTAATTAATAGTATATTGCACATTGCCCATTGCACATTATAAACTATTGTACATGATCACACACCTGTGTTGACCTGAGCCATGTCTTTAAATGGCCTTTAAAAGCAGTGAAACTGGGGGAGTCTCTAACATGTAAAGATGATCTTACCATAGAACAAGTTCAACATATGACTTTTGAGATCCACGTTTGCCAGTTCCTCCCAAGACCCAAATATTACAGTTTTCACATCAAAAAGAGGTTGTTTTGTGTTGGATCACGCAAAAAGGACGCATAAAAAATACTAAAGACAGAATTATAAAGAATACATTTGCCGATAGCTACTGTGTCCCAGATGTCACAGGGAGATGTGAGACATTTAGCACTTCATAAACTTTGACTGCCATTAGGAAACTCAAATCAGTAGTAAAATCTGTCTGTCCCGAGACTGTTAAACCTTTGTTTGTCTGTGGCCATCAGGATGTGACCCATGTAAATATCAAATTCAAATACAGTTTTAGCACTTTCAGGTTTTAGTCACACAAGTATGACACCACAGGGCTGGGAGGCGTTCTGACGATTTACCTCTAGCTCTAAAAGTTTGTTTCATTAAATGCTAATAAACGCAGCTCACTGACAATTCTGCCTAAAAACACTGCCATGAACAAAGAATGGGAGTAAACATTCTGCCTGTTAAGTTTGTGGAAAAGTAGAATAATAAGGTGATGACAAGCCACTAACACACACCATCAAACTCCTGTCCCCTCTCGGCACAGACGCAAAATGAGTCCAGAGTTGTGCTTCCTGGTCAATAAAACTGGTACCTCACAACCACACAACACAGCAGTTGTATCGTCAGGTGATTTCTCTTAAAGTGATACACGCGCCGACACAGGAGGTGTTTCCCAGTTGCCAGGATCCTTTGCGACTGGACCCATTCGTCATCAGCGCCTCGCCAAGTGGTGTTCCCCCGTCGCCTTTGATGCTCGTCTCTTCTGTTTGGCTAAAGTACGATTGAAGGTGTCCTGGCCTCGCTACAAATTGCCCACAATGCACTGCCATTACTTTCCAATCATGAAAAGGTTGGATTTTAAGGAGCCGTTTAGACGACAAGTGCGTTTTGCCGAATTCGCAAATGTTTGATTGCAGTTTGGCCTTTCGTTTACACAAGGATGGGGTTTTTGTTTTCTAAATCCGCAATCTTTTGAAAACACTGAAGAGGTGTTTGGTCTCACAGCAGGGAGCCACTCGGAGCTGCTCCGTAAACATCATACACACTGAAAACGATGACCTCCAGCTGCAATCTAAACAACAATTGGCTGTCCGCTGGTCACAGGTCAAAATACGAGGCTTTTATGCCTTTATATCTTCATATTTAGTCCAGTAACTGTGAGTAAGAGCTGTACAAGTGCTTACTTTTACTGAAGACTTTATGAGAATGGCTACAGAAAACCACAAGGTCCTAAAGTAGTTGGGTAGTTGCAGACAGAACAATGATTTCATCTGCTGTTTACTAACTTTTACAGGGCCCACAACACTGTTTGCTGGACAAATATGTGTATTTGTTATCTTTCTTCACACTTCAGCGTTTTCGTGTAAATGCGAACTATTGTCATGTTAAAAGAAGAAAATCTGAAATGCATTATTAACTTGCTGGTCTCGCCACAAAAAACATTTATCTTGTCCACCCTCCCCTGAAAGCACAAGGGCACACACTGTTCTTATCTGACAAGAGTGTCTTCTTTGCTTTGTAAATGCACATTTAAATCTTCATTTTCATGTCAATGCCAGAACGAGACACTATAAGATATATACGTTTCAGTTCAAAGAGCCATTGCACACAGTATATTTCATAGAAGCCGGAGCTATACTGTGAGTATGTGAGCAAGTTTCACATCTTCATAGAGCTCACAACATTTCATTTTATGTTGTTTTATTCTGTAAACACATTTGTTTGCAGGGAGAACCAGACATGACCCTCCTATTGCTGCTGCTCTATGGTAAGTTTGGCTCAGATTGGATTAAAACTTGTTTGGGTAGTGTTTTTCTTTTAAAATGTTTAGTCTGGTTTGTTCTTGGGTTAATCCTGGTTTAGACCCAGTTTATGCATCTGTTAGAATTAGTTTAGTTCTGGTTTAGTCCTGGATTCGTCTTGGGCTGATCTTGTTTTTGTACTGATTCAGTCACTGCATTAAGCCATTATTCCCTATAGGTCTCTGCATCATTTCATGTGTTCATGGTTGGGAGTACCACCACATTGACCTGAAAGTGACCTGGACTGAAGCCCAAGAATACTGCAGAGTGTACCACACAGACCTGGCCACTGTCACCAGTATGGAGGACGTAAACAACTTACCCAGACCCAGCACAACGAATGATTACATCTGGATGGGACTGTTCGATGACCCTGCTTCATGGAAAGGAGTGATGGGCTCTGACTCTAACTCCTGGAAATGGTCTGCCACTGGGACCACCAACCCTGGAGGTTACCAGAACTGGCTTCCAAATGAGCCGAATTATCTCAGTGGAAAACAACAATGTGTAACAATTACTGCTGGGACATGGATTGACCATTACTGCTACTACAAGTATTACTTTGTATGCTATGCAGGTAGGTAAACCAATGTCTAACTAAAGCAGTATTGTGTTTAATAAAAACAGTTTAAGGGCCAAAATGATAGTTACACTGAAAACATTTAGACTCTGGAGCGTCATAAAGTAAAAAAAAAAAAAAAAAAAAAAAAAAGATTGCCAGAACAGAGAGAAGAAAATGGGAGAGAAAACTTAAACAAAAAAAAAAAAAATTGCCCTTGAATTTCAGGGGTCATTAGTGGGAGAAAAAATAATTTTGTACTTGGAAAACCAAGTGGGGCACCCAAAAAAAAATAAAAATAAAATAAAATAAAATAAAAATTGTGCTTGCCCTTCAGGACTTCTGTATTTTAGCCCTGGCTTCAAGCTAAAATTCTGTTTGCTTGACTTGTGACTGTAAGACATTTTGAAGTGAAATATACATACAACAACTACTGGTAAATTTATACAATGTTATTTAATTTCAAGAGTCTGTTTTGTATTTTTACAGGTTCAACAATAAAAACATTTTATTTCATTAATCATACTCCATCTACCTGGAATGAGGCGCTGGCATACTGCAGATCCAACTACAAAGACCTGGCGATGATCGAAAGTGCTGCTGAAAACGACCAGGTTTCTTCACTTACTCAATCATACAGATCCTATTACATTTGGATCGGCCTGTACAGACAGCCCTGGAGATGGTCCGACAACACCGACAGTGCCTTCACAAACTGGCAGAGTGGGCATCCCGATAACTATAATGCCACAGAGCACTGTGGAGTGGTGAAGTCGGATGGTACTTGGGACGACAGGAGCTGTGACACGACCCATAGCTTCAACTGTCATGGAGGTAAACTTTCACTTCAAGCACGATCCTAGAAAATATCTGTCTCTCTATCATCTTTCAAGGGATATATTATGCTTTTATTTATATTTTTAAACCAATCTTAGAACAGCAGCACATTTTACAACCTTTAAAAACATTTTGCAACTAAAAGAACAACTTATGCAACTAATTACTTTACTACTGCCATAAAGAAACAAGTGAAGAGGCCAGCAGAGGGCAGTAGAGAGCAGGGCTGTTACTATTTTGAACAGAACCATAGAAAAACAGTTTTTTATTTCCTTAAACTTTTTGTCTGATGCCATTTAAATGAGAGCAGACTGGATGTAGAGGGCTTGTTGTTGATTGGTCAGTGCTTCCTGGAGTGGGCGGGGTTTCGTGGGAGAGGCAGAGGTTCATGTAACTGAGTGTTCTAAGCCCTCAGAAAGGCCATGCCAAAGAATACAGGATTACTTAAATAGTGATTTTATCTTAAGCATGGGGTGACAGTGGAGGGTTGGCGGTTCTGTTGTTTTGTCCATGGGCAAGACACTTCACCCATATTGTTACTCCTGTCACAGTATGGGGCTGGATTTGAAAGAAACATCCAGGGTAAAAAGCTGACAAATCACCGTGTGACTACTTTGCTGTGGCGTCCCCTAATTGAAAAATGGAGCAGTCAAAATGTTAAAAAAAAACAAACTAAAACTAAACAATCTTAAGCATGATTATACTGGGACTGGGACTTATGTACCAGCATCTGCTGCACCTGTACCACTGACAATTTAAAATGTAAACATTACCGCTAACAACTTGAGGATGAAGAATATAAAGGATTTAGCGATTAGGAGTGAGATTGTGAGTTTAGTGAACTTGTTATATTATGTTCTTTATGCTATATGTAGCATGTATTAACCAATTAGTTGATATTAATGTGCCATTAATATAATAGCAAGTTGCTGGGGGTGAGTAATCAATAAAGACAAAGACTGTGAATATGATTGGGTGACTGGTACCATATATTGTAAAGTGGGAAAAGTGAAACAAATTAAATAGTCAGTACGTCCTTAACCAACTGACAAAGAGCTCACATAAAGAGCTTAGAGTTTATGAAATGTCCATCGGAAATGTCCATCAAAATTGTGCATACGACCCCGTATGCACAATTTTGATGTGTGTGTGTTTGTGTGTGTGTGTGTGTGTGCGTGTGTGTGTATATGTCAGTTTGGTGTAAAGAGATGGTGGGGGTAATGCACGGCTGTAACAGCCTCCTACCAGACCGTAGGATTAAGTTGTTTGGAGAAATGTAGGTCTTCAGGCTCCCAGCCTAGTTTTACTGTAGCTAGCAATCATTTACACCCAAACAAGGGCACCTGGCCTGGCAAAGATTTCCAGCTCTACTCCAGAGTGACTTATAGTCCGGAAAATACTCCTCACAGTATGCAGCTGGTTGTGGCAGGAAGGGCATTCACTATAAAAACTTGCCAAATCGACTGGTTGGCTGTGGTAACCCACTAAGGCAGCAGCAAAAAGACCAAAAAATAAATAAATTTAAACCAAACAGTAATAATGTTTTAACTTAAAGACATTCATTAATCTGTATTTGGTGAAATAACCCCGATCTGTAACCACAGCCTTTTTTGCTCTCTGCCAGTTTTTCACACTGCTGTTGGGTAACTTTAAACCACTACAGCTTTTCCTGATGGTTTGTGAGCTCATAAAGCAAAGTGAGGTGAACGAAAGAGTTTAACAGACACTGGCCTGGAATGGTGGTCAGACTCAGAGAGAGGCTGAGAGAAGAAGTGACTGCAATCAACTTTATTTCCAGAGCTGTGTTTCTTAGCTTTAGTCATACTTTCATTCTTTATTTATTGTCTTCATACAGCCTTTAGAGTGAAGAGAACGACCCTGAGCGTAACACTCTCCTCTGACGCTGACCTGGCTGTCCCAACTATGAACAGGCAGATTGTCCAACAGGTAAATCTAAGAGGCACGTTTCTTTTGTCCAGTTGCAGTTATTCACATATTGATTTGACATAGATTTCATTGGTTGCCCTTCCTGATGCAACCCTCGCCATTTATCCAGGCTTGGGAATGTGTCAATAAGCCCAGTGACTTGTGACCCTTTTTGGCTGGATTATGTGTCTATAGAGCGGCCTCATTCATGAAAGTTCTGTTAGAAAGGTTTCCTAAGTACCCCTTCTGAGAATTTATAGAGCCATGGCAGGGGGCTACAGTTCAGGCCAGAGTACTACAGTAGTGTACACAGAGTACTACAGTAGTGTACACAGAGTACTACAGTAGTGTACACAGAGTACTACAGTAGTGTACACAGAGGGGACCGGGGCAGAGACTGAGACTGAGGCTGTGGTCAATGCGGTGGTCTGAAGTCTGTTTTAGGGTTAAATCTGGGCTGTATCACCAATGTTTTTCTTTTAAATAATGTTATTTTAATAAAGAATAATACAGAAAAATAAAATTGTAATCTACAATCAGACTGAAATTATTATTGTCTTGTTTCATTGGGGTGTGATAAAATAATAAAACTGCTGAATTTCTGTGCATAAGAGTCTTCAGACCTGTTCTTAGATTTGTTCTTCTAGAAGAACCCTTAAGATTAAATTGGTGAATGCCAAAAATCCTCCTAAGAAGGGCAAGGACAAATTTGCTCATAAGAAGGGTTCATGAATGAGGCCCATTAATCTCACACTATCACAGGTTGGCAGTTCAAATTATTATTATTATTATTATTATTATTATTATTATTATTATTATTATTCAGGTATGTGTAAAACTTCTTAGTGAAAGTAGATTACTGTTAAAACTCTAATGCCTTTGGGGATTCCTCTGTTCTCCAAGTGTTCCTTATAATCATATTATTTCTTTTAGGTTGCTGAAAGGCTCATTCAAATGAAACACACACATGTGGATTGGAAGATTGCACCCAAAAAGGAGAACGTGGGAAATAAATAGTTTTTAGATAGATAATCGACTGCACAATATTATAGTCCATACATAACATGAACTTAGTAAATGTTTAGTATTTCCAGGATTTCTTTATGTTGGGATTGCAACTATTAACACAAAATATACACAAGTATAGTGGTGTTTTGTAGCAAGTGATTATTGTTGAGTTTGGTTGTGTAAGCAGTTGTAGTATAATCTGTTTTACACAATATACTGTTGATATATCTTACTAAGAACTTGTATGTTCATTAGTTATAGTCAAGGAGCTGCTCAGTTTGTTGTTTCTTTAAAACGTGTCCCTTTTTAAACCATGTAAAGAATGCATTTGGACACTGTGTAGAACAATTACAGTGAAACAATAATACAAAGTATGTAAGCACAGTAAAAGCCAAAATAGTAGTAGAAACGTGAAAAAATATAAAAATAAAAGAAATAAATACAAACGCTTTTATACAGCACGGCACATGGCAACAGTGATGATGCTTGTGGATCACTGACTTTTCTGAATTGGCGTCACGAACAGGAGGCTTTCCAGATCCCAATAATTTGACTGAAAACTGTTCTGTGTAGAGTCCTAGTTCAAACTGGGGATACCATTTGGTGTGACATGAAATTTTGTTGTTTCATCTAAATTAATTTCTCAGAGCCAGCTTTAACAACCACTGTTTTTTAGCATTGTTACAGTTATTGGCAAATATTTGTGCATTTGTATGTTATTTTTACAGTAAAACAAACTCTGTTATGGGCTCATGAACTGAAATGACTTTTTGTTTGAAGTAGTTTGCATAGTTAAATATATTTTGTTTTCAATGTCTGTAGAAGAACAGATTTATTATTATTATTATTATTATTATTATTATTATTATTATTATTATTATTATTATTTATTACTCTTAGAAGCAGATCTGTCATCAAACAAAGTCTAAACTGCACCTAACTCCATTTCTGGAAAGATCCTGAGATACCTGGACAGTGAGAACATAGGACTGTTTGTCTGCCCCATGACTAACATGAGGCTTTCCAGCCTCACCAAAAGTTTCATTACTCAAATTTAGTTTAAACAGTTTAAAATACTGCCATCTGCTGTCCAAATATAGATATCACAGGTAATGCCATATTGTTACCATGACCTGAGCAGAAATGTATGTAAGGCTTTTGTAAATTATATGCAGTGAAGTGACAATAAACAATGGATATTTCTATACTATGTGCATGTATAAGTAAACACACACAAAGAAAGGAATTCACTTTTTTTTTTTAAACAACACACTAAAACCTTAATATGAGTGGCCAACTCAAAATACAGCCATACAGGAGAGAACCTCCCTTTTCCTGCTGGCTCCAGTGAAAAAGGGGCTCAGTGGTGTCTACAGTGTGACTGCAGAGAAAAGGACACACAAATCTGGAGTGTTTCATATACAAATGGACACACACACACACACACACACGCATACACACACACACACACACGCATATACACACACACACACACACACACACACACACACACACACACACACACACACACACACACACACACACACACACACACACACACACACAGGTGTAAATGAGGCTACAATGAGGAAAATAATTCACTGACACCACACTGCAAACGCCCAAAAACCTCACAGTGTGGAGCTTAACAGAGACATCTGGTGGATTTAAAATATCAGTGCAACCAACCTGGATAAAAAGTGTGCACACAGACTGATCTAGGTTCATTCACTGGGACAGGGGGACACCATCTATCTGATAATAAAGAGAGTCTTGCAACAGTGAAAGACCAATTCTCCTGCTCTTTTAAAAAACTAGTTCTCAAGGCACAGATGAGGTGGGAGCACATAAACATTTTAGAGCGAGTTTGTAGAGTGCAGACAGGTGTGTTTTTGGTTCTTTCCATACATTATTACTAGAAGTCCACACATCAGACAGACAGACTGGCTGCAGCTATACTTTTTTTTCTTGATATTGTCTCGTTCCTCCTCATATTTCTGGCTCTCCATGTTGTTGAGAGCCTACAATTAGAAACCACAAGTACAGGGTCATGTTAGCAAAATGGTTATGTATACTTTACATTTCTTTTCATTCCTAATGATATATGAGGCTCAAGGACCTGAAGCAGCTCTCTATAGCATTTATTTACTCTCAAACTGATTTCCATGTGTGCAAAAACGATTTGTTTGTAACTTTGCCTAGTCACACATGCACATTTTCAATTTGTGTGTAACTTAGTGTTGTCATGTTCACCTGTTCGCTTTTACCCATACAGATTATTAAATATATGTGCACAGATTGTATTATACACACAAAGCAGCTCTCTCACACAGAACTGTTTTTACACGTGTAACCCCCTGGGTTATTCTTATCTGTGCACATATAACCCTTACATTACTCTAAATACAATGCATTGTAACTTCTTCATTTATTTACTTCACTAATGTTCTGCTACCTTACTGTTTTTCTGTTAGTGTTCACACTTTGCGCTACACTTGTTTATATCTCAATCATAAGCTTTACACAATGTAATAGTCTTACTAACTTGTAATGTTCTCTAAAATCCTTGGTGACATTGAAATACACACTAAACTAAGTGATTCTCGCTATAATTCTTATTTAATAATGTCAGTAAATGCGTCATGTAGTTGTGTGATTTACTGCCTTACTGGTCAGTCAAGGTCAATATCAACTTTGTGCTGTTTTGGTTGGCTCTGATTGGTTGGGGGCCGGAGTTGTACGGTGGTGTATGTGCTTCGCCCGGACTTAGCGCCTTTGGCTAGCGGCCGTCCACGGCGCAAGCGGGACTCGCTGTTTTTCCTGGATTTCACCTTGGACTATGCTAAGCTAACTGGCTAATACCTTCCAGACCTCTTTGGATTATTTTTTCGTGCCTTGGAGTCCAAGTGCTGGAGCACCCACACCGTCCTTTGGCTGGGGACTGTCAGAGCAGTCACTCACCACGAGCCGCTTTGCGTGGCGTGCTGCTGGCCGCCATTTTAGAGCTTCTCCGTGCTTTCCATGACTTTGCTAAGAATACACTATCAGGCCTGCAACGTTAAACAAGACTGAAGGTGTACAAAAGGCCCCAAGTTAGGTGTTTTATATCGGTGTTTTATATTGTAGTTTTGTCATTTCCTGAGTAGCGCTCACTTTTCCCATTCTCCTGTTATCCCTGAAGTAGCATTACGTACATATTACATGGAGCCTACCCCAGTAGGGGAGGCAAGAACGCTAACCACTCTGCCATCGTGCACCCTATTTATATTTTTGAAAATATTGAATTTCTCTACATGCATGCATTTTGTCCACTTCCAAGAGAGAGATTTCTGCAAATAAAAGCAAAACATTTTATGTCAAAACTCTAGCCATATTAAAATGAATGTATTGAATGTGCAGCTTTCAGATAGAACTGGTTGCTTGTAGACACTGTACCTTCTGATAAACTACCGTTTTTGCCTTATTTTGCATAAATTTCCTATTTTGACCCAATACTGTTTCTTGGAAACTATAGCCAATCTGCACTTCTCACTTACTTTTTCTTTATTAGTGACCTAATCCAAGAAAAATGTCACTACTTTTGTTCTGGAAGCATTTTGCTGTAGAGCAGTGTTATTTCTCTTTCTGTATTGTAGAACCACACATAGACACATACATGCCTATACCTACATACTACAACTCATCTATATTTGGACTTGTATACGTATTGGGACACACTTGCACCTGTGTGTAAACCTGTTTTAACATCATCTGTAATTCAGTGGCAACATACAAGACTAGTGAAGCCTCTCTCTGTCTCTGCTCCCATTATTTACCATTGCTGTGTGACATCAACTCAAAATAAGTCAAATACACCTCATGCTTGTACATCCGGGCCTCAAAGCAGGGTTCTGGCCGACACTCCAGGTTGAAGGTGGGATTAAATACGTCTCGTGCCTTACAGTCCACATATACGAGCTATATGAGCTATCTCCCCTACAGAAGCACTAGTCCGTTACCGAGAAGGGACAAAAACACCAAAGCAGTTCGCCACTGCTCAGTTTTATGTGCTGGCGGTTTTTGTATTGTATGCTGTTTGTTCTTGTTACTTGTACTTGTACTTGTTAGGTACCCCCTGTCATTGTTGGTTGCTATTTTGCTACTGCTATCGGTTAATGCCAGGTGATGTCACACGTGTGTACTTTGGGTCATTGTGGTCATTTTGGGAAGCAAGTGACAGTTTTTCCTGCGCTATAAGGGACAAAGACTGTCAATGGTCTCAGCTCTGAAAGCTCCAAAATCTCCCTCAATCAGTCTCTAAACTCACAGTAACTTTTTGCAGCCTTTGTATTGAATGGTTTGGACACTGACGCTATTTTTCCAATGCTCTTAATCACGTGATGTTGGCGTATTTGTAGGTAAAAAAAAGTTTAATAAACTCTAGTATGGGCTTCTGTAATAAACAGATGCTGTTTGACTAGGCTATTTATATATATGCTAAAAACATTGTGTTATATTAATAAATACTTCACACGATCAAAACCCTTTAACACATAGGCTTACTTTAGGCCCCCTGGATTTTTTTGTTTTTTTGCCTGTAAAATTGTCATAAAATGTGATATGAGTAATAACTTGGCTTCTTCTTTTTCAGAACAACTTCAGCTTTCAATATCTGGCAGTTCTTTATGCCTTAATGTGTGTTTTGACATGGTATAAACAGTTTATAATAAAAAAAAACACAAAAAACTGATGTTTTAAAGGTTTTTTGCCAGCAACACCAGTCTGTTTACATGATCTTGCTTAAGTGATGATGATGGAGTATAGTAGGAGTATAGTATAATAGGAGTTAGTTCACCTTTTTATTGTCCTAAACTAATGCAGAAACAGTATCCACAACCCAAAGCACGCCTTGCACACAGTGTGTCTTGGCTCAGTGTCTTTCTCTTCAAACCCAAACCCCCAATTCACACCAAAGCAGCAGCAGCGCGTAACAGCAGCGTCACGTCAGACGCGAGTAAATTGCTTTCTGTTTTATTCAATCTGACAGTTCACACCGGGGACCTCATACGTGCGTCTTACGACCGACGCCGCGATGCTACTCCAAATTAGGTTGGAGTTCTATTTTTCCAGCGTCTCCGCGTCGACCGGCAGTGCTACAGCCAGAGAAACACAGGAAATAAGCACCAAGTATCAAAATAAACTTCCGCTACACTTTCAAAACAAAGGTTTTCTAAATGTATGACTGACATAAACATCGCACACCGCACCAAGGACTTCAGTGAATGTTGCACCATGGACGACGAGAAATTCTTGAGGTGGAGAACTTTAACTTACTTTAAGACACAAAAAGATTGTAATTCTACTTCTAGCACAAGAGTAGTACTGTTGTCTGATCACCAAGCGAGCTCAAAAAAAAAAAAAAAGCATAATTGGTCACGTACTATAGATAAAAGTACATTTTATTCAAACAAAAATAGTTTGGTATAAATCAGTTTGTAATATTTCTGCTTAACCATCTGAAGAAGCAAGAATATCCACCAAATATAGGAATGAAGTTGGTAAAACAGGGAGCAGATCCACAGACGGCGCCGGTTCAAACGCAGCTCTGATGCTTTCGGTGTGAATTGACGATTTTGAAAAGACGTGCATAAAACGATCTGCTGCTGCAACGCCCTCGTGACATTTTCGGTGTGAATTTGGGGAAAGTGCTTACAAACAACATCTTTCCACATTTAGCCTAGCTTGTAGCTATCAGAGTGCAAGCTTTGAGAAGTGAGGGGCGGAGCGTGAGCGCGCATTCAAAACACACTTCAAAGTTAGTGTTATTAATTGTTTTATCTCGATTACATTATTTTTGTAATCGTAGGGTGTAATAATCGAAATTGCAATCAAAATTCGATTCATTGCACAGCCCTACCTCTTGGTGACTTTTTTGTCAGTGCATTCACCTCAGTGGATGGAACTCCCACTCCCCCTCTGCTATAGGTCCCACAAGTCCCAAATGCCTGAACAGGAGGAGACCTGTGTAGAAGTTGTCACAATATTTTATATACCCAGACCCAAGGAACTCTTTGTTAACCAGGGTTGTGGCAACATCAAATGACAGCCCATTTCTTGATGGTGATTCTGATTTTGTTGTGTAAAGTTTGAAGTCCACAGTGTAACCATTCACATCAGCAAAACAAAAAACTTGAGCCCCCATTTTCTGGGTTTGTCCTTCAAATATTGCTTGAAGGACAACCTTGCTTTAGTAGCAACCATCCTCTCATCCACGGAGATGTGCTGCTTGGGATGGTACAGGGACATGCAGCGGATCCTCATCATCTCCATCAGAGGTCAGACACGGTGGAGACAGTCAAAGTCCTCTGTTTCTCTTCTTGCTTCATTCAGACAATCCTCATCTGGATCACTCATGTGAATGTTTGATGAAATAGCAAAGAATCTGTCCCTAGGCATGACAGTGGGGGGAAAAGGTACATGAAAGATTGTCTTCGTCCTCCAGAAATCAGACATCTTTGGTAATTTCATTACTGCCATGTAGATCAGAATTCCCAGATATTTGCTTATTTCTTCTGGTGTGACATCCATCCAGGCAAACGTCTTCCTCCTCTGAAGATTCTTTGCAGCATTTTTGTTGGTGTTAGCAGTCAGAAGTCTAAGGACTTCAGGGTCAAAAAAAATTGAGAAAATGTCACCTGGTGACAGATTTCCTATGTTTAGTGGTGGCTGCACACCAGGGGCTCTCTTCGGGATGAATTTGGGCAGCTGAGGCACTATATTTGGATCAGCCTCAGTTTTCAAGCCATCTGCCGTATGACGTAGTGGTGAACGGCTGCGCACAGCTTATCCAGCAGCTCCTTTACTCTGACCACGGACCCAACTACAGCCTCAACAATGACCTGGCCTGGGACTGCCCTCCTCAGCAGACAGCACCCTAAAAATAAAGCAACCATAAAACAAATTAAAGCCGCAAGCGGCATTGATAGGCCCTCGCCGGCCGCAACCAGAGCTGGAGCAGAGGAGAAACCATTTAGCAAAATTTTAAGTCGGTGCCTTTTGATAAAAAAAAAAAAAACTGCCAAAAGCGTCCTAATACTCCATAGCATAGACTTGGGTACCATTTGAAATTTTGATCAGGATGACATAAAGAATGTTTGTTCCTAATTTGAGAAAATGTAGTTGAAGTATTATTTTTTTCTGTCCATAGAGATTTTTTTTGTAATCCCGTTGGAATAAAATGGCAGGTTTCAGTTATCGCCATGACAACACAGTATAAAATATGACATGGGTCTTAATGGCTTTTGTGATAGGTGTCACATAAAGTATTGATCTGCCAAGTTTCGTAAATTTTTAAAATATAATAATTATATATGACCATATAAATATTTGTCTCATTCTGTAGGGGGCGCTATCGCGCCAAATTTCATTCTTTCTTATTTAATGGGTTTAGGCTTGGAGGATTTATGAGTGTTTAAAATTTGAGGCAAGTGGGAGTTAATATGTACGAATTGTAGCAAATTGCATGTATGGAGAAATAATTTTTTTTTTTCGCAAACTTTGCAGCTGTGCCGCACAAAAACCGTAAAACTTTTGCGAAGAATTTTGATAACTTTTAATGCCCCACTTCTGTAGATTATATAGAGCCATTTTGAGCAAATTCGGTTAAATGCCCAAGGAGGAGTTAGAAAAAGTACGACGTGTGCAAAATTGCTGACTCAGCATTTCGCAGATTTCAATCCAAAATTGCCGACTTCCAGATTATCAGGGGGCGTGGCCATAATAATATTTTTTGTTTGGCTCCATATCAGCAATGTGATTACCGAATTTGGTCAAAATTGGCCAAAAGCGTCTTAATACTCCATAGAACTGCATTGAATGTAATTCCCATTGGAATAAATTGGCAGAATTCGACCCCGAATCAAATACGACTTGGGTACCATTGGAATTTTTGATCAGGATGACATAAAGAATATTTGTGCAAATTTGACAAATTTTTTTTCAAGTATTATTTTTTCTGTCCATACAGATTTTTGTTTCAGTCCCATTGGAATAAAATGGCAGGTTTCAGTCATCGCCATGACAACACAGTATAAAATATGACATGGGTCTCATTGGCTTTTGTGATCGGCGTCACATAAAATATTTTTCTGCCAAGTTTCGTAAAATTTTTAAAATAAGTAATTCTACAAAAATTTGGATAACTTTTGATGCCACACTTGGATAAACGCCCTAGGAGGAGATAGAAAAAGTACGATGTGTACAAAAACTGCTGAGTCATGCTTTTGAAATTTTATTCCAATATGGATGACTTTCTGTTTCTTGTGCAGCATTGCCACAATAATATTTTTTACTTGTCCTGTCATAGAGCACCTCTGTACCAAATTTGTTGATAATATAATATAAGATAAGATAAAATAATATAATATATTTTTAGAAAGGGCGTGACACGAGCAATCTGCTTGTGGGGTCCATAGTCAATGAGCGCGTGTGATTAATGAACCGTGTCTTTAGCTATATGAATTGTTATGGAGTTGCTTTTTCTGTCGTATGACGTACCTTTAGCAAACAAGTGACGTCTGACTCACCTCTCCTTTAGCTTTAACACTTTTACATGACGGTGTGAAAGGCGCTGACTTTTGTTAAATGCATTCTTGGTACTCCAAAACATATTTGCGGCTAAGGTGGTGCAGCAAATTCCTCGTGTTGCCACCTCCGGCTACAGCTTTAGCTCCACAGCATTTACAGTAAATAACTGTTTGGTCCACGTCTGACCTTTTAAATCCGAAGTACCGCCAGACAGCAGACACGCCTCCTTTTTTAGGCAAAAGTTCTTCTGGGTCATCATTGTTTACATTAACTTCTGGTGCAGAACTTCCACTGTCCTTTTTCGCTACGCTCAACAACTCCACTAAAACCTGTAGTCTGGTCCATGTGGCCGTTTCTCAATATGTGTACTTGTCTGTTCTTGTGTTCTCGTGGACTCGTGACACGTCATCCGTGGCGGACCGAGTACTGTTCCAATTCAAAGTTCGCACAGACCGAGAAC
Organism: Bostrychus sinensis; assembly: GCA_020698575.1. Taxonomy (NCBI): domain Eukaryota; kingdom Metazoa; phylum Chordata; class Actinopteri; order Gobiiformes; family Eleotridae; genus Bostrychus; species Bostrychus sinensis. The sequence goes on from CM036250.1 coordinate 5,829,598, forward strand.
GGATCAAATCCCCGGATGTTGTTCTCGCCCCGCCCACTTTACCGAGTCTGCATCAGAGCAGACTTGTGCGTACTTGAGGCTGCCTGCTATCCCAGAATGCTTTGCGGTGGCAGCTGTGGTGGAGGAGAAAGTCCACAGCGGTAAGTTTAAAGTTGAAATATTACTGCTGTCTTGGAACGAAATTAACTTTTAAGACGTTTTAAGGTGAGAAGTTTATCATTTTAATCTTAAATCTGTACTCTATTCTTAACGATAGTCCCTAACTGAGAATTTAGTTCCGACGTTGACGGCCGGCTGGACCCAGCGCCCCTCACTAGCTAGTGGCACTCTGAGCTAACTGTACCCGTCCGGCCAGTCGTTTCCAAATGTGCCGCTGCCTCTGGCGGTCTTTTTAGTGGGAAAAAAAAATAAGTTTTAGCTTCGTTTTTGTATTTGTTGTGGGCTATATTTGTTGTATATCAAAAATATTAATGCTATTAATGTTATATTAACTAAATATTTTATATTAACTAAATATTTCTCTCAAAATTATAGGTTCAAGGTAAATTAAGGCAAAATGTGTTATGTACAATATTTTGTTCATCTATTCTCTTTTGTTTTGACTTGTTATGAGTAATATTATTTGTTATAAAAAGACTAATGTTTAAATTTCAATCAGGGACGACAGAAGAAACCCAGGTCTTCACTGACGAGAGGCCAGTGGCTCTTAACGGGAAAAAGAAACTCAAAACCAGGCTGGAAGAAAGCACTGACTGTTGTCCTAAAGATGGTGGATAATAGAAGGTAAGTGGCTTGTTTTACAGCTCTCTGTTACAACGACAGAGTCATCCTCACATTGCTGCAAACAAACAAATAGCATGTGAGAAATGAAGTATGACTATGATTAAAATGAATTTCCATTCTGCCATCGACCCACAAAGACAGAGGTAGAGCCTGGCAGTGAGACGATGGGACATGAGGAAGAGAAGCAGGAACACTGAGGCTGTGCTAGTTCACACAGCTCAGATCAGAGAGGCGCACAATTACAAAATTAGTTCAAAATCTTTAATTAAAAATTCTTCATGTGCAATTCCAAGGGAGGTTTGATTTTTGTAAACAAAAGCAATGTTATCTGAAGCAAGAGAAACAGACTTTAACAGTTTAATGAACATATTTTATTTTAATTACTGAAAAGTTGCTAACTGTAGTGATGTTTTCTCAGACATCCAGGCAACTCTGAAGATGGTCAAACTGACTCAGAGACAGTTCTGGAGATGGTCAGTCTGACTCAGAGACAGTTCTGGAGATGGTCAGTGTGACTCAGAGACAGTTCTGGAGATGGTCAGTGTGGCTCAGAGACAGTTCTGGAGATGGTCAGTGTGACTCAGAGACAGTTCTGGAGATGGTCAGTGTGGCTCAGAGACAGTTCTGGAGATGGTCAGTGTGGCTCAGAGACAGTTCTGGAGATGGTCAGTGTGGCTCAGAGACAGTTCTGGAGATGGTCAGTGTGGCTCAGAGACAGTTCTGGAGATGGTCGGTCTGACTCAGAGACAGTTCTGGAGATGGTCAGTGTGACTCAGAGACAGTTCTGGAGATGGTCAGTCTGACTCAGAGACAGTTCTGGAGATGGTCAGTGTGACTCAGAGACAGTTCTGGAGATGGTCAGTGTGGCTCAGAGACAGTTCTGGAGATGGTCAGTGTGACTCAGAGACAGTTCTGGAGATGGTCAGTGTGGCTCAGAGACAGTTCTGGAGATGGTCAGTGTGGCTCAGAGACAGTTCTGGAGATGGTCAGTGTGGCTCAGAGACAGTTCTGGAGATGGTCAGTGTGGCTCAGAGACAGTTCTGGAGATGGTCGGTCTGACTCAGAGACAGTTCTGGAGATGGTCAGTGTGGCTCAGAGACAGTTCTGGAGATGGTCAGTGTGACTCAGAGACAGTTCTGGAGATGGTCAGTGTGGCTCAGAGACAGTTCTGGAGATGGTCAGTGTGGCTCAGAGACAGTTCTGGAGATGGTCAGTGTGGCTCAGAGACAGTTCTGGAGATGGTCAGTGTGGCTCAGAGACAGTTCTGGAGATGGTCGGTCTGACTCAGAGACAGTTCTGGAGATGGTCAGTGTGACTCAGAGACAGTTCTGGAGATGGTCAGTGTGACTCAGAGACAGTTCTGGAGATGGTCAGTGTGACTCAGAGATAGTTCTGGAGATGGTCAGACTGACTCAGAGACAGTTCTGGAGATGGTCACTCTGACTCAGAGACAGTTCTGGAGATGGTCAGTGTGACTCAGAGACAGTTCTGGAGATGGTCAGTCTGACTCAGAGACAGTTCTGGAGATGGTCGGTCTGACTCAGAGACAGTTCTGGAGATGGTCACTCTGACTCAGAGACAGTTCTGGAGATGGTCAGTGTGACTCAGAGACAGTTCTGGAGATGGTCAGTCTGACTCAGAGACAGTTCTGGAGATGGTCGGTCTGACTCAGAGACAGTTCTGGAGATGGTCGGTCTGACTCAGAGACAGTTCTGGAGATGGTCGGTCTGACTCAGAGACAGTTCTGGAGATGGTCGGTCTGACTGAGAGACAGTTCTGGAGATGGTCGGTCTGACTCAGAGACAGTTCTGGAGATGGTCGGTCTGACTCAGAGACAGTTCTGGAGATGGTCGGTCTGACTCAGAGACAGTTCTGGAGATGGTCAGTCTGACTCAGAGACAGTTCTGGAGATGGTCAGTGTGACTCAGAGACAGTTCTGGAGATGGTCAGTGTGACTCAGAGACAGTTCTGGAGATGGTCAGTGTGACTCAGAGACAGTTCTGGAGATGGTCAGTCTGACTCAGAGACAGTTCTGGAGATGGTCGGTCTGACTCAGAGACAGTTCTGGAGATGGTCAGTCTGACTCAGAGACAGTTCTGGAGATGGTCAGTGTGACTCAGAGACAGTTCTGGAGATGGTCAGTCTGACTCAGAGACAGTTCTGGAGATGGTCAGTCTGACTCAGAGACAGTTCTGGAGATGGTCAAACTGACTCAGAGACAGTTCTGGAGATGGTCAGTCTGACTCAGAGACAGTTCTGGAGATGGTCAAACTGACTCAGAGACAGTTCTGGAGATGGTCACTCTGACTCAGAGACAGTTCTGGAGATGGTCAGTGTGGCTCAGAGACAGTTCTGGAGATGGTCAGTGTGACTCAGAGACAGTTCTGGAGATGGTCAGTGTGACTCAGAGACAGTTCTGGAGATGGTCAGTGTGACTCAGAGACAGTTCTGGAGATGGTCAGTCTGACTCAGAGACAGTTCTGGAGATGGTCAGTCTGACTCAGAGACAGTTCTGGAGATGGTCAGTGTGACTCAGAGACAGTTCTGGAGATGGTCGGTCTGACTCAGAGACAGTTCTGGAGATGGTCAGTCTGACTCAGAGACAGTTCTGGAGATGGTCAGTGTGACTCAGAGACAGTTCTGGAGATGGTCAGTGTGACTCAGAGACAGTTCTGGAGATGGTCAGTCTGACTCAGAGACAGTTCTGGAGATGGTCAGTCTGACTCAGAGACAGTTCTGGAGATGGTCACTCTGACTCAGAGACAGTTCTGGAGATGGTCAGTGTGACTCAGAGACAGTTCTGGAGATGGTCAGTCTGACTCAGAGACAGTTCTGGAGATGGTCAGTGTGACTCAGAGACAGTTCTGGAGATGGTCAGTGTGACTCAGAGACAGTTCTGGAGATGGTCAGTCTGACTCAGAGACAGTTCTGGAGATGGTCGGTCTGACTCAGAGACAGTTCTGGAGATGGTCGGTCTGACTCAGAGACAGTTCTGGAGATGGTCGGTCTGACTCAGAGACAGTTCTGGAGATGGTCGGTCTGACTCAGAGACAGTTCTGGAGATGGTCGGTCTGACTCAGAGACAGTTCTGGAGATGGTCAGTGTGACTCAGAGACAGTTCTGGAGATGGTCAGTCTGACTCAGAGACAGTTCTGGAGATGGTCAGTGTGACTCAGAGACAGTTCTGGAGATGGTCAGTGTGACTCAGAGACAGTTCTGGAGATGGTCAGTGTGACTCAGAGACAGTTCTGGAGATGGTCAGTGTGACTCAGAGACAGTTCTGGAGAGCTCCCAGTCTTCAGCTGCAGCACCTTCTGTTCTCTCCTGGTCCTGCTGCTGCTTCATCCTCCTGCTCTTCACCTAAACTCTCTACGCAGCTGTTGTGGACGTGCAGCTGGTTCCATGAGTTTAGGAGAGAACCTGAGATGGATCTGCCATTGTGTCTTCAGAGCACCAAAGGTACCCACTCTAACACTGCTGGCCTTTGTGTGGTGTTGTAGCGCGCCTCCACTTGTCCTGTACCAAACACAAAAAATGTTCACTGTTTAAAAATTATGATTATATTATACAGTAATCCAAGTATGAATTTTGTGTGTCATTGTAGGTGTAACTTACTGGTTTCAGGCTGACGGTATGGGGTCATTACAATGATGACGTACTGGAGGCACAGGTACCCCCCTCTCTCTGAGCAGGAGGCCTGGTGAACAGCTAAGGACAGGTGTGTCCTACACAGATCCCGCGGCAGTGAATGTCCCTCTGCATTACACACACTCTGTAGGATTATGGAGAGGAAATGTCTTCATGTAACATCTCTCTTCTGTGGTTCTGCAGTAGGGATGGCCTCACGTGGCACCTGTTGATGGCACCGACAGCATGGGGGGTGCCTTGTGCCCAGCAAACGCTGTCTTCACCTGCTCCACTTCATCCTCTATAAGGAAGAGGGGTCATGGATGATCCTGCAGACTGCAGCCGCTGCTGTGGCAGGATGTAGGAGACTACACAGGCCAGGAAACAGTGACCAGAGCTTCATCTGCATGGGTTTATCCATGGGGCTTCCCATGGAGGAGCAACTGAACCAGCAAGCGAAAGCTGGGTCAGGACAGCCTGAAGGCAGGTTTCATGTCACCAGAGGTGGAAGACATACTCAACTTCATTACTTAACTACTTACTTTACTTTAAGTAAAAATTTTTTTGCACAGATTCAAGATAGAATTCATGAATGTTTTAAATGTGAGGGATTTTGCTGAAGGTCTTCTGTCTTTATTATTCTGTTGTTTCTAAAGGAGTACAACTTTACTGCATCTATTTTAATTTAAGTACTGTTTGTCTGCAGTGAGGGTACAACAAAAACACATGATTTTAAACCAAACCTCAAATTATTTTACTTCAAACTAACTCATAAATGTTGTGGAGTAAAAAGTACAGATACTTTGTCAAAAATGTAGTACAGTAAAAGTATCCCCGGTAAATTTTTGTACGTAAGTAAGTTACCTAAGTATAGATGCATGAAAATTGTGCTTAAGTAAAGTAACAAAGTACTTCGTTGCACTCCACAACTGCAGGTCACCTCCAGACGAGAAAAATGCCCAGATTGGCCAACTGTAGTTCAGCAGCACAAAGCTTCTGTGGAGATTTTGTAGTTGTATGAGAGCTTAGCTAATATCAACAATGAATGTTGGGTTTAAGATAATAAACCTGTCAGGTGTTGTGTAATGTAGGTGTGGCTATAATTTACCTGACACATAAACAATTTATTAGTATAGTGCTCAGAACTTACTTCCAGTGCTGTGGAACCCTGCTGTTGCTGATGTATATTTTACATTAAATGTTCATTCTGTTTATTTGTAAAGTAAAATACCTTGATGTTTAGTGACAGAACATTACAGCTGCTGTGTTATATATGTAATTATTATAATTATCATATTAAGTGCTGAAAAACTAATCTGCAAAGAAGCTATGAAAAAATTGCCATCGATAAAGCTCTGAGCATTTGCTGGTCCTCCTCCGCTGCATCAGAGCTCTTTGTCTTCGCCTCGGCCCTCGGCCCTGGGGTAAAGGTGAGCGGCGGCGACAGCAACAGCTCCGCGGACAACAACAAACTCTAAAGTAACACTCCAGCTGGGACGTCCCACAGTCCCGTCTCCCATTAATGTTGTTTTTATTGCTACAATTGCTGCCATAGTTCGAATTCATAATCAGTTAAAAAATACGACAGTAAATTTCTTTTATAAAATTTAAAATAGCATGTAATATAATAGTAATATGCATTATTAAAATATTTAAGATACAAACTAGTTTAAAGCTTTATACTGTATAATTATTTTAACACAGTGTATAATTTTATTATTACGAGAGAAAAAATGAGCTGTGCTGTGACGTCATCAAGCACGCTGCTGTTCCAATTCACAACCGTTCTGTGTGCTCCCGTGCTCCCCAAGTCCGTACTTCCAGCGTACTCGGCAAGTACGTACTTACCAAGAACACAAGTACGTACTTGCGTTCTTTGGTATTGAGAAACGGCCTGTGTGTTTAGCGCTGCAATGAAAAGCATCCCCCAAGACGCAATTTACCAATGTGTGCGTTCCGGACGTTTAGGCCATTTAAACCGGTACTGCCGGTATGTGAAAAATTCATTTCATAAAAAATATAAAAACAGGTTTTCGGTACGAAGCGGTACACCGCCCAGCACTAGTGTGTGTATGTGAGTGTGTGTATGTGAGTGTGCGTAGTGTGAGTGTGCGTGTGGTGTGTGTGTGAGTGGGTATAGTGGGTATATGTGAGTGAGTGTGTGTGTGTGTGTGAGTGTGTGTCTGTGTGAGTGTGAGTGTGTGAGTGTGTATGTGAGGCAATTTCCATTTTTTCATATCGTCTTATCGCCCCAAATTATACCGGGGTGTACAGTATAATCGTCTATCAACCTAATTAAGGCTAAACTTGCCTTTAAAATTGAGTTAAAACAGCACTTTAAAAATGTAGGGACATCTATTGTTTTCTGGGCAAAAAAGAGGTGTAGTACATACAAAAAATGTGTTTAAGTGTTTATTTGTAAAAACATGACATAAAAGAAATTATTTTAAAACTGAATAAAACCCAGCTCTTCAGTTTATCCTCCAACACATCCGCGTCTCCTGCGCCCCTCGCTCCAGGTCTCGCTCTTTCTTCACTGCTTCATGTACCTGTTTAAACATCTGGGAGCACACGATGATATATTAAAATGTGGCCTTACAATGCTCTGGAGAGCATTGTCCAAGGAAGTTTATTTATCTTCCATTTTGCGGGGCGCGGCGGGCCTTCAGCACCACGCTCTGCTTCTGTGGCCGCGCTGACTACAGCAGCGACAGACCCAAACCTCTCAACTCCGACACACCACATACACACACATACACGAGCCATGAGCTGTGAGCTCCACTACAGCAAACTGTCTGTGACCAGAGCGTCCTTCACCGGCCCCAGAGTAACCTCCGACCTTCAGGGTTTCAGAGTGACCCCCAAACCAACAGGGTTCAGAGTGACCTCTAACCTCAGGGATTCCTCTGACCTGCGAAGGATCCGGTCAGAAAAGACCGTGCTGTGAAGGAGTAGTGTGTGGGGTGTGTGTGCTGCGTGTGTGGTGTGTGTGGTGTGTGTGGTGTGTGTGCTGCGTGTTTGGTGTGTGTGCTGCGTGTGTGGTGTGTGTGCTGCATGTGTGGTGTGTGTGCTGCGTGTGTGGTGTGTGTGCTGCGTGTGCTGCGTGTGTGGTGTGTGTGCTGGCTGTGTGGTGTGTGTGCTGCGTGTGTGGTGTGTGTGCTGGCTGTGTGGTGTGTGTGCTGCGTGTGTGGTGTGTGTGCTGCGTGTGTGGTGTGTGTGCTGCGTGTGTGGGGTGTGTGTGCTGCGTGTGTGTTGTGTGTGCTGCGTGTGTGGGGTGTGTGTGCTGCGTGTGTGCTGCGTGTGTGGTGTGTGTGCTGGCTGTGTGGTGTGTGTGCTGCGTGTGGGGTGTGTGTGCTGCGTGTGTGTGCTGCGTGTGTGGGGTGTGTGTGCTGCGTGTGTGGGGTGTGTGTGCTGCGTGTGTGTACTGCATGTGTGGGGTGTGTGTGCTGCGTGTGTGGGGTGTGTGTGCTGCGTGTGTGTGCTGCGTGTGTGGGGTGTGTGTGTGGGGTGTGTGTGCTGCGTGTGTGTGCTGCGTGTGCTGCGTGTGTGGGGTGTGTGTGCTGCATGTGTGGGGTGTGTGTGCTGCGTGTGTGGGGTGTGTGTGCTGCGTGTGTGTGCTGCGTGTGTGGGGTGTGTGTGCTGCGTGTGTGGGGTGTGTGTACCGCGCGTGGGCTGTGTGCGGCGCGTGTGGTGTGCGTGCCGCGCGTGTGGTGTGTGTGCGCCGCGCGTGTGGTGTGTGTGCTGCATGTGTGGGGTGTGTGTGCTGCGTGTGTGGGGTGTGTGTGCTGCGTGTGTGTGCTGCGTGTGTGGGGTGTGTGTGCTGCGTGTGTGGGGTGTGTGTACCGCGCGTGGGCTGTGTGCGGCGCGTGTGGTGTGCGTGCCGCGCGTGTGGTGTGTGTGCGCCGCGCGTGTGGTGTGTGCGCGCCGCGCGTGTGGTGTGTGCGCGCCGCGCGTGTGGTGTGTGCGCGCCGCGCGTGGGCTGTGTGCGTGCCGCGCGTGTGGTGTGTGTGCCGCGCGTGTTGTGTGTGCGTGCCGCGCGTGTTGTGTGTGCGTGGGATGTGTGCATGCCGTGCGTGTGGTGTGTGCGTGCCGCGCCTGTGGTGTGTGCGTGCCGCGCCTGTGGTGTGTGCGTGCCGCGTGTGTGGTGTGTGCCGCGCGTAGTGTGTGCGTGCTGCGTGGTGTGTGCGTGCCGGGCGTGTGGTGTGCGTGCTGCGCGCGTGGTGTGTGCGTGCCGCGTGGTGTGTGCGTGCCGCGCGTGTGGTGTGCGTGCTGCACGCGTGGTGTGTGCGTGCCGCGCCTGTTGTGTGTGCGTGCCGCGCCTGTTGTGTGTGTGTGCCGCGCGTGTGGTGTGTGTGTGCCGCGCGTGTGGTGTGTGCGCGCCACACGCGGGGTGTGTGTGTGCCACGCGCGTGCTGTGTGTGTCTACTCTACAGCAAACCTGTGGCTTTTCTGACTCGAACATCCAACACAGGTCAGAGAGAAGTCCCTGAAGATCAGAGATCACTCTGGAACCCTGAAGGTCAGAGGTCACTCTGATTCCCTGAGGGTCAGGGGTCACTCTGGGGCCGGTGAGGACGCTCTGGTCACAGACAGTACCCTGCAGAGGAGCTCACAGGTCATGGCTCGTGTGACTGTGTGTGCGTGTGTGGTGTGTGTGTGTGTCGGAGTTAGGGGGTTGCGAGGTTGGGGGAGTTGGGGGGTGGAGAGCTGGGGTTTGGCGTTTACTCCCTCCCGCCTGCAGATGGCACTGCACATGGATCTCAGGAATGATCCCAGTGTGCGTTTCTTCTTCTCCTGTAGTCAGTGCTTGTTGATGCTCTCCAGGATCTCAGGGCAGATGTCTCAAACTCCCCGTTTGAGATGTCCTGGGATAGGACATAACTTGGCCTCCTCAGAGTCAGCCGGCTGCTGGACCAGCTCCTTCAGGAGGGGAGAGGCCTGTTCCAGGACATTCTCCATGGAGACAGCGCTGACCTTGGCCTGCTGACAACACAGTTTTTTCAGCATGTTGTGGAAGCAGGACTTGGCATAACAAAGAACAAAAAATGACTTTATCCTTTGGCGCACTCCTTCTAAACGGGGCCTTTTGCCCTTAAAAGCTGCTTGATCCATCTGTATGGCCTGAGCAGAGTCCTGTGTGCCAGACGAGTGAATAAGGCTCAACTCGTCCCTAATTATGTTGACAATAGCGGAGGCGGTGTCTTCAATGTGGTCACTCAGGTCTTCTCCGCTCAGCTCCCGGCCTCCTGCTCCAGGATGTCTCTGACCGCTTCAGTGGCTGCTCTCAGGCTGGTGCTGTTGTACCTCACACGGACGACAGTTGTATATTAGTTGCTCCGTGATAACATCCACCCTTTTTGGAGCTTCCTCCTGCTTCTCATCCAGATGTTCTGATGTGGCCTCAGTTTCATCCTCAGCTCAGTTTGTCCTTGATGTTCCTGACCATGGACTTTGCGCAGAAGACCATAGCTTTCAGCTTATCCTTAGGCGTCTTGTAGCTGGTGTCCTCAGCTACCACCAGGCAGTTGTCTTCAACCTTGCTCAGAGACAAGGCAGAGTTGACCCTGTTAGTCAGCTCTACACTCACAAGGTCAATGATATCTACAGAATCCTCTCCTTTGCCGGCTCCAGTGCCACTCTTCTACTCAGATCTTACCTGAGTAGACATCTCCTCCCTCTTGGCCTAGGTAACGATGATGTTTTCTTTACCACTCATATTTCCAGTGTTGTTTTGTCATAACAAAAGTTAAAAAAGCAGTCATCTGGATTGGATTTTTCAAGAATTAAGAAAGCCTCTTGGATAAGAGGTGAAACATCTTCAATTTGAAAAATCCAATCCAGATGACTGCTTTTTTAACTTTTGTTGCGATATAAACTGCTGTGTTTATAGTCAGTGTAAAGTACTTCCTGTACGATCCTGTTCAGTTGCTCAGGACTCACAGAGGAGAGACAGACATGCTGGCTTTGTGAGGTCACTTTGTGATGTCACCGCGTTGCCTTGACAACGCCAGAGCGCTGAGGTGCGCGGAGGTTTCCATGGCAACGGAGAGAAGGCTAAAAAGGCTAACAATCAATGCTAAAATATAAAGAAATACACACGAATTGTTTGATAGATATTAAAGACTACTATTTGTTTATATTTTAGGTAACGTAAAAAAAATAAGAAAATAAATAATTAAGTAACGAAAAATTGTTTTATAAGGGATTTATTTAAGAGAAATTCTAGTTAAATTCTTTTATAACGTTATTAATTAATTATAGGCCTATTATGTGTAATTTTTGTTTTAATTAATTTTAGTAATAAGTTGAGAGTATTGGTTTAACCTCACAAACAAACGTGAAAATCTATGATTTATGGTTCATAGCATGGGCGTGCGTGAGGGCAAGCAAGGCAAGCAGTGCTTGACACAGACACGGATTAAAACTATAACGAAATTAAACCACATTTCATTTTGCCGTTCACTTCCATAGAGAATCAGTCTCTTACTTGCTTTCAATCACTCTGTTTTTTTCTGCGCTCATTCATTTCTGTCATTTTCTCCTTCGTGGAGGCGGAGTCATGGTGCACTGTTGTCAAGCAGAGACCAGGCAGCTTGTTTTGGAGGCTCACGCATGCTGTGGTCAACCTCAGGCTCAGTGACAGAGATCTGTGGCTGACAGCAGGGGGCGATAAGCAGCGCACTGTGCAGCTTACAGCCCCATACATTACAGTGCGCATGCGCCGCGTTAGACAACAGAACTTCCACAAGTAGCCGCAGCTAGCTAAAGTGTCTAAGAGCGTTTCTACAGATAAGTCAGAGTTTGTAGCCTAAACCCAGTTCATGTTCCTCATGAGTACATGCTGCTTGTCGGGGTTCGGTTAAAAAGGACTGAAAAAAATGAATGATTGCACCGTCTTCCCAAAAAGTGAAATATTGTCAAAAAGTGCCAGAATATGTACAGTGAAGAAAAATGTCCAAAAATAGGTATATACAAAAACAAACAAACAAACAAAACAAAAACAAAAACAACGCCAAAAACCAAACACAAAGAACTCACAGCCAGAGCCAGACAGTCACCTTCAGCGTTACCACTCCACTCTCTCAGAGAGGGAGAAAGGCCCTTTAAATACCCCTTAGCCCCTCCCTTGGGCAAACCATTCAAAATGGACATGGTTTTTTTGGGGGTTTTAACAATTATTATTCCCCTTGTCCCCAAAGAAACTTTACACAAATATGACCCAACAATTACAACAACAGAAATGGTCTCTGCGCTTCAGACACATCACACATCTAGTTTGTCCATGGGCATGTGTGAGTGTGTGAGTGTGTGAGTGTGTGTCTGTGCGGGAGTAGAGGCGTTGAGTGTGCACCCTCGAACGCACTCCAAACAGGGAAACTGGGAATAGAAATGTTTATTTTGAGTGATAGAAATGTTTATTTTGTGATAAAGTCCAAATGTTAGAAACGGTAGCACGCGCACCTGAGTAAAAAGGTTTGTGCACGCTTAGCCCCACGGCCAAAGTGCCACGTAGTATCCGCTCCCAGCGCCTGCATCTCCCGTGGGCCCAGAACGGGAGAAGAAAAGGCGCAGGGAGGCCCGTTGAGTGACGGGGTTAGGGGCGCTCCGTCACACTGCTGCATAAAACTGTGTGTCATATAAATGATAGGCTCACGTACATCGTTAAGTGTCAGAGATGTTCGTAAGAAGTGGAGCTGGAGGAGTGGAGAGGAGCCAGCGGCCCGTGCCAGGGACTGGATGTGAATATTACAGAACTGTGAATGAACTGGGCTCTGGTTATTCTGGACAAACTCAGCTGTAGGAAACACAGGGCGTCTCTTCAAAAAAGTAACATGGACTGGATTTGCAGCTTGAGTAGAGAGGTGAGAGTCAGGGAGGCAGTGTTTTTAAATGGAGCTTTGTGGTGAGATGTGTAAGGTTTCTGCTGAGGTTTTATTACAGTGCAGCAGCATTAACAGTGCACTGGTCTAGTGTTGATCTCAGTGTGAGTCCTGATGAAGCTCCCTCATCTGTGAGGCTGGAACCTCCCTCATCCATCCATCCTGGTTTTAGTGCTTATGAATTAAAGTTAGCACAAATACTAAGGGCACATTCTTTGATAAGGCGACAGAGCGATACAAACAGCGTTACTAATAGTAATTATATAGAAAGAGTGTGAGATAGTTTGAAACGGCCTACTACTCAAACACTGATGGGATTGCATTTAAGTGATTTTTAATACATTTTAAATTAAATCAAAGTGTTGTCATATAAAACTTAATGAAGTCACCGCATGCTACTGGTTTATAGGACACGTTTATAGGTTTTTATATAATTTGGTCTTTGCTGAGGCCTTATTGTAGACACAAAACTTAAATATAACAGATGCTGTAGCGTAGTTCTCATTAGAAACCTCAAAAATAAAGACAGGATACAACAGTGACAGGTTCAGTCTCTTCTACTGCACTGGTTCATTAATGTCATCAATATCAGCACAAGTGTTCATGATGATCTCTCATTAACACATTCATTAGATGTCAAAATACTTTTACTTTTTTACTCACAGTACATCTGAAAGTACTTTAATACTTTTACTTAAATAGAGTTCCTTTTTGCTCCTATGTACTGTAAAAAAAAAAAAAAAAAGGAGTACTTTGTCCATTACTGATATGAAGTATTCAGCTCCTAAATAACTGATGTTCTGAAAGTGACAATGTGATGCTTCTGTCTGTACTTTTTACTGCTTTATTGTATTTTAGGTTCTTATTAATGTCTTGTTGGGACGTTTCTGTGTTCTGTGTTCTTGGTGCAAAAACAAAAACCCTTGTATGGAACACACTTGGATTGAGAGGAGTTCTGGGAGCTGCAGGGTTGTGGACACACATTCTGGGGTTGTATAAATGAGTTTAATCAGTCCCTCCAAGATTTCTCGATGTTGCGATCTCAACTATTAACGCAAAATTAAACAATCCCGCAAATTCAGCTCAACTCTGCAACTTTGTCCAAACTCCACAACTTTAGATAATTATAGCAGAGGTTTTCCTTTAAAACTGCATTTTGCTGCACATGCCGCTGTCTGTGGGCCGTCCCCTGTTCTGAGCAGAGCAGCTTCTCTCTCTCTCAGCAACAGCGCACCTGTGATGGTTTTTGCAGATACTGGCAAAGTTTTACATTCATAAATGTAAAGTTACAAATCAAAAGCCATTCTTCCCTGTTTGCTACAAAACTGTTGAATTATATCTCGCTTACGCGCTCGTCATTGACCCACGAATGGGCTTCGCCCATCAACTTCCATTCATTCTGAGCTAATAAAAGTATGTGGCTTCCATACCTGAGGTATATATGTTTGTGTAGGACTTGATACCATGAGTGTGTACATGGGAAAGCACTTCGCACTGTGCAGACACAATAGGCCCTGCGCCACCCTTGGGGCCTAATAATAATAAAAATAATAATAATTTGAGCAAAAACAATATATCGGCTTACATTATACCCACAAATTATATATTTTTGGAAAGCTCTCGAGGTCCCCTACGTGACCGTGGGGTCAAATGTCAATGACGAGTGCGTACCTATGAGCAGAGGCGTAGCCACGTGGGGGCCTGGGGTGGCCACGGCCCCTGTTGGTCAGACCTTGGCCACCCCATCGGCCCCCCCTGAGAGGTCCTGCACAACGGGCTACGCAGGTCCATGATGACGCTGGCGTGACTGATTGACGTTACGTCTTTACGCAGCTGTTGTAAAACAAACGGTTTGACACAGAGACTTGCAGCTAAATCCTCCTGACAGATAAGAGCTCAAGCTTTGTGTCAGTTTTTATTTCACGTTGATAGGTTCAGGAATCACACAGATATGCACCGTTGAAGTTTGTAAAAGCATTTAGGCTTCATTAAAAGACGCGGTTTATTACCTCTCTGCAAACAGCCGCATTTTTTTTTTTTTTTTTTAGGTTCAGTGTCTCTTTTACTCAAAAACTATTACAAAAGAGATAATTATTTCCAATAACTTTGTTTTTAATTTTGATCACAAGTAAGAGGAGAGATGGAGAAGAGCAGAGGAGAAACTGCAGTTGGATGGGGACTCACTGTAAAGTTTTTGTTAAGAGAAATCGACCACCTCTTGTGACCCTTCAAAATAAAACTTCATCCTTTTCCATCAGCTGAAACAACTTTATTGTGGTAGAGCCTGAAAGGAAAGGCATTAGCGCTGCACGAGGAACTGACAGGAGCTGATAGTACAGACTGTGAAAGTCTTGGACTGTCATTAAAAGTTTTGATGTAGACGTTGTTAGTAAATTATTGTAAAATTATTAAAGCAAAAATATCGAACACATTGCACTAATTAACAACTAGGGATGGGCATCGAAACCTAGTTCTACCTGAGAACCATTTCTAATTTTTCCAATCCATCGGAATTGTTGCCTCCGCCGTTAACGATCCCTCTTATTGATGTCTGTGTTTGTGTGAGCAGGTTTTGCTCCGAGACCCGCCCCGCTCCCGAGCAGCGTTTCTAACCTTTTTACGTTTGCAGCGAAGTTAAAGTCATCTTCGATGAGCAGCCTACAAAGCGCGGCGAGTGAAACCAGAGAGCCGCGGAGGTAGGAGCTAAATGTCCGCGCACTGTGACAGCAGGAGCTCATTCCCCTGCATAAGAAATACAGTATGGAAGGAAGCGAGCGATAGAAAAAGAGAAATCTCCATAGAAAACGCTGAATCCTGTCTCACCTGTCTGACCCTCACCTGTCTGACCCTCACCTGTCTGACTCTCACCTGTCTGACCCTCACCTGTCTGACCCTCACCTGTCTGACTCTCACCTGTCTGACACTGATGTGGCCCCTCCCTGCGTCGCACTGTCACAGTAACACAGGCTACTGTTCAATTTAATGAAGGTTTTTTTCAGAGACAGGTCTGGGGCTGCTGCACCTAAATTAATATTAAAGCCACATCCTGTTTATTTAAAAAGCATACATTTCCAGTAATTTAACAGCTGTACATTCAATACATGTTAGTTCTGTTTAGTGAGCCCAGTTTAAAATAGGCTCATATACATGAAAATGAAAATAAGCTCTTTCTGCTTCATAATAAACTGTATGGCCACAGATCTAGTTCATTTTTATTCACAGATATATCAGGAATTGATAAGAGAATCGATAAAGAATCGGATTGATAAGCAGAATCGACACTGGCATCAACATTGAAAAAATCGTATCAATTCCCACCCCTATTAACAACAACATGCTTCAAGACACAGACTACATGAATTGTTCAGTCCCTCCAGGATTTTGTGATCACAACTATTAATGCAAAATCAAGCGATTGTTTTACTCACTCTATAGTCAGCTAAAACACTAAAATGCACCAGGATACAGCACATATTGTCTGTTATATTGATTTTTTTTCCCCTCAGACCCCCCTGTAAATTTGTTACATACTTAACCTCTGTGAATCACAACTTGCTCTTCTCTGAGCTGCACACATCAAGGCTCATCTCCTAATTTCCTCAAACCATCCAAATAACTGGCTTCAGAACAGAACAGAAGATAATTCACATTTTTTGTATTAGTCCTATAATAATAATAATCTGCCCTGTGCCACCACAAAAAATCCTGGCTACGCCCCTGCCATTGACTTCGATTCATTCCGAGGGAATACAAGTCTACAAGTATGGCTTCCATACCTGAGGTATATATGATTGTGTAGGACTTGATGCCATGAGTGTGCACATGGGAAAGCGCTTCGCGCTTTGTTTTTGTGCACTTTGGGGCAGTCGCGCACTGCTGTGCAGATACATTAGGCCCTGCGCCACCCTTGGGGAACGGGCCTAAATATGAAATGAGATGGAAATGTGTAAAATGGCATAACTAAATAACACTGTAAACAGGTAAGTAAGGCACACAACCAGGTACAGAAAAGTTGGCAGGTAAGTAATGTAATTATAAAGTAGGTATTTGGTAACTATTGCGATTATAAAGTAGGTAGATAGTAAGTATTGCAAGTATAAAGGTTTATGATTTTACTTAGTTACTTTTCTTAGCTCATCCTACCTTCCACGTTGTTCCATCAAACACTAGTGTATTTTATTTTGTATGTCTGCTACACTCACCTCGTCACTACACTGAGCTAACGGTGGGTAAACGGCTAAGGTTAATATCTTATCCCATAATTATGAGATATCTTGATGTTATTGTGCAATCTTTTATTCTCATAACTCATGGTAATTACTAATTTCTGATGATTATAAATTACCCCACAGTATATTTTTGTTGGTCAGTGAACGCCTGTAACGTAACCTGAAGTTGGATGATCACCACCATCTGTGTGGCTCAGAGCAGCGTGAAATAACTCTCAAAAAGATTTGTATGAAGCTAGCAACTTGTGCACATGTACGTAATAATCTGTATGTGTTAAAAAAGATTTGTCTGTGCGCAAAGACAGTTCTGTGTATAACGCATTAATCTGTATGCCTGAATGCGAACGTGCTGGTGTAACTATACTAAGTTACACAAACTGAAAATGTGTGCGTGCGACTAGGCAAAGTTACACACAAATCATTTTGCACACATGCAAATCATTCTGATGGTAAATAAATGCCATAGCTCTCTGGACTCGCCCAGCGCCTGACTCTTTAAAGCAGATCTCAGTAACTTTTTACCTTTCAAAAACTGTTTTGGGGTCCATGCGATGGTTAAATGAGTTGTTGTGGAGTAAATGAAGCGTCCGGCATTTCCCTCTGGTGTAACTGGGTCGAAAATGCAAGTATGTGTGTCGCTGACCCGGTGTCATGGAAGTCTCACGTCTCACGAGAAAGCGGCGCATCATGGTTAGAGCCAAACAACAAGCTAGCGATGACTTTATTTGTTGATTTTCAGCATGGCAGAGCGGCTGATTGGAAGAAAAAACTTTGTATGGTCATGCAAAGGGAAAAACAAAAGTAAAGATGAGCAAGGGATCACCTCCGAGTCAACTGGACTTGTGAGTATTTACAATATGCTTTACTCCAAAATGTAGGGGGCACACTATAGAGGAAAATAGGGCAAAACAGTGAAGCAATGAAGTAGAATTGCTGAGTTCTGCTTTAATGGCCATGTTCAACACAGCCAAGTTAACAACATGATTTCTAATAGCTTCAAGTCAAAAAGTCCCATTGATGCAACACGCTCCCAAGCATGTTCCAAAAGCGTTCACATGAGGCATTCGCACTCTTGTCTTTGCTTCATCAAGGCTGACTCCGGAGGAGATGCCTCCAATAGGTTGCAACCAAATGATGTTGTAGAATTGTGAAGGGCCTGTAGTTTAAAACTGAGCTGGAGGCAGGTAAGAATTATATACCCTACCAAATTTATTTATAAAGCACTTTAAAAGAACCATGCAGTCACCCAAAGTGCTGTACAGCAAAATAAAGCAATAACAACAGGTGATTAAATAACAAATTAAAAGCACAGAGCCACTAAAACATAAATAAAAGAAACAATAAAATAAAAATGTAAACAAGGACTGGGCTTGTTTAATCCCTATTGTCAGCTGGTTCCAGAGTTTTGGGGCAGTTACAGAAAAAGCATGGTCGCCACAAAGTTTCCGTTCCGTTTTGGGGAAGTCTAGCGGCAACTAATCTGCTGACCTAAGGATATGTGACGGACATAGGGGTGGAGCAGGTCAAAGAAACAGGAGGGAGCTAAACCATTCAAACATTTAAAAGGAAATAAAAGAATCCTAAAATCAATTCTAAAATGAACTGGCAGCCAGTGGCGAGAGGCTAAAACCGGCGAAATGTGTTGGTGCATGCGGGATCCTGTTAAAAGCTGAGCGGCAGCTTTCTGAACTAACTGCAGGCGTGAAAGTGCAGTGTGGCCTACTCCAGTGTAAAGTGCATTGCAGTAGTCAAGACGAGTGGTTACAAAGGCATGACTGACAATTTCAAAATTATGTCTAGATTTTAGACAACTGTCTTAGCTGGATGAAGCTGGATTTTACAACAGAGCTAATCTAATCAAGCTTAAAATCAGCGTCCATTTTGATGCCCAGGTTTCTAACTCTACAACCAAATATCCTTTGAGCATTAAAAAATGCACAGTCGTTTGGTAAAAGTTCACTAAAAGCACTTCACTCACCAACTTTGAGCCAGGTTTCTGTGACAAAGACAAGATTCGGCACGATGGCTTTGGCGGCATTGTGGCTTAGTGGTTAGCACTCTCGCCTCACAGCAAGAAAGTCCCGGGTTCGATTACCAGACCACGTGGGGCCTTTCTGTGTGGAGTTTGCATGTTCTTCCTGTGTCTGGGTGGGTTTCCTCCGGGTGCTCCGGTTTCACCCATCATTCTGCACAATAGGCTAAAACCTCCAGCCAACAAATAGTCATTCACATGTAGAAGTAGTGAACAGAATCTAAGGTAGAATCTGCTGATAAACATTGAATTTGCAGATGTGTTGTTGTGGTTTATGGCTAATATCTCGGCTTAGCTTGTCCACATAAAACTTTTACCTCTGTGTGCTTGATACATGCACTGATGCTTTGGTATTGTTTGACTTTTCACAAACTGGATTATTCCTCTACATTCTGAAAGTGAACTATTGTCATGTTCAAAGAAGAAGATCTGATATTTATTATTAACTTGTTGGTCTCACCACAAGAAATATTATTGTTTCTCATCTGGACCACACCACCTCCTGAAAACCCAACCTGTTCTTATTTGAGAGTTCCTAAAAAAACAGGTGTGTGTCTTCTTTGTATTGTAAATGCACATTTGAATCTTCATTTTCTTATCAAAGCCAGAGCAAGAGTCTTTAGCCACAGTGCATTTAATCAGAGCTGGAGTCATACTGTAAGTTTTATATCTCCATAGAGCTCATAACATTTCATTTTATTTTGTTTTATTCTCTAAACACATTTGTTTGCAGGGAGAACCAGACATGATCCTTTTAATGCTGCTGCTCTATGGTAAGTTTGGTTCAGATTGGATTAAAACTTGTTTAGTGATTTTCTTTCAAAATGTTTAGTCTGGTTTTGGATTAGTCCTGGATGATACCTAGTTAAGTCCTGGTTTAGTCCTAATTTAGAATTGGTTTAATCTTGGTTTAGTGAAGATTTAGGCTCACTTTAGTCCATTATAGCCAAATATTGTCAGAGCTTTTACTCAGTGTCAGAAGTTTGAGAATCACTGCATTAAGCCATTATTCCCTATAGGCGTCTGCATCATTTCATGTGTTCATGGTTGGGAGTACCACCACATTGACCTGAAAGTGACCTGGACTGAAGCCCAAGAATACTGCAGAGTGTACCACACAGACCTGGCCACTGTCACCAGTATGGAGGACGTAAACAACTTACCCAGACCCAGTACAACGAATGATTACATCTGGATTGGACTGTTCGATGACCCTGCTTCATGGAAAGGAGTGATGGGCTCTGACTCTAACTCCTGGATATGGTCTGCCACTGGGACCACCAACCCTGGAGGTTACCAGAACTGGTCTTCAAATGAGCCGGATTATCGAACTGGACAACACTGTGGAGCAATTCTCAGTGAGAGATGGATTGACTATTACTGCAGCTACAATCATTACTTTGTGTGCTATTCAGGTAGGACCACATACCTCTCCTTATGTAGCTTATGTAGCTGCTGAATCTTGGCTTGACCCTATTTCTCTCTTGAGAGCACAGTAATAGTAATTGTATGTAACCTCAAAATTTCAAAAAGTACCTAAAAAAGGCTGGGATTTGGACGTGATAATTATGATTAATTAATTACAGAAAAATTAACGTGTAAAAAAAAAAAAAAAAAAAACACATTTAATCACACTTGTCTATGGCAACACAGAACTTTTCTCAGTGTCTCAACTTCTGGCACAGAAAAATTTCAGCCACACTGGCCAAAACTCCTCATGAGCATATTTCAGGTTTGGCCAAATGCGCTTCTTTATGGCGCCGCTCATGGTAACTCCAGTCGTTCTCACAGCTGGCTGATGCACTCACATCAGGGTTGCCAAGTCTGCATTTTTCCCTCGGAATTGGGCAGCTTTTTGTTTTACTTAAATTAAATGTTTTTAAAACATTTTACACAGTTTGAATAACAATAATAATTTTTCCATATGGAAAGCAGATCTCGCAATCATAACAATCCTACACAAAGTCCGACCTTATAGGTTTCACATACTCAGTCCATTTTGTCCAGATTTTGTAAAATTTGTCCTTTTAGGTCCTGAGGGAGAAAGACAGTTTTCAATGACATAAATTTTGTGTATATTGATCCATTCGTCGATGGTAGGGGGTTCCGCCTTTAGCTATTTTCTTGTGATGGCTTTCTTGGCTAGAATTGGGCAGCTTTTCATGTGTTGCCGCGAGTGAAAAAACTTGTGCGCAGCTTGGGCAGAGCTATTTTGCATGCAGATTATGTGGATGATAGGCTGCTTTTTCATATTTTGAATGACAAATCTTTAAAACCCAAAGCCAATCACTGTGAAGCCAGGCCAAATCAACTCATCTCCTATAATGTTTTTCTGACATAAATATTCCTGTTTGATAAAATTGTGATTAATCATGATTAATTACAAAGTCAGTAAATCATTTGATACATTTTTTTATCGCCTCCCACCACTAGTAAAAAAGCAAGCAACTTAACATACCCCACTTCCTATTTAGTTACTATTAAAATGTTAAATCATGTCTCTGCTCCCCTCCACTAGATGGCAAACACCCAGTACTTCAATTCTAGACAAAAAGGATCATATGTTGGCATAGGAATGTTTTGTGTTCGAAGTGAGACAGTCCCAGTGGGAGTGGCTTGTTCAAAGCTCCTCTGTGGGAGTATAGCTTTTTCAACAGATTTGAGAGTGTAATGTGCAAAAATGGGAAATAAAATGCACCTGCAATGAAGCATTAGCTCTAATCCCATGCAGGCTGTGATTCTAACATTTATTTTGCTTGATTTGTGACTGTAAGACCTTAAGAAGTCAAAACATTACATACAACTACTACTGGTAATTGTATACAATGTTATTAAATTTCAGAATAGTTTGTATACAGAAACTGCAACGGTATGTTTTCTATTTTTACAGGTTCCACTGAGAAAACATTTCATCTTCTTACTGTTGCTCGTAACTGGGATGGGGCAGTGGCATACTGTAGATCCTACTACACAGACCTGGCGATGATCGAAAGTGCTGCTGAAAACGAGCAGGTTGCTACAGTTGCCGAGCCATTCAAAAACGGTGTACTTTGGATCGGCCTGCACAGACAGCCCTGGAGATGGTCCGACAACAATGCCAGTACTTTCACAAACTGGCAGAGTGGACAACCCAATAACTATAACAACATAGAGCACTGTGGAGCGGTGGTTGGGGATGGTACTTGGTACGACAGGAAATGTGACTTGACCTATAGCTTCATCTGCCATGGAGGTAAAATATTAAGCCTCTTGTACTGGATATACAGCTCTGGAAAAAATAGCCTCTGCAAAAGGATCTGTTTTCAGGTTTTATTGTTGAGAGTTGTAATGTTTTGACTTAAGAACAGTCATAAATCAGAATTTGGTGGAATAAGTTGTAATCACAGCTTTTCTGTGTCTTGCTCTCCACCAGTTTTTCACACTGCTGTTGGATAACTTTATACCACGCTCTCAGCTTTTCCTGGTGGTCTGTGAGCTCATAAAGCAGGAGTTTAACAGACACTGGTCTGGGATGGTGGTCAGACTCAGAGAGAGGCTGAGAGAACAATAACTGCAGTGACCTCTTTTTTCCAGAGCTGTGTTTGTTAGCTTTAGTCACACTTTCAAATATATTTCATTATTTATTGTCTTCATACAGCCTTTAAAAAGAAGATAACGACCCTGAGCATAAGACTCTCCTCTGACGCTGACCTGACTGACCCAACTATGAACAGGCAGATTGTCCAACAGGTAAATCTAAGAGGCACATTTCTTTTGTCCAGTTGCAGTTATTCACATATTGATTTGGCATAGATTTCATTGGATGCCCTTCCTGATGCAACCCTCGCCATTTATCCAGGCTTGGGATTGCCACAAAGAGTATAGTGGCTTGTGACCCCTTTTGCAGGATGATCTGTCTATAGAGCAGTATGAACAAAAATATCACAACATCACAGTTTGGCAGTTCAAATCCCACTCTTCCCAGTTCATTCTGGTGCTGTGTCCTTGGGCAAGACACTCGCCCTGCCTGTATGAATGTGTTAGAGTGATTGGTGGTGGTCAGAGAGGCTGTAGGCACAGAATAGTAGCCATGTCTCTGTCAGTCTGGCCCACCTATTTGTAAAGCGTCTTTATCTAACCGCTATAAGACCGATGAATTATTTTTCTCTTTTTGTATAGCTACTTAGACTTGTTGTTCTCATATTTATTCCTTTAGGTTGCTGAAAGGCTCATCCAAATGAAACTCATAGACGTGGATTGGAAGATTACACCCAGAATCTTAAAGTAGAAGAAAGTGGGCAAGAAATAGCTTGTACTTAGACTCTAGCACAATATTAAAGTTCATGCTTAACACGGACTTAGTAATTGTTTAGTACTTTGAGGATTTCTTAATGTTTGGATTGCAACAATTAACACAAAATATATATAGGTATACCAGTGCATTTTAGCAAGTAATTTTTGTTGAACTCGGTTGGGTAAGCAGTTGCAATGTTTTACACAACATACTGTCCATATACGTACTAAGGACTTTTATGTTCATTAGTTATAGTCAAAGTTTCTTTTAAATGTGTCCCTTTTAAAACAATGTTGTAAAGAATGCATTTGGACACTGTGTAGAACAATTACAATGAAACTGTCATGTCCAGCACTAGCACCTAGGTCATGTTTTTCTTTTGTCTTTATGTATTTCCTGTTTTATTTTTTGGACTCACCTGTCTCATTTTAGGTCCCTTCACTTCCTGCCCTTGTTTGGTTTCCCGCCTTATGTTACCACCTGACCCTCGCTTATCTGCTTCACCTGTGTCTACTTGTCTGCACACCCCGCAGTGTATTTAAGCCCCTCCTTCCCTTTGTCCTTCGCTAGTTCGTCAGTTCATTTCTGTTTGCCTGCGTACCAGCCACTTACCTCGTGAGATTGTGTGTTCTTCTGACTTTTTGTGATTTTTGGATTTTGCCTTTTGGATCTTTTGGACATTCGTGCCTCTTTGTGTAATAAACACCTTTTTTAACCGGACTTGACTAGAGTCGTGCTATTTTGGGTCCATTCCTTTGTGCCCTCCTTTACAGAAACAATAATACAAAGTAAGTAACCACAGTAAATACTAAAATAGTAGTAGAAACTTCAAAAAGTAAAGAAATAAAAGAATTAAATACACTTTTATACAGAACAGCTCAGGCGACTGTGCTGATCATTGACTCTTCAGAATTGGCGTCACGAACAGGAGGCTTTCCAGATCCCACCAATTTGACTGAAAGCTGTTGTGTGTAGAGTCCTTTTTCAAACTACCATTGGTGTGACATGAAATGTTGTTTCATCTGATTCATTTCTCAGAGCTAGCTTTAAAGAGGAACTCAGTAACTGCTCGTTTCTTCTCTGTTTTGCCTCATTTTCCTCTATAGTGCTTCCCATACATTTTGGAGTAAATCACTATTGTAAAACTCTCAAGTCCAGTTGACTCCTATTGTAATCATTTGCTCGGCTTTACTTTTGTTTTCCCCTCTTTGTATCCATAAAAAAGTTTGCTGGTTCCATCTGTTTTGAGGCGCACACGTAAGGAAGGGCGACAGAATCCACCTGGGCCCTGTTTTTCCTGCCGTCTATAAAAGAGGCCTGCTGGCGCCGCGCCTACTGTGTCCACTTTCCAGTCTCTATCCGCTCCACTGTCAGCTCTCCGCCACGCCGCTCACCATGCACCTTTTCACTACACTATCTCAACACCGCACAACACTCATATTCCATGCATTTCCACACACTTACACTTACATAACTTTCATACTGATAGACATATTCACATTATTGTTTATTTAAAGAAAAGAAAAGCTGCTCAATAAAAGAGCCTAAACTTTTATCCGTGTCTCCCTTTCCATTTGTTATGACTATTTAGAGCCAGTTGGTAACAACATGGGGGCTCGTCCTTTGACCCGGTTGGTTATTTGCACGCATAAGTTTTGTTGCGTTCTTTTGGTAAGATTTTTTTTTTGTCAATTTTTCTTTGTTATTTGGCGTTTGAGCGTGAAAAATTTTACCCACTTTTGGATGAGGCAGTGCATTTAGTGATGTTGCACTGACGTTTTTGTGAGTTTCCCCCAGTGGAGGAATCTCAGGGGTGTTTCCTTTGTGTACTGAGAGCAGGAAATGCACACAGCTTTGTTTTCTTTATGGATTTTTTTCTCATCCTTTTTTGTGCGTCGTGGTTTTCGGTCAGGAGTGGAGAAACACTTTTGCCCCTGTGTTTTTGAAGCATGTCAGGGTAAGTGAAGTGTTTGACTGTGGTGCACGTGTTCTGCTGTTTAATGGCTGGTTCCCCTGTTGTAGGCGTAGAGGTGTCACTATTTTGGGCTTTGCCTGTTTGTTTGTTTTTTTTTATAGCGTTGCGGCAATGTGGCTAGTGTTTGTTGGGCAAGCAGAAATTTCGGGTGCATGTCCACGATGATTTTGGTGGTCATCTGTTACAAATTGCCTATGTTTTAGGTGCCTATCAACCCATCGCTAAACTGAGTGAAAACTAGGGTTGAGCTTGTTGGCAGGTAAGTTTTGGTTTAGGCACGTAATAATAGTGGGGTTCACTCGCCTGTGTAGCCTTTGTTGTGCATATTATTGGTCATCACTTCAGCTTACATTGATTGCTGCTTTGGCATGATTTTTTCAGGGCAGTTATAGGTACGTTTTCAGAGCTTTTTAGAGTGTCCCTCTGTGGAGTTTTTAGATGAATGTACTAGAGAGCAATTGCTTGAAATTGGAAAGCATTATGTAGTTGAAATTGATAGTAAATGACTTAAAGAAATCGGAAAGGCTACCACTATGATTGAGGAAGGTGTTTTTGGTGACAAGCCACCTGTTACTTTATCTGGAGCTATTTCGTTGCCAATGTGAGCAACATAAAGAGTTGTTAATGTTGCAGTTTAACATCGAATGAGTAAAATTAGACTTGATTAGAGAATGCAGCAGACACAATGAGTGCACTCGCTCTTTCCTCCCTCTGACAGTACTGTCAACACATTTGATGTTATTGGTAACTTGCACCTTTTGCCCAAATATTTTGGAGAGTTAGCCGGATAAATTTTTTTTCATTTTTTAAGATTTGGCTGAGGCCCATAATTGGAATAGTTCTGCGCGCACCATGCTCCTACAGTGCGTGTTTGTGGGCCATGTTCAGGAGGCCTTTTCCCCATTGTCTGCGTTGGATAGTTAGGACTATGCTAAGGTAAAGGCTGCTGTTTTAAAAACCTATGAACTGCTTTAAAGACCACTGTTAATTAGCATTGTTTAAGTTACTGGCAAATATTTGTGTATGTAAATTTTACAGTAAAACAAACTGTTAACACTGTTATAGGCTCATAAAATTACTTTTTGTTTGAAGTAGTTTGCATAGTTAAATATATTTTGTTTTCAATGTCTGTAGAAGAACAGATTTATTAATATTACTCTTAGAAGCAGATCTGTCATCAAACAAAGTCTAAACTGCACCTATCTCCATCTCTGGAAAGATCCTGGGATACCTGGACAGTGAGAACATAGGACTGTTTGTCTGCCCCATGAGTAACATGAGGCTTTCCAGCCCAGTGCTTCACCAAATCTCGCAGTTCTCAAATTTGGTTCAAAATACTGCCATCTGCTGTCCAAATATAGATATCACAGGTAATGCCATATTATTACCATGAACTGAGCAGAAATGTATGTAAGGCTTTTGTAAATTGTATGCAGTTAAATGACAATAAACAATGGATATTTCTATACTATGTGCATGTATAAGTGTATACACACACACAGACACAGAACTTTGTTCTTCATTGAAATTGCAATATAAGCTTTACAAGAATTCACTTTTTTTTTTAAATAACACTAAAACCTTAATATGAGCCAACTCAAAATACAGCCATTCAGAGAGAAAAGGACACACAAACCTGGACTGTTTCATATACAAATGGACAGACAAACACACACACACATAAATGTCACCCAACTCTCACACAGGTGTAAAAGAATTAATAATATCATACATCAAAGAGGCTACAATGGGGAAAATAATTCACTGACACCACACTACAAACATCAAAAAACCTCAGTGTTGTTGAATATTTCTACATATGGCTTTGCGTATTACCACTAAACTATATTTTGATGTACTACTGCTAAGGTTAATAAATGCTTCAATAGTACTAAGAATGTTTTGATTCTAAAAGGATGTTTTTCTCCTTTCACTCAAAAGGTTACACTCTGCGATTACATACATTGTACATTTGCAAAAGTGCGCAATAATAAGCTGGCTACAAAGTTAGGAAACTCAAGGTTACAGGTGGGGGCTCCCACGGCCCTGCCGTTGCGTGGGACGCTCCTGAAGGTAACGAAGATTACGCACCGCAGTAATGAGAACTCTGTGGCCTGGTCTCGAGTTTCTTGAAGATACATTTAATGATATGCAGAAATCGTCATACATTGTCATACATAGTATAAAAACTGTGATCACTCCTTTTTGGCTGGCCCACCCTATCCCTTTCAGCGGGGCACAGCTGTTGTAACCTTACCTGTGTGCTACTAAAATAAACCTTCTGACTTGATTATACTTCTGAATCATCGTCCTCTTTGATGCTTACACCCAAAATGAACAATCCTAATAAATGGTGACCCCGACGTGTGGGTGGAAAGCTTCTTCTGGAGGACTTTTGGACACATCGAGGCGGAGTTTGGTGACTGAGTCTGTGACAACCAGGGTACCCACAAAATAAGGTAAGCAGAAAACCTTTTTAATAAAATTTCTGCACAGCTTAGTTTTTATTTCATAGGGTTGTCACTGTCTCAGAAATCTGTAATTCTCAGTCTTGTAAATTTAGAAAATGTTTTACAATATATAACTATATTTAGTTAATTTATTTTGAGTTTCTACACACGTAAGGTTGCAATAAGCACATACTAACACGTTAGGGAAAGATTATGAGCCGGTAAAAAATCCTAGTTGGACTAGGTGGCGCTAGGCCCGGTCAAGACTGACAATAGACTAGGTCTATTGATCAGCCAGAGTTGGACTCTGAGGGTATCTTGTTTAATTCTTAATCAAATTACCTCTTGGAATAGGATCTGACGAGAACCTATTGAACGTAGTCACTGCTAAGAAACATAAATACCCTATAAGACCAAGACGGTTGGACCGTGAAATAAAGGCTTGGAGCCTGAGGCTTGGAGCCTCCTGGGTTTGGAACCCTGATAAACCGGCAGGGACAGATTTTTGTTTTCTTTTGGGGGTTACTGTTGGGTGGTTTGGGTCTCTGTATTCATATTATAGGGCCAATACTGTGTAGGACACTTAGTAGTGTCCAAATTCCAGTGGAGGTCTGAAACAGAGACTGGGTAGGCTGTATATTGTGGGGTGGAGAAAAAATAAAGGCGAAAGCCCGGGACAATAGGACTGTGGGGTCTTTAAAACTGAAATCACACATATCCCGATAGAACCCCCACCCCGCACAGACACCACGGTCTCTGCGTAGAAGCTTGGGTGGACAAGGTCAGATCTAGAGGGATCGCTGTGTGGTGAAAAGTTTAGATCCATGCATTAGGATTGTACATAAAATAACATTTCTATTCCCAGCAGTTTGAAGTACAGGTGTGTAAATGTGGACTTGGTGACAGACAGTGACAGGACAGGGGTGGAAGGTGACTAAAAGTACTGTGTTAATGTACTTGAGTGAAAAGTTTAGATATTTCTCCTTTACTTAAGTGATTTTTGGGATAGATACATTTATTTCTACTTAGGTAGATTTTTGGAGCTAGTATTTGCACTTTTACTTCACTACATTTTAAAGATTGTTTTAAAAAATTATAAACAAGTTGCAAGAATACATATAACTTTCCTTATTACTTTCCAAAATTAAGACTATCATCATGTTTCAGCTTGAATTTGTGCATTGTACTTTTACTTCTACTTAAAAGTAGAATTGTAAGCAGCTATTTATAGCTAATAGTTTTACTTGAAAATACTTTTACTTTGGTGAATGTTTTTGTGCTCTTATTTGAAAAAAAAAAAAAAAAAAAAAAAAGTAGACTACTTACTCCACCACTGCAAAATGGACAAGACAAAAACTAAACTTAACAAAACTATGACAAAAGAGGAGTGTACTGGTGCTTTAGATTTATGTTTACTGTGGACAGAAAAGAAAAGGAAGCAGAAAGTGACAGAAAAGTGTGTAAAAGAGGTGCAGAGCAGAGGTTTGTTGGGACTAGAACAGGTAATAAACGTTCAAACAGTGGTCCATGCTGCTGTGACTCCACTTTTAGACCCTAAAAATAATTCCAGCACCCCTAAAAATAATAAGAATTTAAAGAAAATGTTTAAATGCTATAATTGTGTATTTGAAATAGGTAATGTCAACTTTCTTGATCATATATATTAAAAATCAAATAGGCTTACTTTAACAGAAGAAAAAACACCACTGTGCAATAAATGGTTTGATCCATTCCTGCGGCTGTTGCTGCTCTCCCTCCTCCCCTCGTGCAGATTACTCCTCTGTTTCTCTCTGACTGAGAGAAGTTAGGTACATACTGTTGAAGTTTGGGGCGCTTGTCAACAACGACATAAAAAAAAAAACTTTTTAACATCAACTGACTGCAATATTAGGCCATCTCAAGCCAAATAGTCTGAACTAAAATAAGTTTGTTTGTGGGACAAAAATGTGAGTGAAGCCTGAGCTGAGAAGAGTTAGAAGACAGTCAAAAGAGGATTTAATGACATTTACTAATGCTATCCTCTGCATCCAAGTCTAACCTAAACTACTAAACCTTCTAGAGTTGTCTCTGAGTAGGTTTTATTGATTTTGTTCAATTTTTAACCATAGCACATTTGTCAAATTTACTTTTAAGCTATAGTTATTAATAAAGTTAATTATTGCTCTCTAAGACATGCTTAAAACTTTCCAAAAAAAAAAAAAAGTTTCTTATAAAATAATATATTTTGTTCCAGCTCAGGGTGCTGAGCACCCCTAAAACTGAAACTCTACAATCATCTCTGAAAACGTACCTCCCTCACTTAACGATGGGAGCAGGCTACACTCACTGCAGTCGCCCCACAAATACAAACGCTGTAACTCAGATCAGGCACAGAGACAAAGGAGGACTGAGACTAACTCAAGCTACTCGCTCACAGACCTGACCTGTTACACCTCCCCAAACTCACAGAACTAGTTGCTCTTGACACAATGCCCTGTTATCAATGGGAATCAAACATGATACATCACATGGGACATTGCAATGCTAAAGCTAGCAGTCAGGAGAGTGAGCTGCAAAGGCTACAAGCTCAGGTCCTTGGGCTGCAGATACAACAAATGAGTGAAATAAAGAAAGAGTAAGATAAGGACAAGCAGAAGGCAAAGACTCAAATGCCACAAACTGCATCCTGCTCCAGTTCTACAGCTCCTCAGTTCAGCCCTAACTTTACACAACAACGCCAAGGTCCACTCAGGCAAAAAGGGGGTCATGGACGCATGAGACAATCTGATCAAATCATGTGTCCTGAGGAAGGGACAGTTGTGACTTTTCCTGGTGGTCTCACAGTGAACTGTTCCAGGGGCCACTCTCTGCCAGACAAATGTTAATGACCCAACCTGAACCTCAATATACTTTCTGGGCTACGGTGTTGGTTGCTCCTGAATGTAGATCCTGATCCTCCTCCTGTGCTGACTGAACACTGGTTACCATGGATACAACTGATACAGCCTTATAATCCACCAAAAGACTTTATACATTGGATATTTACATATCTCCAGGATGATGACCCAGTTTATGATACACGACATGGGATATGCCTCACCCAGACTCAGTGTGTGGTGACATTTCTGTGGGACCTGGGGGCGTGGCTGCTGCTGCTGGACTCTCCCCTACACAAACACATCTCTGTGCTCTCTCACCTGAGAGTGCACCACATATCACCTTAGCTGCAGACGCAGGTCACGAAGCCAAATCACCAGGCCCTGTGGTAAAGAAAGCATACAGCTGTTCCTGACTACACATTACTGTTTCATCCAGATGTTTCTGAAAGAGATGAGGTTGGCAGTGCAGTTCTCTTTCAGAAAAAGGGGATGGTGTGGTTGGTCAGCAAAAATACTAATGTACCATAGCTAAACTGGACAACACTGAGACGACACAATACAACAATATCTATGGCAGTAACTAAAACAACAACTCAAATGTCATATTTATATTTGTTTAATTTTTTTTTTTTTTTAGCTTTTTAAATTGTTGTTTGAATATGGGTTATGTGCTGTTTATGAGATAGATTTTCATCAATTATTACTCCACAACATACATTTACTCTTTCTAAAACCACATAAGTTAACATTAAATCCACATTATCTTTAATTTGTCCATTTTATTTGTGAAAATAAAATGTCCAAGTTTATAGAGCAGATTTAAATTGTGCTGTAACTGAGCCAGAATAGTTTCCTGTTTGAGGCCCAAACTCTCCTCCAACAGTTGGCTCAGGTCCTGTTAACCTTGGAATTATCTCCTTTCTCTGTGATGATACAAAGTCTTCTGCTGGAATAAGACAAAAGTGGTCGAACCACTCTCTTGTGAATTAATAAAAATAAAATAAATAATAATAATAATAACCTGATCCCTTAAGGACAGCATCTTTTATAATTTCTGGTAACACAAATTATAATACGGCCTTGAAAATGACAGTTATTATTCGCCTACAGTTGCTACTCAAATTTTTACTCATAAACATCCATTTTGGTTCATCACTGGCCTGGTGCCACCAGCTGCACCTGCTGCGGACACTCAGTTTGTCACGTCCACTAAAGTTCATCGAGGTCAATAATATGGAGTTATAAAAAATCATTAAGTAGCCATTCTGATGAGCCACTCCTCCTTTATCGTTTAAATTCCCCCAGTGGTCATTTCTATCATAGCAGCCTCTCTCTGCCTTTATCACCCCTCCTTTTTCTACTCTCTAGCTGCTACCCTCTCTGCATATTTTTTTTTTTCCTTTTTTTTTCTACTCTGTGACTCAAATGTTAGACTATAACTGAGTGTTGTAATAATAAGTAAGCATAAACAAATTGCAGAATAAAAGTAAATATAAGTAAATAAAATTAGAAACCACAAAGTATGATTGTGATAAAGACTGTGTAGATAGTTGATAAATTGCAAGGTTACTCATAACTTTCTTCATTGCTTTTTAAAATTAACCTCTTCACATCACTATATATAATATAGTTTTAAATTTTGCTTATGTTTAAAGATATTTTATTATAATCAGATCAAAGTTTATTACACATTGAGCCCCCGCTGGATGTGGGAGGGACTCACAACTAGCATTGGACAACCTATTAAACATTTAAGAGAGAGACAGCAGAACTGGTAGAAGCTGTGAGACTCCGTATTGAAGCAGCTGTGATGAAATGCAAAGGACATGCAGGGGGAACAACATTCATAGCCAGAGGAAATGAGGCAGCAGATGAAGCAGCAAAGAAAGCAGTTGGTTATGTGGGACCTTTAAGCAAAAAGTATACAGTCTGTGTGCAGACGAATGCAGAGAAATATGAGGGACATACAGTGAAGTTGACAGAAAGATGTTATTGACTTACAGACTCATACAAGACTGTATGAGAACAGTGTTTGGACTGACAAAGGTGCAAAGAAGGA
The DNA here is from genome assembly GCA_020698575.1 of Bostrychus sinensis. Lineage (NCBI taxonomy): Eukaryota > Metazoa > Chordata > Actinopteri > Gobiiformes > Eleotridae > Bostrychus > Bostrychus sinensis. The sequence goes on from CM036250.1 coordinate 5,861,764, forward strand.
CAAAAAAGGACTAAGGCACTGTCATGATGGACGTCTAGTGGCACTTAGCAGCCTATCAAGCATGTGTTAGCTACAGAAGCTCACAAGCTAGGACACATTTTAAAAACTACCTCATTATGATGACAAAAGTATATAAATATTTTGTCATACAACATTTTGGAGATTGGTTGAGAACAAATTACATTCTGTAAAGGTATTTGGCTAAAATCATTAACTTCATCAACATGAAAAGGGCTGTGTAATAAATTGAATTATAAATTGTACTCTTCATTGTGACCCAAAATAATTGTGATTATGATTTTTCCATAATCGAGCAGCCCTAGTTGGATGCCTTGCCATTAGCGCTGATGGCAATGCGATCCACACCTGACAAACATCTGAATCTGTCTCCACATGAGATTTTAACTGGGAGAAGAATGGACACTCCTCTCCAAACTCAAATAAGTGTCCATAGAAATGACCAAGACCATGAAATCTCTGACTACTACAAGTCAGTTACTAACTTGAGCCTAGTTCTCTCCCAACAGGTCCTGAACCTCGAGGATTCTCCTGACACCACACTGATAGGCAAAGACTATTAAAGACTGTTAAATGGACTGAACCCAAATTTTTAGGTCCATATAAGTTACTTAACAGCTGCTCAAAGCAGTTAGAGTCAAAAAGACAGACAAAAGTCAAAAGAGCAAGTTGAGTCATTGGATCCATATTACTCACTGTGTTAGGGCCCATCCTCCTGAATGCTCATTAGAACAGTTTAGAACTGATTTGGCCTGACTCACTTAACCATGACTGTTGCGTTGACAGGGTGCTCCGTTAGAGGCACCATGCTCACCCTATTCCTGTTTACTATTCTGATTGTCCCACCTATTTTCTGGTACTTCGAATCAGGCCAACCTACCACTTCTCTTAACACTCATAACAGGACTAAAAGAGGAGCCCAAGGTCCGTTCTCATTGGTTTGGAATGCTACCACCTTACTCAGATTCAGTAAAAAATAAAAAAAATAGATGATATAATTGGCTTTCTACCTGTGCTAATTTATAACTCTCAAGACAACCATGCCTAGTATGTACACCTTTTTATCCAGACTCAAGCTCCTTTTCTTATATTTCTAATCATCTTAGTTTCCCAAACTCCTACTTAGATTAGCACTATTTCTGACTCTTAAGTTAAACACGGGGAAAGTTACATTTTTAGATTATTATTTTTGGGGTATTTGATGTTTTTCTTTTAAGGTTGGTTTAATCATATTCATGTACGAGTACTGTGAATCTAGGAGGTGTCTTTGGACGGTTGCTGGGGCAGCAGAACCATGAGATTCTTTTCCCATCTGAAAGTCAGAAGGTTACAGAACATAGAACTGCCTGATGGGTTTTTCGGTCTCATACTGAATAGATCCACATGCTTATATTATTCTTATTTTATTTTTATGTTAGCCTATTGCGGTCATGTAAGAGTAATGTATGGCATGGAGGGTTACAATGGCTCCAGATTACAACGGATAATCTGTACATGGTTAGTTTAGGTTACTCTTGGTTGTGTTTTGCTTTAGCATAATAGTTATGGGTTTGTCTTTTGATTTTTTGGGGATTTTATATTATGCTTTTTAGAGGTTTAGTTTTTTTTTGTTTTTTATGTTTGTTTTTAGAGGTTGTTTCACACCATGTGATATGGTGTGAAAAGGGGGAATTGTTGAATATTTCTACATATGGCTTTGCGTATTACCACTAAACTATATTTTGATGTACTACTGCTAAGGTTAATAAATGCTTCAATAGTACTAAGAATGTTTTGATTCTAAAAGGATGTTTTTCTCCTTTCACTCAAAAGGTTACACTCTGCGATTACATACATTGTACATTTGCAAAAGTGCGCAATAATAAGCTGGTTACAAAGTTAGGAAACTCAAGGTTACAGGTGGGGGCTCCCTGCCGTTGCGTGGGACGCTCCTGAAGAAAACGAAGATTACGCACCGCAGTAATGAGAACTCTGTGGCCTGGTCTCGAGTTTCTTGAAGATACATTTAATGATATGCAGAAATCGTCATACATTGTCATACATAGTATAAAAACTGTGATCACTCCTTTTTGGCTCCCTATCCCTTTCAGCGGGGCACAGCTGTTGTAACCTTACCTGTGTGCTACTAAAATAAACCTTCTGACTTGATTATACTTCTGAATCATCGTCCTCTTTGATGCTTACACCCAAAATGAACAATCCTAATAGTGTGGAGCTTAACAGAGACATCTGGTGGATTTAAAATATCAATGCAGCCAACCTGGATAAAAAGTGTGAACACAGACTGATCTAGGTTCATTCATTCTGACATAAGCATCTACATAACCAGCTGATGTTAAAGTGCTGAATGAATGAGACAGAAGTGTACTAATTCCTATTCCTAATATTTGAATATCAAAGTAAAACTGTTATGAAGTGAAAACCAGGGGGAAGGGAGGGTTTACACATTTTTATTAAGAAAGAAGTTTTTGGAGCATGTTGGGGCCAAAGCGACCAAAGACCAATCCTCAGGAGTCCAAACATCGGCTGACTGAAGCAGCTTCAAGGACCTGAAGCAGCTCTCTATGGCGTTTACTTACAGTCAAACTGATTTGCATGTGTGCAAAACAATTTGTTTGTAGCTTTGCCTAGTCGCAAGCACATTTTTGATTTGTGTGTAGTCACATGCACCCATTCACTTTTACCCATACAGATTATTAAATACACGTGCACAGATAGTCTTATACACACAAAGCAGCTCTCTCACACACAGAACTGTTTTTACCTGTACAGACTGTGGGGTCAGTGTTAGCAGGTACAGGGCCAGACAAACCCACTGCAGTTTACATAACTGTGGACATCAGTTTCTGTAACAGACACAAGGGACATGGAGACATTACTATGACTTGGGGCAAGGGACCATCTCACAACAAGTGCTGCCATTAAGTGGTGAAATTGGAGATTACACTTTGTTTTATTGAAAATACACTTAACACAACCATGCTGTCATAAAACCTAAAACCAACAGCAACAACAAATTAAAGCAATCTTTATTAAAAAATGCCATTGTCTGGTTGGGCCATGGATGGGTCAGGCCTAGAGCAGAGGACGGCATATTTTAATGAAAAATAAAGACAGAACAAGTCACAATAATGCCTCTGTGTCACTGTTGTCTATAACAGAAACTGCCAGCACATCTGTGCAAAGGGGAAAACAAAAGTAAAGGGATCACCCAGGAGTGAACTGGACTTGTGAGTACCATATGCTTTACTCCAAAATGTAAGGGGTGCTCTATAGAGGAAAATAGGGCAAAATGGAAGAACCGAAGAACCGAAGCAGAGTTACTGAGTTCTGCTTTAATGACTATGTTCACCACAGTCCAGTTAACAACTTGATTTCTAATAGCTAACACTAGCTTAGAGTAAAAGGTGACAAGTCGCAATAACACAACACGCTCCCAAGCATTGCAAAAACAACAAAATACCCAAGGCACTCTCTCATAAAGTTAAAAAGCCTTTATTATTTAGGGCATGTCACACTAGACTTAAAAAAGCTCCAACATGCTTCAGCATTACAGCCTTCATCAGGGGACAAACAGAAGTAAAGCGTGTCATGTGAGTTTTTAAAGATACATCCCACCAATAGGGTTTCTCCACCTGTAAGAGGGAGTGGTACAGGGTCAACACACCTGTGTGGACATGTATATAAAGAGCCACAGTATGGCAGTATTAACCAAGAAACACTAACAGTAAATAAAAGCACCCTAACAGTGGAAAATTACAGATAAAGCACATAGAATACTCCAGCAGTCTATAAAAACACAGGGAAGTCCAAATCTTCATTCAGTCCAGGGTGTTTTGTGGCCTTCAGTCTATAAATCTATGAGGTCTCATGCTGTTTAAGTTTTTTTATTCTGTTTCCTTTTTGTATGGAGTCTGGAATGTGGTCTATTCCATTGGCTTGTAGACTGACTGGATTACTATTGTGGCCCTGAGAGAGCGCCTTGTTTATTTTGACATTTTTGCATTGTCTGTCCCGTCCCAAGAGCACCTCTTTTTTGCTACTCTTATACTAACTTCTGGAGGTCCAGGAAGCGCCCCTCCTTGTCTCTTTTATGTTATGCTCCCAAGCATGTTCCAAAAGCATTCACATGAGGCGTTAGAACAGTCTTGTCTTTGCTTCATCAGGGCTGACTCCGGAGGAGATGCCTCCAAAAGTTTGCATCCATGTGTCATAGCATTGTAAAGAGCCTATAGTTTAAAACTGAGCTGGAGGCAGGTAAGGATTGTGTGGTAGAATCTGCTGCTGAAGACTGAAAATGCAGATGTCTTGGTGTGGTTTATGGCTAATAATTCTGGAAGTAATATTTCTGGAAGTACTGGACTTATCCACATGAAACAAAAACTGACACAAACTTTACAGTCTTATCTGTCACTAGAAATGACCTGAAGTGATTTCTTCACTGTAATGTCAAAAAGTGGTGATATTATTCCAACACACAGGCCCGCTGTCAGTAAACTCAACATTAGGCCACCAGATTAATGTGGTGTGGTTGTGGAACCTGTTGCTAACAAAAAATGATCAGGTTCAGTGTTTCTGGATTTTCTGTTTGGATATTTCTTTTAAAAATAGTACCTCACCCGTGCATTTCTATTGGCTCCTGCTCCATCAGAGGTTTTGACATCAACAAATTCTCAAACAACCTCCTAGCCTCAGGAGAAAGGATCCTGGCAATTGGGAAACAGCCAAAGTTTACCTCTTTGTGCTTGATACATGCACCGCTGCTTTGGTATTGTTTGACTTCTCACAAACTGGACTTTTCCCCTACAATCTGAAACTGAACTATTGTCATGTTCAAAGAAGATCTGATATTTATTATTATTAACTTGTTGGTCTCACCATAAGAAATATTATTGTTTCTCATCTGGACCACACCTCCTCCTGAAAACCCAACCTGTTCTTATTTGAGAGTTCCTAAAAAAACACGTGTGTGTCTTCTTTGTATTGTAAATGCACATTTGAATCTTCATTTTCTTATCAAAGCCAGAACAAGAGCCTTTAAACACGATGCATTTAATCAGAGCCGGAGATAAACTGTGAGGCTGTGAGCAAGTTTTATATCTCCATAGAGCTCATAACATTTCATTTTATTTAGTTTTATTCTCTAAACACATTTGTTTGCAAGGAGAACCAGACATGATCCTTTTAGTGCTGCTGCTCTATGGTAAGTTTGGTTCAGATTGATTTATTATTTGGCGTAATGTTTGGGTAGTGTTTTCTTTCAAAATGTTTAGTCGGGTTTTGGATTAGTCCTGGATTATGCCTAGTTTAGTCCTGATTAAGACCTGTTTTTTTCTTGGATTAATCCTGGTTTATACCCAGTTTAGTCCTGGTTTAATACTGGCTTAGTCTTGGTTTAGTGAAGATTTTAGGCTCACTTTAGTCCATTAAAGAAGGTACATGAAAAGCCAAATATTGTCTGAGTTTGTACTCGGTGTCAGAAGTTTGAGAATCACTGCATTAAGCCATTATTCCCTATAGGCATCTGCATCATTTCATGTGTTCATGGTTGGGAGTACCACCACATTGATCTGAAAGTGACCTGGACTGAAGCCCAAGAATACTGCAGAGTGTACCACACAGACCTGGCCACTGTCACCAGTATGGAGGACGTAAACAACTTAACCAAACCCAGTAGACTGAATGATTTCATCTGGATTGGACTGTTCGATGACCCTGCTTCATGGAAAGGAGTGATGGGCTCTGACTCTAACTCCTGGAAATGGTCTGCCACTGGGACCACCAACCCTGGAGGTTACCAGAACTGGCTTGCAGATGAGCCGAATTATGCAACTAAAGATCAGCACTGTGTTGCAATTTGGTATCAGAAATGGAAGGACTATTACTGCAACTACAATCATTACTTTGTGTGCTATTCAGGTAGGACCACATACCTCTCCTTATGTAGCACAAATAAGTGTGGTGGGTTTTTTTTTTTTGTTTGTTTGTTTTTTTGTTTTTGACTAGCTGCTGAATCTCGGCTTGAAGCTATTTCTCTTGAGAGAGTACAGTGATAGACAGTACAGTAATTGTACTAAACCTCAAAATTTAAAAAAATACCTACTCCTTTTGTTACCAGAAGTTCAAAATAGGGCTGAGACTTTCATGTGATAATTATGATTAATTAATTACAGAAAAATTAACACATTTAATTGCACTCGTCTATGGCAACATGGAACTTTTCTCAGTGTCTCAATTTCTGGCACAGAAAAATTTCAGCCACACTGGCCAAAACTCCACATGAAAGCGTATTTTAGCTTTGGCTAAACGCGCTGATTTAAGGTGCCACTCGTTAAGTCCAGTCGTTCTCACAGCAAGTCTGCATTTTTCTGTCAGAATTGGGCAAGTTCTTGTTCTTTTTTAAAAACATTTTCCACAGTTTGAACATACAGAACATACATAGGAAGAGTACCAATTTTTCCATATGTAAAACAGATCTCGCAATCTTAGCAATCCTACACAAAGTCCAACCTTATAGGTTTCACATACTCAGTCCATTTTGTCCAGATTTTGTAAAAACTGTTTTTTTTTTTATTGGGCAGCTTTTTATGTGTTGCTGTGAGTGAAAAAACTTGTCCGCAGGTTGGGCAGAGCTATTTTGCATGCAGATGATGTGAATGATAGGGTGCTTCTCCATATTTTGAATGACAAATCTTTAAAACTTAAAGCAAATCACACTGAAGTCAAGCCAAATCAGCTCGTCTCTGTATCTGAGGAGCTGCTCAGTCTGTGAGAGAGGGGCACGTCTGCACTCCTTTCAGCACAGCAGCACTAATCACGGTCACAGTGTGTTTTCATTCACTGTTCCGAGGTTGTTGGGCAGTTTTTAGGTTGCTGACTCATGCACACAGTGAGAGGAGACAGAAACAGAATTGGGTTCAGCGAGGAGGCTGAGCACAGAGGAGGAGACAGAGAGGAGAGGTGCACTTTGTGCACTCAGAGGCAGGTGCATGAATGCTGAATGTCCTGTTTCAGTTCAGGTCAGTTCAGTTTATTTGCCATTTGCAGCATTAAAAAAAAAAACTACATTGGAAAACAGTTGCAAGAGTTCAAAGTGCACAGTCAACATTTAAACAAACAAACCATACAACAAAACACACCAAGCACAAGCCTTCAATAAAAAACATACGGATACATCCTAAATAAAACCTAATAAATACTAACAATAAAAACACTGTATATATAAATAGCAGTAAAAGAAGTAACCAAAGCAATAAGGTGCATGTCTTATATGTGAGGTATTTCAAGGTACATTGTTCAAAGTCATCACAGCTTGTGGAAAGAAACTTTTAGCCTGACGAGATGTAGTGCATTTAAGAGAGCGATATAGTTTCCCTGACGGAAGGAGATCAAACATCTCAGCAGCAGGGTGGCCAGAGGGATCACTGATGATCTGGAGAGCTCTGGTTAAAAGTCTAGATTTGTAAATAGTCTCTAGGACTGGGAGGTCACAGCCTATGGTCCTGCGAGCGGAGCAAACCACTCTGTTTAAAGTTTTCTTTTCTTTCACAGTGAGATTACCAAACCACACTGTGACAGAGCTAGTAAGAAGACTTTCAATACCACACCGATAAAAGTTTAAAAGAATAGTTTGACTGTGCTGTTATGAAATTAAGTTTAAAATACACCCAAACATACAAATAAGCTCCTAAAATTTTTTTCTGACATATAAATATTGCTATTTGACAAAAAATGTATTAATCATGATTAATTACAAAGTCAGTAAATAATTAGATAAATTTTTTTAATTGCCTCCCACCACTAGTAAAAAAGCAAGCAACTTAACAGACACCACTTCCTATTTTACTTCCTATTAAAATGTAAAATCATGTTTCTGCTCCCCTCCACTAGATGGCAAACACCCAGTACTTCGATTCTAGACAAACAGAATCATATGTTGACATAGGAACATTTCGAAGTGAGACAGTCCCAGTGGGAGTGGCTCGTTCAAAGCTCCTCTGTGGGAGTACAGCTTTTTCAACAGATTTGAGAGTGTAATGTGCAAAAATGGGGGGAAAAAAATGCACCTGCAATGAAGCATTAGCTCTAATCCCATGCTGGCTGTGATTCTGAAGGAGAACATCCACCTTTAGAGATGCGTGAAAGCGAGGAGTGAGTCCCAGTGAAGATGAGTGCTCTCATGGCGCTGCTGCTCCAGCTCGCTCTCTTGACAGTTTACTCAAAGAACATGATGTTTTTCTCCACACTAGGCCCAACACAGGTGATAGGGGCAGGCGTGCACTTAGTTGCTGCAAGAGTGAACGTGAGGTTGGGAACAATATGGTGTTTGAATGGAAGTCAGTAAAAAAAGGTTCTTGAGTAGTTGTTCGATGTCTAGGCCGAACGCTTACAGTGATTCTGGATTCTGTGGGATCTCTGTGGCCTCCTCTCGTTGTCCAAAGATATGCATGTGTCCTTAAAGAACTGATGTGAGAGTGAATGATTGTCAATGTGTCTCTAAGAGTTATCCCAGGTTGTTATCCCCCGTCTAAGGCCCATAGTTACTGGGATTGGCTCTAGCTAGACCTAACAGGAACATCTGTCTTATCTGGCGTTTCAAACTATTGTGAAATACAACTTTGTTTACTTTTTAGGTTAAAATGTTTGATGTGGAAGTGGGCATTTTCTCTGCTGTGGTTTTTCATTGTTGCTTTGCTTGAATGCTTATCTTCAAAGTGATAAGTCTGCCAAGTTGTTGTTAGTCACAGCAGGCATGGATGCATGGTGGCAGAGTGGTTAGACCATGCTTCCCAGCAAGGAGGCCAGCCATCAGGGTGCCCTAACCCTTAAATCTTAGGAATGGAAACATCGGGCTGTAGGAGCATAGAGCCGACCTCTGCCATCACATGAACTCTCTGAGTGGAGTCTAAAAGTTCCTTCAGGTACTTGGGAATCCAGGGGATTTGTTTAATCTAAATTGCCCCTGGTCGTCTGTCAGTGTGTGTATTTGTGTCACCCCTGCGACTAACTGGCCACTGCCCAGGTTGTTCCTCGCCTAAGGCCCATAGTTGCTGGGACATACTCTAGGGAATAAGTGGAAGAAGATGATTTTTTTTTTCTTTATTGTGGAAGCATTTCCTTGCTGTAGTTTCAAACTGTGTCTTAATTTGAATGATTATCTTCAATGCACAGCTGGTTGTTAGTCTGGCTGTGAACTGCAGACTTGTAAGCAAAATTATTTTAGCCCTGGCTTCAAGCTAACATTCATTTTGCTTGATTTGTGACGTAAGACCTTTTACAGTGAAAACCACTACTGGTAATTTTATACACTGTTATTTAAATTTCAAGAGTCTGTATACAGAAATAGCCACATGTTTTATATTTTTACAGGTTCAACGATAAAAACATTTCATTATTGTCCTTTCGGACGTACCTGGGATGGGGCAGTGGCATACTGCAGATCACAGTACACAGACCTGGCGATGATCGAAAATGCTGCTGATTATGAAGGGTTGGCTGCAGTTACTGAACCATACCAACAGGGTATACTTTGGATCGGCCTGCACAGACAGCCCTGGAGATGGTCCGACAACAACGCCAGTACTTTCACAAACTGGCAGAGTGGACAACCTGATAACTATAATTCCGCAGAGCACTGTGTAGCGGTGACTAGGGATGGTACTTGGGAAGACAAAAGATGTGACTTGACCTATAGCTTCAACTGCCATGGAGGTAAAATATTAAGCCTCTTGTACTGGATATACAGCTCTGGAAAAAATAGCCTCTGCAAAATTATGTTTTTCAGGTTTTATCTTTTGTAGGTCCAACTGAAAGAGTAGTAATGTTTTGACTAAAGAACAGTCATAAATCAGTATTTGGTGGAATAATTTATAAAAACAGCTTTTCTGCATCTTGCTCTCCACCAGTTTTTCACACTGCTGTTGGGTAACTTTATTCCACGCTCTCAGCTTTTCCTGGTGGTCTGTGAGCTCATAAAGCAGGAGTTTAACAGACACTGGCCTGGAATGGTGGTGAGACTCAGAGAGAGGCTGAGAGAACAACTGACTGCAGTGACCTCTTTTTCTCTTCCAGAGCTATGTTTATTAGCTTTAGTCACACTTTCAAATATATTTCATTATTTATTGTCTTCATACAGCCTTTAAAAAGAAGATAACGACCCTGAGCATAAGACTCTCCTCTGACGCTGACCTGACTGACCCAACTATGAACAGGCAGATTGTCCAACAGGTAAGTCTAAGAAGCACGTTTCTTTTGTCCAGTTGCAGTTATTCACATATTGATTAGGCATAGATTTCATTGGATGCCCTTCCTGATGCAACCCTCGCCATTTATCCAGGCTTGGGATTGCCACAAAGAGTATAGTGGCTTGTGTCCTTGGGAAAGACACTATCCCCACCCTGCCTGTATGAATGTGTTAGTGTGATTGTGTGATTGGTGGTGGTTGGAGAGGCCAAAGGCGCAAACTGGCAACCATGTCCCTGTCAGTCTGCCCCAGGGCAGCTGTGGTTACAGAAGTAGCTCACCACCACTGAGTGTGTCAAATCAACAACTGCCTCCCACTTGACCATCTTGGATATGCTTCATACTTGGTGAGATTAATGTGTATATCAACAGTGGCATGTGGGCAAATCGTGGAGTTCTTTTTTAGTTTGTGAGATAATTAGGTTTAAAAAAAGTGGCTGTGTTAGGCCCAAATCCGGACTTCTGTAACATTTCAAAGTTCTGCCAACCATAACGTCTGAACAGTTTGTGTCAGGAGAATTACATTTTCAGGTCTTGTTCTTCAGTCTGTGAACCATTTAACCTGTAAAACATGTAGCCCTCAGTTGTACGGATCCGGCATCCGGCAAAAATAGACTTGATACGTATTTCTGACGGAGCACCGGACACAGAGATGTACTGCAACGTAGCCGGTGTGAACTCACGCATTGACTTGCATTGCATTTATTTGTAGTTGTATGGGACATGCAACGAACACGCAACGGATTCATTGTGAATTGGCCTTTAGTCATTTCTTCAATTAGAGTTAAGAGATAGAACTGAACTGAATTTTCTTAAACTAAAATCATGTCTTTTTTGCTTCTTCATTGTTCTGCTCTGGGTCTGACACGCCCACGTTTTAAACCTAAATATTTCAAAAAAAAAAAAAAAAAGATGCAGACTCCAGCTGTTTCTAAACAACAGAAAAAAATATCTCAGTCAATCAAGAACATGAATTAAGACACATTGATTAAGACACAACACCAGGAGCCCCACTGACATGGAATGACTCACTTTTGATATTCCAATACAGAACATAACCAAGTGGTAAGAAGTATTTAGTGGTCTGTATACCTCCTTATACTTTTTCTCATCCTTTAGGTTGCTGAAAGGCTCATCCATATGAAACTCATAAACGTGGATTGGAAGATTACACCCAAAATCTGGAAGAAAGTGGACAGTTGGTTAAGCAATTGCCCAGCAACCCAAGGGTAGCCGGTTCGAATCTCATCCGAAGAGCATGCTGTTGTTGTGTCCCTGGGCAAGACACTTCACCCACCTTGCCTCTGTACGAATGTGTCAGTGTGGCTGTGCTGTATTTGGTGGTGGTCAGAGGGGCTGATTGGCAGCCACGCTTTGGCTGCCAATCTGGCTCAATCTGGCTCTGCCCCAGGGCAACTGTGGCTACAGAAGTAGCTTACTACCACCAACTGTGTGTGAGGAATGAATGAATAATGTAAAGTGCTTTGGGTATCTAGAAAGGCACTATCTAAATCCAAGACATTATTATTATTCTTAAGAAATTGGTTTTCCTAAGACTTTAGCACAATTTAATGTCCATACATAACATGAACTTAGTAATTGTTTAGTACTTCCAGGATTTCCTAATGTTGAGATTACAGCAATTAACACACAATATGTGCATAAGTATACTAGTGTTTTGTAGCCAGTGATTATTGTTGAATTATTCTGTGCAAGCAGTTGCAGTGTAATCTGTTTTACACAATATATTGTTGCTGTATCTTACTAAGCCTTATGTTCTTGCCTGGGAATTCCAGACTCACCGCTGTACCAGTGGATGAGTCTGGTCGCCATTGAATCAATTCGATTTCTACAGCGGAGCAAACCCGAGTAAACTGACAGCGGAGTAAGCCAATCAGAAAATGACAGACGTGACGTTAACAAAGCGACAAGAAAGTGAGCAATGCAAAAACATCTTTTTTTTTTTTTTTTTTTTTTTTTTAATAAAGGCTTCTAGTGCTGTAAGCTGCTGTGGGTTTAATGACTCGATATGTTTTTGGTTATTTAAAACGGAATTTACCACTGAATGAAACAAACTCTCGGCTCCTCGGTGCACCAACTTCATTGTTGTTGAGAACGCTGCTCACGAAGAACACGCGACTTAAATAAACGAATCAAAATGCACGGTACGGTTGGGATTTGAATCCAACCAAGGCAGACGGCGTGGTGACCAGACTGATATTTCTCTGTATAATAATACAGAGACATATCCGTCTGGATTTTCCAGGCAACTTATGTTCATTAGTTATCGTCAAGGAGCTACTCAGTTTGGTTGATTCTTTTAAATGTGTCTCTTTTAAAACTGTGTTGTAAAAAAATGCATAAGCACACTGTATAGAATATTTATACTACAATGTATGAAACCGCAGTAAAAGCTAAAACAGTAGTAGAAAAATAGAGAAATACATAAAATAAATACTAAAGTTTTTAGATAAAAACTTGCGACAGTGATGATGCTTGCGTATCACTGATGTTTAAGAAATGGCGTCACGAACAGGAGGCTTTCCAGAGCCCACCAATTTGACTGAAAGCTGTTCTGTGTAGAGCCCTGTGTACAGACATTTTTTGTGTGAATTTTTACATTTACTGGCAAACATTTGTGTAGGTGACATTTACAGTAAAACAAATAAAAAGTTACAATAAAAACCGAACTATCATATGATCATAGTAAATAGATTTATCAACAATTCTATTACTAATGATGAACATGTAACATTTTTTAACAAGAGCCATTCAGAAAAATTGCAATGTTCAAACTTTAGTTTTATGAGAGGTGAGAATTTTCCTATTCTGCAACACAAACTCAGAGATACCTTTTTGTTTGAAGTAGTTTGCATAGTTAAATATATTTGGTTTTCAATGTCGTAGAAGAGCATATTGTATCGTATGTTGTAGAAGAGCAAGAGATTTATTGATATCACTTTTAGAAGGAGATCACCTAACTACATCTCTGGTCTGAGTTATAGCTCAGATTATAGAGCATTAACAACAAGACTTACTTTTTGCGGAAATTAATTTGACACCCATACTGATACTGACATTGCATAAATAGACATACAATCATTAGAATTGTGAAAATACATTCAAATATTACTTATTTTAATGCTCATGATTATATATTACTCTGATCTTTAATCCAATCCAATTTATTTATACAGCACATTTTACAAATGATGATAAAGTGCTGCACAAAATTATAAAAACAATGAATAATACTCCATTTAACTTCACTAGTTCCCATTTAAACAATAAAACTATTAAAATCAAACAAGAATAACACTAAAATAACAAATAATTAAAAACAAGCAAACCAACTGGGGTACAATGTAATTTTCATGTATATATTTTTCTAGTTGTCTGATACATATAAACTTTGCATGCACAATAACATCTGTAATACTATCCCTAGATGTGTAATAGTTTTAAGGAAAAAATAAAAACATACAAAACAGTCTGTTTGCACAGTAGACACCTGTATGCACACAGCCTGAGTCATTACTGCAGCAACATCTGAGCACTAATCCTTCTCATGGAAATAATACGTACTCCTTAAGATTTATTTTGAAAGACAAATTCTTCAATCCTGTGCTTTGTATGTGACCAGTGCACATGTAAAGAACTTTTGTCTTTGAGTCTCAGATTCAACTTCTCACTGAAATACACACTTTTCATTAAACCACAACACCTATGTCAATTTTACACAACAACCGTTATTTCTGTGTCAAACTTTATTCTATTATTGGCGTCATTATTTCTAACTTTTCCTGGAATTTATTTACCCACATAGTAGATAAGGAAATTATTATTATTATTATATTATTTTTATTATTATAATTTGTTCTATTTATTTATTTTAATTTTTATTATATTTTATTTATTTATTATTATTATTATTATTATATATTTTTTACATCAATACATATTCATATCCGCATATATATTCATATTATTATATACATCTGTTATATGTTGTTTGTTCCTTGTAAGTCATAATATTGTTTTGTTTGTCTCATGTCTTATGTATTACATGTAGGTATGTCTGCACCTGTAAAAAAAGAAAAAGAAAGAAAGAACACATCATTTTATTTTTGCCTCTCTCTCCTTCCTCACTCTCTCTCCTCACCTGAGCCCGCACCACTTCCCCTTTGTTTGCATTGGTTTTGCACTATACAACACTTTCACAATATATCATTCCTCACGCAACCATGCATGCACCCACAATGCTCATACGGCTAAAAAACCTGCCTCATTATTTATATTTTAATTATCGTAACATTCTAAAAAAAAAAAGCACTATTTTTGACATATTTCTGTTGTCTGGTGTTCATTTGTCATGAACCCGAGCCAGGTTATGGCACCCAGTTTAACATTGTTTGAAAACAGTTCTGGTTTAGGCCACCACAGTTCATGTAGCCTAATGTACGCTATTTTCCTAATGCCATTTTTCCCTGTACATTTGGATAGTAAAGTACTTGTAGTATTTGCATGTAATACTTATACTGTATCTATTAGACATATATGAGCTCATGAACCACAGCGAATATTTACATAGGAAGGGATGCGACCCTGGAGCGTTGGAGCCAGAGCTAAAATTACTTGAGTGAGTATACATCACTACTATTATATTCAATCTGTATATGTTTTGTATTTGGCTATAATTCCATTGTGTTTTGTGTTTCTTCAGGGAATTGGACATGGACTACATAAAAGTGGGCTTGATTTTTCTGTTTTATGGTAAGAAAGCATTGCATGTTTACATTTAATTCAATTCAACTTTGACATGTGAAAAATGAGAAAAATGAAGCGGAAAAAACTGAAATAAAGTAACTGGTTGCTCTTGGTGTTCAAACAAACAAAGACAATTGAAGCTGCTCTTGGAAACGGGATATAAAAAAAAAAACTAAACCCAGATTCCTAAAAAAAAGTGATGACAGCACAAGGAACATATTTTGGGGATTATAATAAAGGCCTTTTAAAGTATACTTCCTGCTGTCCAGGGTGAACTCCACCTAAGGCCCATAGTTACTGGGACAGGCTCCAGCACCCGCAACCCCTAATGGAGATAAGCAGAAGAAGATGAATGAATGAAAAAGTCATTTAAATTAAAATCTATATACAGATGAGCAGTGGGGAAGGTACGCAGTCCCTTAAAGTAAAAGCATCAGATTAAACCTTCTACTTAAATAAAATTATTTAAGTCCTCACTTTCAAGTGTACTTAAGTAAAAAAGTAAAGGTATTTTAAAAGTATTTCACACAGATTTGACAATTAATGAATGTGTTAAATGTGAGGGATCATGCTGAAGATCTGTGCTGTAGGTGTAGTTAGATTAACTAGTGCTGTGGTGCCCAAGGTCTTGAAAACGGTCTTGAGACCATTTTTTACGGTCATGGTCTCACCTCGGTCTCGGCTGCAGTTTTACTCAGTCTTGAATCTAGTTTTACTCAGTCTTGAATCCAGTTTTATTCGGTCTTGGTCTTGAATCCAGTTTTACTCGGTCTTGAATCCAGTTTTACTTGGTCTTGAATTCAGTTTTACTCGGTCTTGAATCCAGTTTTACTCAGTCTTGGTCTTGAATCCAGTTTTACTCGGTCTTGGTCTTGAATCCAGTTTTACTCGGTCTTGGTCTTGAATCCAGTTTTACTCAGTCTTGAATCCAGTTTTACTTGGTCTTGGTCTTGAATCCAGTTTTACTCAGTCTTGAATCCAGTTTTACTCAGTCTTGAATCCAGTTTTACTCGGTCTTGAATCCAGTTTTACTCAGTCTTGAATCCAGTTTTACTCAGTCTTGAATCCAGTTTTACTCAGTCTTGAATCCAGTTTTACTCGGTCTTGGTCTTGAATCCAGTTTTACTCGGTCTTGTCTCAGTCTTGGTTTTACAGATTTTATTAACTAATCATTATTAGAAAATGCTATTCTTCATAATTTTGTAGTCATTAGTTTTCTGCATCAGAAGAACCAGGAAAATGTTCTGTCTCTGTGGATTCTGTTGCATTAGATCATTAAAATAATAACTTTTGTATTTGAACCATACTTTTCCTCTTGATTCAGTGTTAGTTCACTGGGTCTCGGTCTTTAAAGTTTCAGTCCGTATACAGTAAGTCTAAGTCTCGACCTTGTCTTGGTCTTTGTTCACTCTGGACTCTTTAACTCGATTAGTGCAGTCTTGACTACAGCACTAACATTTATGAACCAGTCCAATGATTTTAAACCAAAATACTTGTAGTGGAAATATAAAGTACCCCTTGTGGATGAGCCACATACAGAATATATTTGTTTTTTTGTTTTGAGAGCTAAAGATATTTTACAACACTTTTTGGCACACATTTTCTGTAACTGTATCAACTTAAAAGTACTATGAGCAGTATATTTTTTTTAGTTCTTCATAAAAATTACCCAGGAGTCCCCAGATATGAGGTATGTTTACATGTTTAAATCAAATTTTAGTTTTACAGATAACAATGGTACAGCGGATTTATTCACAGTTAAAATAATATTGAACATAGTAGCCAAGTTGTTTGTGTTTATAATTTTGTTCTGGTTCTAAAACCCTCGCCGTCCAATCAGAAAAGTGGAAAGAGCCAGGTCGCCACACAGCTAACTAGCTTTTTTTTATTTTTTTTTTATTTACAGGTGCAGACATACCTACATGTAATACATAAGACATGAGACAAACAAAACAATATTATGACTTACAAGGAACAAACAATATATAACAGATGTATATAATAATATGAATATGAATATATATGCGGATATGAATATGTATTGATGTAAAAATATATAATAATAATAATAATAATAATAATAATAATAATAATGAATAAATAAATAAATAAATAAATAAATAAATAAATAAATAAATAAATAAATAAAAATAACAAATACATAAATTATAATAATAATAAAAATAATAATAATTTCCTTATCTTCTCTGTGGGTAAATAAATTCCATGAAGAGTTAGAAATAATGACGCCAATAATAAATGTAAAAGTAAAAGGCAAAAGTACCTTTAAGCTTAAACTGTTAGTTTGAGTGGAAACACAAGTTCAGTGAAACCATAATACAATATTTTGGTGAATACTTTTGATAATTGTGAACATTTAAATTTGCAGAAATGACTCAAATCCAGTGCTTTCATCCGTACAAGTTTCATTTTGTCAACATAAACAAGACATGGATGGAAGCTCAGCAGCACTGCAGGAAGATGTTCAAAGACCTGGCCACTATCAGCAGCGTGGACGACCTGAGCAGACTGAGCCGACCTACTTCTTACACCGGGCACGCCTGGATCGGACTGCGCGATGACCCCGCGTCCTGGCAGAAGGTCATGAACTCTGACCCTAACTCCTGGAGATGGTCTGCCACCGGGGCCGAGAGTGCGAGTCAGTTCCAGAAGTGGAAGGACAACAAACCTGAGAACGCAAATGGAAACAGTTTGTGTGTGTTCATGATCGTCGGAGTCTGGGTGGATACTCCGTGCAAACACACCTTTAATTTTGTTTGCTTTACTGGTAAGTGTAGTCATTTAAATGCATTTGTGTATGCAGAGGAGGAAAGTAACTAGATTTAATTTCCTTAAGTAATTATGGAAATTTTCTCCAAATGAGTGTTTGCTTTTCAACCGGAGAAGTTTTAGTTGCAGTTGCAGTTGTTTTTGATGTTAGAACTTTCTACTTAAAGAGCAACTCAACCCTAAACCACTTTTTTTTTGTTAGCTGATAAGTTGTACAAACTGGGCTTTAGTGGAACATATCACTAGTTATAATTTTATCTTTGACCGTTTTGTAAAATCAAACATTTTGTGGTGAAAACTGTCAGAGTGCTGCCCTCCTGAGGTCAAACAGCTGGAACCTCTGCTCTAGAGTTGCAGACAGACAAGTGTGATGTAATATTTTACTTTGTTACCTCGTCTCTGTCCCCTGCGCGCTTGTCCCAGTCCTGAAGTTGCCAGGTGTGGGTTGTCGTTTTTCTAAAAATGTGACGCAGCCCCGCACTGCTGCCGTTCTGTCCCCTCCGCCCCTCCCTCCCCTCTCACAGCAGGAGTGGAGTCAGGAAAACTGGACTGACTCTGCTCTCTACCCCGTTAGGCTCCACGGAGGGAAAAAAATGACAAAAATGTGCAATTTGTCATCTGACAAAAGGCTAAACAAATGAAGTCACAAAAAGATTTACTCTCCACATCCACATGACTCTTTTTAACCGTGATTGCAAGGTTTTAGACACTTAATTTGAGACAACTAAAGTGTAAATTTACCCAAATGTGGCCACTTTTTTCCCAATGAGATGGGTTTGGGAGAGTAATTGGGACTGGATTTTTTTTTTTTCTTCTGGGACATCCTTCCTGCTGTGGAGGACGTCCCTGGTGAAGCTCTGACAGCTGTCACTGAGCTCCAGGCCCTGCTCCTCCTCTGCCTCTGACTGCTCTCTTCTCACTTTCTCAGTCTTTTTGTGGGCAGAGAAAAATAAAGCCTGAACAGGGTTGAGTTGCTCTTTAAGTAAACTTGGTACTTGTACTTGAGTAATATTATTTTGACAGTGCTTTTATGAACTTTTATGATGCAGATTTCCCCATTTATCTGGGTTAGGGACAAGGGCCTTGTAGAATCATAAGTACATGATACTGAAATATACCTTTTAATGTTTTAATGTGTGACTCATGGTTTGCATTTTATACTTTCTAATGAGCTAAAAAAAAAATGTAAAAATGTAAGAATGCATTTTTGGATATGAAATAAGTACTATAGATTCTACTTTTGTAGTGGGTTCCCTTTTAATGAACCTATTCCCAGAGGTCAGGGGTTCAATTAAGTTGTGTCATGAAGGGCACAAGTACCAATGTGAATAATTTGCTCTGAAGGAAAGGGAGCAACTTGACCCACTTTGTACTTTTTGCAATTCCACCATCGAAACAATTTGCCATCTATTTTTTGATTGTGTATATTCGCGCTACCTTTGGTGCGAAATAGAACAAATTTTTAATCGTGCTCTATCAAATAAAATTGAAATTGAAAAAAAAGATGTTATGTTTGGATACAGCAAAACTATTCATCAAAATATTAAATATATCCTTAATCAGTTTATTATCCATGCAAAATATTATATTTTGCCACGCATACAAGAATTCATAATTGAGATGGACAGATACATATCACTTATAAACAAAATGGAAAATAAAAAAGCAATAACATTCTCCAAGAGATATATGGACCTTTTTAAAGGGGACCTGTTGTGCTTTTTTAATATTGCTTTTTGATGGGACAAGATGTTCAATCCAACAGAAAAATGTAAAAAAAAAAAAAAAAAAACCTCTCTAAACATTTAAGCATATGATTTACCCCTTTGTCGTTTTTGTTTTGTTTGTCATTATTGCTTTATTGTCATAGCTGCTTGTATTGTTATTTATTTTGGTTATTTATGTGTAAATGTATAAGTTAATAAAAAAAAAAAACGCTGAAAAAAATAAAATAAATAAATAAATAAATAAATAAAAAGAAAGGGAGCAACCAAAAGGATCCTTCTTTTTACCAACTTTTTGTAATGTTTAGGTTCAGTTCAAGGCTCAAAACAGTACACCCTCGTCCCACGGGAGAAGACCTGGGAGGAGGCTGTGGTCCACTGCAGACAGAACTACATAGACCTGGCTATGATCGAAACCGAGGACGAAAACGCCGAGGTGGCCGCTCTCATATCCAGTGGTAAAGCCTGGATCGGCCTGAACAGGAAGCCCTGGGTGTGGTCTGACGGCAGCGGCAGCACTTTCACAAACTGGGACACAAAACAACCAAACAACGCCGATGGGACCGAGCACTGCGCCGTTGAGCAAGCGGACCACTTCTGGAACGACGTGAGCTGTGGAGAGCGCTACCCCTTCTTCTGTCGTGAAGGTAAAATAAAAGACCGAGTGGTAAAGCGATATTTTAAACTTATGACGCTTCAAATACAGCATTTTCTGTGTTCTGTGGCTTGTGTTTAAGAACTGAACAAGAGGACGACGTTGGTGAGGGTGAAACTACAGCATTAAGATCTTACAACAGGTAAATCTAAGTTGACTTACAAAATATTCAAAAAGAGCTAAAACACTTAACCTTTTATTTACACCGAATGTGTTGTGTGTGCGGTCCCCACTGAGTGCAGCGTGCATCTGACCACAGCCACCGAAAAATGGACAAGCAAGACCACGAGTTCACAGAGAAATCATGGGTTTAACAACCATATACATGTGCATTTCTTGGAAATAAGATATTTTTATTTTATTTTATTATTATTTTATTACTTATTTTTATTTTGTTTGCAGTTTTGTGCAGTTTGCTCATCAGAAACAGGTTTAGTGAATGGCATAGTTAATAATGATTGTAAGATTTTTTTTTTTTAACAAAATTTATTTAGAATATTATTGCTTTGCTTGTCTGTGAAGATGTTTAAAAATAAATCAGCTGGACTTGTTTTTTAGAGTTTTAGTTGTTTTGCCTCATAACCAAGAGACTTTTTATGTTTTGTCAGAGTCTCTGTTGGATGTTGGATTGTCATTGACAAATGTTATTACATTATTGGCAAATTATAATTTATTGGCTTTGTTACATTTACAGTTGCTTAAGTTATTATGTAATTGGCAGTTATTGCATTATTGGCCATTATTATCAGTTGTTACACCCTTTCACAGAAATACAGTTCCTCTTTACATTAGTGCTAACCGCCTGTTTTTTTTAACAAATCCTCTCCCCTAAGGTCATATTTATCATCCCTGTTTTCAAACATACACAATATGTAATTTGGCAATGACTTTAAAAAAAAATATAATAATAATGCTCTATTAAGACTCAGTTAATCAAGGTATTTTAACGCTTTCAATTTTAAAGCTTTCAATTTGATATAGGGAGCTATGTTAACAAAGCGATGGTGTTTCTTTCGTAACACACATGCAGCGCGTTTGGTGTAAATCCGGGGTTAACACATCTAAACTTAACTTGACTGCAGTAGATTGTGGCTTGGCATTGCCATTTCCCAACAAAACATGAAGCAAACTAGCCATGGTTATAAATGTGTGGTTTTAAAAGTTGTGTTTAATTTTAGACTTTTTCCCCTTCTTTTCTTCTTTCTTAGATTGAAGCAAAGTTCAAGACCAAGAGAGCCACTGACGTCCGGATGACATGGAAAATTCGCCCATATAAAGGATAAATATGCAATGTTGAATTAAGAATAATTTCAGTGCATATTACAAAATAGACAGCTTATTATGGGCTGTACGTAAAATAAGAAAATAATAAAGTTTAGACATAGGGCTGTTGGTTTAAGTTTAAAGCCAGATTTATTTATTTTTTCCGCTTTTTTCTTCCTTTCTCTGCTGTGGTGTGAGCAGTTTGAGCTGGAAATGGTCTCTTTCCAGTTGAACCATCCCTCTTTGTTCTGAGTGTGTGTTTTTTAATCTTGAATTTGATTTTTGATGCCAAAAATGCAGGAGATCTAGCATTTATAATAAAGTAAATATAACATGTCGTTGTACTAATAAAATAAACGCAGACATTTTTATGACCACTTTTAGAAAAAAATAACATATGAGCGAGAGGGTACTCAAAATATGACATAAAGCCAAGGGGTACACAAGAAAAAAAGGTTGGGATCCACTGCTTTAAGGGGTGCAAAAGTATTCATCCCACTTAGCCTTTTTTTCCTTTTTGTTGATTTAAAACCAGGAAAAAAGGATCATTGAGAGGTTCATGACTGACTCACTTTACATCAAATATTTCTGGTACTTGGTGCATGCTTGAAAAACGCTGCTCTAAAGCGTGTATGTAAATAAATTATATTAATGGAAATGTAATTTGAAGTTCTTTCTTTTACTACTGTATGATGCTGCTACATTTGGATCATTTTGAGTCTATTTTGAAAAACCTGGAGATGCAATCACTAACCTGCCACTGCTTCTAAATGTGTCTTTTTTATTTCATTGTTTTTAACTCTTATTTCTCTTTTTTATTGTATTTTGTAGGCAATGTGGGTTGTGTTGGTGATGCGTCTTGGCCAGGACTCCCTTGAAAAAGAGATCTTTGAATCTCAGTGGGACTTTCCTGGTTAAAGAATGGTTAAATAAAAATAAAAATAGTAAGAGTTTGCATGTTCAGATACTCCTGACCAGGATCGTGCCTCGCCTCAGCAGTGTTAAAGGATGGGTCAAATGCAGAGAACCATCTTCCCTATGGGGACAAAGTTTACCTTAACCTTGACAGCATGGCAAGTTTAAAGTCACGTTACTTCCCTATTCTTATGTTCAGTTTGAACCTCAGCAGGTTTGTCTTAAACATGTTAGTAATGTATTATTTAGATGTAATTTATTCATTAAATATTTGTTTTTAGAGGCATGAGAACAGGCGACTCTAACTCCTCCCTGTTCACTCTGCAGGTGTAAAGCCTGGGACACACAAACCCAACACCTGACCGCTGTCAGCAGAGGCGACTGCTGTCTCCTCTGTCGCCACTGAGAGGCGCTGCAGACACCGGAGCGACTCAGACCCACGACCGAGCAGTGCGCATGTGCAAAACGTAATAACTATTTACAACAGCAGGCGGTGCTAGTCATTAAACTCCGCAGTTATTTAAACTCTAGTCAACAAACTCCACAGCACACACATGTGTTTAACTCAAGTATTTATCAGTCAATAATAATTATACACACTAGATTAAACTGGTCTGATCACAGTAATGAATAAAAGCGACTGGATTATTGAGGGAGGATTATATTTTTATCTGCACGAGGCTAAAGCTAAGCTAAGCTAACTGCAGCACATTAGCGTCACAGATGTGGGAAACATAATGAAGTAGATGTAGAACAGAAAGTTCCTTATATTTTGATGTTAAACTCGAGCTGTTTGACAAATTGTGAACAGGACACAGCCAATCAGAGCTGAGCACGACATGTTCACTCAGAACTATGTCCAACTGTGTCCTACTACGTCCAGTGGTGCAGAACTCACCAAACAGACTCACGTCACCGATCGCGTCAAACGGCCGATGATCGCCCCGGTGTGTCCGGCCTTAACATGTTTCCAACCTAATGAATCCGGTTACGGTGGCAACTTCTGCTCAAAGCTTGTAAGCTAGCGGCAGGACAAGGATAGCAGCAAATAACAGATTTAAATGTCCTACACTTTCCAGCAAATGATACCTGCTATAGAAAAACTCCCATCTAATCCTTCAGACAAGGGTTTTAGCACTCATTTCAATAATATCACTCTGAGGCAGGACACTCGATCAATTAAACCCCAGAACAGATGCACTTTATTTCAGTAAATATAAAGCACATGGAAAGTCATTTAGCTACATGAGACCCAACCACAAACAAGACATTAGTGTCCATTTCAAGCCACAGTTTATTTTTATAAAGCACTATTGGATGTAGGTTATCCTAATATTTATTTATTTTTTGTTTTTGTTTTAGCTATTCAAATTGTAGCCTTCACTCCAGTGTAACAGCAGTCTAAAATCAGTTTTAAAGCTGTGCTGTCAGGTTTTCAGATGTTTTATGCACATTATAATGTGTTTGGTCGCCTACACTGGGCTTTGGGGATGCTCCGATGCATCAGGATGCATGCTAATGGCTTAAGCCTTTATTCCTATGTTTACTGTAACTCTAGCTGGAAGTTGGGCCTTGCTTTCTTGAGCAACTTTTGTCAAACAGCCCTCTGGTTGCCAAAAGGGACTTTCCTTGAACTGACAATAAATTAACAATAAATACTATAAAAACATAAATAAAAATATGTTACTAAATTACTTTTACATATTGTGTTTAAACTAAAAAGAGATTTCATTCCGCCCACACAAATAACTCATTTAGCTCAAGCTTTAGATTCTCAAATTACACTCATGTACTGGCAAAACTGTTGTTTTGCCAAGTGCTGATGCGGCAAATAATATCAGGAGACAAGTCATGTACAGAGACAAGTCAGTACAGAGATATTCAAGGAAGAGGAGATGCTGGCTGTATCCCATGAAACTGTCTCTGTTTTAATGTAGAGTAAACAAACTACTGAGCAGCAGAGCTCCAGAGACAGTTATTATGTTCAGTATTAAACTGTAACATGGTTTCAACAAACACATGTTCCCACTTCTTTCTGAAAATTTTATTATTATTTATATTTTCATGTTTATTTGATTGGGACAAGTACGTTTCATGAACTCATGTCACACACTGCAACATTTTAGCCCAGGCTAATTCTTAATGCACATCCCAAGTTAAGCTTTTACACAAAATACAACACAACCAAACAGTGACACTACACACACTGACAATACACAACCAGACAATAAAACATTATAAATACAACCGCAGGGCAGTAAATTCAGTGATGTTCACATTTCTGACCTCTCATTGAAAGGTTTTTGAGTTCATGTTTGAAAAGGACCCAGTTTAAGTTTCCTTTCAGTTCTAAAGGAAAATAGTTCCAAGCTTTGGTGCCTTGTACAGTAAAAGCTGTACTTTACTGTTTCTGCTGAGAGCTCGTCTAGTTCCTGACCCCACAGCTCTGAGAGGAACTACGCAGTCACTCAGAACCTGAGGGACCTGACTGTGCAAGCTTTTGTAAAAATAGTTTTAACCAAGCAAATTTGATGAAGTCTTCGAAAGATAGTATTTTTAATTATTCAAACTAACAGTGATGGGACCTAATAGGTTTCTTATCCAAAATCTTTATGGCTCTGTTTTAAGTCATCTGAAGAGGCTTGGTTGTGGTGATTGCGGCCTGTGACCAGGACCTAATGCAGTAACCTATGTGCAGAAAGATCATGGATTGCACAAAACTGTGAGCAGCAGTCTGAGTCTGAATATGTGTACATTTTCTCTTGTTACTCTGAACACTTTTCTGACATGACTGTCAAATTTCAGTTGTGAGTCGAGTATAAGGCCAGATACTTAATTTGTGAGACCTGCTCAGTTCTGTGTCCATTTATCTGTTGTTTTAAGGTTTCGGTTATGGACTTAGTCCTGGAAAAAAAACATTCAGTGACAGTCATTGAGTCAGTTCATTAAACTGACCATTACATTACCATCTTACATTTGCACAGTAAACTTTCTATAGTAAATTTAACATTATGTCAGTGTATACTCAGAGCGTATACTCCTCCTTGAACTGCCATCTTATTGTGGTGGGGGAGTTTGAGTGCCTGAATGATCCAAGGAGCTATTGTCTGGGACTTAATGCCCTTGGTAGGATCTCCCATGGCAAACGATCCTAGGTAACAGCTGGGGCCCCAACCCCAGGCCTGGCTCCAGGTTGGGGCCCCAGCTGTCACCAGCTGATCTTGTAGGTGAGCGCATGGTGATAGTCTGGTCACTGTATGACCAGAGCAGGAGCTTGGGTCGCATTGCTGGAAGTAAGTCAGACCTGTTCCCAGTGCATGTTGGACTCCGGCAGGGCTGCCCTTTGCCACCGGTTCTGTTCATTATCTCCAGTGTGAAGCGGCTGGGATAAGAATCAGTGCCTCCAAATCAGAGGCCATGGTTTTCAACCGGATAAAGGTGGCTTGTCCACTCCAGGTTGGAAGAGAGTTCTTGCCTCAAGTGTAGGAGTTCAGGTAACTCGGGATCTTGCTCTCAGTGAGGGAAGGATGCAGCGTGAGACTGACAGGAGGATCAGTGCAGCGTCTGCAGTAATGCGGTTGATGTACCGGTCAGTTGTGGTGAAGAAGGAGGTGAGCCAAAAGGCAAAGCTCTTGATCTATGTTTCTGCTCTCATCTGTGTCTTGACCTTTGGGTCATAACCAAAAGTGAACGGTGAGATGAGAGCTGGCTCCCATCCGTGAGCCAATCTTTTCAAAAACAGGGCAGATAAAAACAGAGAGAAGAAACCAGATCAGCCTCTCTAAGCTGGCGCACTTGGTCTTCCTCAACGCCAATCTGCCCTGAATAATTTGCGTGAGTGAATTCAAAATATTCAAGTGTCCAACGAGACACAAATAACACAAATGTTGCACCAGATTCACATTCATTGTGAACGCAGTATCACACCTCTGGACTGGAATCACTGCCCATTCTTTACCTGCAAAAGCTCAGTGATGTTTGATGGCCTCCGTCCTGCAACTGCCTTCTTTAAATCCTACATAAGATTTTCAATGGGATTTAAATCTGGAGACTGAGAAAGCCAATCCAGGATGTCCCAGGATCTTTTTGTCTTCTTGAAATATCTTCAATTGATAAATCCTTCTCATGTTTAGAGTCATCTCATCACATGCAGCCCATGAGCTGAGGAATGAGGATCAGCTGACTAAAGGCACTCTTTTTATTGTACTGATTAATGAGCAAAGTGGCTGCACAATGTCAAAGTTAATTAAAGGGAACATAAATATTTTTCAGTGATGCTACAACAGACACATGGTTGTTTTAATGGTCAGAAATCCTCTAGGAAGTCTCCAGGAGCAGTGTGGCTCCAATGATAGAGCTACAAAGTTTATCCACTGTTCTCATGCAAACTGAGAGAACGGCAGCTCTGTACTTTTTATTCCAAATGTTGCAACACATTAAGATGTCTCACTGTTGTGCAATAATATGTCAAAAAAGACAAATATCTCTTTGTACAGTGTAATTCAAGCGACCTAAGTGCCACAGTTTTTTTAACTCTTACTGGTCCATGATCATGTCAGCATGATTGAATGATGTTGTGTCTTTGCAGGGTTGTAGTTTAAAAAAAGTTAACTTAGAGAGATGCTTTCAATCACCACTGACAGAGACAGAGAAGGCTTTAGGCTTTGTCAGTTTTTATTTCACATCGATAGGCCCAGTAATCACAGAGATTTTGTTAAAATCTTACAACTGTTTAAGACATGCGTCTAATTAACGCTTTATCACATAAAGTTCCTGCGGTGATTTCAGATTGTATTCCTGATGTTTTACTCAAAAAACTGTTTGAAAAAAAAATATTTACTTGCCACAACTTTGTTTTCATGGTCACAAGAGGGAGAGGGGCTGGAGGCTGCAGACTCGCTCACATCTCTCCCTGCAGTTCCCCAATTTGTCCACACGTGCTGCCCTTTAGTATACTCTACTGTTCACTTTGTAAATGTTCAAATGTGATAGAATTACTCCTATTTGAAACCTTTTAACATCTGACAAAAGAAATTAGTGCACATTTTATTGATACAGAGAATTATAATAAAGTGGGCCATGGTGCATGTCTATTTTTACCATTAACACCTGTGTTCAAATGCCTCCTAAAGGCATTTAGTTTTATTTTAAATCACTGATTCTTGTATATGTTGTTTATAAGAACTTGTTTTCACTTTTGAAGCACTCAGAAACCTTCGTTAAGCATGTTTGATTTTCTCATGTCAAAAAATGTCAACATTTTTATTTCCAATTTTGTGTTTTGTGTGTATTCTAGGCTGTGGGGAGGTTCAAATAGAAAGCAAACAAAAGTAATAACCATCTGTTCAAATAGATAAAGTTGTCCTGAATAAAATGATGTATAATATTCATTTGTTTCTCAAGTCTAAAGGTGAGATATGAGGGTAGATTCAAAAACACTGAAAAACTGCAAAACAGGCTTAGGGTTAAACCATGAAATGAGCCCCAGGATGGATCAGGGACCCAACCTTAATTTTCTGAATTCCTCTGTCTGGCCCCAAGGTTTGATCTCAGGTATGAAACAGACTCACTCGATCCTGGAGCACAGCCTCTCGACAGCACCTGGTTCTCAGAGCAACAGAGATGACCAACCTCACCTGGTGAGAAACTTTTACATTTCCTTTGTAACACAGAGTCTGCTAAAGAGTTAGAAAAAGTTAGACCAGTTATCAGACACTAAACTTAGACCAGTTATTGGACATTAGAAAAGTGTTTATATCATTCTCACCCACAGTGTTTATTTAACTCCTGAAGAAGGGGTTACATTTTTCTGCATAAGTGCAAAAACAAAGTACTAAACAGTGACAGTTCTTTATAGGCACCAGTCCATTATGAGAACACTTCACTTAGCAATCACTTGTAAACTGGTCACATATTTTGTTTCAGTTGGACTTTTTCCACTCTAAAAGTCAAAAGACAATCATCTGCACAAATGTATAAAAATCTCATCTCAGTGTGCAGTCACCAGACCAGTACCTCCTTGTGATTTGACTCTGTTTAAGGCAGAAGACTTCACAGAAGAGACCAGTCCACGATGGGCACCACTGATGTCTTTCTGCTGTTGCTGATCTGCTCCCTCTCCTCGACTGAGGAGATTTCTTTACATGATGGGACTGAAGTTGTACAAAAACCTCATCAGTCCTGTCTGTCAGACATCCATGCTGCGCTCAGAGAGATGAGTGCCACTCTTGGTGAACACAAGGTTAGGATCGAGCAGCTGCAGACCCAGAGCCAAGGTACGCATTAACACAACTGTTCTGAACAAATAAGTGTTTAAACATGTGTTATATTTGCTTACACTGAATACACAATAATCACCTGATACTGAATCTTATTTGTTTTTATTTTATTCTGTCAAGAGTATATTTTTTGTCTTTTTTTTTTTTTTTTTTGTTAAACCTAATGTTCTTTTCGTCAGAAGCACAAGTAGCCAAACTAGGAGAAAAAAAAAAAAACACTTAAGTAGCTGAAACACTGAAACAACAACAACACATGCAAAATCATTTAAAATATTTTGTCTCTATTAGATTTGGAAATTCTAAGGTTATGAGTGTCAAGTTTTACATTAAAACAATAACTGGATGCTGTTTTATCTTTAGCTCAAGCAGATGAACTAAACAGCCTAAAATCAAGCTTACAAATTGCTGAAAATGAAGTGGACACTTTGAAGAAAGACAGAGCAGGTAAGGCTTAACCCATTTAAAGCAATAATTTTTTAATGAAAAAGTTTTATGTTAATTGTGACTGATGCAGGGAAAGAGTTTCAGGGCTAAGAATCCCTCAGTTTCATCTGTTCCACATGTGAACACAAACGACCAATACTTTTTCATTAAAATGTATTAATACACTGGATCAAAGAATTAGTGCGGTAGGTCACACACACAGTAATCTGTCAAGTGTTAAATGAACACTGTCAGAGAACAAACTGTCCTTATCTATATAGAGTTAAATTTGCTTTTTACTCTAGTGTTGAAATTTCAGTGTAACAGTAACAGCACCAAAATGCTGAACAATGCCACACATGATCCGATGTCTTTAATATTAAGGGTCTGCTTACACGACAGCCTTGCCCAGGAAAACACAGTCAGTCATGCTGCCTTTCAATTTCAATATATATATATAAATATCTATCTATCTATCTATCTATCTATCTATCTATCTATCTATCTATCTATATATATATATATATATATATATATCTATATATATTAAAAAAAGTGTTTGTCTTGACCTCTGTGGACTAGGGGTGTAACGATACGTTTTGCAACGATACGTTATGTATCAATTACAATCATTTCAATATGATTCAAGAACGATATTGGCAAATTTGGAACGATACGATTCGATATGATTCAACACCTTCGTATCAATAATCGATACAGCAACTGTTTGCCAAAAATCATAAAAGTTTACTCTCAAATGTTGCACGGTGGCCGGGGTTGATTATGTCCAGCAGACAGAGAGTGAAGAAAAGTTGAATATAATATTTATTTAATTAAAAACCCAAAATTTATCTCCAAAAAGCCATATCTAGTTTTATTTTAACATACACATCCGATATTATCGATCGATACTTCATTTGTATATATATATATATATATATACACTTCCTAGAAAACAATACGATTCGATACAAGGTCATGTGTATCGATGTAGTTGTATTGTAGGGAAAAAAATCGATACATCGATACAGTTACTGTATCGTTACAGCCCTACTGTGGACATATGCAGAGTGCAGTCTGCAGGACCCGCCAGGTAAATGTGCTGCTCTTTAAGGTTAAAGCTGCACTGCATGATTTTGTGACTGTAAAAGTGAAGTGTCTAAAAAAATGTAGAGTTTGAATGATACACTCCTCTTTCCTAATTCCTCCAGTCTGTAACTTTCCAACTACTTTAGGAGCTTGTGGTTTTCTGGAAGTCTCTCATAAAAGTCAGTACTTATACAGATATTACTGACACTTACTGACTAAATATGAACATATGAGACATAAAATCCTGGTGTTTTGTGTCCTGGGTCCACCGACGTGCAGCTGACAGCTAATCACTGTTCAGATTGAGGCTGTTACGTCATTGTTTTCAGTGAGTCGCTGTTTTCGCAGTTTACAGAGCGGAGCTGCTCTGAGCGGCTCCTGCTGAGAGACCAAAACTCCTCCAGCGTTTTGAAAAGATTGTGGATTCAGAAAATGGAAACCCAGTCTTTGTGTAAACAAAAGGCCAAACCGCAATCAAACCTTTGCGGATTCGGCAAAACGCGTTGTCGTCTAAACGGCCCCAACGACTTCATTTTCCTTTTTCCTTGATTTTCTTCTCCGCTTCGGCTAATCTCCCGGCCAAATCGGTGACTGCGTCCTCCACATCTGAAACCCTCTGTTCCTCCGCAGTAATGCGAGTCAAGTGGCTTTCCAACGTAGAGGATATTATCTCCAAAGTCTCTGAAAGTTTAGAGAACTTTTGTTCCATTACCTCAGTAAAACTCTGAGTCACTTCGCAGATGAGAGCCGAAGTATCCAGCGGGGGCTGGTCACCTGCTAGTGTGTCCGTTTGGCTAGCATTAGCAGTCATGGTGGTCGTTGTCTTCCTTGGTTGAATTTTTGTTTGTTTCGACATTGCCCACCTTTCAAAGGGTAGATTTATAGGCGTGAGCAATTTTATAAATTACAAAGTCTACGCATACTAAAATGACATTGACAGTATTGTGTTTTGCTTCCTAATAAGCTTGGCGGGAGCTCAGCGCAGACACGTCCTCTAGCCAGCCATGTTCACCCGGAAGTGATGTACCTGTCTTTATAGTGACAATGTCAATTTCAATATATCTATCTATCTATCTATCTATCTATCTATCTATCTATATATATATATATATATATATATATATATATATATATATATATATATATATAAAAGTGTTTGTCTTAACCTCTGTGGACTAGGGGTGTAACGATACGTTTTTGCAACGATACGTTATGTATCAATTACAATCATTTCAATATGATTCAAGAACGATATTGCCTCATTTGGAACGATACGATTCGATATGATTCAACACCTTCGTATCAATAATCGATACAGCAACTTTTTGCCAAAAATCATAAAAGTTTACTCTCAAATGTTGCACCGTGGCCGGGGTTGATTATGTCCAGCAGACAGAGAGTGAAGAAAAGTTGAATATAACATTTTATTTAATTAAAAACACAAAATTTATCTGCAAAAAGCCATACCTAGTTTTATTTTAACATACAATTTTTTTATTTCAATATTTCCGATATTATCGATCGAAACTTCATGTGTATCAATATTCACTTCCTAGAAAACCATACGATTCGATACAAGGTCATGTGTATCGATGTAGTTGTATTGTAGGGAAAAAAATTGATACATCGATACAGTTACTGTATCGTTACAGCCCTACTGTGGACATATGCAGAGTGCAGTCTGCAGGACCTGCCAGGTAAATGTGCTGCTCTTTAAGGTTAAAGCTGCACTGCATGATTTTGTGACTGTAAAAGTGATGTGTCTAAAAAAATGTAGAGTTTGAATGATACACTCCTCTTTCCTAATTCCTCTCCTTGGTGTTGCTCTGTCACAGTCTCACACAAACCTGGAAGTCTGTACACAGCCAGGAGCTATCACAATAACCCAGCACAGATCTGGAGTTTGCTTTTAATTCTTTAAAAATAATAAGCTATGGATTTTGAAATAAAACAACAGCTCCTTCACATTATTCCTGATAGATTCTAGTTCTGGATAGATAAAGGATGTATTGACCAATCAGAGTAAAAAGTCAAGTGTTATGGTACGTTCACACTGAACACAAATTTTATAGTGTTTTCTATCAGGGCTGTTTTTGGGAGTTGATGCTTTTGGTTCCTGTCTTCATAAAAGTAGAAGAGCTGCTGTAGGCTGTAGCTTTTAGCTCCGGGTTCACTCTGAAGCCTCGAGGATTGTTTTGCTGGATCTCCGCTGCAGGGATCTCCTCCTGTTACGTCATACGTAACCACGTCACTGCTACAGCAGGTCCCTGATTGGTTAATGCCCCGCAAATATTCACCAAAGTTCAAATATTTCAACTTCAGCGAACAGAGCGTTGGGCGTGAATCTGCGTTGTTCGCTTCATCTGCCAATTTGCTTTTTCGCCTATTCGCGTCATTCGCACCGCAGGACTTTTATTCACGCCTGAACGCGCCTTTACATAGACTTAACATGGAAATCACTCGCTCCAGATGCCTCATTCACGTTCGGTGTGAATGTACCATAACACCACTAGAGAGACCAATTGAACAAGAAACTCCAGGCTGTGTCAGCGCTGTCTCTGAGGTTAATGCTGCTGTACAGCAGTAGTGTCCTGGGGAGAGGTCCTCGCAGCCGCACGGGACACAGGTGACCAAACCGAGAGAGGCTCAGATGGGAGTGGCCCTAGTGGCCATGCCCCTCATTTAACACAAATGAACCAAACAATTTTGAATTCACTTGCTTTATTCGGGCAAATAATCTTCCCTATTTGCACCCGAATGAAGTGAGTGAATTCAAAATGTTCAAGAGTCCAACTAGCTGTAAATGACGCAAATGTTGCACCAGATTCACATTCGTTGTGAATGCAGCATCACACCTCTGGACTGGAATCTTTGCCCATTCTTTACCTGCAAAAGCTCAGTGATGTTTGATGGCCTCCGTCTTGCAACTGCCTTCTTTAAATCCTACCTAAGATTTTCAATGGGATTTAAATCTGGAAACTGTGCCACTTTGCTCATTAAAGGGAATTGAAAAGACACGTGGTTGTTTTAATGGTCAGAAATCCTCTAGGAGGTTTCTAGGAGCAGTGTGGCTCCAATGATAAAGATACAATGTTTATCCAGTGTTCTCAGGCAAACTAAGTTTGGTTATGATTACTGCTTACTCCAAATGTTGCAACACATTAAGAAGATGAACTGTTGTGCAATCATTGCCAAGAAGATAAAGATCTCTTTGTTCAGTGTATTCCATGAAACCTAACTGTCAGTTTTTTTTTTAACCATGAAATGAGCCCCAGGATGGATCAGGGACCCAACCTTAATTTTCTGAATTCCTCTGTCTGGCCCCAAGGTTTGATCTCAGGTATAAAACGGACTCACTCGATCCTGGAGCACAGCCTCTCGACAGCACCTGGTTCTCAGAGCAACAGAGACGACCAACCTCACCTGGTGAGAAACTTTTACATTTCCTTTGTAACACAGAGTCTGCTAAAGAGTTAGAAAAAAATAGACCAGTTATCGGACATTAGAAAAGTGTTTATATCATTCTCACCCACAGTGTTTATTTAACTCCTAAAGAAGGGGTTACATTTTTCTGCATAAGTGCAAAAACAAAGTACTAAACAGTGACAGTTCTTTATAGGCACCAGTCCATTATGAGAACACTTCACTTAGCAATCACTTGTAAACTGGTCACATATTTTGTTTCAGTTGGACCTTTTCCGCTCTAAAAGTCAAAAGACAATCATCTGCACAAATGTATAAAAATCTCATCTCAGTGTGCAGTCACCAGACCAGTACCTCCTTGTGATTTGACTCTGTTTAAGGCAGAAGACTTCACAGAAGAGACCAGTCCACGATGGGCACCACTGATGTCTTTCTGCTGTTGCTGATCTGCTCCCTCTCCTCGACTGAGGAGATTTCTTTACATGATGGGACTGAAGTTGCACAAAAACCTCATCAGTCCTGTCTGTCAGACATCCATGCTGCGCTCAGAGAGATGAGTGCCACTCTTGGTGGACACAAGGTTAGGATCGAGCAGCTGGAGACCAAGAGCCAAGGTACGCATTAACACAACTGTTCTGAACAAATAAGTGTTTAAACATGTGTTATATTTGCTTACACTGAATACACAATAATCACCTGATACTGAATCTTATTTATTTTTCTTCATTCTGTCAGAGTACATTTTTTTGTAATTTTTTTGTTAAACCTATTGTACCAATGTTCTTTTCGTTGGCAGCACAAGTAGCCAAACTAGGAGAAATAAAAAAACACTGAAGTAGCTACAGGGAAGCAACAACAACACATGCAAAATCATTTAAAATGTTTTGTCTCTATTAGATTCGGAAATTCCATGGTCAATTTTTACATTAAAATAATAATTTGATGCTGTTTTATTTTCACCTCAAGCAGATGGCTTGAACAGCCTAAAAACAAGCTTACAAATCACTGCAAATTAATAAAAGTCATAATTTAATTTTTTATAACAATAGCACACAACTTTTAGAACAATCAAGCCATGTATCCATATAAACACTTAGTAAGACATGTACTGACGTCCATAAATAAGCTCAATTTATTTTTTTACATGTTTAGATTTTAAAGATCTTATTCAATTTTAGTCTGACTAGTCACAAATAAATCCTGGACTTTTATTCAGTGATTGTCTGTATTTAAGATGTGGTGTATGTAGTGAGTATTTTGAATTTCAGTAAGAGTTTGTACATATTCCTCTGTCTTCAGCTGACTGGCCTTTATTTCCCAGTTAAACAGTGGTGATTGTATTTCTTCTAAACAGCTGTAGCTTGTAGACTAAAGGCAAGCAGGGTTGCCAGGTCTGAAAGTAAAAATCTGCCCAAACCCTGCGGAACATTGAATAAAAACACCACGCGACTGTAGGTAGTGCCGCTGTGTGAACACATTTTTTTCACCCACGGCAACACATAATAAGCTGCCCAAGGACTTGGCAACCCTGTGTGCAGTAATAGAGTGTATGCAATGTTACAAACCTTAAAAGATTGACTTACTTTTTATTTTAACTAATGGTTGTAAAATTATTTTTTGGCTCTGTTTCTTAGCCAGCAAAGTGGCATTCGCAGTGGCTTTGGTGGGTTCAGGTGACAAGAAACTTGGACCTGTTGACACTGACACTACTGTGGTCTATAAACATGTTTTCTTGAACATTGGAAGTGCCTACAACTCAGAAACAGGTAAATGAGATCACATGGTATTTGTTCCTGCCTCTGTCAACACTGTCTCAGTCCAAAATGTCTTTCAGGGTCGTTCACTGCTCCCGTCACAGGAGTGTACCACTTTGAGATTCACGTGGGTGGATTTGGAGATTCTACACATCCTGTGTCTGCTGCGTTGATGAAAAGTGGGGTGCGTGTTATATTAGCGTATGAAACTCAGCCGACTGGATTTGGCAGCACTGCCAACGCAGTCACACTGCTGCTCGAGGCTGGAGAAACTCTCTATGTGCAGATAACTGTGGGAGGAACGCTTTATGACAACGTGCATCACCACAACTCTTTCAGTGGTCATTTGGTTTTCGCAATGCAATAAACTCAACATACATTTGTTTGAGTTAATTTTGTATATGCCAGAAATTATAATTCACGATGATTTATAAGTGAATATTCAATTGATGTAATGTAACCAAAAGAATGCTTGTTGTGTTATAAAAGCTGCTTTCAGGAACATTTTTTTTATCTCATTTTAAGTTACTCAAAGCCGCTCAATACCAGGGTTACAAACTCTATAGCATGCATAAATCAATGATGTACCTGTTTTTGTAGTGAATAAAATCTGAATAAAAATATATGTATATTAAAAATGTGTTTGTCTTGACCTCTGTGGACATATGCAGAGTGCAGTCTGTTGGACACCCACGCCAGGGAGATGTGCTGCTCTTTATGGTTAATTACTAAATAAAATAATAATAATAATAAAAAAAAAGAAAAAGTACTGTAAATAATGAAAATAAATTTAACACTTGAAAAGAGGGTCAGGGTTAGGGTTACTGTGAAAATAAAGTGATTGCACAATGATTAAATTTCTGTCTTATTTAAATGTTATTGACCTCTCAGTGTTTCTAAACGACATTGCTGCTCAGGTAGCGTGGTGCCTTGAGCTGAGCAAACTGCAATGCATTTTAAATGAAGGAACTAGCAATTGCTACTAAATATTGCAAATTATGATGAGATGGTTTTGGCAATTGAAAACCAATGGTGTGTCCATAAGGGACCAAAAAACAAAAAAAAAAACAAAAAAAACCCCTCAAATATTTCAGTTCTGCACATTTGTCACAGCTCTCTATTAAGAGCAGCAGCCTAATTATGTAGTTAATAGTCAGTTTAGATATTCAGCAATGATTTGCAAAATGCACGGCTGTCACAATAAACTGATGAGATAAACAGGAATTCTACAGTGGTTATCGGGACCCAAAAAAAAGAAACAGGCAGGTTTTCAGAGGATCGTGGATCTGAAACAAAAAATCAGTTCAAAATTCAGCTTACAGTTAAACTGTATTTTTAAGGGATGCATATTGAAAATGTCATGGTAAAATGAGAAGGAACATTTGCCCAAATTCAAGATCTTAGAAAATGTCTCAAAGACCGGAAGAGAAGTCTCATACTATCAGGCACTTTCAATGTCTGGTTTCTACCGTATGTCTGCCGTATGTCTGCCGTATATCTACTGTATAGCTGCTGTATATCTACCGTATGTCTGCCATATGTCTGCTGTATGTCTGCCGTATGTCTACCGTATGTCTACCGTATATCTGCTGTATATCTACCGTATGTCTGCCATATGTCTGCTGTATGTCTACCGTATGTCTTCCGTATGTCTGCTGTATATGTACCGTATGTCTGCCGTATGTCTACCGTATGTCTGCTGTATGTCTACCGTATGTCTTCCGTATGTCTGCTGTATATGTACCGTATATCTGCCGTATGTCTACCGTATATCTGCCGTATGTCTGTTATATGTCTACCGTATGTCTGCCATATGGCTGCCGTATGTCTACCGTATGTCTATCGTATGTCTGCTGTATATCTACTGTATGTCTACTGTATGTCTGCCGTATGTCTACCGTATGTCTACCGTATATCTGCCGTATGTCTGCCGTATTTCTACCGTATGTCT
Source organism: Bostrychus sinensis (assembly GCA_020698575.1). Taxonomy (NCBI): domain Eukaryota; kingdom Metazoa; phylum Chordata; class Actinopteri; order Gobiiformes; family Eleotridae; genus Bostrychus; species Bostrychus sinensis. Next base: position 5,899,056 of record CM036250.1, read on the forward strand.
ACCGTATGTCTACTGTATGTCTGCCGTATGTCTACCGTATGTCTACCGTATATCTGCCGTATGTCTGCCGTATGTCTACCGTATGTCTACCGTATGTCTACCGTATGTCTACCATATATCTGCTGTATGTTTGCCGTATGTCTGCTGTATATATGCTGTATATTTACCATATGTCTGCCGTATGTCTGCTGTATGTCTGCTGTATGTCTACCGTATATCTGCCGTATGTCTGCCGTATGTCTACCGTATATCTGCCGTATGTCTGCCGTATGTCTACCGTATATCTACCGTATATCTACCGTATATCTGCCGTATGTCTGCTATATGTCTACCGTATGTCTGCTGTATATCTACCGTATATCTGCCGTATGTCTACTGTATATCTACCGTATATCTGCTGTATGTCTGCCGTATGTCTACCGTATGTCTACTATATATCTGCTGTATGTTTGTCGTATGTCTGCTGTATATATGCTGTATATTTACCGTATGTCTACTGTATATCTACCGTATATCTGCCGTATGTCTACCGTATGTCTACTGTATATCTACCGTATATCTGCCGTATGTCTACCGTATGTCTACTGTATATCTACCGTATATCTGCCGTATATCTGCCGTATGTCTACCGTATGTCTACCATATATCTGCTGTATGTTTGCCGTATGTCTGCTGTATATATGCTGTATATTTACCATATGTCTACCGTATGTCTGCTGTATATCTACCGTATGTCTACCGTATATCTACCGTATGTCTGCCGTATATCTACCATATGTCTACAGGGGGTCAAACTTTGAGTACCTTGAACGACGTTGAGGGTGAACGCTGCCTTATGATGAACACAGGAGGTAAGCCACATTTACTGTTACTATGCATCGTATCCATGAGCCCTGTGGTATGAGTCTGTTTTGTTCTGACAACATGACACTTATGGAGCGACTTTAATTGCACTGAGAGTTTTGCCTTTGTTTGCTCCAGACCTTCGACTTTTAAGACTCAGTGAGGCCCCCATCAGGACGTCCTGTGCAAACGCCTGTCTTCATCATCATTTAAATAATACGTTTTACTGCATGTTCCACACTTCTCTTTGTATTTACTGTAAATATTATAAACATTGTGACATTGCAATCACAGTTCATGTTAAAATAAGAGTGACTTTTTTGAATGAATTCTGTGTTTTAATACACATTTAGACAAAAACACAAACTTAAAGCCCAATAAGTTGTTACGTTATTGCAAATCAACTTAAGTAACCTGCAGGTAAAAAAACAAAACAGAAGCACTAATATAGGTTTTAGGAGTAGTTTAATCATTTTAGATGTGTTAGACTGTACAAAAAATAGCACCCGACCTTCTCGAGGCAGTAAATAGAAAAATGTAAAGTTTTCTCTCACAAGGGTTCTCACAAATTTGGGTCATTGTTATTGCAACAGCAAATGAAAAAATGCCCTCATTAACTGAATGATGTACACCATAAAAATAAATAAATACAATTGAAACAAAAACTATTTAAACTCCCAAAGATTTTAAGGATTTATCAACTAAAGATTTCTCAAGGATAGGAAGGAATAAGATCCTGGGACGTCCTGGAGTGGCCTTCACCTCATTCTCCAGATTTAAATCCAATTGAAAATCTTTGGTGGGATTTAAAGAAGACAGCAGCAGCACAGAGGCCATCAAACATCACTGAGCTGGAGGCTTTTACAGGAGAAGAATGGGCAATGATTCCAGTGGAGAGGTGTGAGAAACTTGTGAGCGTTTTTCATTTAAACGTCAAAGTTAAGTCAAAATAACTCAGATAAGGAACAATAAATCATTTTTGTTGTTTGTCAGTTCTTCTCATTGTCCTTCATTCATGTTTTCTGAGGTGAGGGAGTTTAACTTTTCTGATATAAAAAGGAAATCTTGAGTGGTAGTAGCTCAGTTGGTAGAGCCATTTGTCCACTAACCAGAGGGTTGGTGGTTCAAGCCCCACTCCCACTGTTGCATACTGGCTTTGTGTCCTTGGGCAAGACACTTAATGTTACAGTCCGGCTGGGGGGACCCCAAAGCAGAGCCAAAAACTGTTAGCCTGTTTTGTGAATAAACTGGTTTAAAACCTGAGGAGGCAGGGAGCAGGCTGGCTTCAGTTGGTAACAGCAGCAGTGAGACACCGGAGAGATCTAGGCACAAGGAACAAAGGTAAGTTCAAAAGTCCAAAAATTTCCAACAAAAAAAGCAGCAGGACACACAGAAGCACTACCGAGCAGGACGGAATTATCTGGCAAAGTAGTTGAGAGCAGGCCAAGTCTTTGTACTGGAGTAAATTGGAAGATTGAATGCAGGTGAGTCTCAACTGCCGTGGGAGCCAGCCACAGCCCCTGCCACACACAAGCTCTGCAGGGAGAAAACACAAAGGGGAGGAGGGAGAAAACACAAAACCCCAACAGTACCCCCCCCTCAAGGGACGCCACCCGGCGTCCTACCAGGCCAGTCAGGATGGAGAGCGTAGAACTCAGTGAGAAGAGCAGGGTCCAAAATAAGGGAGCGGGAGACCCACGACCGCTCCTCAGGCCCATACCCCTCCCAATCCACCAAGTACTGGAAACCGCGGCCCCGCCTGCGGACATCCAGCAAACGCCGAACAGTGAAGGCAGGATGGCCAGCAACAACCCAGGGGGGCGGAGGGGGTTCGGCCGGAGGGCAGAGAGGACTAGTGGAGACAGGTTTGAGAAGGGACACAAGAAACGAAGGGTGGACATTCAAAGACAGGGGCAGCTTCAGCTTAACCACAGCAGGATTGATTATGCGTTCAATTTCAAAAGGACCGATATGCCTGGGAGACAGTTTGCGGGATTCAGTCTGTAAGGGCAAGTCTCGGGTAGAGAGCCAAACCTTTTGGCCAGGCACATAGGTAGGGGCAGGAGAGCGATGGCGGTCAGCAAGCCTCTGGTTACGAGCAGCCGTTCGAGATAGAGCAGCGCGGACCTCCTGCCAAACATGCCGGGCCCGCCGAAGATGTTGTGGAACGGAAGGGACTGCTACATCTCTCTCCTGGGTAGGGAATAGAGGAGGCTGAAACCCATTAGCTGCCATAAAAGGTGACATACCAGTGGCCGAGCTGACTGGGGAATTATGGGAGTATTCAATCCAAGGGAGGTGAGTGGACCAGGAGGCTGGATGGCGTGCGGTGACACATCGAAGGGCCGCCCCCAAATCCTGATTCGCCCGTTCCGTCTGGCCATTGGTTTGAGGGTGGTACCCTGAGGACAGGCTGGCAGAAGCTCCCAGAGAGCGACAGAAGGCCCTATAAACCTGAGAGGTAAACTGTGGCCCCCTGTCTGAAACAATGTCTTGGGGTATACCATGGAGTCTGAAAACATGCTGAATGAGCAGATTAGCAGTCTCAAAAGCTGTGGGCAGTTTAGGGAGTGGAATGAAATGCACAGATTTAGAAAACCTGTCTACAATAGTTAAAATGGTGGTGTTACCTTCAGAAGGTGGGAGGCCAGAAACGAAATCCACAGCAATGTGAGACCAAGGTCGATGGGGAATTGGAAGCGGGCGGAGAAATCCAGCAGGAGCACAGTGAGAAGATTTACTACAGGCACAGACGGAGCAGGCGGAAACGAAATCTTTGGTGTCAGTAGTCATGGAGGGCCACCAGAAACGTTGCTGTAGCAGGGTTAGAGTTCTGTGAAATCCAGGATGGCAGGAGATCTTAGAGGCATGTCCCCACTGGAGCACCGCCGACTTGGCAGATGGAGGGACAAATAGGCGACCTGGTGGACAACCCTCAGGTGTGGTGTCACTCCCCTGGGCCTCCCGGACTACCCTTTCCACCTCCCAGGTGGCTGCTCCGAGTATACAAGGAGGAGGCAAAATGGTTTCTTCAGGTGAGTATTCAGTAGATGGGGCAAACTGACGTGACAGTGGGTCTGGTTTTACATTTCTGGAACCGGGGCGGAAAGTCAGGGTGAAATTGAAACGACCCAAAAAGAGAGACCACCGAGCCTGGCGAGAGTTGAGCCTGCGGGCAGAACGGAGGTAAGACAAATTCTTGTGATCTGTCCAAACCACAAATGGTTGAGTTGAGCCCTCCAGCCAGTGCCGCCACTCCTTAAGGGCCAAAACTACAGCCAGGAGTTCCCGGTTGCCAACGTCATAGTTCTTCTCAGCAGGTGTTAGACGACGTGAATAAAAGGCACAAGGATGAAGCTTTTGGTCTGAGGGTGAGCGCTGGGAGAGTACTGCCCCAACGCCAGAGTCCGACGCATCCACCTCCACAATGAACTGTGCTGATGGATCTGGATGAGAAAGAACAGGTGCAGAGCAGAACAGATCTTTTAACCTGACAAATGCTGCCTCCACCTCAGTTGACCATTCAAATGGGACTTTCAAAGATGTTAATTTAGTGAGGGGAGAGGCGACTCTGCTATAGTCTCGAATAAATCTTCGATAAAAGTTAGCAAACCCCAGGAATCTTTGAAGCTGTTTTCTGTTAGTAGGAGTTGGCCACTCAACCTCAGCCTTAACCTTGGCTGGGTCGGTCCTGATTTGACCTCTCTCAATAACAAATCCCAAGAAACTCACGGAAGGCACATGGAATTCACACTTCTCCGCTTTCACATACAGTCTGTTCTCTAGAAGGCGCTGTAGAACAAGCTTCACATGTTGAACGTGCTCCTGGTGGGAACGAGAAAAAACCAAAATATTGTCAAGGTATACAAACACAAATCTGTTTAACATGTCTCGCAGGACATCATTTATCAGGGCTTGAAAAACAGCTGGGGCATTAGTTAAGCCAAACGGCATTACAAGGTACTCAAAATGTCCAAGTGGGGTGTTAAAGGCTGTTTTCCATTCGTCTCCCTCCCTTATCCGTACCAGTTGGTAAGCATTGCGGAGGTCCAACTTGGTGAAAATAGTTGCTTCATGGAGGGAGCTGAATGCAGAGTCTAAGAGTGGAAGTGGGTACTTGTTTTTTATGGTTATGTCATTTAGGCCCCTGTAGTCAATACAAGGTCTTAAGGACTTGTCTTTCTTGTCTACAAAGAAAAATCCTGCCCCTACAGGCGACGAAGAAGGCCGGATTAAACCCGCAGCCAACGAATCTGAAATGTAAGCTTCCGTGGCTTCTCTCTCTGGCTTAGAGAGGTTGTAGAGCTTGCTGGTAGGTAGAGAAGCACCGGGTATCAGGTCAACATTGGATCAGGATGTGGCCAGCCTGGCCACAGTATAAGCAGAGGTTCTGGCTGAGACGACGCAGACGCTCCTCAGGTGTTAGTCTTAATCTTCCCAACTGCATTGGTTCCTCTGTGTTAGAGGCAGGAGTGGAAGCTGCAGACTCTTGTGGAAAAGTGGAGGGAGCTGGTTGTCGCACAGGTCTGGAGTTGGGAAAGGGAAAGCCCTGCCTTGCTGCTCTCTCCCTGCGCCTTTCCCTGAGGCGGCCATCTACACGGATAGCTAAAGAAATGAGCTCTTCCAAAGAGGAGGTTTCATCGCGGGCTGCCAGCTCATCCTTAATCTCTTCGCTTAACCCCCGGAAAAACACCCCTTGCAGAGCCTTCTCATTCCACCCACTCTCTGCAGCCAATATACGGAAGTCAATGGAGTAAGCAGAAACAGAACCTGTACCCTGACGTAATGATAGTAACCTGTTACTGACCTCTTTACCTTGAAGGGGATGCTCAAAAATCTTACGCATCTCAGAGGTAAAGAGTCCTAGAGAATTGCAAATGGGGGCATTGCTACTAGCAAAAGCTACTGCCCAAGCTGAAGCTTTGCCGGAAAGTAAGCTCATTATGAAGGCTATTTATCATTAGAGTAGGTAAGAGGTTGTTGGTCGAAAACTAGCATACACTGATGTAAGAATTGGCTACATGTCCCTAATTCTCCAGAGTACCTTGCGGGTGTTGGGATGAATGGTTCACGGGCCTGGGCAAAATGGGTATATGGAGACCCTGGAACAGGTGGGGCAGGAGCAGGCGTAGGAGCAGGAGCAGGTGCTGGTGCTAGAACAGGAGCTTGAGCAGAGAGGTGAGTAGTTACTTGGTCTAGACGGCTGCTGAGCTGGGGTACACTGGCGGTGAGTCTTTGTAGGGAATCCATGATCTCCTTTAGTGCCTCTTCATGTTCTCCCAAACGAGCGCCTTGAGAGGAAATAGCCTGTTTAAACCGTTCTCCTTCTGCGTGGTCCATATTGGCCAGATAATTCTGTTACAGTCCGGCTGGGGGGACCCCAAAGCAGAGCCAAAAACTGTTAGGATTTAAACCAGTTTATTCACAAAACAGGCTGAAGAGGCAGGGAGCAGGCTGGCTTCAGTTGGTAACAGCAGCAGTGAGACACCGGAGAGATCTAGGCACAAGGAACAAAGGTAAGTTCAAAAGTCCAAAAATTTCCAACAAAAAAAGCAGCAGGACACACAGAAGCACCACCGAGCAGGACGGAATTATCTGGCAAAGTAGTTGAGAGCAGGCCAAGTCTTTGTACTGGAGTAAATTGGAAGATTGAATGCAGGTGAGTCTCAACTGCCGTGGGAGCCAGCCACAGCCCCTGCCACACACAAGCTCTGCAGGGAGAAAACAAAGGGGAGGAGGGAGAAAACACAAAACCCCAACACTTAACCCTCCTTGCCCCTGATTTACAAATGGGTGACTGGTTTCTTAATGTACTTTGAGTGCCCATGGAGATAGAAAAGCGCTGTATAAATGTGTGCATTTACTAGTGTTGTAAAAGAAAGTACTAATGGAGACCAAACCCTGAGAATTAAAGAGGGCAAAGGTTAAAAAAAAGTTGAATATAACATTTTATTTAATTAAAAACACAAAATTTATCTCCAAAAAGCCATATCTAGCTTTATTTTAACATACACATTTTTTATTTTTATTTCCGATATCATCGATCGATACTTCATGTGTATCGATATTCACTTCCTAGAAAACAATACGATTCGATGCAAGGTCATGTGTATTGATGTAGTTGTATTGTAGGGAAAAAAATTGATACATCGATACAGTTACTGTATCGTTACAGCCCTACTGTGGACATATGCAGAGTGCAGTCTGCAGGACCCGCCAGGTAAATGTGCTGCTCTTTAAGGTTAAAGCTGCACTGCATGATTTTGTGACTGTAAAAGTGATGTGTCTAAAAAAAATGTAGAGTTTGAATGATACACTCCTCTTTCCTAATTCCTCTCCTTGGTGTTGCTCTGTCACAGTCTCACACAAACCTGGAAGTCTGTACACAGCCAGGAGCTATCACAATAACCCAGCACAGATCTGGAGTTTGCTTTTAATTCTTTAAAAATAATAAGCTATGGATTTTGAAATAAAACAACAGCTCCTTCACATTATTCCTGATAGATTCTAGTTCTGGATAGATAAAGGATGTATTGACCAATCAGAGTAAAAAGTCAAGTGTTATGGTACGTTCACACTGAACACGAATCTGGCATCAAATTCATGTCATTCGTGTCTAGTTGGACGCTTGAACATTTTGAATTCACTCACTTCATTCGTGCAAACAATTCGCTCTATTCACGCGTCAAATTTGCTGCGTGAATAGGGCGAATTGTTTGCTTCATTTGCATCAAATGAGGGGCATGGCCGCTAGGGCTACTCCCATCTGAGCCTGTCTCGGTTTGGTGACCTATGCCCTGTGTGGCTGTGAGGACCTCTCCCCAGGACACTGCTGCTGTACAGCAGCATTAACCTCAGAGACAGAGCTGAGAGAGTCTGGAGTCATTTCTTGTACATTAGCTCTCTCTATTGGTTTTGGGGTCTAGTCTAGTACATCTGCGTTGTTTGCTTCATCTGCCAATTTGCTTTTTCGCCTATTCGCGTCATTCGCACCGCAGGAGTTTTATTCACGCCTGAACGCGCCTTTACATAGACTTAACATGGAAATCACTCGCTCCAGACGCCTCATTCACGTTCGGTGTGAATGTACCATAACACCACTAGAGAAGCCAATTGAACAAGAAACTCCAGGCTGTGTCAGCGCTGTCTCTGAGGTTAATGCTGCTGTACAGCAGTAGTGTCCTGGGGAGAGGTCCTCGCAGCCGCACGGGACACAGGTGACCAAACCGAGAGAGGCTCAGATGGGAGTGGCCCTAGTGGCCATGCCCCTCATTTAACACAAATGAACCAAACAATTTTGAATTCACTTGCTTCATTCGGGCAAATAATCTTCCCTATTTGCACCCGAATGAAGCGAGTGAATTCAAAATGTTCAAGCGTCCAACTAGCCGTGAATGACGCGAATGTTGCACCAGATTCACATTCGTTGTGAATGCAGCATCACACCTCTGGACTGGAATCTTTGCCCATTCTTTACCTGCAAAAGCTCAGTGATGTTTGATGGCCTCCGTCTTGCAACTGCCTTCTTTAAATCCTACCTAAGATTTTCAATGGGATTTAAATCTGGAAACTGTGCCACTTTGCTCATTAAAGGGAATTGAAAAGACACGTGGTTGTTTTAATGGTCAGAAATCCTCTAGGAGGTTTCTAGGAGCAGTGTGGCTCCAATGATAAAGATACAATGTTTATCCAGTGTTCTCAGGCAAACTAAGTTTGGTTATGATTACTGCTTACTCCAAATGTCCAAACACATTAAGAAGATGAACTGTTGTGCAATCATTGCCAAGAAGATAAAGATCTCTTTGTTCAGTGTATTCCATGAAACCTAACTGTCAGGTTTTTTTTAACCATAAAATGAGCCCCAGGATGGATCAGGGACCCAACCTTAATTTTCTGAATTCCTCTGTCTGGCCCCAAGGTTTGAACTCAGGTATAAAACGGACTCACTCGATCCTGGAGCACAGCCTCTCGACAGCACCTGGTTCTCAGAGCAACAGAGACGACCAACCTCACCTGGTGAGAAACTTTTACATTTCCTTTGTAACACAGAGTCTGCTAAAGAGTTAGAAAAAAATAGACCAGTTATCGGACATTAGACAAGTGTTTATATCATTCTCACCCACAGTGTTTATTTAACTCCTGAAGAAGGGGTTACATTTTTCTGCATAAGTGCAAAAACAAAGTACTAAACAGTGACAGTTCTTTATAGGCACCAGTCCATTATGAGAACACTTCACTTAGCAATCACTTGTAAACTGGTCACATATTTTGTTTCAGTTGGACCTTTTCCGCTCTAAAAGTCAAAAGACAATCATCTGCACAAATGTATAAAAATCTCATCTCAGTGTGCAGTCACCAGACCAGTACCTCCTTGTGATTTGACTCTGTTTAAGGCAGAAGACTTCACAGAAGAGACCAGTCCACGATGAGCACCACTGATGTCTTTCTGCTGTTGCTGATCTGCTCCCTCTCCTCGACTGAGGAGATTTCTTTACATGATGGGACTGAAGTTGCACAAAAACCTCATCAGTCCTGTCTGTCAGACATCCATGCTGCGCTCAGAGAGATGAGTGCCACTCTTGGTGGACACAAGGTTAGGATCGAGCAGCTGGAGACCAAGAGCCAAGGTACGCATTAACACAACTGTTCTGAACAAATAAGTGTTTAAACATGTGTTATATTTGCTTACACTGAATACACAATAATCACCTGATACTGAATCTTATTTATTTTTCTCCATTCTGTCAGAGTACATTTTTTTGTAATTTTTTTGTTAAACCTATTGTACCAATGTTCTTTTCGTTGGCAGCACAAGTAGCCAAACTAGGAGAAATAAAAAAACACTGAAGTAGCTACAGGGAAGCAACAACAACACATGCAAAATAATTTAAAATGTTTTGTCTCTATTAGACTCGGAAATTCCATGGTTATGAGTGTCAATTTTTACATTAAAATAATAATTTGATGCTGTTTTATTTTCACCTCAAGCAGATGGCTTGAACAGCCTAAAAACAAGCTTACAAATCACTGCAAATTAATAAAAGTCATAATTAATTTTTTATAACAATAGCACACAACTTTTAGAACAATCAAGCCATGTATCCATATACTTAGTAAGACATGTACTGACGTCCATAAATAAGCTCAATTTATTTTTTTACATGTTTAGATTTTAAAGATCTTATTCAATTTTAGTCTGACTAGTCACAAATACATCCTGGACTTTTATTCAGTGATTGTCTGTATTTAAGATGTGGTGTATGTAGTGAGTATTTTGAATTTCAGTAAGAGTTTGTACATATTCCTCTGTCTTCAGCTGACTGGCCTTTATTTCCCAGTTAAACAGTGGTGACTGTATTTCTTCTAAACAGCTGTAGCTTGTAGACTAAAGGCAAGCAGGGTTGCCAGGTCTGAAAGTAAAAATCTGCCCAAACCCTGCGGAACATTGAATAAAAAGACCACGCGACTGTAGGTAGTGCCGCTGTGTAAACACATTTTTTTCACCCACGGCAACACATAATAAGCTGCCCAAGGACTTGGCAACCCTGTGTGCAGTAATAGAGTGTATGCAATGTTACAAACCTTAAAAGATTGACTTACTTTTTATTTTAACTAATGGTTGTAAAATTATTTTTTGGCTCTGTTTCTTAGCCAGCAAAGTGGCATTCGCAGTGGCTTTGGTGGGTTCAGGTGACAAGAAACTTGGACCTGTTGACACTGACACTACTGTGGTCTATAAACATGTTTTCTTGAACATTGGAAGTGCCTACAACTCAGAAACAGGTAAATGAGATCACATGGTATTTGTTCCTGCCTCTGTCAACACTGTCTCAGTCCAAAATGTCTTTCAGGGTCGTTCACTGCTCCCGTCACAGGAGTGTACCACTTTGAGATTCACGTGGGTGGATTTGGAGATTCTACATATCCTGTGTCTGCTGCGTTGATGAAAAGTGGGGCGCGTGTTATAGTAGCATATGAAACGCAGCCGACTGGATTTGGCAGCACTGCCAACGCAGTCACACTGCTGCTCGGGTCTGGAGAAACTCTCTATGTGCAGATAACTGCGGGAGGAACGCTTTATGACAACGTGCATCACCACAACTCTTTCAGTGGTCATTTGGTTTTCGCAATGCAATAAACTCAACATACATTTGTTTGAGTTAATTTTGTATATGCCAGAAATTATAATTCACGATGATTTATAAGTGAATATTCAATTGATGTAATGTAACCAAAAGAATGCTTGTTGTGTTATAAAAGCTGCTTTCAGGAACATTTTTTTTATCACATTTTAAGTTACTCAAAGCCGCTCAATACCAGGGTTACAAACTCTATAGCATGCATAAATCAATGATGTACCTGTTTTTGTAGTGAATAAAATCTAAATAAAAATATATGTATATTAAAAATGTGTTTGTCTTGACCTCTGTGGACATATGCAGAGTGCAGTCTGTTGGACACCCACGCCAGGGAGATGTGCTGCTCTTTATGGTTAATTACTAAATAAAATAATAATAATAATAAAAAAAAAGAAAAAGTACTGTAAATAATGAAAATAAATTTAACACTTGAAAAGAGGGTCAGGGTTAGGGTTACTGTGAAAATAAAGTGATTGCACAATGATTAAATTTCTGTCTTATTTAAATGTTATTGACCTCTCAGTGTTTCTAAACGACATTGCTGCTCAGGTAGCGTGGTGCCTTGAGCTGAGCAAACTGCAATGCATTTTAAATGAAGGAACTAGCAATTGCTACTAAATATTGCAAATTATGATGAGATGGTTTTGGCAATTGAAAACCAATGGTGTGTCCATAAGGGACCAAAAAAAAAAAAAAAAAAAAAAACCTCAAATATTTCAGGTCTGCACATTTGTCACAGCTCTCTATTAAGAGCAGCAGCCTAATTATGTAGTTAATAGTCACAATAAACTGATGAGATAAACAGGAATTCTACAATGGTTATCGGGACCCAAAAAGGAGTCACAGGCAGGTTTTCAGAGGATCGTGGATCTGAAACAAAAAATCAGTTCAAAATTCAACTTACAGTTAAACTGTATTTTTAAGGGATGCATATTGAAAATGTCATGGTAAAATGAGAAGGAACATTTGCCCAAATTCAAGATCTTAGAAAATGTCCCAAAGACCGGAAGAGAAGTCTCATACTATCAGGCACTTTCAATGTCTGGTTTCTACCGTATGTCTGCCGTATGTCTGCCGTATATCTACTGTATAGCTGCTGTATATCTACCGTATGTCTGCTGTATATCTACCGTATGTCTACCGTATGTCTGCCGTATGTCTACCGTATGTCTACTGTATGTCTGCCGTATGTCTGCCGTATGTCTACCGTATGTCTACCGTATGTCTGCCGTATGTCTACTGTATGTCTACCGTATATCTACCGTATGTCTACCGTATGTCTGCCGTATGTCTACCGTATGTCTACTGTATGTCTGCCGTATGTCTGCCGTATGTCTACCGTATGTCTACTGTATGTCTGCTGTATGTCTACTGTATGTCTACCATATGTCTGCCGTATATCTGCCGTATGTCTGCCGTATGTCTGCTGTATGTCTACTGTATGTCTGCCGTATGTCTACCGTATGTCTGCTGTATGTCTACTGTATGTCTACCGTATGTCTGCCGTATGTCTACCGTATGTCTGCCGTATGTCTACTGTATGTCTGCCGTATGTCTGCCGTATATCTGCCGTATGTCTACCGTATATCTGCCGTATGTCTACCGTATGTCTGCCGTATGTCTACCGTATGTCTGCTGTATGTCTGCTGTATGTCTGCCGTATGTCTACCGTATGTCTGCCGTATGTCTACTGTATGTCTACTGTATGTCTACCGTATGTCTGCCGTATATCTGCCGTATGTCTGCCGTATATCTGCCGTATGTCTGCCGTATATCTGCCGTATGTCTGCTGTATGTCTACTGTATGTCTGCCGTATGTCTACCGTATGTCTGCCGTATGTCTGCCGTATATCTGCCGTATGTCTACCGTATATCTGCCGTATGTCTACCGTATGTCTGCCGTATGTCTACCGTATATTTACCGTATGTCTGCCGTATGTCTACTGTATGTCTGCCGTATATCTACCGTATGTCTGCTGTATGTCTACTGTATGTCTGCCGTATGTCTCTCGTATGTCTGCTGTATGTCTGCCATATGTCTACCGTATGTCTGCTGTATGTCTACAGTATGTCTGCCGTATGTCTCCCGTATATGTGCCGTATGTCTGCCGTATGTCTACTGTATATCTACCGTATATCTGCTGTATGTCTACTGTATGTCTGCCGTATGTCTACCGTATGTCTACCGTATGTCTACTGTATGTCTACCGTATGTCTGCTGTATGTCTACTGTATATCTACCGTATATCTGCTGTATGTCTGCCGTATATTTACCGTATGTCTGCCGTATGTCTACTGTATGTCTGCCGTATGTCTACTGTATGTCTACCGTATCTCTGCTGTATGTCTACTGTATGTCTGCCGTATATTTACCGTATGTCTGTACATCTGCCGTATATCTGCCGTATGTCTGCCGTATGTCTACTGTATGTCTACTGTATATCTACCGTATATCTGCCATATGTCTGCCGTATGTCTACTGTATATCTACCGTATATCTGCCGTATATCTGCCGTATGTCTGCCGTATGTCTACCGTATGTCTACCATATATCTGCTGTATGTCTACTGTATGTCTGCCGTATATTTACCGTATGTCTGCTGTATGTTTACTGTATGTCTGCCGTATGTCTGCTGTATGTCTGCCGTATGTCTGCTGTAGGTCTGCCTTATGTCTACCGTATGTCTGCTGTATGTCTGCTGTATATCTACCGTACATCTGCCGTATATCTGCCGTATGTCTGCCGTATATCTACCGTATGTCTACCGTATGTCTGCCGTATATCTACTGTATATCTACCGTATATCTGCCGTATGTCTGCCGTATGTCTACTGTATATCTACCGTATATTTGCCGTATGTCTGCCGTATGTCTACTGTATATCTACCGTATATCTGCCGTATGTCTGCCATATGTCTACCGTATGTCTATCATATATCTGCTGTATGTCTACTCTATGTCTGCCGTATGTCTACCGTATGTCTGCCGTATGTCTACTGTATGTCTACCGTATATCTACCGTATGTCTACCGTATGTCTGCCGTATGTCTACCATATATCTGCTGTATGTCTACTGTATGTCTGCCGTATATTTACCGTATGTCTGCCGTATGTCTACTGTATGTCTGCCGTATGTCTACCGTATGTCTGCTGTATGTCTGCTGTATATCTACCGTACATCTGCCGTATATTTACCGTATGTCTACCGTATGTCTGCCGTATATCTACTGTATATCTACCGTATATCTGCCGTATGTCTGCCGTATGTCTACTGTATGTCTACTGTATATTTACCGTATATCTGCCGTATGTCTACTGTATATTTACCGTATATCTGCCGTATGTCTGCCGTATGTCTACCATATATCTGCTGTATGTCTACTGTATGTCTGCCGTATGTCTACCGTATGTCTACTGTATGTCTACCGTATATCTACCGTATGTCTACCGTATGTCTGCCGTTTGTCTACCATATATCTGCTGTATGTCTACTGTATGTCTGCCGTATGTCTACCGTATGTCTGCCGTATGTCTACTGTATGTCTACCGTATATCTACCGTATGTCTACCGTATGTCTGCCGTTTGTCTACCATATATCTGCTGTATGTCTACTGTATGTCTGCCGTATGTCTACCGTATGTCTGCTGTATGTCTACTGTATGTCTACCGTATATCTACCGTATGTCTACCGTATGTCTGCCGTTTGTCTACCATATATCTGCTGTATGTCTACTGTATGTCTGCCGTATATTTACCGTATGTCTGCTGTATGTCTACTGTATGTCTGCCTATGTCTACCGTATGTCTACTGTATCTCTACCGTATGTCTACTGTATGTCTACCGTATGTCTGCCGTATATCTACCGTATATCTGCCGTATGTCTGCTGTATGTCTACTGTATATCTACCGTATATCTGCTGTATGTTTGCCGTATGTCTGCTGTATATCTGCCGTATGTCTACCGTATGTCTACTGTATATCTACCGTATATCTGCCGTATGTCTACCGTATGTCTACTGTATATCTACCGTATATCTGCTGTATGTTTGCCGTATGTCTGCTGTATATATGCTGTATATTTACCATATGTCTGCCGTATGTCTACTGTATGTCTACCGTATATCTACCGTATGTCTGCCGTATATCTACAGGGGGTCAAACTTTGAGTACCTTGAACGACGTTGAGGGTGAACGCTGCCTTATTATGAACACAGGAGGTAAGCCACATTTACTGTTACTATGCATCGTATCCATGAGCCCTGTGGTATGAGTCTGTTTGTTTTGTTCTGACAACATGACACTTATGGTGCAACTTTAATTGCACTGAGAGTTTTGCTTTTGTTTGCTCCAGACCTTCGACTTTTTAGACTCAGTGAGGCCCCCATCAGGACGTCCTGTGCAAACGCCTGTCTTCATGATCATTTAAATAATACGTTTTACTGCATGTTCCACACTTCTCTTTGTATTTACTGTAAATATTATAAACATTGTGACATTGCAATCACAGTTCATGTTAAAATAAGAGTGACTTTTTTGAATGAATTCTGTGTTTTAATACACATTTAGACAAAAACACAAACTTAAAGCCCAATAAGTTGTTACGTTATTGCAAATCAACTTAAGTAACCTGCAGGTAAAAAAACAAAACAGAAGCACTAATATAGGTTTTAGGAGTAGTTTAATCATTTTAGATGTGTTAGACTGTACAAAAAATAGCACCCGACCTTCTCGAGGCAGTAAATAGAAAAATGTAAAGTTTTCTCTCACAAGGGTTCTCACAAATTTGGGTCATTGTTATTGCAACAGCAAATGAAAAAATGCCCTCATTAACTGAATGATGTACACCATAAAAATAAATAAATACAATTGAAACAAAAACTATTTAAACTCCCAAAGATTTTAAGGATTTATCAACTAAAGATTTCTCAAGGATAGGAAGGAATAAGATCCTGGGACATCCTGGAGTGGCCTTCACCTCATTCTCCAGATTTAAATCCAATTGAAAATCTTTGGTGGGATTTAAAGAAGAGAGCAGCAGCACAGAGGCCATCAAACATCACTGAGCTGGAGGCTTTTACAGGAGA
Source organism: Bostrychus sinensis (assembly GCA_020698575.1). Classification (NCBI taxonomy): domain Eukaryota; kingdom Metazoa; phylum Chordata; class Actinopteri; order Gobiiformes; family Eleotridae; genus Bostrychus; species Bostrychus sinensis. The sequence continues at coordinate 5,915,124 of CM036250.1, forward strand.
AGAATGGGCAATGATTCCAGTGGAGAGGTGTGAGAAACTTGTGAGCGTTTTTCATTTAAACTTCAAAGTTAAGTCAAAATAACTCAGATAAGGAACAATAAATAATTTTTGTTGTTTGTCAGTTCTTCTCATTGTCTTTCATTTATGTTTTCTGAGGTGAGGGAGTTTAACTTTTCTGATATAAAAAGGAAATCTTGAGTGGCAGTAGCTCAGTTGGTAGAGCCATTTGTCCACTAACCAGAGGGTTGGTGGTTCAAGCCCCACTCCCACTGTTGCATACTGGTGTTGTGTCCTTGGGCAAGACACTTAACCCTCCATTGTAACTGGTTTACAAATGGGTGAATGGTTTCTTAATGTACTTTGAGTGCCCATGGAGATAGAAAAGCGCTGTATAAATGTGTGCATTTACTAGTGTTGTAAAAGAAAGGACTAATGGAGACCAAACCCTGAGAATTAAAGAGGGCCAAGGTAAAAAAAAAAGGTGGTTTAAATACATTAATGATTATTTTCGGATGCAACAGACTCCACAAACAAAACAGAGAACAGAAAATTGTCCTAGTTCTAATGACTCCAAAATTATGAAGAGCGTTTTCTTATAATGTTTGGTAAATAAAATCTCAGAGACCGCCACATCTGAGACTCAGACAAGGCCGAGTAAAATTGGATTCAACACCAAAATCAGGACCAAGTAAAAACTGCAGGTGAGACCGCTCTCAAGACCAAGAAGAATTTTAAAAATGTACCCCCTATGCCTTTTTGCGTACCCCTGGGGCAACCCGTACCACAATATGGGAACCACTGGTTTAGATCACAAACAATATTGCATACCGTATTTTCCGGACAATACGTTGCTCTGGACTATAAGTCGCACTAGCCAAAAAAATGCATGATGATGAAGAAAAAAATGTATATAAGTCGCATTTTTGGGGGAAATTTATTTTACAAAATCCGACACCAAGAACAGACATTTCATGTTGAAAGGCAAGTTATAGTAATAATAGAATAGAGAACAACAGCTGAATAGGTGTGCGCTATGCTAACGTAACACATTGATGGTTATTCAGCTACATGAAGCATAAACAACGAACTGAATAGGTGTCTCGTATGTTAACGTAATATATTAACAGTTATTCACATAACTATAGCATAAAGAACATAATATAACAAGTTCACCAAACTCACCATCTCACTCCTAATTGCTAAATCCTTTAAATTCTTCATCCTCGGTGTCGCTTCTGAACAACTCCGCCAACTCCGGAGGTAGACGAAGCGCCGCTTCCTCCTCTGCGTGGCTGTCGTCAGACTCAGCATCAGTTCCATTTCCAATTATTCTGCTCTTTCTCAGTTGTCTTTATAGCCTAAGTTGTTAGTGGTAATGTTTACATTTTAAATTGTCAGTGGTACAGGTGCAGCAGATGCTGGTACACAAGCTTAGAGCGCCCTCTAACCAACACCTGAAATATTTTAATATATAAGTCACACCTGAGTATACGTCACACCCCTAGCCAGACTATGAAAAAAAGTGCGACTTATAGTCCGGAAAATACGAAAGTTTGACCTGGAACATGTTGCATACTTTCTACACAGTGTAAGAATCTGCTGTTGACCAACACAAGTCTGAATCACAGGGATTTCCTGCCTTCACCAAAAAAGGAAGAGAGGAGTCATTAATCTGACAGAAGTGACCACTTATTTGTGGAAGTGTGAGGTGCTGAAGGCTTGTATTCAGATTCAGAGAAACATTTGGGTCAAACTCTGGGTCTCAGCATGAAGATCTGTCCCATTTTAATCCTGATTCTTGGTGAGTACACAGCACTGGACTTAATGACTTTGACTCATTAGGTTTAAAGAGTTTTTCTTCTGCAGAACACAACAGATAAAACACCTGCAACACTTACATTAAAGCCAGAGTTTAATGCTTGGTTAATTGTGAGCAGTCCTGGTTTAAACCTGGTTAAAGCCTGGTGTAGTCCTGGTTAAGTCTTGGTTTAGACTGGGTTAAGACATAGTTTAGTTCATGTTTAGACTGTTTAGAACAGTTCTGGTTTAGAGCTAGTTTAGTCATTGTTTAGAACTTATTTAGTCATAAATAAGACCAGGTTTAGACACAGTTAAGACCTAGTTTAGTCCATGTATAGACCTGGTTTAATCCTGGTTTAGACATGTTTTAAGGCCTAGTTTAGTCCATGTATAGACCTGGTTTAAAACTAGTTTAGTGCTGATTTAGACTTTGTTTAGTCTTTGTTTAGATCTTATTTAGTTCTAAGTAAGACCTGCTCTAGTCCTGATATCGACCTGGTTTAGACCTGTCTAAGTACTAGTGTAGACCATTAGTCCGTGTCTAGACCTGGTTTAATCACAGTTAAGACCTGGTAAAGCCTAGTTTAGTCCATGTTTAGACCTGTTTTGGAACTGGTTTAGTGCTGGTTTAGACCTAGTTTAGTCTTTGTTTAGATCTGATGTGGTCCTCAATACTGAGGCTGGTTAAGACCTAGTTTAGTTCTGTTTCAGATCTGGTTTACTCCTAGCTTAAATAAAAACCATGGTTTAGTCACAGTTTAGATCTGTTAGTGCTAGTTTAGTCCTGATATAGACCTGGTTTAGACCTGGTTTGGTCCTAGTTTAAATAAAAAAAACATGGTTTAGGCTTTAGACCTGTTTAGTTCTAGTTTAGTCCAGATATAGACCTGGTTTAGACCTGGCTTAGTACTAGTTTAGACATTTAGTCCATGTCTAGACCTGGTGTAGACATGGTTAAAACCTGGTTTAATCCTGGTTTAGACCTGTTTAGTGCTAGTTCGATCCTGTTTTAGACCTGACGTGGTTTAGACCTGGCTAAGTACTAGTGTAGACCTTTAGTACGTGTCTAGACCTGGTTAAGACCTAGTTTAGTTCTGTTTAAGATCTGGTTTAACCCTATTTTAGTCCTGGTTTAGATCTGGTTTGGTCATTGTTTAAATAAAACCCTGGTTTAGTCATGGTTGAGACCTGTTTGATGCTAGTTTAGTCCTGACCTAGACCTGGTTTAGACCTGGCTTAGTACTAGTTTAGACCTTTAGTCCATGTCCAGACCTGTTAAAACCTGGTTTAGTCCTGGTTTAGTGTTAGTTCAGTCCTTGTTTAGACCTGACCTGGTTTAGGCCTGGTATAGACCTGGTTTAGTCATGATTAAGACCTGGTTTAGACCTTATTTAAACCTAGCTTAGACCTGAAACAGTTCCCTGGAAGTATTTCACAGCCCAGGTGTCAGTACGGGACTGTCCCACTAACCTTGTGTACATTTGAACAGTGCTGCATGAGGGCACAGCAGAGAGTCTGTCTGCACGTGAAGGAGAAGACATCAGCTTCAGATGTTGGTTTTATTTTCCTGGACACAAGGCATTCTTCTGTAAAAACAACTGTGAGAGCGAAGACATTTTGGTGCAGACCTCTGGAGACAGTCAGCAGAACGGCCGATACAGCGTTCAATTTGATGGAAGCAAAAATGTCAATGTGAGCATCAAAAGCGTGACCCGAGCTGATTCTGGAAAATACCAGTGTGTTTTGGAAAGGCCAGTGTTCAACGGCCACCATGAATTTTGGATCGACGTAGGTTTGTATTTGTGTTATTCATTGCAGACAAAAGAAAAAGGCAAAACTCCAGCCAACAAAACAAATTGAAAGCTTTAAATTTAAATTCAATGACCTGTTTCAGTAACTAATGTAAACTTTATATTCATCAGAAGAATCTGAGCAGCTGCAGACCACAACAGCTCCATCTACAACGAAGGGTATTTCTACTCTCTTTTTTGTTCATATTCATTATCACTTGGGTTGTTTTCATATCTGAAAGACCTAATTTTGAAATGTTGGAACATAGAGCTGTGGGAACATAGGGCATCATTTGTTTAAAGCGTGAACATAGGGTTAAAGTGAGTCTTAGTTAAGACCTGGTTTTGCTCTGTTTTAGATAAGCGTTAGCGCGGGTTTAAGCCAAGTTTAATCCATGTTTAGACCTGGTTTAGTTCTGGTTTAGTCCTGGTTTAGTCCTTGTTAAGACATTTATAAGTCCAGTTTATAAAACCTGGTTTGGTCATTGTTAAGACTAAGTAAGAATTTTGGCTCTACCTCTTTAATAACAGGTTTGTATTTGTGTCATGCATTTACTTTTAAAGCAAAACTATGTATACAGTAAAAAAAAAAAGTGTTAAAGTAACACTGTCAGTGAACATATGGTCCTTATCTGTCTAGTGTTAAATTTACTCTTTACTCTAGTGTTAATATTTCAGTGTTAAAATGAACACAGCACCATGACACTGGTGAACAATGCCACACATGACCTGATGTCTTTGAGATACAAAGTATTGAAACAGTTTTTACTTTAATGTCACTTGAAAAAACATCACATTGCTGGGGAAAAGCTTAACGCTGACTGATCTGTTGTTAAAAATAATGTAATCAAAGTAGAACCATAGTGTTTTTTTGAAGAAAATGATTAAAAAAAACCTTTAAGCTGTACTTTAACTTCAATTATGTCATGGTGCAACCATGACTCAGAAACAGTGACTCCTTTGTTAACTGGAACTGTATTCTCCATATCTTTGAAAAACTGAATGTTTGTACCATGACAAATGTGGACAAGCCCATGTTTTGTAGTTTAAGTACAGATAAGTTTCTTAAATGAAGCGTCACAAAATAACTTCTTAATACTAGCATTTTTTTTTTCCCACAGAAATGCAAAGCTCAAAAGTTAGGTTTAAAGTGCCAGTCAAACAACTGAAGTTTTTAATTACTGTGAGTGCATTAAAATGCAATCTTTTTATCTCAAAGACATCAGGTCATGTGTGGCATTGTTCACCAGTGTCATGGTGCTGTGTTCATTTTAACACTGAAATATTAACACTAGAGTAAAGAGTAAATTTAACACTAGACAGATAAGGACCATATGTTCACTGACAGTGTTACTTTAACACTGGACTTTTTTCTGTGTATTTGTGTTATTCATTGGAAGTGAATAGAATGAAGTGAAGTGAAATGAAAGCTTTAAATTCAATGACTTGTTTCAATAACTAATGTAAACTTTATATTCATCTGAAGAACCTGAGCAGCTGCAGACCACAACAGCTCCATCTTCAACAAATGGTATTTCTACTCTCTTTTTTTGTCATATTCATTATCACTTTGGTTGTTTTCACATGTGAAAGACTGCACCAAAGTCTGCACTTTGTGTTAAAATGGCAACATAGACTCTAATCTTGAAATTTTGGAACATATTGCTTTGGGAGCATGTTTTTAAAATGCTTCCTTGATTCAAAACACCAAACTATTGCAAATTCACACAAGTGCAGCAGACCTTGGGAAGTCCAGGACCACCTTTTTGGTTCAATCCACGATCTGCGGGACTTTAACTACTGAGGATTTGGCTCGACCTAAAAACTGAGGAGGTTTTCACGGCTGCAGTTTTGGCCTTTACCGGTGATTCCCAACTCATCCCTTTTTATTTTGTTGGGTCCCACTTTTCACATTTCGCAATCTTGTCTTCAACTTCTCCTTAACCCCATCATAATCATTATGTGGGTCCCATTTTAGAACACATGGTTGGGCATCCTTCATGCTTCCGTGTTACTGCCTAAACTTGCCTTTTGTCTCTGATTTAAAAGTTGAAAAAATGCTTAGAACAGTAACTTACATTTTGTCTTTTCTACCAGAATACATGTATCTGCTGTTTTTGGCTCTGATCGCTGTCATCGTGGTGATTCTTTTTGTGCTAATTTTCAATGAAAAGAGGAAGTCACAAAATGGTAAGAAATATTACCTCATGCTGGACATTATGAACACTCAGCAGTTTTAAGAAGGGTTTTATGTGCAAAAGTCTTGGACAGGTTTTAAAAAAAACACTATTAACAAAGAAAGGTGCACAAAAAACAAAACCCACAAAATAAGAACTTATTACATCCTTTGAGCAGTGTCATTCCTAATGGTACGGTCACACCGGACGCGAACAAGGCGTCCAGTAAGTCATTTCCATGTTAAGTCTATGGAGAGCCGCGTTCAGGCACGAACAAGCGTCCTACAGCGCGAATCACGCAAATTAAGCGTTTGACACACAAGTCCGGCAAATAGGCGAAGACACGAATCAGCGAACAAAGCAGAGTCCAACTCTCTTGTTGCGGAAGTTGAAATATTTGAACTTTGGCAAACATTCGTGGCGCATTACCAAATCAGGGAGCTGCTGTAGCTATGCACGATGTAACAGGCGGAGAGCCAGCAAACCAATCATCAAGGCTTCAGAGTGAACTGGGAGACATGAAATGATGGGAGTGAGTGCATTAGAATGCAGACCTCAGGTCATGTGTGGCATTGTTCACCAGTGTCATGGTGCTGACACAGACTCACAAACCACAGTTAAATTTTACCCAATTTTCTGCTGTAAAAAGTATTAGAAAAAAATGATAGCTTTTACTCATTTTAAATGATTGTTTTTTACCTGACACAGAGGGGTAATATCTATCCAAAAAAATCAGTTCAAATTGCAAATTCTAACACTTTTTCTTTTCATTGCAGTAAAAACAGCTGAAATTTCACAGAAAACTCACTCTTTAGAACTTCATGAATTTCTTTTTACAAATAAAATCATACACAGATATAGTTTTTTTATTGATTAGTCTGCTTTTAGTATCACCACAGCACTACAAGGCTCGACATTCAAAGAAGTAAAGTTTTCAACCACTGCTTGTTTAATAATGCTGAACAATACTGTCCTTTTCACTTTAAAGACATTTTTCACTGAAAAGTTAACACTAAATCTTGAAAATTTACTGTGTGGTATCTTTGGCTCTTATCCTAAAATGATGCAATGATTTGGATCTACACCCAATTTTTTTTTTTTTTTTTTTTTTTTTTTTGCTGACCTTTCCTGGAAATTTCATAACAAAAACTAAATAATAATTCGGGAAATATACTGAAAACAGAACAAAGGTTTTTCAAAGAAGACATGGTGCAACATTTTTCGTGACCGCAAATAAAAATACAGTTTATTCATAGGTTACTAATCATTGCTTTCAGAGGAACTTCTGGTTTTAAGACAGCTTTTTTTTTTTGTAAAACAGACAAGGAAACCACAGGAAGATCAAGAGGGGCCAACGCAACGGTGACTAACTCTTTCCATAAACAGTTGTACGTTTATATCACAGGAATAATTTAGTCATGTTTTGTATCGTTTTCAGGTTGCTGCGTCTGAGGACCGCATTTACCAAAGTCTCTCTGTGAACATGGGAGACCCAGGCCAAGAGTACTGCACCATCAACAGACGAGCACAGAGCACTGCCCCCTGGTGGCTGCCAGCTGTATAGCCTGCATATAAAACAAAGAAAAGACATAAAATAACATGTGGTATATACAAAATGTTAAATTAAGTGATTCTCAAACTGTGGTACAGGTGCCACTGGAGGTACGCGGCTTGTGTAGATCACAGTTTAGATCTGATTTTGTATTGATTAGTCCTGGTTTAGTTATGGATTTTCCTTGTTTTGTACTTGGTAAACTATTTTCCCCTTTTATTCCATAGTTTACATCTGCACTGTAAAAAGTCATATAGCCAATAAGTTGTAGTAACTCCATTCTATAATTTACTTCCACAAACAATTATTTATAGTTTTTGAATTTTAAATCATGTCACAAAAAATTTACTCTTTCTTTAGTGTTAAAGTTTCTGATGTGGACACGACCATGTTATAAGTTTAAGTACAGCTGAAGGATTTCTTGTTTAATAATTTCCTTCAAAAGACAGAAACTTTATAGTACAAGTAAATTAACTTTTTAAAACCAGATCAATCAGCATCAACACTTCCCCCTGCAATATGAAGTTTCTTAAAGTGATAATTAAGAAGCAAGTGCTTCACTCTCTGCCCATTAAATGCTGGGAGTGAGTGCATTAGAACTTAACCTTTTTTATCTCAAAGACATCAGGTCATGTGTGGCATTGTTCACCAGTGTCATGGTGCTGTGTTCATTTTAACACTGAAATATTAACACTAGAGTAAAGAGTAAATTTAACACTAGACAGATAAGGACCATATGTTCACTGACAGTGTTATACAGTGTTTTTACAGTGTAGGCAGACTTTTTTTTGTTATAGAAAAATATACTGCTTAGATTGACCTGAGGCACTTGCCGCAAATGCACATTCCAGTAACTAACATTATCTTTATAGAAAAAAGTTTGTGTTAAGTTTTGCTTTTGTTTGTTTTTTTTAACTTAGAGATAAGGACCATAATTGTATACTCTGACAAGTATTTATTTTACTATTGAAAACTTTGTGTATTCATATTTTATATAGGCTTTGCATACTAATGCTGCTGCACAGGCAAAAATGTTGAAAATGCAGGTAAAGATGTTTCAGTTTGCATAAAATTGTTGTAAATCCTTTTGCAATAAATGTTCAAGTTCAAGAGGGTTAAACATGCAACATTTACTGGAAAATAATCTCAGAAATATGGGAACACAGCTGTACCTCAGGAGTGTTTTATAGTTCTGTTTTAGTCCAGAGTTGGTTGGAGAATTAATTTAAAGTGTCAACCACTGCTTAGTCTTGGTTTAGGCACAGTTTTATCCTGGTTTATACCTGGTTTAGTTCCTGTTTAGTAATGTTAATTTTAGTCTGTGAAGTTTGGAAACCACTAACCACTTCTGTTGTGAATAAAATATATTTTTCATAAATCACAAATTATTGCATCCTGATCTGTAGATATATTTTACACAACTGTGCTAACGTTTCCAAATTTAATGTTGTATCTGTCTTAAAATGAGCTATTATTAACTATTTATGCTGTTTTTGCAACCCAAATAGTTTTATAATGCTTTATAAGAGCCCGACTATGTTTAGTAACGTCACGGCTGCTGTACATTATGGTTTTCTGAGTTATAAACCAAGGAAATGCTGTTGGTTTGACAGAAGTGACCTGACATTAAAAATAGTGCTGACTTCCTGGATTTCGACACAGAGACACAGGTCCCACTCCAGATCGCAGCATGAATATCTGTCACGTTTTAACCCTGGTTTTTGGTGAGTACTTTTTGACTTTGGAAGCTCTTTCTGTTCATATTTACGCTTTTGTCCAGATTTGTTGCATAAAAAGTGAGTTTGAAAGGTCCACATTGCATTTAGAGAGTTATAGTTAATCCAATAAAAGGCTTTTTTAAGTTTGTGCAAATGTGAGTTCATTTATTTCTGCAGATAATTGTTACATTTAAAACTTGAGAAGCATAGGGAGACTAAATGTGATGTGATGCTTTTTATATGGACCTTGAGTGTGACAATAAAGATGAGGATGATGACTAAACTGTTGGTAAAATAACTAAAAGTAAAATAAACTTAAAAATTAAATGACGCTAAACTAAGCTGGATCTTTGAATATATTCCCTGGAGAACATTTTGTTGCAGACCGTCACATTCAGCGCTCTGCTCTGTTGGCATTAATGTTTCCTGGAGCTGTGTTAGAGGTGAAAGTGGTTTGTGTCAAAGATAACATGTTAAATATCTTCTGTGTGGTGGTAATAGTAGTCTAACAGTAGTTTTTAAAGTTTTAGAAGTGAGTTTTTACTGGGACAATTATCAGCCGTAGATAGGACCAACCATAAACAATGTTGCTTTGGTCTGAGGCAAAGATAAGGCAGGATCACCGCCCGGGTATGGCCTCTACTCACGTAAACCAACCCAAGTTAATTGTGAGCCCTGCATTTGTATGGATAACATCCACTATATTAATTATAAATGTAAGAACCATTAGTTTTATGAAGAAAAAAGTAATTTCTTGCTCCAGTAAAAGTCTGCGCCTGCAGTTTCCTGACAACAGCGTTTGGCTCATTCATTTTTACTGATTACCTGACGTCAGCTAATTTGTGGTGATTTATTGATGGATTAAACCTCGCCATAAATTGTGGCATTTACTATTTAGCCTTTAGGTTACCTCCTAATATATATGTATATGCTACCTCCTTTATTAAATGAAGCTTCTATAAGAAGTTACATTCAGTAATCACAGTAAAACGTCCAGTGTTAAAGTAACACTGTCAGTGAACATATGGTCCTTATCTGTCTAGTGTTAAATTTACTCTTTACTCTAGTGTTAATATTTCAGTGTTAAAATGAACACACCACCATGACACTGGTGAACAATGTCACACATGACCTGATGTCTTTGAGATAAACCTGGACTGCATTCTAATGCACTCACTCCCATCATTTAATTAGCAGTTATAGAAACAGTTTCTTCAATGTCACTTTAAAAATTGTCGCACTGCTGTGGAAATGCTGAACACATGATTTTTCTGTTAAAAATAATGTAATAAAATTATGAACATGTTTTTTGAAAAAGGTTTAAACAGTAGAGCTGTACCTTAATTTCAACTAAAACATGGCTCAGTCAGTCATGGTGCAAGTTCTTGATACTAGCTCTACTTTTTCTCCACAGAAATGCTCTGCTCAAAAATGATGTTTAAAGTGTCAGTCAAACAGATGAGGATTTCAATCATTGTCCACTAAAGGGAGTGAGTGCATTAAAATCCGGTCCTTTTTCTCTCAAAGACATCAGGTCATGTGTGGCATTGTTCACCAGTGTCATGGTGCTGTGTTCATTTTAACACTGAAATATTAACACTAGAGTAAAGAGTAAATTTAACACTAGACAGATAAGGACCATATGTTCACTGACAGTGTTACTTTAACTGTGTAGATACAGGCTCTGACATTACACACTGCCCACTGTCATCATTGCTCCTGTCTGTTTCTCCAAACTGAGTGTGGTGTCATTGGGGTTCTCATAGACCCACCATTCAAAGCAATAACCAGGGTCCGGGGACCCCCAGGGGTCCCTGCACCATAGGTTTCGGGTCCGCGAAAAAAAAAAAAGAAAAACAATTTATAATAATTTATAATCATTAATTTAGTTTTGGTATATAATTTTACAGATTAATAACTGTCAATGGGAATGACTACAGAAATAAAATAAAAACATTTTGAGCGAATAACCCTACATATGGTTTTAGGACATTTAAAACTTCTGAAGTGATTGTGATGCACCACGAAAGTCATGCTGGTCAGGAGCAGAGGACGCTTTAAGATGGTCATTGAGATTTTTTTGCTCCTGTAAGGGGTCCCTGGCCCCAAAAAGTTCAGAACCCCTGTCATAGACCACTCTTTATAACTTATAACTAACCTAACTCTTGTGCATTCTTTAACAGTGCTGTTGGACGAAGGCTTCACCATAACAAGGAATCTTTACACAGTCCCTGAAGGAGAAAACATCACAGTCAGTTGTTGGTTTTATTTTCCTGGATACAACAAGACCTTCTGCAGGAATGACTGTGAAAGTGAAGAAAACATTTTGGTGGAAACACCCGGAAACAGAACCTGGAACGGCAGATATAAGATTGAATATGAAGAAAAAATAATTTCTGTAATGAATGTGAGCATCCAAAATGTGAGCAGGTCTGATTCTGGAAGATATCAGTGTGTTTTGGAAAGGCTTTTGTTCAATGGGTACCATGCGTTTGAGCTTAATGTCACCAAAGGTAAGTTTGTAGTTTTGTTTTTATTTTTTAATTAAAGTAACTTAACTACAGCGAACAATAAAGAGAACATGTTTTGCTGATTAAACAGTACACTTTTCACTTTTTTCTATTTTACAGATGCCAATTCCTCAAATATTTATTTTGTTCTAAAACCAACCACCCCAGCAACCTCCACTGTAGCGTCAGGTACTACCATCCTCTTATTTACAAATTTGACTGAATACAAAGGATAAATCTGTGTTGTTCTGCTTTTAGTCCCTATGTAACAGATATTTGTTAGCTTAGATTAGCTTTTATTGTCTCTTATGGGAGAACATTTATTCTGGACACTTAAAGGATCCTGTGACCAAAAAGCAAACAACTCACAGCATTTAAACAATGTCAGAGTCCATTTACCCACAGAAAAACAATTTATACTTTGTTCAGTAAAGCTGATGGACTGTCAGGTGTTGCACATTCTCCAATAAAAGGTGCACCACAGTCTTTTGCACAAAGCCTGGTTGTCTTTTGCATATATGTATATAAATATAGTATATACTGTATAAATATGCATATAAATAGTATTTTTTTGCACACAGCTGGATAGCATTGCACTAATCCTGGACGTCTGCAGCCTTTCTCACTGCAGAGTTAACCAAACTTTATCATTAAAACAGAGACGTGCAAAAGAGACAACCATTGTAATTACATAATTTTAGTTCAAAATGTTTTTAAGTGAGTTACTTGAAGCTGTGCTGTTTCCTTGTGAACAGGGCCACTGCTGTACCTGGGTCTGCCCCTGGCGGCCATTGTGATCCTTTTATTTGTGGCTCAAATATTACACTGGAAAAAGAGGACCAATACAACAAAAGGTGAATGAACAAATTCATATCTGAAATGAAAGTGAGTGTGTCTTGTTAAATCTAGTGTTGTGTTTTTATTTTGTGCAGAACCTCCTGTGACCACAGAGGACGCTGAGAGAGCAGAGGTGAGCTCAACTCAAGGCTTTGTCCATGTTTTTATTTAAACATCCCCTATTCTGCTAATGCAACTTTTTTTTTAGCTTTTAACCATGTTTTAATGTTTTTTTCTACATCAAAAACACACCTGCAATAGTATTTTGTTTCATGCACGGTTGTTTGAGTGATCCTGTTTGCTGAGCCCTTGCCCTCACAGCTCTGTGTAGACTCATGAAACCAGGAAGTGCTCCTGCGCGTTTCTAAAGCTCAGACACAATGACAGACATGATTGCACTTTGTAAAGCACTTTGTGATTTTATTTGTGAAAAGCGCTCTATAAATAAACTTTACTTACTTACTTACTTACACCGTCACCGGACTCATTCTGATCATTTCAGCCTTAAATTGCAGTCACTATGAATCAGCATTTATGTATCTGTTAGCATCATGTTGCTAATAGCCATGCTAAATAGCCATTTCATGCTCAATCCCTTCCCCATCGTTGCCAGCAGGGGGCAGCAGACACGTAACCCTGCCTTTGGACTGCTCCCCAAAAGACGTTTTCCATGCATATACCATATTTTCCGCACTATAAGGCGCACCTAAAAGCCTTTCATTTTCTCAAAAACTGACAGTGCGCCTTATAATCCGATGCGCCTTATATATGGATCAATGTTGGTTAATTATGGCTACCGTATTCAGGGGGCGTCGCCGAAGTGACAGCGGTAAAAACGATAAAGGGGAATTCCAGTCCCAGCTGTTCATGTGTGCCATAGGCGTGTTTATGGATCCTGCCGCAAAAGAACAAGGAGGCGCGGCCTTTGCTCCATCTCAGTAGAAGAGTTGCGACATTGAGGGGACAGAAAACTGAGCGCTCGAACGCTGTTCATGTAGCTTTGAACTGTGACAAATGGAGTTGGAAATACATTGTTTTCAACGAGGGAGTTGTAAGAACGCTGGTTTGTATTCTATTAATAGTTTGACTGATTGAGTTATCTGACTGTTTTATTGACATTCCCTTTAACGCAGCGCCATCTAGTGGATGCGCCTTATAATGCGGTGCGCCCTATATATGAAAATAGTTTTAAAATAGGCCATTCATTGAAGGTGAGCCTTATAATCCGATGTGCCTTATAGTGCGGAAAATACGGTACATTATTTGAAATTATGAGATGTGAAATACTAATGCAAAGTTGTCCAAAACTTTTTGTAAAAGACTGAAAAAAGCATAATATTGGACCCTTAAACTAACAACCTCAGCTGACCTTAAGTTGATGCTCTTGGACATCTGAACTCAAATCCTCCCAACTTTATTTACGTGTGACCAAAAGTGACGATGAGGAGGCAATGCAGCACTGTCTGTAGAGGGCTTTAGTCAGAGGAAGTCTTTAGCCGTGCAGCACTCCACCTCTACTTTGAAACTACTTTCTGGTACTAACATCACATAACACTGGCCGGCTTGAAGAGAGAGGAACCTAATAGGACATGCAGCTAATCCGGGCAAAAACTACCAAAATGAAGAAATTTTTAATGAATATTGATATTTCTAAGTTAATAGAATGTAAACTCTGGCTCTAGAGGAGTCCAAAAGCTTGATAAAAGCACAATATGAGACCTTTAAGGATTATTTTGCTGTGTATTGCAGACTGACCATCTGTATGAGGAGATACAAGAGGGCTCCAGGCAGAGCGGACCTCGTCCTTTTAACAAATCTACAGCCGACTGGAATTCAGACATCTACAGCCTGGACACAGCACCCACGGTCCAGCTCCCAGTAAGAAACCTGTCACACTTCATATTCTCAGTGGGGAATTAGGAATATTTACTTTTTTTTAATGTGACCACAGTAACTTTAGTTGTGGGTAGAAAGTACAGAGGCTGGATCTGAAAAACCCTAAATGTTAAAGAACTTCCTAGCTCCTTACACTAAAACCAGATGTACGTCATTGTCTGCCATAATGAGGACTGCCTGAATTCTTCTCAGTAAAGAAGGACGTCAGGAAAGGAGCTTCATTGCTATATTACATAGCTCCTTTAGCATAGGAAGCTCCAGATGTTTCCTACCTCTGTGTGGAGTTAATGTTTCATATTCAAAAAACAAGGATTTGCTGAATATTTGTCCAGAGGAAAGGGAATTTAGATGTGCTGCTGTTGGACAGAGTCTCTCAGAATATGGCAGTAAGCTCAAAAGTGAAAAGTGAACTTAATGATATAATATTCAATGTAAAGAAATTGTTACACCATTTCAGATTTTGTCCAAGTCTACAATCCTACTTTCTGTGGGTGGTATGTCTTAATCTCACCAGTTTATTTTGACTGAGTTGCATATTTTAAAGACACTTCCTGCACCTTTAAAACAGGAAGCCGTTGGTGAAAATATCTTAAACCGCAGGCTTCCGAGGTTTAAGGTTTGAGGTTTTTGGCATCACGTAGCTTGTAATGGAAAAAAATATTATAATCAGATATGTTTAGTAGAATGACCTAACTTTTAATTAAAAATAGTTTAAGAGGTTGACTGAGCTGCATATTTTAAAGACACTTCCTGCGCCTTTAAAACAGGAAGCCGTTGGTGATAATATCTTAAACCACAGGCTTCTGGTGTTCTGAGGTTTTTGGTGTCACATTGCTAATAGTGGAACAAAATATTATAATAAGATATATTTAGTAGAATGACCTAATTTTTAATTAAAATTTTATTAGGGGTTAGATCAGTTGAATTATAACATGGTCCTGTCCACATTAGTCATGGTCCAACCATGACTCAGAGGAACAGTGACACACAAACATTTTTGCTTTAAAACTACGTTATCACACACACTATTTCTAAATTTAAAAATTAAGCTTGCATCTTCATTTCTGTCATGTTAATGCCACTCATGGATCTGATTCTCGTTACTAAAATGTTAACACTACATAGTTGAGGACCAAATACACTCTGACACAGAGCTTAACCTCTTGAATGTTTACTGTGTGTTGTAATGTGGCTTTCTCAGAGCCACAGTACAAATATCACTGATGCTTACAAAGTGAAATATGCAAATATCTATTAATTTTTTAGCATTAAGCCTGCTGTCTGTTTTCTTTGTGCAGGTCACAGATGGCTCAAGTGAAGTCCATTACTCCAAGGTGGGTTTTCGTGAAAGCAGAGGCCAGTCCATCAACAGCGAGTCAGACTGGGACGGTCTCAGTTTCTCAGATCCAAACTGAAGACGTTCTTTACTCCACTGTTGAATAACCACAACAAACTTTTTAGATTTCTTTTCCTTACTATGCATTTGTTACCAATAAATTGTATATTTTGAGCACTTACTGTAGACACAGCACAAATATAATATGCTATATTCAGTTATTAACCTATATTTTTTGTCTTCTCTTTTTAAAAAAATGTAAAAACTCAAAATGGAAGACCTTGAAAACATTCTGTCCACATTGCTGTTTCAGATGAGCCCCCAAAATATCCCATCTTTAACAGTCACAGACATTTATAAGGACTTTTGTTGCATGTGGGAATTGTATAATTAGTCATTAACTGTATCAGCGTTCTTCAATGTACAGCATAGTAATTCAAAGTCTTGGATTGTCGCTTTGATTAAAACACATCTCACAACAAAAGTTCTGTATTTTTTTTTTATGAAACCAGGTTTAATCCAAGGAATAAACTAGAGATTATCAGAAAAATAAAATAGGAGGACAAACCAAGGACTTAACCAGGACTAAACCAGGACTAAACTACGATTTAAACCAGGACTAAACAAGGCCAACTCAAGCGCTAACCCACTCGCTCTAAATCTAACTAAATCTGGACTTTAACTGCACTGAGTACTCCCAGAACTGTACAACATGACAGAAGCCACACCAGCTTTATAACATACGGTATTTGTTAAATAGTAATAGTAATATATATATAATATGACCCAGATCTGATTTTGAGTGATTTTAATGATGGAGGTTTTGTGGTGATTCCATTCAAACCACATGCTCCGTCATATTTCGAAACTAATTGTCCAGCTTTTCATTAAAATTAAGAAATGTAAACTTTGTAGCCTTTAGCATAAATGCTCATTATATATGCTAATTGCTACATAGCTAAAACAGCTAAATGTTGACAAGAGGCTATAGATGTGCAGTCACTCACGAGTGGAAAGCCAAAATTAAGCAGTACTTAAGTGTCATCAATAGCCTTGCACAACTAAAAAATACAAAATGTGGCATTAATACAGTACGTAGTATTTCAGACATGATTATAAAAAAGAAATACTCACATATACTAAGTTCTTCAAGTGATAGCATCGGGGTAAAGTGTGCCATGAAGACAGAGATCGCCTAGCACAGGCATATTCAAATATTAAAACATTTACAAATCAAATCAGATGTCTGCGCGTCAGCCAGGCTTGCAAAGTGTTTAGACGTAGTGGGCCGTAATCGTACGCCTTTAACACACGTCACACCTGGAGGGCACGCACGAACGCTACTCCACTGACGCTCAGCTGAAGACACGGTTTACTCAAGTTCTGTGTTGAACCTCATCAGAGAAAACTGACTCAGAAAACATTGACTGTGGATTTGTGTCGTTAAACTAAACAGTGGAGGCCAGGGTTTGACATTAGCTTTAGCCAAATGCTAGTAGATTTCCATTTTGACTAGTAGCACCTTTATTTATACTAGCCACTTGGGCAGGTTGGATTTTATGCAAGAGTGACCACTGAATTTAGTACAGAGTAATTCATCATGATGTGAGAAAAAAACAAAAAAACAAACCTGTACTAAGACAGACCACATGCATTCTGCCTGGGTAAACCTGTTTCCCACATATCTGTCCTTCACTTTTAGAAAAGAAGGTCAATATTTGTACCCCTAGGGGTCCAATGGCTTGTCACTGGGGCAGTGCCCTCAAAGGTCCAAATTTTCACCCCTGTACCTCATGTTTTGTACCTTATAGGGACCGCTAATGTACCTTTTAGTGGCAATTCTGCACCTTAATAAATGAACATAAGCATTAGCATAAAAACGTACCTTTTAAAAAAGGTACAATATTAGTGTTAATATTTCAGTGTTAAAATGAACACAGCACCATGACACTGGTGAACAATGCCACACATGACCTGATGTCTTTGAGATAAAAAGGTGTGTTTTTATGGGAGCCGAGTTTAAATAAAACTTAGTGACCTAGTTTTGTGGGGGGCCAGCTTGACGCAGGTTAGACCCTGCCAGTGTTTGTTAACAGAGCTGTCTGGTACCTGTTCAAAAGGCTATCAATTATTTTTTGTAATGGAGGAATTAGCGCTAGCCACCTAACATTGCTAATTAAGATAATCAAGGTAGTTTTGGCAACCACTCGACCATATGTAAGCCTGGTTAGAAAACCTTAGAGAGCGTGTAAATGTCAAGTAGTAACAGAAATGTGTTGGTTTGACACCACAAATCCTACTTTAGTAATTTAACTGTAGTCAGATGTCGGTCGTAGTATTTAGAGTATTTTTTTAATAAATATGTAAACAACAAACATTTGTTCCTGCTGCTCCAAAAATGTCTATATTAATAATTTTATTGTGCTCCTTCATGGAAATGAATGAGATAGAACTTGGTATCAGGCTGCGTGTGCAACTTTTCTAAAAACCATCACTGCTGCAAGTGTTTATATACAGTCATCAGTACTTTATTTAAAAGAAAACACAACAACAGAATTATGGCATTGGATGACATTTGAGGTACACTTTTACTAATGAATTTACAAAAACAAAGCTTAAAACTACAAATACTGTATATTGTCTGTTATATGAAGCAATATACAAATGCACACTGCAGTAAATATTGAAGGTAATTTAGTTGTAAAAAACACTATGCGATTTGTTTTAGCATTCAGTTTTCCATCTTTATCTTCTGGGTGGAGCCTTCCATTTTAAATTAAAATCAGTGAGTCCCAAATCCTGAAGTATTGTGCCAAGCTATAAAAGAATTGCATACATACTTAATAATAACCCCTTGACAGGAAAAAAGGCTATTTTCATAAATTTACCTTTTTTATTGTCTGCGCAGAGAAGGTTGGATCTGAAAGGTTTATATCAGATTGGAGCTTTACGGTGAACTGGTGTGTCTTGGTTTTAAACGCTGTAATCGACCAAAACAAGATTAGAGCCATGGCAAAGTTGGATAAATGGATATAAGTGAATTTACCTTTTGCACAGAAGAATGGTCGCACGTTGGAACAGGGCATATCGTTCCAGTAATGATTATTATCCTCCCAGACACAGTGTTGGTTCCTATCGCGGTTGTTGGGTTGACCAGACAGCCAGTTTGTGAAATCGCTGGTGCTGCCGTCGGACCATCGCCAGGGCTCTCTGTACAGGCCGAGCCACGCATTCTGGTTAGGAATAACAGAAGCCACTGCGTTCTCAGACTCGTCTTCGATCATAGCCAGGTCTGTGTAGCTCTGTCTGCAGTGGGTCCGAGCGTCGTCCCAGGACATACTCGTGGAAACAAAGGTGTACTGCTTTGCACCCGGTTCAGTCGAGCCTGTGAAAACATGAATGGATCATCTTAACCTAAAGCCACACTGTGTTATATCCAAACCTTTTTATGCACAGGGTTTTGCACATTTAAAATAAAATAATTTCTGTTAAATTGCATGAATTAACCCCAAGCTTTTAAACAATTTTGCTTTATAAGGCTTACAAGTCTAACATACACAGCAAATTCAAAAGTGTTAAAATCTGGGGGTTGGCCTTTTTTCAGCAAGAGTAGAGTTGATTTTACACTCTAGGACTTATGAACTGTTTTATTTTACTCCCATTTATTATGTAGTTGGTGTTAAATCTGAGAGTCATGAAGGAGAGTCCTCTAAATAACTCCTTCAGAGTTAATGTGAGTAAATATAACTCTTTAACTTGTAACTCCCAACTCTAGACAGGCTGATAACTCTCAAGGTGTTAATTGCGTCACCACGCCCCCTCAGACAGCTCTTGGACGTGGAGGACGAGTAGGAAACGGTTTGGTTTGATGCCTGCTTTGATTGGTAAGTGTATATTAACCTAATGGTTGTTAAATTTCTAATATTTTTCATGAAAACCGCTAACTTTGCAACTTCTAGTCATGCTTGCTTCGGTTTTCAGTACGCCATGAGACGTTAATGCAAAATAAATATTAAGTTGTTGCTTCTTTTAACTAGAGGTTACCGTTAGATACGAACATTTGGCTTAATAATTTGCCTAAACATTCTGAAGGCTAACGCCATTACCATTAATTTATGCTAGCGCTAGCTTAAATGCATGTAAGCTAACAATTGTACTCCCCCCAAAAAACGCAATTGCACATTTATAATCGAGGCAGTCACTCGTTTGAGTACATGAATTTTGAATTCAAATTTTTCGTTGCATATATCAAAATGCGCATATACTCCTACTCTCTCTGGCTTACTACCTTTCCCACATGTGTGTAACGTGTTCCGGACACAGACATTTTTTGAAGGTAACTTTCGATTACTCCCTGGTGAAAATCTGTTCATAATTTCATTTCATTATGATTGTATGCTCATCTATTCAAATTGTATGTACATTAAAAATGTATGTAGCTAAATCCATTCTCTTTTCGCAAGCAAAAATTCTTTGTTATAGCCAAAACTGATCTATAATTTAATTAACTCTGCAATATTTTGGTGCCCTTTCAAGATAACAACAACAAAAAACGGCCAGTTTACCAGTAAATATTTAATCTCATTGGTGAAAGGACAAAAAATTGCCTTTATTTTGCAGACTGTGCTCACATATAATTTTAAAGTTTAATGACCCACATTATCATATGCAAGTATTTATTACTTTTAGCCTAAGAACCATTATTGCATTGTCATTTGAGTTAGCAGCCTGCATGACAAATAACACCAGTCTTGTTTATTTATTTATTTTTTTATACATATCCACACTTGTCTCTGGACCTTTTTTGTAGTGGGTAGGATGTCCTGTTACTTTTGCCATCTAACAATGCCTGAACTGATCAGTAATTGCATTCTGCTTACAGAAAATGCTTGTCAAGGTCGAAAATGGCGGTGTTAAAAAGTTTATTAAAGTGCCAGACATCGAAGGAACCTTTGATCTACCCTTATTTCTTCGAGAAGGTTTGTATTGTATTCAGTTTCAGACAGCTGAATGTGTTTTAATGCTCTGGTAGTGTGTTTTGAGGGTTTGAGAAGTTTAAAGGTAACATTCTTTTTATTACTCTTAGTAATGAACAAATTTGGCCTACAACTGCAAACCACAGGAGAACTTAATATTACTGATGAAACGGGCACTGAGGTCGATGCAGACATCTTTGATGAACTGGTGAAATCTGGGGTTAAAAACTTCAAGGTCGACTACCAGTATCCTGTAACTGGTAAATTGTGTTGATTTAATTTTTAAATATTTGTAACCTACATTTTTACCCTTTTAAAGGAGTTGAATATTAACTCCCTAAAAAGAGTAAATTTTTACCCTTTTTGGGAGTTAAACATTAACTCTCTAAAAAGGGTAACATTAACTCTATTCTGACTGGTCCCATATAAACACCGGAAAAGGGTTGAAATTAACTCCCATGGAGTTAATTTGACCCTGTTGAATTTGCTGTGTAACCTTCTCCCTGACTCCTATAGGCCTGCATTTGGTCAGGACGTTTTTTTATCTACAGTGAAGCCTGAAATTATTCATACCCCTGGCAAATTCTGACTTAAAGTTACTTTCATACAAGTTTTTTTTGACCGGAAATGACACAGGCTTCTCCTAAAAGATAATAAGACAATGTAGAAGAGGTATTATTGTGGAAAAAAATATTTCTCAGCTTTTATGTTATTTTTATTTTTATACATTTGAACAAAAAGTGGCATGTTGGTTGAATGAAAGTAACTTTAAGTCAGAATTTGCCAGGGGTATGAATAATGTCAGGCTTCACTGTCTATTCTGATCAGCACAAATTTTACATCTGCATTTCTTGTGGCCAATCCTTTATTAGTGGGGCCCCCTCATGACCTGAGCCTCTGATCCTGCTCTAATAGAGTCACATTAGCCCTTTACAAACAGCGCTATTTGGAAAGTGCTGTTAATATTGTTGCCAGCTGAAACATAATCACCCACAGTAAAAAGTCAAGTGTTCAAGTAACACTGTCAGTGAACATATGGTCCTTATCTGTCTAGTGTTAAATTTACTCTTTACTCTAGTGTTAATATTTCAGTGTTAAAATGAACACAGCACCATGACACTGGTGAACAATGCCACACATGACCTGATGTCTTTGAGATAAAAAAAGGCTGCATTCTATTGCACTCAATCCCATCATTTACTGGGCAGTGATTGAAACAGTTTCTTCTTTACTAAACATCCCATTACTGGGACTGCTGGAAGCTTATTCAAATTTAAGTACACTATAAACTTTTTGTCTTGAACAAAGTGATTATACAAAAAAGCCATTCAGTGGTATTTAAACTTCAATTATAAAATGGTCCTGTCCACATCAGTCATGGTGCAACCATGTGGAAAAAAGTATAAGGAGAATACATTTACAATTAACAGAGGAGTCAGTGTTTCTCTAAGTCAGTCCTTCTCAAATAGTGGGGCGGGCCCCCCTTGGGGGGCGCGATGTGATGCCGGGGGGGCGCCTATGACCCCAGGGAACAGGCTTTGCTTTTGCTGTGTAAAGTGTAATTGCACATCCACGAATATTAAATAGATATTAATAATGAATATTAAATATAATAGATACAAATAATGAATATTAAAAGGACAAAATTTTAGGTATACTTATACTTATTTTTTTATAGTTAAGTTTTAATAGTAAATCTGTAAAAGTCTTACCTGTGAAACAAACAAATGGTAGTCTGCTCTCACAGCCTCCATCTCCCCAAAGTCCACCGCTCATCAGCCCACAGTAGTTTGTTGCTTGGTTGTAGTCCGGTTCACCAGGGATCCAGTTCTGGTAACCTCCAGGGTTGGTGGTCCCAGTGGCCGACCATCTCCAGGAGTTAGAGTCAGAGTTCATCACACTTTTCCACGAAGCCAGGTCATCGAACAGTCCGATCCAGGCTGTTCCAGTGTAAGAACTAGATCTGTTTAATCTGTTTATTTCCTCTGTGCTCCTTATGGTGGCCAGGTCTGTGTAGTGTTCTCTGCAGTATTTTTGGGCATCAAACCAGGCCATTTCTACATCAATGAAGTGGTACTCATAGATCACAGTGTGGAAGGCCAGCACCGTCCTAAAACCTAAGAGTTTGTTAAAATAAAAATAAAAAATCACTATATTTTTGAAGACATGCCACTCATAAACATTTTGTCTCACCATAGAGCAGGAATGTCAAACTCAATATATCCATTTTAGTGTTCCTGTACAATAAAAAAACATAAATTAAATATCTATCGAACCATTTCCTGATAGCAAATGCTTATACTTACCAAATAAAACTGTATTTTGAGCCAGCACTATACCATGAAGTCCCATATGTCTCACTTCAGATCGCTGTTTAGGACGAATGACCTCAAACATCCCATGCAAAACATTTACAAACCAAATCAGATGTTTGAATGCCATCCTGATTTGCACAGATATTCTGTAGGTCAGCCTAAAGAATATGTATTAAGGTTCTCAAACTGTGGGACAAATAGCCCATACTGCAAACTTTGTGGACTCTGAGAAGTTCGAAGTAAACAAGAAAAACGAAGGGTCTGGATAATAGTAAATAGTAGTTTATGAAGCACCTTGTTGCATTGTATTTTGGTATAGGCCACTGAAAACCCCTCAGACCATTGACTATCAAGCATTTTACAACAATTACCATTCAAGAAGTTTAATATTTGGCCACACTTTATTTTACACTACACTTTTTACATTGTATACCTCATTAATTACAATGTAACAAACTGTGTAACTAACTGTAATAACATGTAACTACATTGTACTTACATAATGGCATTAAGGGTTAGGGTTAGGGTTATCATGTAAGTTACAGTGTTTATTATTATATATTACAGTTAGTTACACAGTTAGTTACACAGTTTGTTACATTGTAATTAATGCGGTATGTTACAATGTAAAAAGTGTAGTGTAATATAAAGTGTTACCTAATATTTTATTCATGGATCATCTCTGTGGATTTTCAAAAAAAATTCTCTCCTATTAATGAGCCCTGAAAGGCAATGGCACATTTTTTTTCTCTGTTTAAGTCTCTCTCTCAAGCAAAAAAAAAAAACAAACAAAAAAAACAAAAAACAAAAGGCAACCTTTATTTATTTTTCTTTATTTTAAGCAAAAACATCTGTGAATCAATAAATCATCAATAAATTCATAAATGTAGTGGAGTAAAAAGTACTTGCTCTAAAATGTAGTAAAGTAAAAGTACCCCTTGTAAAATTTACTCAAGTAAAGTACAGATACATGCAAAATGTACCTAAGTAAAGTACCGTATTTTCCGCACTATAAGGCGCATCAGATTATAAGGCGCACCTTCAATTAATGGCCTATTTTAAAACAGTTTTCATATATAGGGCGCACCGCATTATAAGGCGCATCCACTAGATGGCGCTGCGCTAAAGGGAATGTCAATAAAACAGTCAGATAAGTCAGTCAGTCAAACTATTAATAGAATACAAACCAGCGTTCTTACAACTCCCTCGTTGAAAACAATGTATTTCCAACTCCATTTGTCACAGTTCAAAGCTACATGAACAGCGTTCGAGCGCTCAGTTTTCTGTCCCCTCAATGTCGCAACTCTTCTACTGAGATGGAGCAAAGGCCGCGCCTCCTTGTTCTTTTGCGGCAGGATCCATAAACACGCCTATGGCACACATGAACAGCTGGGACTGGAATTCCCCTTTATCGTTTTTACCGCTGTCACTTCGGCGACGCCCCCTGAATACGGTAGCCATAATTAACCAACATTGATCCATATATAAGGCGCATCGGATTATAAGGTGCACTGTCAGTTTTTGAGAAAATTAAAGGCTTTTAGGTGCGCCTTATAGTGCGGAAAATAAGGTAACGAAGTGCATTTACTTCATTACATTGCACCACTGAAACTTATCTGTATGTAAATATTAAACTCAGTGCATTGAAACGGGAGGAATTCCAATCAAGGTTAACACAGGCGATCGTTTACGTAAGCAAGCTAGTGGAATCAGTGTCATGCTCTGTCAGTCTTTCCATTATGCAAATACATGATCTAAAGTTTGAATAGGGAATTACCGATGGTTGCCCATTTGTATAAGACGAGGAGAGGTAGAATCAGGAATGAGTCCATCAGAAACCCAGAGATCTGTGTTTGCAGCTCTGCCACTCCTGTTTCCATCAAGCACTTCACTACTACCCAAGAAGCTAGCCCCATCCAAGGTGAGAATTGTGTTTTGAGTAGCAAACTTCCATTAAGTGCTGTAGGACTTTGATACCTGAGCCCTTACCTACATTGCATTTTGTTTTCAGACAGCAATAGACTCCGAAAGATTCCTACTGCAGCCACCATGTTCATCTACACCTGTTTTGGGTTTGAGTTTAAAGGAAACCTCTTTTTAATAGAGCTACAAGCTAGTTATGATTGGCTCAGGGTCAAAACAGGAGAGGGCAGACAATACCAGAGTGCTCAAATATGGATTTTGTAAATATAAGCATAAATATATAACAAAAACTACAATGAGATGTGAGTGTAAGCGTCAGTGGTGAAATGAACCGAGGCTCCGAAGTGTGTCTCGAGCAAAAGTGGGCGTTCCAAATGAAGCCTTGAGTCGAAGCGTGTGGCAAGAACGAGGAAATCACGTGACCGAGGCCTCAGTTTTTGTGGATGACATCATTGGTTCATTCAGCGTGTCGCGTCCTCAGAAGTGTTTTGAATCTCGCGGCACACTGTGGTGTTGTCGGTGTTGGTAGAGAAGCAGTCAGTCAGTCACAGTCAGTCAGTCAGTCAGTCAGTTAGTCTCAGTCAGTCAGTTAGTCTCAGTCAGTCAGTCAGTCTCAGTCAGTCAGTCTCAGTCAGTCAGTCAGTCAGTTAGTCTCAGTCAGTCAGTCAGTCAGTTAGTCTCAGTCAGTCAGTCAGTCTCAGTCTGTCTCAGTCAGTCACAGTCAGTCTCAGTCAGTCAGTCAGTCAGTCAGTCTCAGTCTCAGTCAGTCTCAGTCAGTCAGTCAGTCTCAGTCAGTCAGTCTCAGTCAGTCAGTCTCAGTCAGTCAGTCAGTCTCAGTCAGTCAGTCTCAGTCTCAGTCAGTCAGTCTCAGTCAGTCAGTCTCAGTCTAAGTCTCAGTCAGTCAGTCTCAGTCAGTCTCAGTCAGTCAGTCAGTCTCAGTCAGTCTCAGTCAGTCTCAGTCAGTCAGTCTCAGTCAGTCAGTCAGTCTCAGTCAGTCAGTCTCAGTCTCAGTCAGTCAGTCTCAGTCAGTCAGTCTCAGTCAGTCAGTCAGTCTCACTCAGTCAGTCTCAGTCTCAGTCAGTCAGTCTCAGTCAGTGTACAAAACCCCTTGCCATTATTAGACTTGGACCATTCCATATCATCTCTAGTGGCCGCTGAGTTGGTGCATGCCAATTTCCCCTGGGCTGGGCCAAACTGGTTTTAGTCGTGCCTGGGGAGCGACAGGAGCGTTGTTGTAGACTTGTGCGTTCATATCAACATAAGTTATGATTGTACTTCTGTTTGCACTGTCTAATGCTGTTTTTACCGCCTTTGCATTTGTCCTGTTATTGATTAATCACGGTTTGAGGTGGTATTGTATTTTTCCCTCGTTAGTTATTCTGCCGAAGCTATTTGCACTTACGTGTTTTTACCTATAGATGGCGGTGTATTTCCCGCCCTTGAGCATATTGTGTATGACGTAATTAGATGAGGTTGAGTCCTTGCATTCACTGGTGTAGTACCTTTCTACCACCAAAAGAGGGCGACATTATACAAATACAATTTGACTTATTTTTTTACTGTATATGTTTGCCTTGGTATTGCTGTGTATTAGTGTTTCTATATTGAATGTATATTGTCATTACTAATTATTTTCCTGTTTGCTGTTCTTGCAGAAACCACACACATACATATCACATCACAACACCTGTCAAATGTTCCCAAATTAAAGTTCCTGAAAATACTCAAAGGCTGTGGACTGTAACTTCTTCACTGTCATTATAAGTCACCTGTGCCTCCTAACCGAGGATAGGAACATCTTGCTGCAACTTGCCAGTTAACGTGCACGCACATTGTCTTCAACAGTCAGTCAGTCTCAGTCTCAGTCTCAGTCAGTCAGTCTCAGTCAGTCTCAGTCAGTCAGTCAGTCTCAGTCAGTCTCAGTCAGTCTCAGTCAGTCAGTCTCAGTCAGTCAGTCAGTCTCAGTCAGTCAGTCTCAGACTCAGTCTCAGTCAGTCAGTCTCAGTCAGTCTCAGTCAGTCTCAGTCAGTCAGTCTCAGTCAGTCAGTCTCAGTCAGTCAGTCAGTCAGTCAGTCTCAGTCTCAGTCAGTCAGTCAGTCAATCTCAGTCAGTCAGTCAGTCAGTCAGTCTCAGTCTCAGTCAGTCTCAGTCTCAGTCAGTCTCAATCAGTCAGTCAGTCAGTCTCAGTCAGTCAGTCTCAGTCAGTCAGTCTCAGTCAGTCAGTCTCAGTCTCAGTCTCAGTCAGTCAGTCAGTCAATCTCAGTCAGTCAGTCTCAGTCAGTCAGTCAGTCAGTCAGTCTCAGTCTCTGTCAGTCTCAGTCTCAGTCTCAGTCAGTCTCAGTCAGTCAGTCAGTCAGTCTCAGTCAGTCAGTCTCAGTCAGTCAGTCAGTCTCAGTCAGTCTCAGTCAGTCAGTCTCAGTCTCAGTCAGTCAGTCAGTCAGTCTCAGTCAGTCAGTCAGTCAGTCTCAGTCAGTCAGTCAGTCTCAGTCAGTCTCAGTCAGTCTCAGTCAGTCTCAGTCAGTCAGTCAGTCAGTCTCAGTCAGTTTCAGTCAGTCTGTCAGTCTCAGTCAGTCAGTCTCAGTCAGTCTCAGTCAGTCGAGGCGTCAGAAACCACTTTAACACAGCAGCCAGGAATAACTCAATGCTCAATGAATTTAACACAGACACAATAGCGACATCTTTTGGCTGCCTGTGAGAACTGCGTCCCATTGGAAAACATGAAAAAGAGGCTATATTTTGTTTTAGTCTTGGGAGTTGGTTAAAAGTATGGGTGTTGGGTTGTATGAGTTTACTGCAAATGATTCACTTTTGTTTGGTGTGGGCACTTTTTTCTGCAGTCACGCAATCTAAGTTTATACACTAATAATCCAACTCCTTTTTACAGATGGAGCCTGCAAGAAAAAGGAAGTCTTCCTCAGTATGGGAATATTTTGAGTGCAAAAAAAGAAACAGGCTCAACCCAAAAACATTGGAAAAATTTTTGTATTTAAATAAAAATTAGTAAAACCACACATTTGTTTGATACTTTCATTGGAATTTCAATTAAGAACAAAGTTACACAGTAAAAAGTCAAGTGTTAAATGAACACTGTCAGTGAACATATGGTCCTTATCTGTCTAGTGTTAAATTTACTCTTTACTCTAGTGTTAATATTTCCCATAGCACATGAAGGCAGCATTATCCTCTGCAGACACAGGTGAAGCGGCAGCTGTACCTGGGGAGAGGAGGAGCTACACGACAGGCACTGGCAGTACACAGCCCAGGGCCGTAACATACACTGATCTAAATCTACCTCATGTCATGTACGATTATACTGTACATTTTACTTTTGCTGTGTAAAATAAATAAATGTAATGGGAATGGTATTTGAATTAAAAAGTGCACTGTATTGAGAGAATGCAAGGTTTGTTAATGATTTGTAAATCGTTTTTATAACGTCATATACATCAACAAATGTGTGGAATATGCTGAACTGTTTACACTTTAGAATAGCAAAAAGTTTTGTAAATGAATTGTGTATGCTAATAAATAAGATGTAGACATGAGTAGATATTTACTCATAGTGTGATAAACTTTTGGGTATGAGGATCTGCTCACACTTTAGAATAGGGTATTTTATAAATGGTCAACTTATATCGATACATGATTTGTATATATAATGATATAATAATATAAAATATGAAGTCAACTTGTGTGCCTTCTGAACCATCACAGAGCTGGACAGGTTCATCTGTGGACCACTCATTCAGTGGATGCATACTGCAGCATTTACAAATGTATATTGAGAACTTTATAAAGATTTTGTAGCCATTTAGCTAATATAGTTCTTTGCGGTTTATTTACAATGCCTTTTTCCTGATGTCGCTTGGTATTGCGATGTCAACCACAACGGCTTTCCTCTGCTGTTTGTCCATCACCACAATGTCCGGTTGGTTCTCCATTACCATTTCATCTGTCTGGATCTGGAAGTCCCACAGGATCTTAGCTCGGTTGTTCTCTATCACCTTTGGAGATGTTTCCCACCTTGACCTTGGGACTTCCAGACTGTACTCTGCATGGGTTAAACAACTGTAACTGGACAAGGCTCATTACATGTCTGATGTACAAGTGAAAACAACATATATGCCAGACCGTTTCTAACTTCTGTAAATACAACCCACTTTACTAAATCACACAAGCGTCCTCCAGAGGCCATTGTGTTCTGCCTAAACGTAAGACCTCATTTGCACAAACAGCCTTCTCTTATAATGCAATAAAGGAATGGAACAATCTTCCAACTGAACTGAAACAACAAACAAACTATGCAATGTTCACTGTAGAACTTAAAAAATGGCTATGGAATAGTCAGAGCTGCCTACACTGAATTATTTAAGTCCAATACAGCACCTTCTTGTTTCTGCTTCTGTGTAATATATAAATGTAGATTGTGGACTTTAACCAATGCAATTCCTTCTCCACAGGAACACTTATTGTTATTTGTAGTTGTTGAGCTTGGTAATGCGCCTTTTATAAGATGAATGTTCCTGTAAATAATGTTGACTGAGATGAGGTTAGGTCTGTGTGGGAATGAGTTTTGGGGAGAGAGTGAGTCTATGAACTACTGCTTTTACTGTGATTGTTTGAGTGTAATTGCATTGTATTTTTATTCATGTAAATCAGGGATTGCAGATGGAAACTAGCTATTTAGCTATAATCTGGTGCGGAACATCTCTGTTTTTATGAGCTTAATGTCTCTGTACATTGTCCCTTCAAATAAAGGCTAAACTAAAAAAAAAAAAACTAAATACACTGTAATAAAAAAGTTAGCAAAAACTCGAAAAGTCAGGCCAACTGCACAGGATTTTTTATGTTCTGACCAAATCAAACTCCTGAGTTTCACGAACTAATATTTTCTTTATCACCTTAAATTAATAAGGTACAGTTTTATTTCTAAATGTTTGATTGAATTTCTTCTGACGCAGATTATTGGTAGAAAAATACTTATTTTTATTTATATTTTATTTATATATTTATATATATTATATTATTTATATTTATTAAAGAATTTAAAATTAATTATTTTATGAACTGAATATTTAGGGCATGGCAAAAATGTTGTGCAGTCAGATAATGTTACCTTATATTTTATCTTATTTTTATTTTTATTTTTACAGTGTATACTTACTTGATACCTCTTCAGGCAGTGACATTTGAACCACTAGATGGTGCACTTGCATCATGTCTACTGTGTGTAAGGAAGCCCTGCCATAGCTTATGGATATAATCCATAAACATGTTTGTTTTTATCATCTGGGACTGGGACCACACACAGTCTACAGAGGTTACATTACCATTATTTAATACAAATGTCTAAGTAATTCTTACAATTCACACTAAAAGATGAATTTATATTTGTTATATTTTGTATTTTGTATTTTCAGGCAATCAGTTTACTTGTATTTTTTGTATTTTAAGGCTTTCGATGACTATTGTTAAAGCTAACTTTGATTTTTGTCAAGGTTTACAGTGAAAATGAGGCAAAAAGTCCACACTATTTGCAAGGAGTGTGATTTTTGGTCTGATCTGGATTTGGTTTGTTAAATATTGATTTGAATATGTTTGTCAGTGTGAGACTGTAACAGTAGCTCCTTATGTAGCTCCAACATTAACCAGCTGTGAGTAACCGGCTGCTGCCCAGGGCGTACTCCGCCTAAAGCCCATAGTTGCTCACGCTGAAAAAAATGTGGATTGACATTTACTTAAAAAAAGCTAGGAAAGGATTTCCACACAGAAAGTTTGAGTAATCTTTACTCAGATAACATACCATACTCATTTACACTTAGTTCATAAAAAATAAGTCAAGTAAACCTTACTAGCAATATTCACAAACGTACTCACCAATTTCTAATAAATTTCACTGAGATTACACAGTAAAAATTCAAGCGTTAAAAGAACACATGGTCTTTATCTGTCCAGTGTTAAATTTATTCTCCCTTGTTTGCCTAGCACTTCAAACATCATTTCTGATGCTTTCATCTCAAAAACATCAGGTCATGTGTGGCATTGTTCACCAGTGTCATGGTGCTGTGTTCATAGTCACAAGCCACAGTAAAAATTTTCCCAATTTTCTGCTGTAAAAAGTAAATTGATAGCTTTTACCCATTTTAAATGATTGTTTTTTACTTGACACAGAGGGGTAATATCTACCCGAAAAAATTAGTTCAAATTGCAAATTCTAACACTTTTTCTTTTCAGTGTATATTCCTCTTTTGTTGAGAGAGCGCGGGCTTCTTTGTGTGTCCCGCTTGAGTAGTTTGACAGACCATGGAGAGAGCAGTAACTGTGTGACTGTGCGTTTAGGTGCGCTGCGTAATTTTTTTATTGTGACAGTAAAGACGTTCCTAAGCTTTTATGGCACATTTATTTATTCAGCTTTAAGGCCGATGCTTTAAATAACAAAGCAGCAAAGCTCAGATGATGGTTTTTTTTTTTGGTTGGCTGCTCTAACAAGACGCTGCCCGTGTGTAGTGCATCGGGCCGGCATGACGTTGATCGAGAGAGCTAATTAATTAAAGTATAATATTATGCAGTTGCTGTTATTTGAAAATATTAGCCTAATACAAAAAGGTTTACACTAATTCCCATTATATTGGCATGAACATTGATACAGATTCTATGTATTTAATATAAACTACAGCACAGTTCCCCAGGGGATTTAAACCATGGTATTGGAAGTGATACCGTCAGGATTTTGGTATACGGTAATATCGTTCTATTGTTCAACTCTACCAGAGACTGCTCTGCTCCTGCTGCTCCAGCACAGAGTCAGAGTCTGTGAGTTTTCAGTCTCATCACGCTGGGCTGTGGATGGAGACTCCAGAGAACAGGCTACACAAATGTTTGTCAGGACATCTGAACTTCATGTTTATGCCAGGAGCCATGATGAAGAGCTAATCTGTCTGTGGTCATAACGTTAGGCCTCATTGTTGTGTGAGGGCTTTGCGGCTCAGTGGAAGTAGAACACAGCCAGCATTTCCATGTGGGCCCTATATGGGTCACATCTTGGCTACAAATATGGGTCCCATGTGGGTTTGTCCATGGGTTCCATGTTGGGCCCAGCTGTGTTTGTCCATGTTCCCAGTGTGGTCCTCTGTAGTGCCCCCTACAGTACAATACTGTAAAAACAACACATTCTTTAAGTTGTGTAGAGACCATGAGTCACATTAGGATGGCAGATTTCGGGGTGCAGTCTTTATTTAACATAAGAAAGTTTTCATTCTTATTCAAAGTTCGTTCACTTGTGGAGTGATTATGTTAGTTTTCATGTGTCATATGCCTGTAAAGTTGACTTTATATTTGTATCAGCCATGTGTTCAATTGTTCCTTACTCATGTTCCTAAGTGACAAAGGCCAAATAAATCCTATATAAACATATGTGCAACATAAAACTTACTACTCAAAGCTCACAAATATTGGCTTTATCAGTCATTAGTACTACCAGAAGTACTTTACTCCACATTAATAGTTGCAGAAACTGAGCAGAACTTGAAGAAAACTTAAACTCTGAAAGTCAATAAGTAAAGACTGCACCCCGATATCTGCCTTACTAATGTGACTCATGGTCTCTACACAACTTAAAGAATGTGTTGTTTTTACAGTATTGTACTGTAGGGGGCACTACAGAGGAACACATTGGGAATATGGACAAACACAGCTGGGCCCAACATGGAACCCATGGACAAACCCACATGGGACCCATATTTGTAGCCAAGATGTGACCCATACAGGGCCCACATGGAAATGATGGCTGGGAAAGTCCCCATTTTGAATCCAGGCCTATTTCTGTTTTATTCAGCATTTCCTCATTGAAGTATAGAGCTGATCTAGTTCTCAGTTGTGTAAAACTAATTTTGATCTATAAAAGTGTTTGCATGTTGTAGGAGGCCTCTATGCAAACAGGAGCCTGATCTTAATCTATTCAAATTAATGGCCCTTCAGTCATTTACATGGGACTGGCTCAATGTCAGACACTGTCTACATTTTGTAAATATATTTTGTTCACTGATTCATTTTACACTTGAAAATTTACTGTGTGTCTGTTCCACTCCATTGAATGCAGTACACAGTAAAACAGACTCACGCCGCCGACCACATCAAACTGTGTGTGACCGAGACAGACAGCTGATAATTATCCCGGTGTGCCCCAGCCTTTAAGCTTATACCTGGTCTAGATCACCACTGATCACTGCTTTTACATTAAATAGTATTTTTTAATAAGGAATTATGAGTAAAAAAAAGAGACAGGGAAATAAATATTTGGTTGCAACATAAGTCTGATAAAATTATAAACCTGCTGAATTTCAGTGCTCATACCTGTCCTTTGGAAATCATATTCCACTTAAAATAAAAAGTCTCTGTAGTGTAGGGCTTTAGTAGACCTACAAATGTCCACGTAAGACTGTGTCATGAATGAGGCCCATTGATAGTGTATGGGAGTGAGCGCATTAAAAGGCAGATTTTTTTTTATCTCAAAGACATCAGGTCATGTGTGGCATTGTTCACCAGTGTCATGGTGCTGTGTTCATTTTAACACTGAAATATTAACACTAGAGTAAAGAGTAAATTTAACACTAGACAGATAAGGACCATATGTTCACTGACAGTGTTACTTTAACACTTGACTTTTTACTGTGTGGTCTTTTATTCCATTTGAATTCTAGCTCTGTAAAGTACTTTGGTCACTTGAGGCTGTTTTTAAATGTGCCATATAAACAAACTTGAAGTGAAGTTGAGGTGTTGTTATTGTAGTTATTGGGGTCAATAAATTTGCAAGCGCAGCTTACACTAAGACATCTGCTTTGGATAGTTAAATACCCAACATTTGAATATGATCTCCGGTCTTCAGAACAGGGAGAAATCTTATCAATGTTTGTCAGTTCAACCTCGGACATGGTTTACAATATTTTGTGAGTATATTCTTTTAATTTTTATAGTTATAATTATTCTGTGTTTCACTCTTAATCATTGTTTTGTGCAATTTTCATTAATGGCATAAACCAGTGGTTCTCAATTTGTGATACAGGTCCACCGGCTTCCTCTGGAAATACTCAGGAGTTGTTTGCAGTTGATTAAGACTGCAAAAGTTTTATGCCTGACTGCTTTAGTCCTGCTTTGGTTGGGGCTGGTTTAGTCCTGGTTTGGACATGGTTTAGTCTGAGCTTAGATACAAAGGTCATTCCATGTCAAATCCACAACTGCCTCCCACTTGACCATTTTGGATTTGCTTCAAACTCTGTGAGATTAATGTGAATATCACCAGAAGCATGTGTGCAAAATTTGGAGTTGGTATTGTTTTTAGTATGTGAGATAATGAGATTTAAAAAGTGGCTGTGTCAGGCCAAAATCAGGACTTCTGTAATTCAAAGTTGTACAAACCATAACGTCTGAACAGTTTGTGTCAGGAGAATGATATTTTTAGGCCTTGCTCTTCAGTCTGTGAACCATTTAACCTGTAAAACATGTAGCCCTCAGTTGTATAGTTTCCAAATTATTGGCTGCTAAAAACTGTAAAAGTAAAAATGATTTCATATTTTGTGCTTCCATATCTTCACAATAAAAAACTGGAAACTATACAACTGAAAGCTACATGTTTTACAGGTTAAATGGTTCCCAGAGTAAAGAACAAGACCTGAAAATATCATTCTCCTGACACAAACTGTTCAGACGTTATGGTTTGTACAACTTTGATATTTAAAGAAGATCTGATTTTGTAGAACTTTGATATGTTGCTGAGGTCCTAATTGACACGGCCACTTTTTTAAACCTTATTTTCTCACAAGCTAAAAAGATACCAACTTCCAAATTCTGCATATACACACTAATTACTACATCAGTTTGAAGCTATTGCAAGATGGTACAGTGGGATTTTTTTCTGAAATTTGTTGATTTGACATGGAATGACGCATCCATAACCCTGGTTTTAGCCTGGATTTTAGTCCATGAAAGAGGAAGAAAAGACAACTCATCTTTTTTTTTACTCACAGCACAGAGAACATATAAAATGGATATAATTATTTTACTGCTCTTTGGTAAGACTCATTGAACTACATTGCAAATATATTAACTCTGGATCTTTTTCAAATATCAATATTTTGACTCCCCTCAGGTTTGAAGGTGGCCTTGTGCTCTCACAGGGAATTGTTTGAGTACCACTTTGTCGACTTGGCATTAAACTGGACCGATGCTCGACAGCACTGCAGAAAGCACTACACCGACCTGGCCACCGTCACCAGTACTGCGGACACCAAAGTGGAGAGACTGAACAAACCTAGTTCCTACCTCGGGAACGCCTGGATCGGACTGTTCGATGACCCTGCCTCGTGGAAAGGAGTGATGGGCTCTGACCCTAACTCCTGGAGATGGTCTGCCACTGGGACCACCAGCCCTGGAGGTTACCAGAACTGGGAGACTGAGGCTGGTGAACCTGACAACTGGGGAGGAGTAAATTTCTGTGTCCGGATTCAGTCTGGACTCTGGGCTGATGCTAACTGTGTGATTGTTGCGGCTTTTGTTTGTTTCACAGGTAAGATTTTGCTAAGCTTTATGAATGACAGCTTCAGTTCTTTAATCCAATCGTTGTTTTGCCTAAATTCTTGATATTATTGCTTCATATGTTGTTAGCTCCTCGTTGGTGAAGTGATTAGTGTCGTTGTCTTTCATATGGAAGATAAGTGCTTCAGTAACTTGACTTGACTATATTTGTGACATGGCTGGTTTATGGTGGAATAACAATCTTTCCACTTCCGGATTCTGGCACCAACAGAGCTCACTGGACATTCAGAAGCTTAGAAATGCTTCTGTACACAGTAAAATGTCAAGTGTTAAACAAACACTGTCAGTGAAGATATGGCAGAAGGAGGAAAAACTAAAATCAAGATTCTTAAAAAGGTGTGCTTTTTGGGAGCTAAATTTAAATAAAATTTTTCAGCTGTACTTAAGTTAAAATATATAACATGGTCTTGTCCACATCTGTCATGGTGCAAACATAAAGAAAGAGAGCTATGATGATGTTATGATGATGTGATGATGCTGATCTGTCTCCAGTTAACACAGGAGTCACTGTTTCTCTGAGTCATGGTTGCACCATGACTGATGTGGACAGGACCATGGTATAAATGAAGTTTAAGTACAGCTGAAGAGGTTTTGGTTTAATCATTTTCTTCAAAAATGCTACATTCATAATTTAATTACGCTATATTTACAATACAACAGATCAGTCAGCGCTCAGCATTTCCTCAGCAAAGTGATGTTTCTTAAAGTGACATTAAAGAAACTGCTTCAATCACTGTCCATCAGGTCATGTGTGGCATTGTTCACCAGTGTCATGGTGCTGTGTTCATTTTAACACTGAAATATTAACAGTAGAGTAAAGAGTAAATTTAACACTAGACAGATAAGGACCATATGTTCACTGACAGACTTTTTACTGTGTGTAACCAGCGCCATCAGAATGTTTCACAATAAGGTTAAAGCAAAGGTCTTGACAGAGCTTTTTTCTCTCATGAGATGCTTTGTGTGTGACATCTGGCAACCTGGTGGCAAAGAGTTATCCACTTTTGCCTCACAGCAAAAAGGTCCTGGGTTCAATTCCTGGACCTTTCTGTGTAGAGTTTGCTTGTACTCCTGACAAGGATCCTGGCTCAAGATCTGGAGAAGGGTTCCTGGGCGCTGCGCTGTGGTCGCCCACTGCTCCTGACAGATCGCCCCAGCTGGATTAAAGGATGAGTCAAATGCACAGAACAAATTTCCCCACTGGGACAATTAAGTGTACCTTAACCTTTGTAAAGAGACATCTAGGTCAGAGAAGTGACATTATTGCTTTCCGATCACTGATTTCAGATGTTGTCTTGGCTTTCCACGCCTTTTTGCACTCCCCTTTCTTCAAACTTTCCTCTGTCATTCTATTTTATTACACAAAACTAAAATCCTGAATGTATTTGTTTTGGTTTCTTTGTATGTATGGATTATTTGAGTTGTTACCCAAAATTTCCTGTCAGTACCATGTCAAAAGTCCCAAACCCAGATGAATGCTTGTTATTTTCTTGAGGAAGGGCATCTGGCATAAAACCTAGGCCACAGTACCCATGATTTAATGTAGCAAACACAGAAAGATATTGAGCCCCTAATATGTATATTTTTATGCCAAAATGTTGCACTGGAGATAATGTTTATTTGTGTAATAAACAGGAAACTCTTTAAAGGTTCCCTATTCTGCTAAATCAACTTTTTTGAGTTTTTAACCATGTTATAATGTTTCCAACTCAAAAAAATACCTGGAGTAGTATTTTGTTTCATTCACACGTTTGAGTAATCCTGTATGCTGAGGCCTTCCCTTCTCAAGAGCTGAAAACGCTCGGTCTCACGTGAAACAAGCAAGTGCGTTCCTAAAGCTCAGACACTGTCACCGGACTCGTTCTGAAAAATTCAGCGCTTAAATTGCTGTAAGCTTATTTATCGGTTAGCATCATGTGGCTACAGCCAAGCTAAACAGCCATTTTATGCTCTGTCCAATTCCCAGTGTTGCCAGCAGGGGGTGACAGACACCTAATCCAAACATTATCCCCAAAAAGATAATTTTAAATTATAAAACTTTAAATACTATAAAAAGCAAAAATATGGGACCTTTAACTTCTGAGCAAAGTGAAAGATTTTAAGTGAACAAAAATAGTGGAGTCAGAAATTTTTGAGTTTTTGCAACAGTGCATGACCAATATGAACCAGCTCTAACAATATAACTGCCTTGAATATGCAGAATTTAGCAGAATTTAGCAGAATTAGGGGACCTTTAAACAATAAAATGTGTAAAGGATTGTTGACATGATTAACTTTTCTTTTTAACTGCAGGGTCAAGCCAGCCAGGTCTGAAACAGTACACCCTTGTCACTGCTGGAAAGTCCTGGAAAGACGCTCAGACCCACTGCAGACAGTACTACACAGACCTGGCTATGATCGAAAATGAGGCTGAGAACACTGCGGTGGTTTCTATTGCAGCAAATGTGTATGCGTGGATCGGCCTCTACAGAAATCCCTGGAGATGGTCGGACGGCAGCACCAGCGGTTTCACAAACTGGGTGTCGGGGCAACCAGATAACGCTAATTTCAACCAGCACTGTGTCGAGGAGACTAGTTCTCAGAAATGGAGCGATATAAGCTGTTCATTCAAGCGTCCATTTGTCTGTCAGAAAGGTGGGAGAAATAAAGAATGAGTTCAAATACATTTACTACTACTGCTGCTGCTGAATCTTCTTTTTCCTTTCGGTTGTCCTTTTCAAGAATCATCTGCTTCCATTTAACCCAATCCTCTGTATCCTCTTCTCTCACACCAACTAACTTCATCATATCCTCTACATCCATAAATCTCCTCTCTCTGGTCTTCATCCCTCCTCTATATTTGCCCAAACCATCCCGATCTGGAAAATGTCCGACTCCCTCTGGTGTACTCATTGCTAGTTCTAACCATCCTCATCAAAAACAAAGAAAACCTCGACATCTTCAGCTCTGCTACCTAAAGATCTGCCTCCTGTCTTTTCCTATGAGCCACTATTTATAAAGCAGGGGTGTACCAAAAATGCGTATGGTCATAAATTGCAGATGCCAAAATCTTTGACCTCTTCTCGAACCATTCCTAGGTGTAGTCAGGTCTGTTCTTACATATTCACGTAGCAATAAGTACCAGGTTCCAGTCACAAACCCAGGTAAGTGTGAAGTTGTAGAAGTATATCTGCAGGAAAAAAAACTGTCAAAGTACCCATGTGAATGACTCACTGTGAAAACCCCTAAAGAAGCAGCAGCAACTGAAATGGGTTTTCTTTTATTGGTTTCTTTAGTGAGGGTCAGCCCCCGGGGGTTAAGATTAGGATTAGGGTTAGGACTGTAAGATTAGGGCTAGAGTTGGATAACATCAGGACCTACCAGAATGTGCAAGTACCTACATTCTCCTGAATTTATCTCCCATTGTTTCTGGGGAACATAGGTACTGTCACAAATGTGCAGGTACCTATGTTTCCCAATTTCTATGCATTGGGTTAAGCCCCCAGTTAATAAAAACTGGGGAACACAGATACATTCACAGGTTCCAATGTTCCTTGAAACCTACAATGTTCCCCAGTCCACAGAAACTAGGTACTGGGGAACATGGGTAATGGGGAACATACACTATAGCTGTGTCCCAATTCAACGGCAACAACAGCTCCTCCTTCTCGTGGCATTCATGGACTGCAAAGGCCGAGCCGAAATGGGACGGTCTAGTCCACGGAGCGTTCGTCAACAGCTGCTCCTCCTCTCACGTTTGCCGCTGCTGTCGCCTAGCAACCAGGACTGCAGCTGCTCGCTGATTCACTTCATTCATTGGTCACATAAGCAGAAATGGAGCCAGAAATTACACTTATTTTATTTTTTATTTTGTTTAATTTACTCCTCGAGGAGTTTGAGCAGCTCTCTCCGCCTGCCTCTGCCATCTTTGAACGTCAGACAAGCAGCGCGCAGTGCATCATGGGATACGCGAAGGATCCACGCGATGCAGCCTTCGTTCAGTGGGAAAGGAAGGCTGCCTTCGTGGGCTGCATTTGAAGTAGCCTTCGGATTGGGACAGCCCTGTCGCGCCGACTGTGACATAATCGGCCTTCAAATGTAGCCGATGAAGGCTGCGGCCGTTGAATTGGGACACAACTTATATTTCCAAAACTATTAGCTCACCTGCCTTTACACACATATGAACTTAAGTGGCATCCCATTCTTAATGAATACTGAATCCATAGGGTTTAATATGACATGGGCCCAACCTTTGCATCTATCTAATCTTCTTGCCTAGTGTCAGACTCTGATGTCGGTGATTGTTAATTCATCTCAAAGGTGTTCTGTCAGGTTGAGGTCAGGACTCTGTGCAGGTTCAGTCAACTTCTTCCACACCAAACTCACTCATCCATGTCTTTATGGACCTGCTTTGTGCTCTGGTGCAGTCATGTTGGAACAGGAAGTGGCCATCCCCAAACTGTTCCCACAAAGTTGGGAGCATGGAAGCATTCAGTGTTCCTTTCACTGGAACTAAGCGGTCAAGCCCAGCTCCTAAAAACAAACCCACACCATAATCCCAATTCAGTTATTTGGGTGGGTGAATACTTTTGGCAATACAGCATAGGTACTAGAGAACACAGGTACCGTATTTTCCGGACTTTAAGTCACACTTTTTCCATAGTCTGGCTTGGGGTGCGACGTATACTCAGGTGTGACTTATATATTAAAATATTTCAGGTGTTGGTTAGAGGGCGCTCTAGGCTTGTGTACCAGCATCTGCTGCACCTGTACCACTGACAATTTAAAATGTAAACATTACCACTAACAACTTAGGCTATAAAGACAACTGAGAAAGAGCGGAATAATTGGAAATGGAACTGATGCTGAGTCTGACGACAGCCACGCAGAGGAGGAAGCGGCGCTTCGTCTACCTCCGGAGTTGGCGGAGTTGTTCAGAAGCGACACCGAGGATGAAGAATTTAAAGGATTTAGCGATTAGGAGTGAGATGGTGAGTTTGGTGAACTTGTTATATTATGTTCTTTATGCTATAGTTATGTGAATAACTGTTAATATATTACGTTAACATACGAGACACCTATTCAGTTCGTTGTTTATGCTTCATGTAGCTGAATAACCATCAACCATCAGTTCGGGAGGTCAGCTTGACAACTGGGTCTTCTTATCTCTGAATCGTGGCTCCAATTTCTCAAAACATAAGCTCAGACTCTTACTGCATCATACACACCCCTCCCCATCCCAGCCCCCCTCCATCCGTCTGCTCTTCTTCTTTTTTCTCTCTCTCCCTCACCCAAGTCCAAACAAAAATTCCATCACGTGACCACATGTACTGTGTCTTGTTATGTTATATTACTGTTGTGTTTGTGTATGTATGCCTTTGCAAACTGTATTTAACTTTCTGGAGAGCGTGTGGCGGCGCTGACAAACAGCTGCGGCCCAGAGGCTTTCTCGTATTCTTCAGGATGTGGCCCTCAATAAAAAAAGTTTGGACTCCTCTGCTCTAAACCATACAACATTGCTGAGCTCTGTACACCTTTCCTTTTGTTCTTCCTTGTACTGTACTCTATTTGACATTTTATTTACTAAATTTTATTCTGTTTGTTTTTGTCCTGATCAAGATAAAAAGTATGTTTTCACAATCCGACTCCAACTACGAAGTGCTGCTGACCTGACAGATCCAGCTATTTTCAGTCGGATCATACAAGAGGTCCTTTCCATCTCTTACTTGAAGATACACAATGATGTTTAATAGGTTGTGCATGAATTTTCTATTTTTACATATATTTATATTTGCTATTTCAGCTCAGCGCCAATGTTTTGAACATGGGACACCATCTGATTTTCAACTGGAAAGCTCTGCCTCAATAAAAGGAAAAACATTGGAGATCTCGGATCTCGGAGTCAGTCAGTTATAGAAATGATAGATTAGACTTCTGCATGTGTTAGGGACTTTAAATTACAATGAAAGGTGTGAAATAAACCTTTTAGAGTTAAAGTTTTTCCTCTATGTGTAATTATCATTTAGTTAATTGCATTAGGTAGTAGAGACTGGATATTTTGTACAGGGTGACCAGACGTCCCTATTTATCCGGGACAGTCCCTGTTTTAGGCCCCTCCTCTGTAAAAACACCAATATGTCCCAGTTTTCAAGAAACCATGTCCCAGTTGTTCCCAGTTTAACCAAAAGAAAGACATAGGAAACCTAAAATACATTAGTCTAATCACTTTTGTCACTAAAATTATCACCAATATCTACGGAAGCATATTGCGTTCACCTGAGAAAAAAAAAGTTTCTGTTTTAATGAGCTAAGTTAGTTCTGTTTTTACGAGAAAAGTTCTGTTTTTATGAGTATAAATAACTTGGGTTTTTATGACAAAAGTAAATTCATGTCTATCACAACCAGTAAACGTTTAGCTCGTATTGAAGAGTTGCTAAAGCTAAAGAAAGGGCGTAAATGTCCCAACTACTTCATTTAATACGGTTTTATTTTACTCTAGGCTTGAGACACTGGGAGATTCTGCTTTCGTTAAGTAATATTGACGTATAATCATTAGTTTGTCGACTCTGCGCAGACATCTCAGGTCTTTGCGATTGATTTTGAATTCCTCTCCCCCCAAAAAGATAATAAGGAAAAATATAATTATAAAAATATGAAATTATTTTACTTGTAAAAACAAAACTTTTCTCGTAAAAACAGAAAATTATTTTACTCGTAAAAACAGGATTTTTTCTCTCATAAAAACAGAATTAACTTTACTCATAAAATCAAAACTTTTCTCATAAAAACAGAACTTTCCTCATAAAAACAGAACTAACTTTGCTCATTAAAACAGAAACTTTTTTTTCAGGTGAACGCAATACGATTCCGTAAATATCAATTAAATTAGATTTTTTAAATTAATAAAGAGCCATTAAAATTAAAAACTTAAGCCCTAGCATCATGGATTTTAATTAGATGACTGAAAATTGAATGGATTTCAGGAACTTTTCTGTCTCTTGGTGAGTTCAAATGCACCGTGATTAGTGGAAAAAAAACTTTGGGTCCAAAAATCTGGTCACCCTAATTTTGTAATTATGATCTGTGTGTGTTTATTTAAGTCATGCAGTGCTGAACTTGATTTTTTCTTCATGGACAACCTCATCATCATAAATGTCTTAATGAAAAATTAGAAAATAGACTTTTCTGAGCTTTCTACCATGTTATAATGCTGTTCCCTGGAGTTGTGTTTTGTTTCATTCACGCCTGTTTGAGTAATACTGTATTCTCTGGCACAACTGTTCTGAGGCCTCAGAACACTCAGTTTCATGATTATTATGATGTCTGGGTTAGTCCTTGTGTTTTTCTGTTTTACTTCCTGCCTCCTATGATTGTGAAGTTTTTTTTTGTGTGTGTGTTTTTGCCTTTACATTCTACCTTAGTTTTTGTGATTCATAAGGTTTTGGGTTTGTTTGTTTTTTTTTGACATTGTGTTTCCGTTTTTATTAAAGTTATTTCATTTGCAGTTTAACATTTTGTGTCCTTTTTCCCCCTTGTGTCCCACACACTATGACACATGCTCCAGATCCCCCTCTGTCAAAAACACTTAATATAATAAAGCCCAGATGGGGTTCAAATAAATTATTCATTTCTATTATAATGAAGACACAATTACTACCAGCCATTGTAATGGAGAGATGTTCAGGTAGCTCAAGAAGTAGCTGAATTAAAGGTTGAGGCACTCTGGATGTCTTATGCAGGAGAAATATCCATCCATCCATCTTCTTCCGCTTTATCTGGGACCAGGTCCCGGGGGCAGCAGTCTAAGCAAAGATGCCCAGACTTCCCTCTCCACAGACACTTCCTCCAGCTCTACCGGGGGGACCTCAAGGCGTTCCCATGCTGGGAGACGTAGTCCCTCCAGTGTGTCCTAGGTCTTCCCCAGGGCCTCCTCCTGGTGGGA
Source organism: Bostrychus sinensis (assembly GCA_020698575.1). Classification (NCBI taxonomy): domain Eukaryota; kingdom Metazoa; phylum Chordata; class Actinopteri; order Gobiiformes; family Eleotridae; genus Bostrychus; species Bostrychus sinensis. The sequence goes on from CM036250.1 coordinate 5,958,465, forward strand.
CATGCCCGGAACACCTCCCCAGGGAAGCGACCAGGAGGCATCAGGAACAGATGCCCGAGCCACCTCAGCTGACTCCTCTCGATGTGGAGGAGCAGTAGCTCTACGCCAAGCCTCTCCCAGGTGACAGAGCTCCTCACCTTATCTCTAAGGGAGTGCCCAGCCACTTTGCGGAGGAAACTCATTTCGGCCGCTTGTATCCGGGATCTTGTCCTTTCGGTCATGACCCAAAGCTCATGACCATAGGTGAGAGTAGGAACGTAGATCGACCGGTAAATCGAGAGCTTCGCCTTTCGGCTCAGCTCCTTCTTCACCACAACAGACCGATACAACGACCGGATTACTGCAGACGCTGCAGCCTCTACAGGAGAAATGTATTTACGATCAGTACAGGCCTAGAGACAGCTGAACAGTCAACACCACATGAGAATATTTAGAGTTCAAGTCTGGCTATGCTTCCAAAGTGAGGAGGTTAAATAACCTCTGTTGTGCATCAGACTGGGAAGGAGGGCAGTAAGTGGATCATAGGTCAAAATAAATGCTTCTGCAAGACAAAGTTTTGACTAAAGCCCAGGTTGCCAAGACAGTGGTACAGCATGTGCTACTGAGACCGTGCAGTATAACCTTAGATGAAAAACAAAATATTAATAAAGGAAAATCACTAGGATGACCACCTGTCCCACTTTTGGTTGTACTGCACAGCCATTTAGGCATCTGTCCCCCCATCCCACTTATTCTAATAATGTCTCACTTTTTCATTGGTGCTCAGTGGATTTTATAAATATGAGAGATTCAAGTTAAGAACAACATGATAAGGTCAGTATTCCTTGTGTAAAGTGTAGAATAAATATTTGTGGGCATCCCATCTTGATACTTGCTGCCCCTGTGTTTCAGTACAGGCCTCTGTGGAGCTCTGAGCTGGAGTTGGTGCTGGGTTGTTTAGCAAAAATATAGACTGAGAGCTTTGATTTTTTTCTTTTCCATCTTTTTTATTCCAGTAAAGTCTCAGTAAAGACATTTCTTGAAAACAGCACATTATATGTTTTATAAGCCCTAAACAGCAGCAGCTTGTATGTTACTAATATGATAAGTTAGAGATTTATATGTCAAAACATTTATTTCTTGAGTCTGTCCCACTTTGTCCGTTCAAAGTGCACAACTTGTCCCACTTTAAGTATTTTTTGAGGTGGTCACCCTAAAAATTACCTTATTCTCAACTTCTCTGACAGCCGTAGTCAACAGAAACCTAGGACAAAGGTATACATCCGAGGTAACAAAGGTTTAAAGAAAAGAAAGCCGTATTCAAATCATGGTGTTAATGCAGTCAAAAAACTTTTCCTGTGTAAAGGTTCACTGCCAGTGAGATGGATTGCTGAAGGTTCCCTTAGTTCACCTCAAGATACTTTGAATAACAAATGCATTGCTACATTTGCGTGTGGTTAGGAAGCAAAGCTGTGGATAATTATGTCACTTTTCTCATGACAAGCGTCTCAAATGGTGTCCGGCCTCAAAGTTCAACGACTGGCATCTTTATGTTGAAAGGATTTTAAAGTCTGGTATTGCATAAAAAGTTCATAAAAGTTGATTTTGAAAATGCGCCCTAAATAGTTTACCCTTTTAATGATTTTTAGTCAAATAAGCAGAAAATATTTTTTGTAGGTGTAAAATGCATATTTCAACAATCTCGTCTCATAGATTTGTCTCATCACAGCACTAATATTAAGTCTATAAGTAATTTATGTAGGATATATCACTTACCATATGTTCCAGACTATAAGTCACACTTTTTCCATAGTCTGGCTAGGGGTGTGATGTATACTCAGGTGTGACTTATATATTAAAATATTTCAGGTGTTGGTTAGAGGGCGCTCTAGGCTTGTGTACCAGCATCTGCTGCACCTGTACCACTGACAATTTAAAATGTAAACATTACCACTAACAACTTAGGCTATAAAGACAACTGAGAAAGAGCAGAATAATTGGAAATGGAACTGATGCTGAGTCTGACGACAGCCACGCAGAGGAGGAAGCGGCGCTTCGTCTACCTCCGGAGTTGGCGGAGTTGTTCAGAAGCGACACCGAGGATGAAGAATTTAAAGGATTTAGCGATTAGGAGTGAGATGGTGAGTTTGGTGAACTTGTTATATTATGTTCTTTATGCTATAGTTATGTGAATAACTGTTAATATACATTAACATATGAGACACCTATTCAGTTCATTGTTTATGCTTCATGTAGCTGAATAACCATCAATGTGTTACGTTAGCATAGCGCACACCTATTCAGCCTGTTGTTCTCTATTCTATTATTACTATAACTTGCCTTTCAACATGAAATGTCTGTTCTTGGTGTCGGATTTTGTAAAATAAATTTCCCCAAAAAAATGCGACTTATATACATTTTTTTCTTCATCATCATGCATTTTTTTGGCTAGTGCGACTTATTGTCCGGAAAATACGGTATGCAATATTGTTTGTGATCTAAACCAGTGGTTCCCATATTGTGGTACGGGTTGCCCCAGGGGTACGCAAAAAGGCATAGGGGGTACATTTTTAAAATTCTTCTTGGTCTTGAGAGCGGTCTCACCTGCAGTTTTTACTTGGTCCTGATTTTGGTGTTGAATCTAATTTTACTCGGCCTTGTCTGAGTCTCAGATGTGGCGGTCACTGAGATTTTATTTACCAAACATTATAAGAAAACGCTCTTCATAATTTTGGAGTCATTAGAACTAGGACAATTTTCTGTTCTTTGTTTTGTTTGTGGAGTCTGTTGCATCCGAAATCATTAATCTATTTAAACCACCTTTTTTTTTTTTTACCTTTGCCCTCTTTAATTCTCAGGGTTTGGTCTCCATTAGTCCTTTCTTTTACAACACTAGTAAATGCACACATTTATACAGCGCTTTTCTATTTCCATGGGCACTCAAAGTACATTAAGAAACCAGTCAACCATTTGTAAACCAGGTGCAAGGAGGGTTAAGTGTCTTGCCCAAGGACACAACACCAGTATGCAACAGTGGGAGTGGGGCTTGAACCACCAACCCTCTGGTTAGTGGACAAATGGCTCTACCAACTGAGCTACTACCACTCAAGATTTCCTTTTTATATCAGAAAAGTTAAACTCCCTCACCTCAGAAAACATGAATGAAGGACAATGAGAAGAACTGACAAACAACAAAAATGATTTATTGTTCCTTATCTGAGTTATTTTGACTTAACTTTGAAGTTTAAATGAAAAACGCTCACAAGTTTCTCACACCTCTCCACTGGAATCATTGCCCATTCTTCTCCTGTAAAAACCTCCAGCTCAGTGATGTTTGATGGCCTCTGTGCTGCTGCTCTCTTCTTTAAATCCCACCAAAGATTTTCAATTGGATTTAAATCTGGAGAATGAGGTGAAGGCCACTCCAGGACGTCCCAGGATCTTATTCCTTCCTATCCTTGAGAAATCTTTAGTTGATAAATCCTTAAAATCTTTGGGAGTTTAAATAGTTTTTGTTTCAATTGTATTTATTTATTTTTATGGTGTACATCATTCAGTTAATGAGGGCATTTTTTCATTTGCTGTTGCAATAACAATGACCCAAATTTGTGAGAACCCTTGTGAGAGAAAACTTTACATTTTTCTATTTACTGCCTCGAGAAGGTCGGGTGCTATTTTTTGTACAGTCTAACACATCTAAAATGATTAAACTACTCCTAAAACCTAGTTTGTTTTTTTACCTGCAGGTTACTTAAGTTGATTTGCAATAACGTAACAACTTATTGGGCTTTAAGTTTGTGTTTTTGTCTAAATGTGTATTAAAACACAGAATTCATTCAAAAAAGTCACTCTTATTTTAACATGAACTGTGATTGCAATGTCACAATGTTTATAATATTTACAGTAAATACAAAGAGAAGTGTGGAACAGGCAGTAAAACGTATTATTTAAATGATGATGAAGACAGGCGTTTGCACAGGACGTCCTGATGGGGGCCTCACTGAGTCTTAAAAGTCGAAGGTCTGGAGCAAACAAAGGCAAAACTCTCAGTGCAATTAAAGTCGCTCCATAAGTGTCATGTTGTCAGAACAAAACAAACAGACTCATACCACAGGGCTCATGGATACGATGCATAGTAACAGTAAATGTGGCTTACCTCCTGTGTTCATCATAAGGCAGCGTTCACCCTCAACGTCGTTCAAGGTACTCAAAGTTTGACCCCCTGTAGACATACGGTAGATATATGGTAGACATACGGCAGACATACGGCAGACATACGGTAGATATACGGCAGACATACGGTAGACATATGGCAGACATATGGCAGATATACAGTAGATATATACGGCAGACATACAGCAGATATATGGTAGATATACGGCAGACATACGGCAGACATACGGTAGACATACAGCAGATATATGATAGACATACGGCAGATATACGGTAGACATACGGCAGATATACGGTAGACATACGGTAGATATACGGTAGATATACGGCAGACATACGGCAGACATACGGTAGACATACGGCAGATATATGGTAGATATACGGCAGACATACGGTAGATATATGATAGACATACGGTAGACATACGGCAGATATATGGTAGATATACGGCAGACATACGGTAGATATATGATAGACATACGGCAGATATACGGTAGACATACGGCAGATATACGGTAGATATACGGCAGACATACAGCAGACATATGGCAGATATACAGTAGATATACGGCAGACATACGGCAGATATATGGTAGATATACGGCAGACATACGGTAGACATACAGTAGATATACGGCAGACATACGGCAGATATATGATAGACATACGGCAGATATACGGTAGACATACGGCAGATATACGGTAGACATACAGTAGATATACGGTAGATATACGGCAGACATACGGCAGACATATGGTAGACATACGGCAGATATATGGTAGATATACGGCAGACATACGGCAGACATACGGTAGACATACGGCAGATATATGGTAGATATACAGCAGACATACGGCAAACATACGGCAGATATACAGTAGTTATACAGCAGACATACGGCAGACATACGGTAGACATACAGTAGACATACGGTAGACATACAGTAGACATACAGCAGACATACGGTAGACATATGGCAGACATACGGTAGACATACGGCAGACATACAGCAGACATACGGCAGATATACGGCAGACATACGGTAGACATACGGTAGACATACGGTAGACATACGGTAGACATACAGTAGACATACAGCAGACATACGGTAGACATACGGCAGACATACGGTAGACATACGGCAGACATACAGCAGACATACGGCAGAAATACGGCAGACATACGGTAGACATACGGCAGACATATGACAGACATACGGAAGATATATGGTAGAAATACGGCAGATATATACGGTAGATATACAGCAGACATACGGTAGACATACGGTAGACATACGGCAGACATATGGCAGATATACAGTAGATATATACGGCAGACATACAGCAGATATATGGTAGATATACGGCAGACATACGGCAGACATACGGTAGACATACAGCAGATATATGATAGACATACGGCAGATATACGGTAGACATACGGCAGATATACGGTAGACATACGGTAGATATACGGTAGATATACGGCAGACATACGGCAGACATACGGTAGACTACGGCAGATATATGGTAGATATACGGCAGACATACGGTAGATATATGATAGACATACGGTAGACATACGGCAGATATATGGTAGATATACGGCAGACATACGGTAGATATATGATAGACATACGGCAGATATACGGTAGACATACGGCAGATATACGGCAGACATACAGCAGACATATGGCAGATATACAGTAGATATACGGCAGACATACGGCAGATATATGGTAGATATACGGCAGACATACGGTAGACATACAGTAGATATACGGCAGACATACGGCAGATATATGATAGACATACGGCAGATATACAGTAGACATACGGCAGATATACGGTAGACATACAGTAGATATACGGTAGATATACGGCAGACATACGGCAGACATATGGTAGACATACGGCAGATATATGGTAGATATACGGCAGACATACGGCAGACATACGGTAGACATACGGCAGATATATGGTAGATATACAGCAGACATACGGCAAACATACGGCAGATATACAGTAGATATACAGCAGACATACGGCAGACATACGGTAGACATACAGTAGACATACGGTAGACATACAGTAGACATACAGCAGACATACGGTAGACATATGGCAGACATACGGTAGACATACGGCAGACATACAGCAGACATACGGCAGATATACGGCAGACATACGGTAGACATACGGTAGACATACAGTAGACATACGGTAGACATACAGTAGACATACAGCAGACATACGGTAGACATACGGCAGACATACGGTAGACATACGGCAGACATACAGCAGACATACGGCAGAAATACGGCAGACATACGGTAGACATACGGCAGACATATGACAGACATACGGAAGATATATGGTAGAAATACGGCAGATATATACGGTAGATATACAGCAGACATACGGTAGACATACGGTAGACATACGGCAGCTATACGGTAGATATACAGCAGACATACAGTAGACATACGGTAGACATATGGCATACATACGGAAGATATATGGTAGATATACAGCAGACATCTGGTAGACATACAGCAGACATACGGCAGATATATGGTAGACATACAGCAGATATACGGTAGATATACAGCAGACATACGGTAGACATACAGCAGACATACGGCAGATATACGGTAGACATACAGCAGACATACGGCAGACATACGGTAGACATACAGCAGACATACGGCAGATATACGGTAGACATACAGCAGATATACGGTAGATATACAGCAGACATACGGTAGACATACAGCAGACATACGGCAGACATACGGTAGACATACAGCAGACATACGGCAGATATACGGTAGACATACGGCAGATATACGGTAGATATACAGCAGACATACGGAAGACATACGGTAGACATACGGCAGCCATATGGCAGACATACGGTAGACATACGGTAGACATATAGCAGACATACGGCAGATATACGGTAGACATACGGCAGATATACGGTACATATACAGCAGACATACGGTAGACATACGGCAGACATATGGTAGAAACCAGACATTGAAAGTGCCTGATAGTATGAGACTTCTCTTCCGGTCTTTGAGACATTTTCTAAGATCTTGAATTCGGGCAAATGTTCCTTCTCATTTTACCATGACATTTTCAATATGCATCCCTTAAAAATACAGTTTAACTGTAAGCTGAATTTTGAACTGATTTTTTGTTTCAGATCCACGATCCTCTGAAAACCTGCCTGTTTCTTTTTTTTGGGTCCCGATAACCACTGTAGAATTCCTGTTTATCTCATCAGTTTATTGTGACAGCCGTGCATTTTGCAAATCATTGCTGAATATCTAAACTGACTATTAACTACATAATTAGGCTGCTGCTCTTAATAGAGAGCTGTGACAAATGTGCAGAACTGAAATATTTGAAGGTTTTTTTTTTGTTTGTTTTTTTGGTCCCTTATGGACACACCATTGGTTTTCAATTGCCAAAACCATCTCATCATAATTTGCAATATTTGGTAGCAATTGCTAGTTCCTTCATTTAAAATGCACTGCAGTTTGCTCAGCTCAAGGCACCACGCTACCTGAGCAGCAATGTCGTTTAGAAACACTGAGAGGTCAATAACATTTAAATAAGGCAGAAATTTAATCATTGTGCAATCACTTTATTTTCACAGTAACCCTAACTCTGACCCTCTTTTCAAGTGTTAAATTTATTTTCATTATTTACAGTACTTATTCTTTTTTTTATTATTATTATTTTATTTAGTAATTAACCATAAAGAGCAGCACATCTCCCTGGCGTGGGTGTCCAACAGACTGCACTCTGCATATGTCCACAGAGGTCAAGACAAACACATTTTTAATATACATATATTTTTATTCAGATTTTATTCACTACAAAAACAGGTACATCATTGATTTATGCATGCTATAGAGTTTGTAACCCTGGTATTGAGCGGCTTTGAGTAACTTAAAATGAGATAAAAAAATGTTCCTGAAAGCAGCTTTTATAACACAACAAGCATTCTTTTGGTTACATTACATCAATTGAATATTCACTTATAAATCATCGTGAATTATAATTTCTGGCATATACAAAATTAACTCAAACAAATTTATGTTGAGTTTATTGCATTGCGAAAAGCAAATGACCACTGAAGGAGTTGTGGTGATGCACGTTGTCATAAAGCGTTCCTCCCGCAGTTATCTGCACATAGAGAGTGTCTCCAGCCTCGAGCAGCAGTGTGACTGCGTTGGCAGTGCTGCCAAATCCAGTCGGCTGAGTTTCATACGCTAATATAACACGCACCCCACTTTTCATCAACGCAACAGACACAGGATGTGTAGAATCTCCATATCCACCCACGTGAATCTCAAAGTGGTACACTCCTGTGACGGGAGCAGTGAACGACCCTGAAAGACATTTTGGACTGAGACAGTGTTGACAGAGGCAGGAACAAATACCATGTGATCTCATTTACCTGTTTCTGAGTTGTAGGCACTTCCAATGTTCAAGAAAACATGTTTATAGACCACAGTAGTGTCAGTGCTAAAAGGTCCAAGTTTCTTGTCACCTGAACCCACCAAAGCCACTGCGAATGCCACTTTGCTGGCTAAGAAACAGAGCCAAAAAATAATTTTACAACCATTAGTTAAAATAAAAAGTAAGTCAATCTTTTAAGGTTTGTAACATTGCATACACTCTATTACTGCACACAGGGTTGCCAAGTCCTTGGGCAGCTTATTATGTGTTGCCGTGGGTGAAAAAATGTGTCGCTTGGCGTTTTTATTCAATGTTCCCCAGGTTTTGGGCAGATTTTTACTTTCAGACCTGGCAACCCTGCCTGCCTTTAGTCGACAAGCTACAGCTGTTTAGAAGAAATACAATCACCACTGTTTAACTGGGAAATAAAGGCCAGTCAGCTGAAGACAGAGGAATATGTACAAACTCTTACTGAAATTCAAAATACTCACTACATACACCACATCTTAAATACAGACAATCACTGAATAAAAGTCCAGGATGTATTTGTGACTAGTCAGACTAAAATTGAATAAGATCTTTAAAATCTAAACATGTAAAAAAATAAATTGAGCTTATTTATGGACGTCAGTACATGTCTTACTAAGTGTTTATATGGATACATGGCTTGATTGTTCTAAAAGTTGTGTGCTATTGTTATAAAAAATTAAATTATGACTTTTATTACTTAATTTGCAGTGATTTGTAAGCTTGTTTTTAGGCTGTTCAAGCCATCTGCTTGAGGTGAAAATAAAACAGCATCAAATTATTATTTTAATGTAAAAATTGACACTCATAACCATGGAATTTCCGAATCTAATAGAGACAAAACATTAATAAATGATTTTGCATGTGTTGTTGTTGCTTCCCTGTAGCTACTTCAGTGTTTTTTTATTTCTCCTAGTTTGGCTACTTGTGCTGCCAACGAATAGAACATTGGTACAATAGGTTTAACAAAAACATTACAAAAAAATGTACTCTGACAGAATGAAGAAAAACAAATAAGATTCAGTGTCAGGTGATTATTGTGTATTCAGTGTAAGCAAATATAACACATGTTTAAACACTTATTTGTTCAGAACAGTTGTGTTAATGCGTACCTTGGCTCTTGGTCTCCAGCTGCTCGATCCTAACCTTGTGTTCACCAAGAGTGGCACTCATCTCTCTGAGCGCAGCATAGATGTCTGACAGACAGGAGTGATGAGGTTTTTGTACAACTTTAGTCCCATGATGTAAAGAAATCTCCTCAGTCGAGGAGAGGGAGCAGATCAGCAACAGCAGAAAGACATCAGTGGTGCCCATCGTGGACTGGTCTCTTCTGTGAAGTCTTCTGCCTTAAACAGAGTCAAATCACAAGGAGGTACTGGTCTGGTGACTGCACACTGAGATGAGATTTTTATAAATTTGTGCAGATGATTATCTTTTGACTTTTAGAGTGGAAAAAGTCCAACTGAAACAAAATATGTGACCAGTTTACAAGTGATTGCTAAGTGAAGTGTTCTCATAATGGACTGGTGCCTATAAAGAACTGTCACTGTTTAGTACTTTGTTTTTGCACTTATGCAGAAAAATGTAACCCCTTCTTTAGGAGTTAAATAAACACTGTGGGTGAGAATGATATAAACACTTTTCTAATGTCCGATAACTGGTCTGTTTTTTTCTAACTCTTTAGCAGACTCTGTGTTACAAAGGAAATGTAAAAGTTTCTCACCAGGTGAGGTTGGTCGTCTCTGTTGCTCTGAGAACCAGGTGCTGTCGAGAGGCTGTGCTCTAGGATCGAGTGAGTCTGTTTTATACCTGAGATCAAACCTTGGGGCCAGACAGAGGAATTCAGAAAATTTAAGATTGGGTCCTGTCGTCGTGTTCGTTTATGCGGATTTATCAAAAATAAAATCTGACTCCAATCAGTTGTCTTTGAGTATTTATTTCGCAGAAAACTATTACAAGATCTTGGGTTGAATCTGTCCCTACGGCCTTCGTCTAATCAGGTCGTATGTTGGGCAGTTCCAACTGCCTCCTTTCCCTAACAGACAACATTTATATAAGGGTTACACCCCCACAGACATATTCAGTTTATTCCCATATATGGGCAATAGTCCAGGACTTGACCCTGCAGTGTATAGAGAAGTGGGTGCAGTAAAGGAGGGGTTCCCATTTACTCAATGTGTCTTGACTGATAACCAGACAGACGTCCCCAAAGTTCATAACCTAGCTTTGTTTCACTTCTTGCACACACCGGCTGGCTCACTTCCTGTTAGGACAGCAACACTGCAAATAATTTCACACTCTAATATTAAAGACATAAGTCACACAATAAATGAAAAACATTCTCAACAGTCCCTGATCCATCCTGGGGCTCATTTCATGGTTAAAAAAAAACTGTGACAGTTAGGTTTCATGGAATACACTGAACAAAGAGATCTTTATCTTCTTGGCAATGATTGCACAACAGTTCATCTTTTTAATGTACATTGTATCTTTATCATTGGAGCCACACTGCTCCTAGAAACCTCCTAGAGGATTTCTGACCATTAAAACAACCACGTGTCTTTTCAATTCCCTTTAATGAGCAAAGTGGCACAGTTTCCAGATTTAAATCCCATTGAAAATCTTAGGTAGGATTTAAAGAAGGCAGTTGCAAGACAGAGGCCATCAAACATCACTGAGCTTTTGCAGGTAAAGAATGGGCAAAGATTCCAGTCCCGAGGTGTGATGCTGCATTCACAACAAATGTGAATCTGGTGCAACATTTGCGTCATTCACGGCTAGTTGGACGCTTGAACATTTTGAATTCATTCGCTTCATTCGGGTGCAAATAGGGAAGATTATTTGCCCAAATAAAGCAAGTGAATTCAAAATTGTTTGGTTCATTTGTGTTAAATGAGGGGCATGGCCACTAGGGCCACTCCCATCTGAGCCTCTCTCGGTTTGGTCACCTGTGTCCCGTGCGGCTGCGAGGACCTCTCCCCAGGACACTGCTGCTGTACAGCAGCATTAACCTCAGAGACAGCGCTGACACAGCCTGGAGTTTCTTGTTCAATTGGTCTCTCTAGTGGTGTTGTGGTACATTCACACCGAACGTGAATGAGGCGTCTGGAGCGAGTGATTTCCAGGTTAAGTCTATGTAAAGACGCGTTCAGGTGCGAATAAAAGTCCTGCGGTGCGAATGACGCGAATAGGCGAAAAAGCAAATTGGCAGATGAAGCGAACAACGCAGATTCACGCCCAACGCTCTGTTCGCTGAAGTTGAAATATTTGAACTTTGGTGAATATTTGCGGGGCATTAACCAATCAGGGACCTGCTGTAGCAGTGACGTGGTTACGTACGACGTAACAGGAGGAGATCCCTGCAGCGGAGATCCAGCAAAACAATCCTCGAGGCTTCAGAGTGAACCCGGAGCTAAAAGCTACAGCCTACAGCAGCTCTTCTACTTTTATGAAGACAGGAACCAAAAGCATCAATTCCCAAAAACAGCCCTGATAGAAAACACTATAAAATTTGTGTTCAGTGTGAACGTACCATAACACTTGACTTTTTACTCTGATTGGTCAATACATCCTTTATCTATCCAGAACTAGAATCTATCAGGAATAATGTGAAGGAGCTGTTGTTTTATTTCAAAATCCATAGCTTATTCACAGTATTTTTATTTTTTATTTTAAAGAATTAAAAGCAAACTCCAGATCTGTGCTGGGTTATTGTGATAGCTCCTGGCTGTGTACAGACTTCCAGGTTTGTGTGAGACTGTGACAGAGCAACACCAAGGAGAGGAATTAGGAAAGAGGAGTGTATCATTCAAACTCTACATTTTTTTAGACACATCACTTTTACAGTCACAAAATCATGCAGTGCAGCTTTAACCTTAAAGAGCAGCACATTTACCTGGCAGGTCCTGCAGACTGCACTCTGCATATGTCCACAGTAGGGCTGTAACGATACAGTAACTGTATCGATGTATCGATTTTTTTCCCTACAATACAACTACATCGATACACATGACCTTGCATCGAATCGTATGGTTTTCTAGGAAGTGAATATCGATACACATGAAGTTTCGATCGATAATATCGGAAATATTGAAATAAAAAAATTGTATGTTAAAATAAAACTAGGTATGGCTTTTTGCAGATAAATTTTGGGTTTTTAATTAAATAAAATGTTATATTCAACTTTTCTTCACTCTCTGTCTGCTGGACATAATCAACCCCGGCCACGGTGCAACATTTGAGAGTAAACTTTTATGATTTTTGGCAAAAAGTTGCTGTATCGATTATTGATACGAAGGTGTTGAATCATATCGAATCGTATCATTCCAAATGAGGCAATATCGTTCTTGAATCATATTGAAATGATTGTAATTGATACATAACGTATCGTTGCAAAAACGTATCGTTACACCCCTAGTCCACAGAGGTCAAGACAAACACTTTTTTAATATATATATATAGATAGATAGATAGATAGATAGATAGATAGATATATTGAAATTGACATTGTCACTATAAAGACAGGTACATCACTTCCGGGTGAACATGGCTGGCTAGAGGACGTGTCTGCGCTGAGCTCCCGCCAAGCTTATTAGGAAGCAAAACACAATACTGTCAATGTCATTTTAGTATGCGTAGACTTTGTAATTTATAAAATTGCTCACGCCTATAAATCTACCCTTTGAAAGGCGGGCAATGTCAAAACAAACAAAAATTCAACCAAGGAAGACAACGACCACCATGACTGCTAATGCTAGCCAAACGGACACACTAGCAGGTGACCAGCCCCCGCTGGATACTTCGGCTCTCATCTGCGAAGTGACTCAGAGTTTTACTGAGGTAATGGAACAAAAGTTCTCTAAACTTTCAGAGACTTTGGAGATAATATCCTCTACGTTGGAAAGCCACTTGACTCGCATTACTGCGGAGGAACACAGGGCTTCAGATGTGGAGGACGCAGTCACCGATTTGGCCGGGAGATTAGCCGAAGCGGAGAAGAAAATCAAGGCAATGGCCGAGGGTTTGGATGATATTGAGAACAGGAGCAGGCGGGAAAACATCCACATTATCAACCTGAAGGAAGGTGTTGAGGGTAAGAGTCCCATTCAGTTTTTTGAAACCTGGTTACCCTCACTGCTCGGCTTTGAGAAGTGCCCTGGCACTAAAACCCGCATTAAAGTTGACCGGGCACATCGGAGCCTGGCCCCGCAAGGTGCACAACCACGGCCTGTGATAATTAAGCTTCACAACTCCAGAGACAAGCAGCGGATTATGGCAGCAGTGAGGGCAATAAGCCTGGACGCTTTCTTGCCCGACTTGCCCAGGGAAAAAACAAGTCTTAGGCGATGTCTTCTCTCAAAGATAAGAAAGGTGATCTGCACTTTGAAAATAAAAGGATAGGTATAATACTAAAGGAGTACTATCAAGAATTGTATTCTTCCGAATGCCAGGATACTGCCGATATCTGTAAAGATTTTTTTGACAGTATTAATCTTCCCGTATTATCTGAACAGAGGTCAGATCTTTGTAGACCTATAAGAGAACAAGAAGTCCTAGAAGCTATCAAATCTTTACAGGCTGGAAAGGCTCCAGGCCCAGATGGGTTTGGAGCTGAATTCTATAAAAAAAAATGGCTAAATATATTGTACATCCATTATTAAATATATATTTGGAATCTTTTGAGCTAGGAACACTCCCACCTACATTCAATCTTACTCATATAACCCTGATAAATGATAAACCTCCTGATTTGTGTACATCTTACAGACCGATCAGTCTACTTGGTGTAGACTGTAAAATTCTATCCAAAATTTTGGCAAGACGACTGGAGGAGGTGTTGCCAATACTGGTGAAGCCTGACCAGACAGGATTTATAAAGGACAGATACTCCCACTCCAACATGTGTCGACTTTTAAATTTTCTGCAATTTTCTCAAAATACAAACTGTAGGGCTCTCGCCATTTCATTGGATGCAGAGAAGGCGTTTGGGAGCATCTATTTAATGTTCTGAACAATCTTGGTTTGGGTTCTCAATTTATTGAGTGGGTCAAACTTCTGTACAGAGCTCCAGCTGCTAGGATATTGGTGAATGGCTCTGTCTCTGATATTTTTTCCTTGGGCAAATTAAGAGACACAGAGCATAGAATCTCTCTCTATGCTGATGACGTGTTATTGTTTATTACTAATATAGAGACATCTATTTCTGAATTAATTTCCATTATTAATATATTTGGCCGATTCGCAGGGTATAAAATTCATTTTGATAAACCTGAAGCCTTACCCTTGGGTGATCACAGAAATTGGGTCCCTCCTTTTGACTTTCCATTCAGGTGGTCAACTGCAGGCTTTGCTTATTTGGGCATTAGGGTTACAGCAAATACTACTGAGCTGTACAAGTTAAATTTTAGTGTGGCCTTGACCTCGGTGAAGAGAGATCTCAGTAGGTGGTTTGACCTTCCGTTGTCATTTTTGGGTAGAATAAATTGATAAAAATGAATATCCTTCCTAGGATACTGTACCCTATGCAAATGTTACCTCTCAAAATTAATAGAAGAACATTTTCAGAACTCGAAGGATGTTTCTCTAAATTTATTTGGCATGGGAAGAAGTCTAGACTAAAGATTAAGATTTTGCAACTATCTGTTGACAAGGGGGCTCAAGCTCTTCCAAATTTTTTATATTATTGAGCTTGTCATGCGCGATTAATATCAGGATGGTTACATTCTTTTCTACATCAGGGTGAGTTGCCTGTAGACAGTTGGTGCTGTGATCCTCTCTCACCTCTTGTCTCTTGTCTCTTGTCCACTAATTTAGCTGAACTCCCAGCTGAGGTTAAAAATAATAACATTATGGTAACTACACTTAAGGTTTGGCGTGATATCATGACTCACATTGGACGAAAAGATTTCTCAAGTGCAATGCAACCTTTAATTAAGAATAAAGCTTTTCCCCCGGGTATAGGCATTAGTATATATGACCACTGGTACTCCAAAGATTTAAGACTTGTTTGTGTTTTTTTTTAAAGGGTGATTTTATGTCTTTTGGACAAATCCAAAATAAGTACAACATTCCACAGAAACACTTTTTTGGTTTTCTTCAAGTGCGACATTTTGTAAAATCATCTTTCTCGTTTCCAGTTGATCAGCCTATTTTGAATCCCTTAGAAAGCTTTCTTCTTAAGTTTAATAAGGATGCCCTTACCAAAAAGAAATTTATATCTCTCTTCTATGGACAACTAATGTCACTAAGTTCTCTTTCTACTGAAACGTCCAGGGTTCGGTGGGATACAGATTTGGGAGTAGAGCTTAGTAATGAAGCATGGTCAAAGGCCTTTTTATTTAATAGACTCAGAAAAAATCAATACAGAATTTTGCACAGACTTCAACGTACCCCACATTTTCTCCATAAAGTTCATCCTCAACAGTCCCCTCTCTGTGTAAAATGTAAAACAGGTTTGGGCACTTGTTATCACTGTATATGGCAGTGTCCTTTGATAGCTACTTTCTGGAAAAATATTGTTACAGAGCTCCGCTGTATTTTTCATCGAGCAGTCCCACTGACCCCTGCCTTGTTTCTTCTCGGTCTGTCTGTGGAGGGGCTATCTCTGTCCACTGGGGAGATGGTCTTACTGCGAGATGATGCATATTGTTACAGTGGATTCAGGGGCAACCTCCTTCCGTTACACAATGGTACAGAGAGACATTTAAGGTGTTTCCAATGGAGCGCCTCAGTGCCCTTATAAGGGGTAATTCTAATGCTTTAAGATATGGCAGCCTCTGCTTGATTACCTGCCTCGAGACCTGGCTGGCATACTCTCTAAGGGAGAGCCACACTGTTTTCAAATATAACTAATAATTATCTGTCTCCCATAGACATGACTGTTGATTTATGTGATCTATGTTTTGTTTTTTGGTTTTTTTTTTGGCCCAGATATGTGTTCAGGTGACTATGTGACTTTGTGATCTATGTACTTATTTTTGTACTTTGACTTTGGCTTTGCTCTGCTGGATTGTTTTTGTTGTTGTTTTTCAAAATTACAATAAATTATTGTAAAAAAAAAAGAAAAAAAGTACATCATTGATTTATGCTATAGAGTTTGTAACCCTGGTATTGAGAGGCTTTGAGTAACTTAAATGTTCCTGAAAGCAGCTTTTATAACACAACAAGCATTCTTTTGGTTACATTACATCAATTGAATATTCACCTATAAATCATTGTGAATTATAATTTCTTGCTATATTTATAAATGAAAATTAACCCAAAACAAAGTCGTGTTGAGTTTATCTCACATGGTGAAAAGCAACTGACCACTGAAGGAGTTGTGGTGATGCACGTTGTCATAAAGCGTTCCTCCCTCAGTTAACTGCACAAAGAGAGTGTCTCCAGCCTCGAGCAGCAGTGTGACTGCGTTGGCAGTGCTGCCAAATCCAGTCGGCTGCGTTTCATATGCTACTATAACACGCACCCCACTTTTCATCAACGCAGCAGACACAGCATGTGTAGAATCTCCAAATCCACCCACGTGAATCTCAAAGTGGTACACTCCTCTGACGGGAGCAGTGAACGACCCTGAAAGACATTTTGGACTGAGACAGTGTTGACAGAGGCAGGAACAAATACCATGTGATCTCATTTACCTGTTTCTGAGTTGTAGGCACTTCCAATGTTCAAGAAAACACGTTTATAGACCATAGTGGTGTCAGTGCTAAAAGGTCCAATTTTCTTTTCACCTGAACCCATCAAAGCCGCGGCGAAGGCCACTTGGCTGGCTAAGAAACAGAGCCAAAAAAATAGTTAGTTACAACACAAAGTAACACAAAGTAAATAAATCTTTCCAGATTTGCCACATTGTGTACATAGTGTTTAACCCCATTCCTCACAATAGTGACTGGAGATAAATGATCACTTCTAAGGCTCTATATTTGGATTTACATTATATTTTATTGATGCATTATTGATACTTATTGTACTATTGAGCTGTTTTTTAAGAACTATGCTAAGTTTTACATGTCTAGAATATAGTGTCACCTGAACACAAGTTACTCCAGAGGGCTGTACTACAAAGGGAGATTTCTGGTTAAGCTCGCTGAGTCGACCCTAACCCCAATCAGTTTTCAGTGTGGATAGATCATATATCAACATACACTGCCCATTCTGTGATGGGAGTGGGTGCATTAAAATGAAGTCATTGGGGCCGTTTAGACGACAACGCATTTTGCTGAATCCGCAAAGGTTTGATTGCGGTTTGGCCTTTTGTTTACACAAAGACTGGGTTTCCATTTTCTGAATCCACAATCTTTTCAAAACGCTGGAGGAGTTTTGGTCTCTCAGCAGGAGCCGCTCAGAGCAGCTCCGCTCTGTAAACTGCGAAAACAGCGACTCACTGAAAACAATGACGTAACAGCCTCAATCTGAACAGTGATTAGCTGTCAGCTGCACGTCGGTGGACCCAGGACACAAAACACAAGGATTTTATGTCTCATATGTTCATATTTAGTCAGTAACTGTCAGTAATATCTGTATAAGTACTGACTTTTATGAGAGACTTCCAGAAAACCACAAGCTCCTAAAGTAGTTGGAAAGTTACAGACTGGAGGAATTAGGAAAGAGGAGTGTATCATTCAAACTCTACATTTTTTTTAGACACATCACTTTTACAGTCACAAAATCATGCAGTGCAGCTTTAACCTTAAAGAGCAGCACATTTACCTGGCAGGTCCTGCAGACTGCACTCTGCATATGTCCACAGTAGGGCTGTAACAATACAGTAACTGTATCGATGTATCGATTTTTTTCCCTACAGTACAACTACATCGATACACATGACCTTGTATCGAATCGTATTGTTTTCTAGGAAGTGAATATTGATACAAATGAAGTATCGATCGATAATATCGGATGTGTATGTTAAAATAAAACTAGATATGGCTTTTTGGAGATAAATTTTGTGTTTTTAATTAAATAAATATTATATTCAACTTTTCTTCACTCTCTGTCTGCTGGACATAATCAACCCCGGCCACCGTGCAACATTTGAGAGTAAACTTTTATGATTTTTGGCAAACAGTTGCTGTATCGATTATTGATACGAAGGTGTTGAATCATATCGAATCGTATCGTTCCAAATTTGCCAATATCGTTCTTGAATCATATTGAAATGATTGTAATTGATACATAACGTATCGTTGCAAAACGTATCGTTACACCCCTAGTCCACAGAGGTCAAGACAAACACTTTTTTTAATATATATATATATATATATATATATATATATATATATATATATATATATATATATATATATATATATTGAAATTGACATTGTCACTATAAAGACAGGTACATCACTTCCGGGTGAACATGGCTGGCTAGAGGACGTGTCTGCGCTGAGCTCCCGCCAAGCTTATTAGGAAGCAAAACACAATACTGTCAATGTCATTTTAGTATGCATAGACTGTAATTTTTAAAATTGCTCACGCCTATAAATCTACCCTTTGAAAGGCGGGCAATGTCGAAACAAACAAAAATTCAACCAAGGAAGACAACGACCACCATGACTGCTAATGCTAACCCAACCCTGGACTGGAGCTATCACTTCCTCTGCTGTTTACTCTCTGTGTGGTGTTGAGCATTTTCGGGGCCCACAGCGCTGTTTGCTGGCCAAACACGGGTACTACAGTTACAATCGTTCCCCTAACACCCCAGCGTTTTTGTGTAAATGCAAATCGGAGGCAGCACGTTTTCCTGGGCAGCGCTGTCGTGTAAACAGACCCTTAATATTAAAGACATCGGATCATGTGTGGCATTGTTCAGCGTTTTGGTGCTGTTACTGTTACACTGAAATTTCAACACTAGAGTAAAAAGCAAATTTAACTCTATATAGATAAGGACAGTTTGTTCACTGACAGTGTTCATTAAACACTTGACAGATTACTGTGTGTGTGACCTACCGCACTAATTCTTTGATCCAGTGTATTAATACATTTTAATGAAAAAGTATTGGTCGTTTGTGTTCACATGTGGAACAGATGAAACTGAGGGATTCTTAGCCCTGAAACTCTTTCCCTGCATCAGTCACAATTAACTTAAAACTTTTTCATTAAAAATTATTGCTTTAAATGGGTTAAGCCTTACCTGCTCTGTCTTTCTTCAAAGTGTCCACTTCATTTTCAGCAATTTGTAAGCTTGATTTTAGGCTGTTTAGTTCATCTGCTTGAGC
This sequence comes from Bostrychus sinensis, assembly GCA_020698575.1. Taxonomy (NCBI): domain Eukaryota; kingdom Metazoa; phylum Chordata; class Actinopteri; order Gobiiformes; family Eleotridae; genus Bostrychus; species Bostrychus sinensis. The sequence goes on from CM036250.1 coordinate 5,978,339, forward strand.
TAAAGATAAAACAGCATCCAGTTATTGTTTTAATGTAAAACTTGACACTCATAACCTTAGAATTTCCAAATCTAATAGAGACAAAACATTTTAAATGATTTTGCATGTGTTGTTGTTGTTTCAGTGTTTCAGCTACTTAAGTGTTTTTTTTTTCTCCTACTTGTGCTTCTGACGAAAAGAACATTAGGTTTAACAAAAAAAAAAAAAAAAAAAAAAAGACAAAAAAAATGTACTCTGACAGAATAAAGTAAAAACAAATAAGATTCAGTATCAGGTGATTATTGTGTATTCAGTGTAAGCAAATATAACACATGTTTAAACACTTATTTGTTCAGAACAGTTGTGTTAATGCGTACCTTGGCTCTGGGTCTGCAGCTGCTCGATCCTAACCTTGTGTTCACCAAGAGTGGCACTCATCTCTCTGAGCGCAGCATGGATGTCTGACAGACAGGACTGATGAGGTTTTTGTACAACTTCAGTCCCATCATGTAAAGAAATCTCCTCAGTCGAGGAGAGGGAGCAGATCAGCAACAGCAGAAAGACATCAGTGGTGCCCATCGTGGACTGGTCTCTTCTGTGAAGTCTTCTGCCTTAAACAGAGTCAAATCACAAGGAGGTACTGGTCTGGTGACTGCACACTGAGATGAGTTTTTTATACATTTGTGCAGATGATTGTCTTTTGACTTTTAGAGCGGAAAAAGTCCAACTGAAACAAAATATGTGACCAGTTTACAAGTGATTGCTAAGTGAAGTGTTCTCATAATGGACTGGTGCCTATAAAGAACTGTCACTGTTTAGTACTTTGTTTTTGCACTTATGCAGAAAAATGTAACCCCTTCTTCAGGAGTTAAATAAACACTGTGGGTGAGAATGATATAAACACTTTTCTAATGTCCAATAACTGGTCTAAGTTTAGTGTCTGATAACTGGTCTAACTTTTTCTAACTCTTTAGCAGACTCTGTGTTACAAAGGAAATGTAAAAGTTTCTCACCAGGTGAGGTTGGTCGTCTCTGTTGCTCTGAGAACCAGGTGCTGTCGAGAGGCTGTGCTCCAGGATCGAGTGAGTCTGTTTCATACCTGAGTTCAAACCTTGGGGCCAGACAGAGGAATTCAGAAAATTAAGGTTGGGTCCCTGATCCATCCTGGGGCTCATTTCATGGTTTAACCCTAAGCCTGTTTTGCAGTTTTTCAGTGTTTTTGAATCTACCCTCATATCTCACCTTTAGACTTGAGAAACAAATGAATATTATACATCATTTTATTCAGGACAACTTTATCTATTTGAACAGATGGTTATTACTTTTGTTTGCTTTCTATTTGAACCTCCCCACAGCCTAGAATACACACAAAACACAAAATTGGAAATAAAAATGTTGACATTTTTTGACATGAGAAAATCAAACATGCTTAACGAAGGTTTCTGAGTGCTTCAAAAGTGAAAACAAGTTCTTATAAACAACATATACAAGAATCAGTGATTTAAAATAAAACTAAATGCCTTTAGGAGGCATTTGAACACAGGTGTTAATGGTAAAAATAGACATGCACCATGGCCCACTTTATTATAATTCACTATATCAATAAAATGTGCACTAATGGCTTTTGTCAGATGTTAAAAGGTTTCAAATAGGAGTAATTCTATCACATTTGCATATTTACAAAGTGAACAGTAGAGTATACTAAAGGGCAGCACGTGTGGACAAATTGGGGAACTGCAGGGAGAGATGTGAGCAAGTCTGCAGCCTCCAGCCCCTCTCCCTCTTGTGACCATGAAAACAAAGTTGTGGCAAGTAAATATCCTTTTTTCAAACAGTTTTTTGAGTAAAACATCAGGAATACAATCTGAAATCACCGCAGGAACTTTATGTGATAAAGCGTTAATTAGACGCATGTCTTAAACAGTTGTAAGATTTTAACAAAATCTCTGTGATTACTGGGCCTATCGATGTGAAATAAAAACTGACAAAGCCTAAAGCCTTCTCTGTCTCTGTCAGTGGTGATTGAAAGCATCTCTCTAAGTTAACTTTTTTTAAACTACAACCCTGCAAAGACACAACATCATTCAATCATGCTGACATGATCATGGACCAGTAAGAGTTAAAAAAAAACTGTGGCACTTAGGTTGCTTGAATTACACTGTACATAGAGATATTTGTCTTTTTTGACATATTATTGCACAACAGTGAGACATCTTAATGTGTTGCAACATTTGGAATAACAAGTACAGAGCTGCTGTTCTCTCAGTTTGCATGAGAACAGTGGATAAACTTTGTAGCTCTATCATTGGAGCCACACTGCTCCTGGAGACTTCCTAGAGGATTTCTGACCATTAAAACAACCATGTGTCTGTTGTAGCATCACTGAAAAATATTTATGTTCCCTTTAATTAACTTTGACATTGTGCAGCCACTTTGCTCATTAATCAGTACAATAAAAAGAGTGCCTTTAGTCAGCTGATCCTCATTCCTCAGCTCATGGGCTGCATGTGATGAGATGACTCTAAACATGAGAAGGATTTATCAATTGAAGATATTTCAAGAAGACAAAAAGATCCTGGGACATCCTGGATTGGCTTTCTCAGTCTCCAGATTTAAATCCCATTGAAAATCTTATGTAGGATTTAAAGAAGGCAGTTGCAGGACGGAGGCCATCAAACATCACTGAGCTTTTGCAGGTAAAGAATGGGCAGTGATTCCAGTCCAGAGGTGTGATACTGCGTTCACAATGAATGTGAATCTGGTGCAACATTTGTGTTATTTGTGTCTCGTTGGACACTTGAATATTTTGAATTCACTCACGCAAATTATTCAGGGCAGATTGGCGTTGAGGAAGACCAAGTGCGCCAGCTTAGAGAGGCTGATCTGGTTTCTTCTCTCTGTTTTTATCTGCCCTGTTTTTGAAAAGATTGGCTCACGGATGGAAGCCAGCTCTCACCGTTCACTTTTGGTTATGACCCAAAGGTCAAGACACAGATGAGAGCAGAAACATAGATCAAGAGCTTTGCCTTTTGGCTCACCTCCTTCTTCACCACAACTGACCGGTACATCAACCGCATTACTGCAGACGCTGCACTGATCCTCCTGTCAGTCTCACGCTGCATCCTTCCCTCACTGAGAGCAAGATCCCGAGTTACTTGAACTCCTACACTTGAGGCAAGAACTCTCTTCCAACCTGGAGTGGACAAGCCACCTTTATCCGGTTGAAAACCATGGCCTCTGATTTGGAGGCACTGATTCTTATCCCAGCCGCTTCACACTGGAGATAATGAACAGAACCGGTGGTAAAGGGCAGCCCTGCCGGAGTCCAACATGCACTGGGAACAGGTCTGACTTACTTCCAGCAATGCGACCCAAGCTCCTGCTCTGGTCATACAGTGACCAGACTATCACCATGCGCTCACCTACAAGGTCAGCTGGTGACAGCTGGGGCCCCAACCTGGAGCCAGGCCTGGGGTTGGGGCCCCAGCTGTTACCTAGGATCGTTTGCCATGGGAGATCCTACCAAGGGCATTAAGTCCCAGACAATAGCTCCTTGGATCATTCAGGCACTCAAACTCCCCCACCACAATAAGGTGGCAGTTCAAGGAGGAGTATACGCTCTGAGTATACACTGACATAATGTTAAATTTACTATAGAAAGTTTACTGTGCAAATGTAAGATGGTAATGTAATGGTCAGTTTAATGAACTGACTCAATGACTGTCACTGAATGTTTTTTTTCCAGGACTAAGTCCATAACCGAAACCTTAAAACAACAGATAAATGGACACAGAACTGAGCAGGTCTCACAAATTAAGTATCTGGCCTTATACTCGACTCACAACTGAAATTTGACAGTCATGTCAGAAAAGTGTTCAGAGTAACAAGAGAAAATTTACACATATTCAGACTCAGACTGCTGCTCACAGTTTTGTGCAATCCATGATCTTTCTGCACATAGGTTACTGCATTAGGTCCTGGTCACAGGCCGCAATCACCACAACCAAGCCTCTTCAGATGACTTAAAACAGAGCCATAAAGATTTTGGATAAGAAACCTATTAGGTCCCATCACTGTTAGTTTGAATAATTAAAAATACTATCTTTCGAAGACTTCATCAAATTTGCTTGGTTAAAACTATTTTTACAAAAGCTTGCACAGTCAGGTCCCTCAGGTTCTGAGTGACTGCGTAGTTCCTCTCAGAGCTGTGGGGTCAGGAACTAGACAAGCTCTCAGCAGAAACAGTAAAGTACAGCTTTTACTGTACAAGGCACCAAAGCTTGGAACTATTTTCCTTTAGAACTGAAAGGAAACTTAAACTGGGTCCTTTTCAAACATGAACTCAAAAACCTTTCAATGAGAGGTCAGAAATGTGAACATCACTGAATTTACTGCCCTGCGGTTGTATTTATAATGTTTTATTGTCTGGTTGTGTATTGTCAGTGTGTGTAGTGTCACTGTTTGGTTGTGTTGTGTGTAAAAGCTTAACTTGGGATGTGCATTAAGAATTAGCCTGGGCTAAAATGTTGCAGTGTGTGACATGAGTTCATGAAACATACTTGTCCCAATCAAATAAACATGAAAATATAAATAATAATAAAAACTTCAGAAAGAAGTGGGAACATGTGTTTGTTGAAACCATGTTACAGTTTAATACTGAACATAATAACTGTCTCTGGAGCTCTACTGCTCAGTTGTTTGTTTACTCTACATTAAAACAGAGACAGTTTCATGGGATACAGCCAGCGTCTCTTCTTCCTTGAATTATCTCTGTACTGACTTGTCTCTGTACAGACTTGTCTCTGTACAGACTTGTCTCTGTACTGACTTGTCTCCTGATATTATTTGCCGCATCAGCACTTGGCAAAACAACAGTTTTGCCAGTACATGAGTGTAATTTGAGAATCTAAAGCTTGAGCTAAATGAGTTAGTTATTTGTGTGGGTGGAATGAAATCTTTTTTTAGTTTAAACACAATATGTAAAAGTAATTTACAACCCTGAAATACTAATATTTTTATTTATGTTTTTATAGTATTTATTGTTAATTTATTGTCAGTTTAAGGAAAGTCCCTTTTGGCAACCAGAGGGCTGTTTGACAAAAGTTGCTCAAAAAAGCAAGGCCCAACTTCCAGCTAGAGTTACAGTAAACATAGGAATAAAGGCTTAAGCCATTAGCATGCATCCTGACGCATCGGAGCATCCCCAAAGCCCAGTGTAGGCGACCAAACACATTATAATGTGCATAAAACATCTGAAAACCTGACAGCACAGCTTTAAAACTGATTTTAGACTGCTGTTACACTGGAGTGAAGGCTACAATTTGAATAGCTAAAACAAAACAAAAAATAAATAAATATTAGGATAACCTACATCCAATAGTGCTTTATAAAAATAAACTGTGGCTTGAAATGGACACTAATGTCTTGTTTGTGGTTGGGTCTCATGTAGCTAAATGACTTTCCATGTGCTTTATATTTACTGAAATAAAGTGCATCTGTTCTGGGGTTTAATTGATCCAGTGTCCTGCCTCAGAGTGATATTATTGAAATGAGTGCTAAAACCCTTGTCTGAAGGATTAGATGGGAGTTTTTCTATAGCAGGTATCATTTGCTGGAAAGTGTAGGACATTTAAATCTGTTATTTGCTGCTATCCTTGTCCTGCCGCTAGCTTACAAGCTTTGAGCAGAAGTTGCCACCGTAACCGGATTCATTAGGTTGTGGAAACATGTTAAGGCCGGGACACACTGGGGCGATCATCGGCCGTTTGACGCGGTCGGTGACGTGAGTCTGTTTGGTGAGTTCTGCACCACTGGACGTAGTAGGACACAGTTGGACATAGTTCTGAGTGAACATGTCGTGCTCAGCTCTGATTGGCTGTGTCCTGTTCACAATTTGTCAAACAGCTCGAGTTTAACATCAAAATATAAGGAACTTTCTGTTCTACATCTACTTCATTATGTTTCCCACATCTGTGACGCTAATGTGCTGCAGTTAGCTTAGCTTAGCTTTAGCCTCGTGCAGATAAAAATATAATCCTCCCTCAATAATCCAGTCGCTTTTATTCATTACTGTGATCAGACCAGTTTAATCTAGTGCGTATAATTATTATTGACTGATAAATACTTGAGTTAAACACGTGTGTGCTGTGGAGTTTGTTGACTAGAGTTTAAATAACTGCGGAGTTTAATGACTAGCGCCGCCTGCTGTTGTAAATAGTTATTACGTTTTGCACATGCGCACTGCTCGGTCGTGGGTCTGAGTCGCTTCGGTGTCTGCAGCGCCTCTCAGTGGCGACAGGGGAGACAGCAGTCGCCTCTGCTGACAGCGGTCAGGTGTTGGGTTTGTGTGTCCCAGGCTTTACACCTGCAGAGTGAACAGGGAGGAGTTAGAGTCGCCTGTTCTCATGCCTCTAAAAACAAATATTTAATGAATAAATTACATCTAAATAATACATTACTAACATGTTTAAGACAAACCTGCTGAGGTTCAAACTGAACATAAGAATGGGGAAGTAACGTGACTTTAAACTTGCCATGCTGTCAAGGTTAAGGTAAACTTTGTCCCCATAGGGAAGATGGTTCTCTGCATTTGACCCATCCTTTAACACTGCTGGGGCGAGGCACGATCCTGGTCAGGAGTATCTGAACATGCAAACTCTTACTATTTTTATTTTTATTTAACCATTCTTTAACCAGGAAAGTCCCACTGAGATTCAAAGATCTCTTTTTCAAGGGAGTCCTGGCCAAGACGCATCACCAACACAACCCACATTGCCTACAAAATACAATAAAAAAGAGAAATAAGAGTTAAAAACAATGAAATAAAAAAGACACATTTAGAAGCAGTGGCAGGTTAATGATTGCATCTCCAGGTTTTTCAAAATAGACTCAAAATGATCCAAATGTAGCAGCATCATACAGTAGTAAAAGAAAGAACTTCAAATTACATTTCCATTAATATAATTTATTTACATACACGCTTTAGAGCAGCGTTTTTCAAGCATGCACCAAGTACCAGAAATATTTGATGTAAAGTGAGTCAGTCATGAACCTCTCAATGATCCTTTTTTCCTGGTTTTAAATCAACAAAAAAGGAAAAAAAAGGCTAAGTGGGATGAGTACTTTTGCACCCCTTAAAGCAGTGGATCCCAACCTTTTTTTCTTGTGTACCCCTTGGCTTTATGTCATATTTTGAGTACCCTCTCGCTCATATGTTATTTTTTTCTAAAAGTGGTCATAAAAATGTCTGTGTTTATTTTATTAGTACGACGACATGTTATATTTACTTTATTATAAATGCTAGATCTCCTGCATTTTTGGCTTCAAAAATCAAATTCAAGATAAAAAAAATGACTGAATTTTTAGACCAAACACACTCAGAACAAAGAGGGATGGTTCAACTGGAAAGAGACCATTTCCAGCTCAAACTGCTCACACCACAACACAGCAGAGAAAGGAAGAAAAAAAGCAAAAAAAAAAAAAAAAATCTGGCTTTAAACTTAAACCAACAGCCCTATGTCTAAACTTTATTATTTTCTTATTTTACATACAGCCCATAATAAGCTGTCTATTTTGTAATATGCACTGAAATTATTCTTAAATCAACATTGCATATTTATCCTTTATATGGGCAAATTTTCCATGTCATCCGGACGTCAGTGGCTCTCTTGGTCTTGAACTTTGCTTCAATCTAAGAAAGAAGAAAAGAAGGGGAAAAAGTCTAAAATTAAACACAACTTTTAAAACAACACATTTATAACCATGGCTAGTTTGCTTCATGTTTTGTTGGGAAATGGCAATGCCAAGCCACAATCTACTGCAGTCAAGTTAAGTTTAGATGTGTTAACCCCGGATTTACACTAAACGCGTTGCATGTGTGTTACGAAAGAAACACCATCGCTTTGTTAACATAGCTCCCTATATCAAATTGAAAGCTTTAAAATTGAAAGCATTAAAATACCTTGATTAACTGAGTCTTAATAGAGCATTATTATTATATTTTCTTTTAAAGTCATTGCCAAATTACATATTGTGTATGTTTGAAAACAGGGATGATAAATATGACCTTAGGGGAGAGGATTTGTTAAAAAAACAGGTGGTTAGCACTAATGTAAAGAGGAACTGTATTTCTGTGAAAGGGTGTAACAACTGATAATAATGGCCAATAATGCAATAACTGCCAATTACATAATAACTTAAGCAACTGTAAATGTAACAAAGCCAATAAGTTATAATTTGCCAATAATGTAATAACATTTCGGAGTCAGTAACGTTGACAATCCAACATCCAACAGAGACTCAGACAAAACATAAAAAGTCTCTTGGTTATGAGGCAAAACAACTAAAACTCTAAAAACCAGTCCAGCTAAAAGTCCAGCTGATTTATTTTTAAACGTCTTCACAGACAAGCAAAGTAATAATATTCTAAATAAATTTTGTTCAAGAAAAAAATCTTACAATCATTATTAACTATGCCATCCACTAAACCTGTTTCTGATGAGCAAACTGCACAAAACTGCAAACAAAATAAAAATAAGTAATAAAATAATAATAAAATAAAAATATCTTATTTCCAAGAAATGCACATGTATATGGTTGTTAAACCCATGATTTCTCTGTGAACTCGTGGTCTTGCTTGTCCATTTTTCGGTGGCTGTGGTCAGATGCACGCTGCACTCAGTGGGGACCGCACACACAACACATTCGGTGTAAATAAAAGGTTAAGTGTTTTAGCTCTTTTTGAATATTTTGTAAGTCAACTTAGATTTACCTGTTGTAAGATCTTAATGCTGTAGTTTCACCCTCACCAACGTCGTCCTCTTGTTCAGTTCTTAAACACAAGTCACAGAACACAGAAAATGCTGTATTTGAAGCGTCATAAACTTAAAATATCGCTTTACCACTCGGTCGTTTATTTTACCTTCACGACAGAAGAAGGGGTAGCGCTCTCCACAGCTCACGTCGTTCCAGAAGTGGTCCGCTTGCTCAACGGCGCAGTGCTCGGTCCCATCGGCGTTGTTTGGTTGTTTTGTGTCCCAGTTTGTGAAAGTGCTGCCGCTGCCGTCAGACCACACCCAGGGCTTCCTGTTCAGGCCGATCCAGGCTTTACCACTGGATACGAGAGCGGCCACCTCGGCGTTTTCGTCCTCAGTTTCGATCATAGCCAGGTCTGTGTAGTTCTGTCTGCAGTGGACCACAGCCTCCTCCCAGGTCTTCTCCAGTGGGACGAGGGTGTACTGTTTTGAGCCTTGAACTGAACCTAAACATTACAAAAAGTTGGTAAAAAGAAGGATCCTTTTGGTTGCTCCCTTTCTTTCAGAGCAAATTATTCACATTGGTACTTGTGCCCTTCATGACACAACTAGCTCCAGACTGTGACTGGAGTTGTGGGCTTGCAGGGTAATTGAACCCCTGATCTCTGGGAATAGGTTCATTAAAAGGGAGCCCACTACAATAGTAGAATCCATAGTACTTATTTCATATCCAAAAATGCATTCTTACATTTTAAAATATGTTTTAGCTTATTAGAAAGTATAAAATGCAAACCATGGGCCACAGAGTAAAACATTAAAAGTTTTATTTCAGTATTAGATCTGTGAAGACTCTCGCTCATCCAGGGGAATTGCATTGCAACAAAAGGTTCAAAGGCAGTCATCTGGACTTGGTTTTCAAAGTTGAAAACGTTTCACCTCTGATCCAAGAGGCTTTCTCACTTCTGAAGCTGAAGTGGAAAGAGCTGGTTTATCTGCTCATAGGAAGGAGTTAGACCTGAAATTAATTGCTGGTTCAGGAGACTTTGAAGAGCCTGAGTGGTATCAGTGGTTTGTGGTCTTCAGGTGGAGGTGTACTGCAGACTCTGGTCCTCTGGTGTTGGTATAACCGCTTGTGCAGAGGTTGTTTGGTTTCTATAATGTACTGTTCATTACAGTTCTCACTGCAGTGGATGGAAAACACAACATTGCTCTGTTTGTAGCTGGGAATTTTGTCCTTGGGGTGAACAGTATTCAGTATTATGTACTTATGATTTTACAAGACCCTAATGGAGAAATCTACATCAGGAAGGGCATCCAGCGTAAAACCTATACTAAATTACCCAAGCAAGAAATCACATCATAAAAGTTCATAAAAGCACTGTCAAAATAATATTACTCAAGTACAAGTACCAAGTTTACTTAAAGAGCAACTCAACCCTGTTCAGGCTTTATTTTTCTCTGCCCACAAAAAGACTGAGAAAGTGAGAAGAGAGCAGTCAGAGGCAGAGGAGGAGCAGGGCCTGGAGCTCAGTGACAGCTGTCAGAGCTTTGTCAGGGACGTCCTCCACAGCAGGAAGGATGTCCCAGAAGAAAAAAAAATCCAAAAAAAATCCAGTCCCAATTACTCTCCTAAACCCATCTCATTGGGAAAAAAGTGGCCACATTTGGGTAAATTTACACTTCTGTTGTCTCAAACTAAGTGTCTAAAATTTATAACACTGGTCTACAAATTTTTGGACTCGATCTGCTTCCAAGATAAAAGTGGCTAAATCTCATTTATTTTGATAAGATGAACTGAAAATCAATTGATAACTGTGCTGGTTAGCTAATGTATTCAAGATATTTAATGATATTGTTTCACATCAAAATCACATCTGTTTATACAATAGATTTAGGCATTTTTGCTTAAAAATAATATTTATATTCATTCATTTCTACCGCTTATTCCTGGACAGGGGCCAGCTTGTCACAAAGACAAACATTCACTCTCACTAGGGTCAATTTAGAGTCACCAATTCACCAAACACATGAATTCTTCTTTGGATGGTGGAAGTCAGAGAACCTGGAGAGAACCCATGGTAACGTGGGGAGGACATGGAGCCTCCACCCAGAGAGTTAGTGTGATGGTGTTGGTTGGCCTGGGGCTCGAACACTTGGCCTTCTTGCTGGGAGGCGAGAATGCTAACCGCTCTGCCACCGTGCACCACCTGTTTATGCTCTGAAAATATTTAATTTCTCTACATGCATGCATTTTGTCCACTTCCAAGAGTGAGATTTGTGCAAATAAAAACAACATTTTATGTCAAAACTCTAGACATATTAAAATGAATGTATTGAATGTGCAGCTTTCAGATAGAACTGGTTGCTTGTAGACACTGTACCTTCTGATAAACTACCGTTTTTGCCTTATTTTGCAAAAATTTCCTATGTTGACCCAATACTGTTTCTTGGAAACTATAGCCAATCTGCACTTCTCACTTACTTTTTCTTTATTAGTGACCTAATCCAAGAAAAATGTCACTACTTTTGTTCAGGAAGCATTTTGCTGTAGACCAGTTAATCACTGTTAAAAAGAGTCATGTGGAGGATTGGGACAAGCACACAGGGGACAGAGACGAGGTAACAAAGTAAAATATTACATCACACTTGTCTGTCTGCAACTCTAGAGCAGAGGTTCCAGCTGTTTGACCTCAGGAGGGCAGCACTCTGACAGTTTTCACCACAAAATGTTTGATTTTACAAAACGGTCAAAGATAAAATTATAACTAGTGATATGTTCCACTAAAGCCCAGTTTGTACAACTTATCAGCTAACAAAAAAAAAAAAGTGGTTTAGGGTTGAGTTGCTCTTTAAGTAGAAAGTTCTAACATCAAAAACAACTGCAACTGCAACTAAAACTTCTCTGGTTGAAAAGCAAACACTCATTTGGAGAAAATTTCCATAATTACTTAAGGAAATGAAATCTAGTTACTTTCCTCCTCTGCATACACACATGCATTTAAACGACTACACTTACCAGTAAAGCAAACAAAATTAAAGGTGTGTTTGCACGGAGTATCCACCCAGACTCCGACGATCATGAACACACACAAACTGTTCCCATTTGCGTTCTCAGGTTTGTTGTCCTTCCACTTCTGGAACTGACTCGCACTCTCGGCCCCGGTGGCAGACCATCTCCAGGAGTTAGGGTCAGAGTTCATGACCTTCTGCCAGGACGCGGGGTCATCGCGCAGTCCGATCCAGGCGTGCCCGGTGTAAGAAGTAGGTCGGCTCAGTCTGCTCAGGTCGTCCACGCTGCTGATAGTGGCCAGGTCTTTGAACATCTTCCTGCAGTGCTGCTGAGCTTCCATCCATGTCTTGTTTATGTTGACAAAATGAAACTCGTACGGATGAAAGCACTGGATTTGAGAAATTTCTGCAAATTTAAATGTTCACAATTATCAAAAGTATTCACCAAAATATTGTATTATGGCTTCACTGAACTTGTGTTTCCACTCAAACTGACAGTTTAAGCTTAAAGGTACTTTTGCCTTTTACTTTTACATTTATTATTGGCATCATTATTTCTAACTCTTCATGGAATTTATTTACCCACATAGAAGATAAGGAAATTATTATTATTTTTATTATTATTATAATTTATGTATTTGTTATTTTTATTATATTTTATTTATTTATTATTATTATTATTATTATTATTATTATTATTATTATTATTTTTACATCGATACATATTCATATCCGCATATATATTCATATTCATATTATTATATACATCTGTTATATGTTGTTTGTTCCTTGTAAGTCATAATATTGTTTTGTTTGTCTCATGTCTTATGTATTACATGTAGGTATGTCTGCACCTAAAATAAAATAAGATAAAATAAGTAAATAAAAAAATAAAATAAAATAAGAAAAGGTACTTTTGCCGAGTGGTTTTGTAGCTCTGCTGTTAGCTTTGTGGCGACCTGGCTCTTTCCACTTTTCTGATTGGACGGCGAGGGCTTTAGAACCAGAACAAAATTATAAACACAAACAACTTGGCTACTATGTTCAATATTATTTTAACTGTGAATAAATCCGCTGTACCATTATCTGTAAAACTAAAATTTGATTTAAACATGTAAACATACCTCATATCTGGGGACTCCTGGGTAATTTTTATGAAGAACTAAAAAAATATATACTGCTCATAGTACTTTTAAGTTGATACAGTTACAGAAAATGTGTGCCAAAAAGTGTTGTAAAATATCTTTAGCTCTCAAAACAACAAAAACAAATATATTCTGTATGTGACTTGTGAGGCTCATCCACAAGGGGTACTTTATATTTCCACTACAAGTATTTTGGTTTAAAATCATTGGACTGGTTCGTCAAGACTGCACTATTCAAGATCAAGAGTCCAGAGTGAACCAAGACCAAGACAAGGCCAAGACTTTCAGGGTTTGAGACCAAGACGAGACCGAGACTTTAAGGTCCGAGACCCAGTCGCGACTGAGGCCCAGTGAACTAACACTGATCAATAGGAAAAATATGGCTCAAATACAAAAAATGATTATTGCAACAGACTCCACAAACACAGGCAGACCGAGGCCGAGACTGAGACAAGACTGAGCAAAACTGGATTCAAGACCAAAACTGAGTAAAACTGGATTCAAGACCAAGACTGAGTAAAACTGGATTCAAGACCAAGACCGAGTAAAACTGGAGCTGAGACCAAGGCGAGACCATGACCGTTAAAAAAATGGTCTCAAGACCCAGACCGGTCTCGGCCGCTACAACACAAGTTAATGTTACATTTACAGCACAGATCTTCATCATGATCCCTCACATTTAACACATTCATTAAATGTCAAATCTGTGTGAAATACTTTTAAAATACCTTTACTTTTTTACTTTAAGTACACTTGAAATTAAGTACTTTAATAATTTTATTTAAGTAGAAGTTTTATTCTGATGCTGTTACTTAAAGAAACTGAGTACTTCCTCCACTGCTCATCTGTATATAGATTTTAATTTAAATGACTTTTTCATTCATTCATCTTCTTCTGCTTATTTCCATTAGGGGTTGCGGGTCCTGGAGCCTGTCCCAGTAACTATGGGCCGTAGGTAGGGTTCACCCTGGACAGCACAAGGACGTATACTTTAAAAGACCTTTATTATAATCCCCAAAACATGTTCCTTGTGCTGTCATCACTTTTTTTGAAGAATCTGGGTTTAGTTTTTTTTTTTTTATCCCATGTTTCCAAGAGCAGCTTCAATTGTCTTTGTTTGTTTGAACACCAAGAGCAAGAGTTACTTTATTTCAGTTTTTTCTGCTTAATTTTTCTAATTTTTCGCATGTCAAAGTTGAATTGAATTAAATGTAAACATGCAATGCTTTCTTACCATAAAACAGAACAACCAAGCCCACTTTTATGTAGTCCATGTCCAATTCCCTGAAGAAACACAAAACACAATGGAATTATAGCCAAATACAAAAACATATACAGACTGAATATAATAATAGTGATGTATACTCACTCAAGTAATTTTAGCTCTGGCTCCAACGCTCCAGGGTCGCATCCCTTCCTATGTAAATATTCGCTGTGGTTCATGAGCTCATATATGTCTAATAGATACAGTATAAATATTACATGCAAATACTACAAGTACTTTACTATCCAAATGTACAGGGAAAAATGGCATTAGGAAAATAGCGTACATTAGGCTACATGAACTGTGGTGGCCTAAACCAGAACTCTTTTCAAACAATGTTAAGACTAAGGCATTATTATTATTATTATTATTATTATTATTATTATTATTATTATTATATTTCTAATTCCAATTGATTTCAACCCTTGTAATTAATTATTATTGTTTTCCTATAGTTTTTAATGCTTTTGTTTTGTCATTTCCTTTGTTTTTGTGTTGCACTTGTGTATGAAATGTGCTATATAAATTAAGTTGCCTTGCCCTATCTGTTGTAGCACCCGAGACCGGTCTTGGTCTTTATTATATGTTTTTATGGTCTGTATACAGTAAGTCTCAGTCTCAGCCTTGTCTTGGTCTCAGTTAGTGCAGTCTTGAGCGTGGCGGCACGGTGGCATAGTGGCTAGCACTCCTGCCTCACAGCAAGAAGGTCCTGGGTTGTGGGGCCTTTCTGTGTGGAGTTTGCATGTTCTCCCCGTGTCTGGGTGGGTTTCCTCCGGGTACTCCGGTTTCCCCCATCAACCTCAAAACATGCACAATAGGCAAAAACCTCCAGCCAAATGCTCCTGACCAGGATCCTGGCTCAAGATCTGGAGAAGGGTTCCCGGGCGCTGCACTGCAGCAGCAGCCCACTGCTCCTGACAGGTTGCCCCAGCGGCATTGAGGGATGGGTCAAATGCAGAGAATGAATTTCCCCTATGGGGGATCAATAAAGTATACCTTACCTTACCTTACCTTAACACAAACATTAATGCACCAGTCCAATGATTTTAAATAAAAACTCAAAATACTTGTAGTGGAAATATAAAGTACCCTTTGTTTATGAGCCTCACAAGTCACATACAGAATATATTTGTTATCCTTTTTGAGAGCTAAAGATATTTTACAACACTTTTTGACAGACAATTTTATCAACTAAAAGGTAGTATGAGCAGTATATTTTTTAATACTAAATTAAAATTGCATGTGTCCCCAGATATGATGTAAAAATGTTCAAATGAAGTTTTAGTTTTACTGAGTCACTTCCACTGAGAGGCTGCGTGTTGTGATTTCACAGAAACAGCTGTCAGATGCAAATGTAACACCGGGAGTCAAGTAAAGACCTTTTGCTTGCTCAGTTTATGGTGAATTAATGATGGAAACAGCCCATGGAGCTCAAGAAATAGCTTTTGAAGAAACTGTCCAATTACTTTTGAGCCCCTGAAAAAGAGGCAGCTACACATTAAAGAGCTGTATATAACTTTATTTTGAATAGGTTTTGGTTAACAGCTAAAATAACAAAACTTGTGTCATACCTATGGACCTAGTAATTTTAACCAAAACAGTTTATTTAAGGAAAAAAGAAAAGCTACAGAGTTCTGCTTTAACACCATAATAGTGTTTAATTTACTTTACCCTTTTACAAGGAAAAACTGATCCAGTCTGACCCGTTATGACTTAAAACCCTTCATTTCAACATTTAAGTAAGCTGGACCTTCAAAAAGCCTATTCCACCTCACTGTGACACACTTTTACGTTGTGACCCACCAGTTGTGAACCACTGCTCTCGGATTCCCATTTATTAAAAGCCAATTCAACAACATGGAGACACTGCTTCTTGTGTAAAATTGACATAATAGGTGTTGTGGTTTAATGAAAAGTGTGTATTTCAGTGGAGAAGTTGAATCTGAGACTCAAAGACAAAAGTTCTTTACATGTGCACTGGTCACATACAAAGCACAGGATTGAAGAATTTGTCTTTCAAATTAAATCTTAAGGAGTACGTATTATTTCCATGAGAAGGATTAGTGCTCAGATGTTGCTGCGGTAATGACTGTGTGCATACAGGTGTCCACTCTGCAAACAGACTGTTTTGTATGTTTTTATTTTTTCCTTAAAACCATTACATATCTAGTGATAGTATTACAGATGTTATTGTGCCGTTACACTTGCATGCAAAGTATATACGTATCAGGCAACTAGAAAAATATAAACATGAATTCAAAAATGCCCAGACAATCATCAAATGGATCATGCAGCAAAGTCTGACTACAAATGGTCGCCTAAACCACATCCGCTAAGTATGAGCTACAATTGAGTACTTTAAAGTGGAAACAATGGAACAGCTGTTCTAATAGGAACCAAGGTTCCTGGTTAAGCTGAACTACTACTACATAACTACTACTACTACTACATGAAAATTACATTGTGTCTTTTATTCTTTGTTTTTATTTTTTCTAGGGTTTGCTTGTTTTTTATTATTTATTATTATTTTAGTGTGTTGCTCTTGTTTGATTTTACTAGTTTTATTTTTTGGAACTAGTGAAGTTAAATGGAGTGTTATTCATTGTTTTTATATTTTTGTGCAGCACTTTGTTTTGTTTTGTAAAATGTGTTATATAAATAAAGTGCATTGAATTGGATTGAAGATCAGAGTAATATATATTCATAAACATTAAATTAAGTAACATTTTAATGTATTTTCACAATTCTACTGATTGTATGTCTATTTATGCAATGTCAGTATCAGTATGGGTGTCAAATTAATTTTGCTGTTAATGCTATAACTCAGACCAGAGATGTAGTTAGGTGATCTCCTTCTAAGAGTGATATCAGTAAATCTATTGCTCTTCTACAGACACTGAAAACCAAATATATTTAACTATGCAAACTACTTCAAACAAAAAGTCATCTCAGTTTGTGAGTTTATGTTGCAGAATAGGAAAATTCTCAGGTACTTAACAACCTCTCCTAAAACTAAAGTTTGAACATCGCAATTTTTCTGAAAGCGCTTGTTAAAAAATGTTACATGTTCATCATTAGTAATAGAATTGTTGATAAATCTATTTACTATGATCATATGATAGTTCAGTTTTTATTGTAACTTTTTATTTGTTTTACTGTAAATGTCACCTACACAAATGTTTGCCAGTAAATGTAAAAATTCTTATTATGTGTTAACTGTGGTCTTTAAAGCTGGCTTTGGGCAGGAAATACTGAGAAATTAATTAAATGAAACAACAAAATGTCTGTACACAGGGCTCTACACAGAACAGCTTTCAGTCAAATTGGTGGGATCTGGAAAGCCTCCTGTTCGTGACGCCACTTCTTAAACATCAATGATCCGCAAGCATCATCACTGTCGCAATGTTTCTATCTTAAAATATTAGTATTTATTTATTTTATTTATCTATTTTCTCTGTTTCTCTACTACTGTTTTGGCTTTTTCTGTGGTTACATACATTGTAGTATAAATATTCTATACAGTGTACAAATGCATTCTTTACACACAGTTTTAAAAGAGACACATTTAAAAGAATCAAACAAAATGAGTAGCTTCTTGACTATGACTAATGAACATAAGAGTCCTTAGTAAGATACAGCAACAATATATTGTGTAAAACAGATTACACTGCAACTGCTTGCACAGAATAATTCAACAATAATCACTGGCTACAAAACACTAGTATACTTATGTACATATTGTGTGTTAATTGTTGTAATCTCAACATTAGGAAATCCTGGAAGTACTAAATAATTACTAAGTCCATGTTATGTATGGACATTAAATTGTGCTAGAGTCTTAGGAAAACCAATTTCTTAATAATGTCTTGGATTTAGATAGTGCCTTTCTAGATACCCAAAGTGCTTTACATTGCATTATTCATTCACTCCTCACACACAGGTGGTGGTAGTAAGCTACTTCTGTAGCCACAGTTGCCCTGGGGCAGACGGACCGAAGCGTGGATGCCAATCTGTGCCTACAGCCCCTCTGACCACCAAATACAGCACAGCCACACTGCCACATTCGTACTGAGGCAAGGTGGGTGAAGTGTCTTGCCCAGGGACACAACAACAGTATGCTCTTCAGATGAGATTCAAACCAGCTACCCTAGGGTTGCTGGGCAATTGCTTAACGGACTGTCCACTTTCTTCCAGATTTTGCGTGCAATCTTCCAGTCCACATTTATGAGTTTCATATGGATGAGCCTTTCAGCAACCTAAAGAAACAAATATGAGAAAAAGTATAAGGAGGTATACAGACCACTAAATACTTCTTACCACTTGGTTATGTTCTGCAGTGGAATATAAAAAATGGGTCATTCCATGTCAGTGGGGCTCCTGGTGTTGTGTCTTAATCATTTTCTTCAGTTACAGCAAAGCGCTGGAACTAAACTGAAAGATTATTAAACTAAAATCGCATGTGACAGGGTGGCACAGTGGCATAGTGGTTAGCACTCCTGCCTCACAGCAAGTGGGTCCAAGGTTCAATTCCCAGACTGGGTGGGGCCTTTCTGTGGGGAGTCTGCATGTTCTCCCTGTGTCTGTGTCAGTTTCCCCTACCACTATAAACATGTACAATAGGTTCTTCACTTCACAGACTGCTGCTTCTCCTGCTCAGGCTGGCCCTTCTACAGCTGTGTGCAGGCATTTATTTATTGCCAACATGCATTCCAATACACAGTATTTATTTATGCTCAGAGTTTAGAGATATTCAGCTTTCAACCTTCTTATTGCATCTTTTTTTTTTTTTTTTTTTAGAGTACCACCAACGAGGAGGAAGACAAGGCCCCAGGAGGAGTCTGTGAACTCTGAGAAGGAGCTGCTGGCAGCACTCAAGTCCAGGCCTCAGCCTCCTCCCTGCTCAGAGGACGAGCACTTTCTCCTCAGTCTGCTTCCGTCCCTGCAGAAGTTGCCGCCTCAGATGAAGGAATTCGTCAAATTTCAAATACATAAATTAATTTATGAAAGCAGCACTGTTCTGCTTAATTTGGAACCATTGGAGCCCACAGAGTAGTTTTTTAACTGTATGAGGCAGCAATCTCTGCAGGGAATGAAACAGACTTTGTCTCCTTTCTCCTCTGCTTCATTTGTGTCCCTCACTTTTCCATTGTGCCTCTTCCAAGCAAGGTCCTTTTTATTCCTGTCTCACATCTAAATAGTTTAAATGTTCTTTATATATTTAAGTTAATTTTCCACATGTATATATGTTGTTATTAATTATTAAATTATATTTTTGTTATGACGAAAGCTTTGATGTGATCAGAGTAAACCATTATATTTCTCACATGAAACGTTTCCATATTCCAGTTTGATTTTTTTTTTTAAAGTAATTTTATTATTTATTGAGTGGGATTAGATTACTTATGACAAACATTTTGTTCATTTGTACTACGTCATATTGCAAAAACATAAAGTATAACAAGAAAACAAATAGTTATTTCTTTTTTAACAGACTTGTGCAAAAAAATATTTGTAATAAGTTGTACTATTTAACATGTTTTAATCACTTCACCTTATCAACTGATGTGGACAATCTGCTACTCATCAAAGGTTAGTGGTATGTGACAGGTTTGACTCGGGACATAAATTTAAATAAATGTGCATTGTGCATGTTTTGATGGAGCTGACAAGGCCTGGAACTGAGGCAGCAGCAGAATCCCTCCAGAACCTTCTGTAAAGTGCAGGTGAGTTCAGGTGCAGCCATTACCTGCAAACACAGGAGAGCACAAACTATATGGTTTAATGTTTATAAATAATCAAGCTCTTTATAGTTTTGTGGGTGGCTCTTAAGAGCTATTCCATATTATTATTGCTTACTATTATAAAAGTACAAGTACATTTATAGAAATATTTTTAACTGTTTTTTTTTTTTTTTTTTTTTTTTTTCCTCCTCAGGTATCTCGCCACTGGAGACTCATTCAGGACCATTGCCAGTAGCTTCCGGGTTGGTGTCTCCACAGTGTGCAGCATCATCCCTGATGTGGTGACAGCAATCTGGGACTGCCTTGTGGGTGAATTTATGGCTGTGCCCTCTGCAGACGACTGGAGGTCTATTGCAGAGGATTTCCATCAGCGGTGGAACTTCCCTCTCTGTTGTGGAGCACTGGACGGGAAACATGACGTTTTGAAGGCACCCCCCAGCTCAGGATCCCTGTTCCACAACTACAAGGGAACTTTTTCTATAGTTCTCCGGCAGTTGTGGATGCTCGGTACCGCTTCCGGGTGACTGATGTTGGGGGATACGGCAGGACGAGCGACAGTAGGATACTGGCCAACTCCACCTTTGGTCAGGCGCTTCGTGGTGGCACACTCCATCTGCCAGAAGATCGTCCAATAGCCGGAGCAGAACAAAGAGGACCCCAGCACCACATCTTTGTGGCAGATGATTCCTTCCCGCTGCGCAGGAACCTGATTCGCCGGGCGCGTCCTTCCCCAAGAGAGGTGCATCTTTAACTGCCATCTCTCCCGAGCACGGCTGGTGGTGGAGGATGCCTTTGACGTGCTGTCTGCACAGTGGAGGCTGTATCGCCATCCTCAAGTTGCGGAGAAGTGTGTGAAGGCGACGTGTGTTCTCCACAACTTCATCAGGTCCTCATCAGCGAGACAGGCACCTGCAGTGGGGGAGGTTGTGGCCACCAGAGAGGAGCCACTGCAAGATCTGGGATGGGTTGCAGCCAATAACTCCTCCAGAGAGGCACTCCGGGTGAGAGACACCTTCATGGCCCACTTTTCTGCAGAGGGAGCAGTGTCATGTGAGCCCACAGAATAATTTTTCCTGTCAAGTCCTCCCAAGGACTGACCCACAACGGCTCTTTTAATGTTTTACTTTAACTTTACTGAGATTTGTTTGCTACAGTTTAATAACAGTTTATAGACAGTTTATAGATGGTAAAAGAGTGCTAATGAACAATAATTTACTAGTACATACATACTGATTACAGATAAGTGCCTGCACATGAAATCACAAACTTTTGCAAAACAAATTATATTAAACTATTGCAGAAAATTTTCTAACAAAACACAAATCTATTACATATAGGAGTTCCTGGACATTAAATCTAGCTACATATTAGCGGTAATAGGTTATGCTTAAAATAGGCTTGGTCAATGAGAGGGACAGAATATATTAGTATTTACTGACCAAAGACTGATGGACAGGTGCTCTGCAGCAGGAACAGAGCGTCTGTAGTTGGTGTCCTGGTACGAAATCTGCGCACCAATGCGGGACAACAGGTCGTCAAACTGGGACCAGGACAGACGGAAGTACCGCTGGAAGCGGGCGTCATCCAGACGCAGCTCCTGGAGTAAATGGTGAACCTCACCAAACTGGGACCGTCTCTGGATAATACGGTGGACCCAGACGTGGTGACGAGCTTGCCGACGCCTTTGGTGGACTCTCTGAAGTAAATAAAGCCAGCCAACTCTCTCAGCAACATCCATGTCTGCCATCATGTAGCAAGGAGGCCGACAAATGAACCGGGGAGTATGCCAGGCAGAAGCCCCTCCCATGACGCGAATTCATGTCTGTTCACATTTGTTTTGACGCGCAAATAAAGTGTCTGACTTCAAAATGTTCAAGCGTCCAACTAGACGCGTTTGACGTGAATTTGACGCCTCTAACGCGTCCGGTGTGAACGCAGCATTAGACACCCGAAGCTGCTTTTCAATTAGGTGCATTCTTCATTCACTCCTCAGTTACACTCGGTGGTGGTGAGCTACTTCTGTAGCCACAGCTGCCCTGGGGCAGACTGACAGAGACGTGGCTGTCATTCTGCGCCTACAGCCTCTATGACCACAACCAAGTGGGATTTGAACTGCCAACCTGTGATAGTGTGAAATTAATGGGCCTCATTCATGAACCCTTCTTATGAGCAAATTTGTCCTTGCCCTTCTTAGGAGGATTTTTGGCATTCACCAATTTTTTCTTAACTGAAAAACGTTCTTCTGGAAGAACAAATCTAAGAACAGGTCTGAAGACTCTTATGCACAGAAATTCAGCGGTTTTATTATTTTATCAGACCCCAATGAAACAAGAAAATAATAATTTCAGTCTGATTGTAGATTACAATTTTATATTTTTATTTTATTATTAATTTTATTTTATTTTTCTGTATTATTCTTTATTAAAATAACATTATTTAAAAGAAAAACATTGGTGATACAGCCCAGATTTAACCCTAAAACAGACTTCAGACCACTGCAGTGACCACAGCCTCAGTCTTTGTCTCTGCCCTGGTCCCCTCTGTGTACACTACTATAGTACTCTGTGTACACTACTGTAGTACTCTGTGTACACTACTATAGTACTCTGTGTACACTACTGTAGTACTCTGTGTACACTACTATAGTACTCTGTGTACACTATTGTATTACTCTGGCCTGAACTGTAGCTTTTTTTGACGTGACTCGTGAAATACACGACAAAAAGATGAAATCCTTCGTTAACTTCAGTGAGTTGGTGACTGAGCTAAGCTTCCACTGACTGTGTCTTGGTGTTTTTGGACATTTTTAATCGCTGCTGAAGCTGTAAAACTGCTGTAGATGGACTTGTCGTGCCGCTTCCCCATGAGTCTGCTGTAGACAGACGTCACTAAACTCCTGTCTCATGACCATATACAGAGTTTAGAGGGCGTTGCTTGTTCTAATACATAGTTAACTCTGTGTAAATGCGGTGTTTGTGGAGTCACTGGAGTTAAGTGCTCCACTAAGAAGAATCTGGGAGATTAAGAACATGTCATGAATCCAACGTAGATTTATCTTTAGCAGTTCTTAGAAGGGGTACTTTTCTAAGAGAACTTTCATGAATGAAGCCCATTGTTCATACTGCTCTATACACACATAATCCTGCCAAAAGGGGTCACAGGTATTCTTTGAGGAATTCCCAAGCCTGGATAAATGGCGAGGGTTGCATCAGGAAGGGCAACCAATGAAATCTTTGCCAAATCAATATGTGAATACCTGTAACTGGACAAAAGAAACGTGCCTCTTAGACTTACCTGTTGGACAATCTGCCTGTTCATAGTTGGGTCAGCCAGGTCAGCGTCAGAGGAGAGTGTTACGCTCAGGGTCATTCTCTTCATTTTCAGGGCTGTATGAAGACAATAAATAAAGAAGGAAAGTATGACTAAAGCTAATAGACACAGCTCTGGAAATAAAGTTAATGCAGTTAAATGTTCTCTGACCACCATTCCAGGCCAGTGTCTGTTAAACTCCTGCTTTATGAGCTCACAGACCACCAGGAAAAGCTGTCAGAGTGGTTTAAAGTTACCCAACCCAACAGATCAGGGTTATTTCACGAAATACAGATTAATGAATGTCTTTAAGTTAAAACATTATTACTGTCCCTTAAGGCCTCGATACACCAAAGCGACTCCCAGACTGCCACCGATAAGACGGAGCGACAGCTCGTCTCTTCTCGTCTCCTCTCGTTCCCTCCCGTTTCCTCACGTCGCATGACCTTTTTCCCTCTTCATACACCGAAGCGACAGCCGACCTAAAGACTGTGTCTTGCGCATGCGCGTGATGTGACACAATGTTTGCGGAAGACATATGCATGTAGCGTGCCTTGGTCTGCCACTGTTCTCAGCTTGTTAGAACATTACAGAAGCGTGATCATGGCCGGTTTGGACATTGTTCTGTGTGGATTAGGTGCCGCTGCTCTGTTACTTGAAGAAGATAACTTTCCGCACGGAATTGCGAAGAATGAAAAAATGGTGACAGTACGCTGCCACAGCGGTTTTCACCTCTCGTCACTCCGTCACTTCCGCTAAAATTCCCGTGAGCTGATTGGCGCGGCGGCTGTAGTGCCAGGCCTATCAGAGCCCTCCGTGCCAAAGACCAAAGACGCCGATTCAACAAGGCCAATCGGCAGGAAACTGGTCAAACGGCCTCCGTCCTGGAGCGATGGGGGCAGACGGCGCATACAGATCAAAAGGACGGAAATGAGCAACGTGGAAGAACCGTAAAGACGGCTTCAGACGGGCGATCGTCGCCTTGGTGTATGGAGGCCTTAAGTGGGTGGCCACAGCCAACCAGTCGATTTGGCAAATTTTTATGGTGAATGCTTTTCCTGCCACAACCAGCTGCATACTGTGAGGAGTAGTCAATGATGGTGAAGTGTCCAGCCCTAGGACACAACTACTGTGGGCCCTTTTGGAGTGGGAAGCAATCACCAATCCTCCGGTTAGTGAGCAACCTGTTTAACCTCCTGCGCTACTGTTGTCCCGTCTTTGGTTTAAAAGCTAGAATCTTTGAATTATTAAACCTCTGCAAACACAGCATCATTTCTCTTATTTTGTGTGTCTGGATATTTTTTAAGGTGAAAACTATTAAACAGATACTTACAGACTGGTTTAGTTCAGGTTTAGTGCTGATTGAGTCCTGGGTTGAAAATTTATGTCCTATTTAAGTCGTGCTCTAGTTGTTTAGAGGAGGCTAAGTCATTGTTTGGGCCCAGTTTAGTCCCAGTATAATCACACTTAAGATTATTTAGTTTAAATTTATTTTTTTTTTATCTTTTGACTGCTCCATTTTTCAGTTAGGGGACGCCACAGCGAACTAGTCACACGGTGATTTGGCAGCTTTTTACCCTCCTCTCAAATCCAGCCCCATACTGTGACAGGAGTAACAATATGGGTGAAGTGTCTTGCTCAGGGACAAAACAACAGAACCGTCAACCCTCCACTGTCACCCAATGCTTAAGATAAAATCACTATTTAAGTAATCCTGTATTCTCTGGCATGGCCTTTCTGTGCCCTCTACATCCAGTCTGCTCTCATTCATTTATCCAAAAAACAGTGTACAGCTCTGTTTAAACTGATTCCTTGCAGATATTTTTTATTTTGTAGTAAAATGGCATCAGACAAAAAGTTTAAGGAAATAAAAAGCAATTTTTCTATGGTTTTGTTCAAAATAGTAACAGCCCAGCTCTCTACTGCCCTCTGCTGGCCTCTTCACCTGTTTCTGTATGGCAGTAGTAAAGTAATTACTGGAAAATTTTTCTTTTAGTTGCATAATGTTTTTAAAGGTTGTAAAATGTGCTGCTGTTCTAAGATTGGTTTAAAAATATAAATAAAAGCATAATATATCCTCTTGAAAGATGATAGAGAGACAGATATTTTCTAGGATTGTGGTTGAAGTGAAAGTTTACCTCCATGGCAGTTGAAGCTATAGGTCCAGTCACAGACCCTGTCGTCCCAAGTACCATCCTCAGTCACCCCTACACAGTGATCTGCGTAGTGCTTGTTATCGGGTTGTCCACTCTGCCAGTTTGTGAAGGCACTGTCGGTGTTGTCGGACCATCTCCAGGGCTGTCTGTACAGGCCGATCCAAATGTAATCGTATCTGTATGATTGAGTAAGTGAAGCAACCTGGTCGTTTTCAGCAGCACTTTCGATCATCGCCAGGTCTGTGTAGTTGGATCTGCAGTACGCCAGCGCCTCATTCCAGGTAGATGGAGTATGATTAATGAAATAAAATGTTTTTATCGTTGAACCTGTAAAAATACAAAACATATGGTTGCAGTTTCTGTATACAGACTCTTAAAATTAAATAACATTGTATAAAATTACCAGTAGTTGTTGTATGTATATTTCACTTCAAAAGGTCTTACAGTCACAATTCAAGCAAACTGAATTTTAGCTTGAAGCCAGGGCTAAAATACAGAAGTCCTTAGGGGCAAGCGCAATTTTATTTTTGTCTGGTGCCCCACTGGTGCACTATTTTAAGGTTAGGCTTAAAACGTTCCTCTTCAAGAAAGCTTATGGTCAGGCCAGCTAGGAACAGGGTTAACTCCACAGCTGAAGATAGGCTGCTCTAGGAGCTAGAAGCTGGGGGAAGTATGGCGCACTGACCTCTGTCCTCTGGTTTCATCTGCTGCTCCTCTTCTATCACTGTCATTAATATTATCAAATATTCTTTATCTCGAATCAGTTCATTGCTATTCACAAGTTGTCTCTCTCTCCCGCTCCCCTCTGGGGGAGTGGGGACTGTTTCAGATGCCTGGCTGCTGCCATCTGTGCTCCTGTCCCGCCCTGTGGGCCCTCAACCTCACCTCTATGGACTTCCTCAACCTATCTCACCCACTCTCATCTGGATGAATCCTTACAGAGCTGATCTATGATCCTATAGATGAGCTAATGAACTAACTCCTAACACATTGCCTGTCCGTCCTGGGAGAGGATCTCTCCTTCAATATGGGCTCCATAAGGTTTCTTCTTTTTTCCCACAGCTGGGTTTTTTTAGGAGTTTTTCCTTACCGAGAAGGAGGGTCTAAGGCCAGGGGTGTCCTGGGTCTGTTTAGTGTAGTGTAGTTATTGTTTGTGTTGATTGTGTGTTAAGTCTGATTGTGTGTTTATGTTTTATCAACTGTTGTGAAGCCCTTTGAGGCGACTTTTGTTGTGATATTGGGCTATACAAATAAAACTGAATTGAATTTTCCAAGTACAAAATTATTTTCTCTCCCACTAATAACCCCTGAAATTCAAGGGCAATTTTTGTTGGTGTTGTTTAAGTCATTTCCTCTCTCTTCTGGCAATCCTTTTATCTTTTTAAGTTTATTATCCCTGAGCGGCCAAAAAATTTTTTTTTAAAGGAAGTAGCAGTGGCAGCTGCTGATACAGGAGAAGCTCATAACATTTAGTCCTGGGCTAACTAGCAGCGAGCTTCCCTAAAACATTGACATAGAATGAACAAACGAATGAAAACTGCAAACTCAACAGCACTATGTACACAAAACACTATGAACACAAAAGTCTAAGCTGTACTTAAGCTACAATATATAACATGGTCTTGTCCACATCTGTCATGGTGCAAGCATGACTCCCACAGACAAAGATTGTCAAAGAAAAAGAAAAAAAGTATACAGAGCTCACATGTCCAGTTAACACAGGAGTCACTGTTTCTCTGAGTCATGGGTGCACCATGACTGATGTGGAGAGGACCACATTATAATTGAAGTTTCAGTGCAGTTGCAGGGGTTTTTTGTTTAATCTGTTTCTTCACAAAAAAAAAAAAAATACTAATTTTCTAACTTTATAACAATGGATTAATCAACGTTCAGCATTTTCCCAGCAAGGTGAGGGTTCTTAAAGTGTTCATTACACAGCATAATGACAGCTGCGTTCACTGGCTTCGTACACTGAAAAAAATGTGGAGTGACATTTACTTAGAGAAAGCTAGGAAAGGATTTCCACACAGAAAGTCCTGGTAATCTTTACTCAGATAACATACTTCTCATTTACACTTACTTTTTATCAGAAAATATCAAGTAAACCTTACTAGCAATATTGACAGAAAGTACTCACCAATTTCTAGTAAATTTCACTGAGATTACACACCATGACCATGACACTGGTGAAAAATGCCACACATGACCTGATGTCTTTGAGCTAAAAAGGTCTTCAATCTAATGCACTCACTCCCATCATTTAATGGGCACTGAGTGAAATCTTTACTTGTTAGGCTGGTGCTTTAAACATAGTTTATGAGTGTTGTATTTCTGTTGAAAACAAAATTAAAACTAGTATCAAGAAGTTAAATGGTGAGTTTTTGGGAAATTTAAAAAAAACCCTGTCAGCGGTACTTAAGCTACAATATATAACATGGTCTTGTCCACATCTGTCAAGATGCAAACATGACTCCTACAAAATTAGACAAAGTTTTTCATAGAAAAAAAAAAGTATACAGAGAATACATTTCCAGTTAACACAGGAGTCACTGTTTACATCAGTCGTGGACAGGACCATGTTGTAACTGAAATTTAACTACAGCTGAAAGATTTGTCTTCTTCCTTTCTTCCGAAAAAAAAAAAAAAACTTACAATAATTTTTAACAACCATTAAATGAGCATTTTACATTACCCTAGCAATGAGATGTTTCTTATAGTGACATTAAAGAAGAAACTTCAGCCACAATGATGGGAGTGAGTGCATTAGAACATAGCCCTTTTATCTCAAAGACATCAGGTCATATGTGGCATTGTTCACCAGTGTCATGGTCATGGTGTGTAATTTCAGTGAAATTTACTAGAAATTGGCGAGTACTTCCTGTCAATATTGCTAGTAAGGTTTACTTGATATTTTCTGATAAAAAGTAAGTGTAAATGAGAAGTATGATATCTGAGTAAAGATTACCAGGACTTTCTGTGTGGAAATCCTTTCCTAGCTTTCTCTAAGTAAATGTCACTCCACATTTTTTTCAGTGTACGAAGCCAGTGAACGCAGCTGTCAGTGAAAAGCTTCAGCCAAATCCGCCATTTATCACCAATCAGCCAGATGTTGGTGCACTTATCCAATTAGCATTTTGCTTTTGTTTGAAACAAAAAACAAAAACAAACAAAAAAAAAAAACAGCTCCCTCCGGACCATTGTAGCTCGGCGTATTCTAGCCACTTTTTACAAATTTGACCCTTTATTTTATTCAATTTTGGGGGAAGTTCAGTTTCCATTGTTGTCAATGAGCAATTGCCACTGGGAAGTAGGGTCTGTTTTTCTGTTACATTACTTGTTTTTTAACTTTTGATAACAAAGGAGTCTACAAGTAATTTTTTTTTTGTGTGGTTAAATACTATTACTGACTATTACTGCTCTTGTGAAAGAAATAGGTTCAAGCTAAGATTCAGCAGCTTAAGTGAAAAAGAAGAACAAAACACAAACCACCACACACCACATGTGTGCAATATAAGGAGAGGTCCTACCTGTATAGCACACAAAGGAAAGCTTGTAGTAGCAGAAATAGTCAAACCATGTCCCGTCATAAATTACTCCACATTTCTCATCTGCACGGAGATAATTCGGCTGATATGTATCCCAGTTCTGGTAACCTCCAGGGTTGGTGGTCCCAGTGGCAGACCATTCCCAGGAGTTAGAGTCAGAGCCCATCACTTTTTTCCATGAAGCAGGGTCATCGAACAGTCCAATCCAGATGAAACCATTCGTTGTTCTGGGTCTGGGTAAGTTTTTTACGTCCTTCATACTGGTGACAGTGGCCAGGTCTGTGTGGTACACTCTGCAGTATTCTTGGGCTTCAGTCCAGGTCAGATTCAGGGCAATGTGGTGGTACTCCCAACCATGAACACATGAAATGATGCAGAAGCCTAAAGGGAATAATGGCTTAATGTAGTGATTCTCAAAATTGTGACGCCGAGTAAAAGTTCAGACAATATTTGGCTTTTCAAGTACCTTCTTTAATGGACTAAAGTGATCCTAAATCTTCACTAAACCAGTTCTTAACTAGAACTAAACCAGGTGTAAGCTAAGATTAATCTTAGTCTAAGTTAGAACGAGGTATAATCCAGGACTAATCCAGGACTAAGCCAGGACTAAGCCAGACTAAACATTCTTGAAGAAAAACACTAAACAAGTTTTAATTACTTACCATAGAGCAGCAGCACTAAAAGGATCATGTCTGGTTCTCCTTGCAAACAAATGTGTTTAGAGAATAAAACTAAATAAAATGAAATGTTATGAGCTCTATGGAGATATAAAACTTGCTCACAGCCTCACAGTTTATCTCTGGCTCTGATTAAATGCATCGTGTTTAAAGGCTCTTGTTCTGGCTTTGATAAGAAAATGAAGATTCAAATGTGCATTTACAATACAAAGAAGACACACACCTGTTTTTTTTAGGAACTCTCAAATAAGAACAGGTTGGGTTTTCAGGAGGAGGTGTGGTCCAGATGAGAAACAATAATATTTCTTATGGTGAGACCAACAAGTTAATAATAAATATCAGATCTTCTTTGAACATAACAATAGTTCAGTTTCAGATTGTAGGGGAAAAGTCCAGTTTGTGAGAAGTCAAACAATACCAAAGCAGTGGTGCATGTATCAAGCACAAGGAGGTAAACTTTGGCTGTTTCCCAATTGCCAGGATCCTTTCTCCTGAGGCTAGGAGGTTGTTTGAGAATTTGTTGATGTCAAAACCTCTGATGGAGCAGGAGCCAATATAAATGCACGGGTGAGGTACTATTTTTAAAAGAAATATCCAAACAGAAAATCCAGAAACACTGAACCTGATCATTTTTTGTTAGCAACAGGTTCCACAACCACACCACATTAATCTGGTGGCCTAATGTTGAGTTTACTGACAGCGGGCCTGTGTGTTGGAATAATATCACCACTTTTTGACATTACAGTGAAGAAATCACTTCAGGTCATTTCTAGTGACAGATAAGACTGTAAAGTTTGTGTCAGTTTTTGTTTCATGTGGATAAGTCCAGTACTTCCAGAAATATTACTTCCAGAAATATTAGCCATAAACCACACCAAGACATCTGCATTTTCAGTCTTCAGCAGCAGATTCTACCACACAATCCTTACCTGCCTCCAGCTCAGTTTTAAACTATAGGCTCTTTACAATGCTATGACACATGGATGCAAACTTTTGGAGGGATCTCCTCCGGAGTCAGCCCTGATGAAGCAAAGACAAGACTGTTCTAACGCCTCATGTGAACGCTTTTGGAACATGCTTGGGAGCATAACATAAAAGAGACAAGGAGGGGCACTTCCTGGACCTCCAGAAGTTAGTATAAGAGTAGCAAAATAAAAGGTGCTCTTTGGGAAGGGACAGACAATGCAAAAACATCAAAGGCAAGGCAGTCTCTCATAAAGTTAAAACGCCTTTATTATTTAGGGCATGTCACAACAGACTTAATCCATTTATTTTATTTCTATATGCAACATATTCTACATTTGGATGATGAAAATGCAGCTACAGGACAGACTGGCAGAGCATAAATATGCCATTTGTATGGGTAATTCTAACTACTGTATGGCCAGACACTTTTTAAAATTACACAATAGTGTTAGTGTTTCTTGGTTAATACTGCCATCTTGTGGCTCTTTATATACCTGTCCACACAGGTGTGTTGACCCTGTACCACTCCCTCACACAGGTGGAGAAACCCTATTGGTGGGATGTATCTTTAAAAACTCACAGGACAGACTTTACTTCTGTTTGTCCTCTGATGAAGGCTGTAACGCCAAAACACGTTGGAGCTTTTTTAAGTCTAGTGTGACATGCCCTAAATAATAAAGGCTTTCTAACTTTATGAGAGAGTGCCTTGGGTATTTTGTTGTTTTTGCATTGTATGGGAGAGTGTTGTGTTATTGCGACTTGTAACCTTTTACTTTTTACTCTAAGCTAGTGTTAGCTATTAGAAATCAATTTGTTAACTGGCTGTGGTGAACATGGTCATTAAAGCAGCAACTCTACTTCATTTCCTCACGGTTTTGCCCTATTTTCCTCTAGAGGGCGCCCCCTTCTTCTTCTTCTTCTCATTTCCGGCAGACTAGGCGCCTCACAGCACATTGCTGCCTTTCTTTGTTTGGGGTTACGTTACATGGTTAAATCCATACATGCAGCCCCGCCGCTGCAAAGAAGTCCATAAGCGCCCTTTTAGCGTAGTCCTGCCCCTGAGAAGGGCTGAGGAGTGTCCTGAGATTGACTGCAGTTTTTAGAGTTTGACGCGAAATAGATCCACTCTTTGATTGTCAAATACCAGGCAGTCCATAAGAATATGTTTAACTAGAGCGCCCCCTACATTTTGGAGTAAAGCATATGATACTCACAAGTCCAGTTGACTCCTGGGTGATCCCTTTACTTTTGTTTTCCCCTTGACAGATGTGCTGTCAGGCATTATTGTGACTTGTTCTGTCTTTATTTTTCATTAAATATGCCGTCCTCTGCTCTAGGCCTGACCCATCCCTGGCCTGACCAGACAATTTATATTGGTCTCTATGGCAACCAAGAAGGATGTCTCTTTTGGGACTTGAAAAACAAGGGCCCAGAGCAGAGAATGGCATATTTTAATGAACATTGCTTTAATTTTGGTTCTTTTGGTTTTAGGTTTTACGACAGCATGGTGGTGTTAAGTGTATCTTTAAGAAAACAAAGTGTAATCTCAAGTTTCACCACTTGATGGCAGCACTTGTTGTGAGATGGCCCCTTGCCCCAAGTCATAGTAATGTCTCCATGTCCCTTGTGTCTGTTACAGAAGCTGATGTCCAGTTATGTAAACTGCAGTGGGTTTGTCTGGCCCTGTACCTGCTAACACTGACTCCACAGTCTGTACAGGTAAAAACAGTTCTGTGTATAAGACATATGTGTGTGTATAAGACGATCTGTTCACGTGTATTTAATAACCTGCAGGGGCAAAAGAGAACAGGCGCACGTGACTACACTAAGTTACACACAAATCGAAAATGTGTGTGTGCGCGACTAGGCAAAGTTACAAACAAATCGTTAAGCACACAGGCAAATCAGTTTAATTGGAAGTAAAGCCATAGAGAGCTGCTTCTGTCAGCTGATGTGTGGACTCCTAATGATTGGTCTTTGGTTTCTTTGGCTCTAAAAACTTCTCTTTAATAAAAACGTCTAAATTCCCCCTTTCCTCTCAAGCGCACAAGCACTTATCTTTAGTAAATAATGGGAGTGAGTGCATTAAAATGCAGGCCTTTTCAGCTCAAAGACATCAGGTCTTGTGTGGCATTGTTCACCAGTGTCATGGTGCTGACACAGACTCACAACCCACAGTTAAATTTGCCCAATTTTCTGCTGTAAAAAGTATTAGAAAAAAATGGATAGCTTTTACCCATTTTAAATAGTTGGACACTCTTATCATTTAATGGGCAGTGGCTAAAAACTGCTTTTGACTGGCACTTCAAACATAAAGTTTAATCTCTACTTTTCTGTAGGGAACAAAAATGAAATCTAAGAAATTAAAAGGGTTCGCTTTTTGGAGCCAAATAAAAAAATGCTTAATCAGCTCTACTTAAAATACAATATATAACATGACTCCTACAGATTTTTTTTTATTTTTTTTTGTAGTGTGTGTAGATGGGAGGAGTCACTGTTGTACCATGATTGATGTGGACAGGACTATGTTATAATTGAAGTTTAAGTACAGCTGAAACATTTTTTGTTTAATCAATTTCTTAAAAAAAAAAAAAAAAACTACATTCATAATTTTAACAATCGATCAGTCAGTGTCCAGCATTTTCTCAGCAATGTGACATTAAAGAAGAAACTGTTTCAATCACTGTCCATTAAATGATGGGAGTGAGTGCATTATAATGCAGTCATTTTACTCTCAAGCTTGACACTTTGTCTTTTCAGTGTACAGGACATGTTCTTACACTGCTGGCTGGTTAGAGCAGTGGCGTAACTTAGTAATGTTGGGCCCCAGTGTAGGATTTCAGAATGGGCCCTAAATACTGCTACTAATGCAAAGGTGTCCAAAACTATTTCAAAAAGCCTGAAAAAATGTGCATTATAAGACAGCCTTTAAGAGATTCTATGGGAAAAATGAAAGGGAAATTTACTTTCAGCACCAAAGTATATTAAGTAATAAATATTCAAAATGATGCGCGGTAAAAAAAAAAACTGCACTGATACGCATTAGGTTTGCCTCAGAGGTTGATTGAGAAGTACGTGCATTCGCTTACGCAGATGTGAATGTAAATGCTAGGTCTTGGGGTTGAAGTGGATGTAAAAAGTTAGAGTCATAATTTTGCATGGCACCATCCCAGGATTAGAGGAAGCGACTGCAGCCAGTTCATTTTAATACAATCATTCTATGTCAATGATATGATAAACTCATGTGAGAGCACTTCATCAGCAACTAGGCCTTTATTTAAAAGAAGATAGTATTTCAGGTCTGTTTTTCTAACTCAAATGGCCAAGGTATGACTCCATCTACCATAAAAACATTTATATTATTGTAAAGAGCATGAGTTCTTTAGTAAATGCAGAAAATCCTGTGTTGGTATCTTGTACCAAATAAATAAGAAATACTAATTTATTTTAAGCAAAGACCTAGTTGCTGATGAAGTGCTCTCACATGAGTTTATCATATCACAGTTTGATGGAACTGATGTGTTTTATTGTGACACTGAAGCACAAAATATGAAATGATTTTTACATTTACAGTTTTTGGCAGCTCATAACTTGGAAACTATACAACTGAGGGCTACATGTTTTACAGGTTAAATGGTTCCCAGAGTAAAGAACAAGACCTGAAAATATCATTCTCCTGACACAAACTGTTCAGACGTTATGGTTTGTACAACTTGGCTTATTTGCATTTTACATTTTTACTGTTTTTTATGGAAACATTTTGACAACTGTTGCTACCTGTATGTTAACATAAATATTACATTCTTTTTTTACAGGGCACAGCAGACAGACATTAGACTTTTTTTTTTGTATACAGCCTTTTTAAACAAACCACACTCAGGAAATTAAACAGTTTATGCACATGATTGTCTTTAAAAATGCATTTAAAAATCTTACCTGGTCGGATAGTTACTTTAAAAACACAAAAACAGTAATAATTTCCACATTAAAACAAGACAGCCATGCTCTTGTACTGATAGTTAATTTTGTTAAGTTACACTTGTTGTGTGAATGTATTTGAGTGGGTTTATTCAAATATTCAAAAGTTCAGTCAAATTTGTCTCTGCTGACACAGTACAGATCCTGTTTTCATATTATTTGCATAGGTGTGTACAAAGTCAAATTGAGCTATATTTTCAATGTTTAAATCGAGGGCTTGGAGGCAAAGGTGGCATTTTGGGAGAATATGTGTATTATATATCCAATGAAAGCTCTCAGTGAGATCTTTTCAACAGCAAAATAACAGAACTTAAATGCTGACCCAAAAGAAGTAATTTGAGAAAAACTAAAAGGTGTAATGGTAAAAGTGGGGTTTTGTTCAGTGGCAAACAGTGTTGGGAGTAACGCGTTACAAAGTTACAGACTAATGAGTTACATTTTTCTGTAACGCAGCAGTGTAATGCGTTACAATGAAAATACCTGTAACTATATTACAGTTACTACCACAGAGAGATTAGTTAGTTCCTCTCGTTACGGTCAAGTCAGGCATTTTTCACTGTCAGCGTATCCGGGAGCAACAACCAGGGCTGGACTGGGACAAAAAAACGGGCCGGGCGTTTTTGGCTTAGACAGGTCACTCATAATTACCGGAGCACAACCGACTACTAATTTGTAGAAAGTAATAATGTTTTGTTATTATTCTTGTACGAGCAGGAAGCTAAAAATAAGTTGTTTTGATTTGTTCTATGTAATATTGGGGTGGGATTAAATAAGTTTTCTTCCTCCCACTCCTTTTCGAGCCTTAAAAGAAACAGTTTTCAATGTATTTATGATTCTGTATGTACTGTATATTTGTCTTCAGTTGCTCAAAACAAATAAAGACTAACTAACTAATTGAAGTTTGTCTTCCCTGGCTGCTGACCTGCTGTGCTACACTTCCCTGCTCACTCTGTCCCTCGGGTTCCTTTTCAAAAATCCCTGGCTGCTCCTCTCCCTGTCGCTGCTGCTGCTGGCTTCACCTTCAACCTGCGCCGTCACAGAGGACGTGGGGGCTACAGCAGCCCCTCCAGTGAATAAGTCAGTGATCTTAGCACATTTTGTAGCGTCTGTTGTGTTTTTGCTCTCCGCACCCCCTTTCCGCTTTGATTTCTCCATCTTTCCACACTCAGCGCTTGAATTTCACTCCCAGTTAATCTCAAATGTGGAGATCAATAAGCTTGTAGCAGCTTACGTAGTGGAGGGAATGTTACCCATTTCGACAGTAGAGTCGCTGTCTTTCTGAAATATTTTAAGCAAGATGCAAACGACAAGAGGAGAAATTCAAACAACAGGCATTTGTTTACTTGTTTACTGCAGGGAAGCCCCCAGAGGTTGTCTATATTTCAATTTACTTTCAGTTTCAATTCATTCTTTATTTCAGACACATGGTTTGGGTCCATAACAACAAATAAAACATTCAAAAATATAAAAAGACAATTAGGCAATGAAAAAATTAAGTATCTAAAAACAATAAGTACATATAAAAAAATCTATTTTGAAATTTATTACAGTTATATACTTGTTTTAAAATATTACTTTAAAACAAATTTTATCCAATAGTCAGTGTTTTTGTAATGTTTTTATAAAAATATATGGAGAAAAACATGACATAGTTTTGTAAATAGAGGAAAGCTCTATAGTTGGGGTCCGTGTGGGATTTTCGAAAATTTAAAGGGGCCACGACAGTCTTGACTTTGGGAAAGGCTGCTTTAACAAAAGTGTTAAAGAGAGATCTTAAATGTCTTTTTTAAAAGAAAAATAATGGTGCAGCATAATCAATTGTAAGTTTATATTTGTATTTACAATTTAGTTCATTTACATCTAACATGATTTTAGGGGTTAATTCTAAAGTAATGTAATTAAGTAATGTAACTAAGTTACTTTTTTGAGTCTGTAACTAAGCAAAATAATATATTACTTTTGAAAAGAGTAACTAGTTAGTTAGTCTTTATTTGTTTCGAGCAACTGAAGACAAATATACAGTACATACAGAATCATAATTACATTAAAAACTGTTTCTTTTAAGGCTCGAAAAGGAGTGGGAGGAAGAAAACTTATTTAATCCCACCCCAATATTACATAGAACAAATCAAAACAACTTATTTTTAGCTTCCTGCTCGTACAAGAATAATAACAAAACATATTTACATTTCCAGAAATTTAAATAACAAAAAATAGTAAGGCATTTCAGGCAAGTCAATTTTAAATAATAGATAACTGCGTAGATTGCAGGACACAAGTACTAACAGTGATAAGACACAAATGTTAGAAAAGATAAGGAAACATTTACCAGCAATGGTAAGGAAACAACAAGCTGAAACCAACACAAGGAAATGAAGAAATGATTGCATTAAGCTAACTAGTAATCTGTAACTAGTTACTTTTTTTAGTAACTAACCCAACACTGGTGGCAAAAAGGCATAAGTTCACATACACTGAGTAAATCAGTGGCAGAACCTTCTCACAGCAGAGGAATAACTCAAAATGACTCAGAGTTAAGCACTGACTACACAAATATTTATAATAACATAATAATATAATAACTTTTGATTCATATTTAACCTTTGTTTAAAAAAACAATCCACAGTTTTTTCATATTAAACTGTGTTCTTTCCTGATCTTAGAGGAGTTGATGCGTACCTCTCTGGTGTTGTGTGTGCCCTGTGTGTCCTTTGCCTGGGGAGCTACGCTAATTTGTTAGCATTTAGCTTATCCCTATCGGTTCAAATACAGCTCAAGTTAGAAGCAATCAAGCTCTTCCATGTTTTCCCGATTTAAATACAGTTACGTGAGTAGTTACATGACCCAAGTACAGTTACACAAAAATGAAAAATGAAATGAAAAATTTTCTAAGCGGATAAAAATGGGTACTATAATGTAAGGCGTAATAACACTTTAGGAGCACTTTGGCGTTGGCGCAGTGATATCTTCACTCCTAAAAAATTCTCTCCAGTGGTTATTCTCTCTCATTTCCATCAACAAAAAACAATTACTTACTTGTAACAGTGTACATTGTTCATATTTGTAATAATGTTTAAAAATGGAAAATTCTTTATTATATTTTAAAAAGATGATTTTCCTTATTATATTTTGAAATATTTAGATTTTTATCATATTGTAATTTTCTTATTCTATATCTTTTCTTTGTCAGGCTGCATGTCTGTAACAAAAAATAATTTCTCCTTGGGGATAAAATAATGGAATTCTGATTCTGATTCATGCTTAGCCAAAACAACTCACTGTTACAAGTAATTTGCTGGTTTAACTTAAAAATGTAAGAACAATTTCTGCCTTAAAAATTTATTTTATTTAAACTTAGTGAAAAGTGTTCATTCAAATAATAAAGTTAAGTTATGGATGAGAGAATCAGAGACCATGAGTGAAATCAACCTGACAAAAATAGGGGTCAGGGTTAGAACACTCTTTTTTGTTAACCCAGTGAGAGTAAACATAATTTCAAATTCAAAAATGCATAATTGATTGTGAAAGTAACTTATAGAATTAGATTAAAAGATCGATTAATAGAGTTAATGTGACTTATTGGCTATTTGACTTTTTACAGTGCATGTGATGGCTTTATTTATTAGATGTTTGTCCTGGGTGAGAGACCAAAAGCAGAGGAAACTGTTACGGACACAAAAAGGAGTCAAGCCAAGTGAGGGGTCACACAGGGGTCACACAGACTTATGGGGCCCAACCTATTCTCGCAGGTGAATGCTGTAATGAGCTTCTCAGGCTCAGAGACCCACTTTACTCTGAAATCTTTCCCCCTTTCCTCAGTTTCAAGCAAGAAACTAGTTCAAGTTTATATTTAATATTCTATAAACATGAACACAACAGTCAGGTTATGCCTGTTCCTGACTTTGCAACCTACAAGGAAACAAAGTAAACAGGGTGCAGTGAGAGTTTTCAGTGAATCAGGAAGCAGTGCTGTCTTAAAACATTTGCTGTGACAGCGTGATGTGATCCTTGAGACAGATTTAGCAAAAGTTTTTTAAACAGTTTCCTGGTTCCTGTTTACTGGCACAGAAAAGATGTGACAGATAATAATTCCCAGGTATTAAAGTTTAAGCAAATTCAAATTTTGTTCTGGTGGATCATAACCAGCTAGAGCTTCAAAATGAAAGAACAAGAAACAAAAGACACAAGTTTTAGTCGACAATTTATTTTTATTTCATTTAAACTGAAAGAGGCTGTTCTGCAGTTGATCAAAATCTCAGGACCATAGCCTTTAAAAGTCCGAATCTGTCTTTCTGTGAATCATTCTGTGAGTTTTCTGTTTTTCAATGTGGCAGGATTGATGCACAAGCAAAGTCTCTCACAAGACACCATCTGGATGCAGCCAATTACAATTTCCTAAAAGTTTCTGAGGGTCATGGGACAAAAAGTCAAGATGGAGGGCCCTGGTCTGTGTGGTGATGGCTGGGTCGTTCAATGGGACTTCTTTAGGAGCATAACGTCACTCTTTTGGACCATCCTGCGTGTTCCCTGATCAAATACCGTTAAGAACATTTGTGGATGAATGGCAAGAGAAATTTACAAAAAAACAATCCTGGTTCTATTTTTTGGATTTTGAAGCTTTACTTGAAATCTGGTTTTGATCCAACAGAGTAAAATTGAAATGCTTAGTTGTTAGGACTCATGCTCAGTGCTAATAAGGTCGTATATAAGGTCTCCATAATGTTTTCCATTGTGCTTTCAATTTTACTGACTTCTTATCAGAGAGTTAGAAATATATAATGTATTTACCGTACTTATGTTCAGTACCTATTCTTCATTTAACACTCCTGTCACAAAGTAAAGTCTGTAAAAACAGTTCCTGGCCTGGTCATGGTATGATAGAAAAGCCCTTACGCTAGACTGAGCGTAAACACACAGG
Source organism: Bostrychus sinensis (assembly GCA_020698575.1). Taxonomy (NCBI): domain Eukaryota; kingdom Metazoa; phylum Chordata; class Actinopteri; order Gobiiformes; family Eleotridae; genus Bostrychus; species Bostrychus sinensis. The sequence goes on from CM036250.1 coordinate 6,017,779, forward strand.
CACATTTACACGTCTTATCAAAAATCTTTTAAAACAGACGTATCGGGAAAATCTCTTGTGTTCAGTGAAATTTCCTTCTGCCTCTGAGATCATCAGATATCTCACAGGGAACCCATAAAGTCTCAGTGTATGTCCTGAAGTCAGTCACTTTCTCCTGCCCTTCCCAAGATGGCTGCACGTTGTCCTCTGATAATCTTCCTCTGCGTTACCTGTGGACTTCTGACTGCAGGAGCTGTGAGTACAGCTGTACAAAAACCTATCCTTAACTTTGATTGAATGGTCCACTGTTACAAGGAATTTGCTGGTTTAACTTAAAAATGTAAGTACAATTTCTGCCTTAAGAATGTATTTTTTTTAAACTCAGTGAAAAGTGTTCATTCAAATAATAAAGTTAAGTTGTGGATGAGAGAAATCAACCTGACAAAAATGGGGCTTTGACCTCTGAGTCATGGTTGGACCATGACCAATGTGGACTGGGCTATGTTATATATATGGAATTTTTGTACAGCTGAACATTTTATTCGTAAATTTAACTTCTGGGACACTTTTTTTTAAGGATATAACTGAAATAACACAGTTTACCTAGAGAAGCATGTGTTTAAGTACAACAATTTAACTTCAGAGTTCCCTAAAGTGACTCAGAAGTTTTCAACACTGCCCAGTGCAGTTTGGGAGTAACCAGTTTATCTTATTACTGTGTTTTCTTTAATACCTCAGGTCATGTGTGGCACTGTTCACCTGTGTCATGGAGCTGAGTTCATTTTTACCTGAAACTTTAACACTAAAGAGAGAGTCAATTTATTACTAAATACATAAGGACAATATTTTTGTCAGGTTGATTTCACTCATGGTCTCTGATTCTCTCATCCACAACTTAACTTTATTATGTGAATGAACACTTTTCACTAAGTTTAAATAAAATACATTTTTAAGGCAGAAATAGGACTTTCATTTTTAAATTAAACTACCAAATTACTTGTAACAGCGAGTTTAAACAAGATTTAAAACTCATAATTGTTTGTGGAAGTAAATTATAGAATGGAGTTACTACAACTTATTGGCTTTATGACTTTTTACAGTGTAGTGTTTTATTTTTTATTCCCACAGATGCCATTTGGAGGTGGTATGATGTGTTCTGGTTGTCCTGAAGGCTGGACTCTATTTGAATCTCACTGCTACAGGTTCTTCACAAGGAAATTGAGCTGGACTGATGCTGAGGTAAAACACAAACTTTTTGTACTTTATTTTGTACTGTGCCTGTGATAAGATACGTTGTCTCTCTATAATTTGAATTTTACATGTTTCAGCTCAATTCTAGCTTTGTGATGCTGTTTGGGGGCCCTTATTTTCCAAACTAGGATGAAAAGGTTCCTAGTCCCAATGATCCAAGAATATCACACATTTTTTTACACTGCTCGAGCAAAACAAGCCCCAGTCATGATAATTATTTGTGCCTGCAGCGTCAGCATATGTTTATTTGCTTTTTTTCCCAGCTCACCTGCGTTGATCTTGGGGGAAACCTGGCCTCTGTCCACAGCGACGCCGGCAATGACTTCCTCCGGGACTTGACCACTGAAGCAGCTGGAAAAGTAGTGCACGCTTGGATTGGCGGTTTTAATGCAGTTCAGGTATCACATAAAGAAATTTACTGCAGAATAACAATGATGATAACACTGGTCTACAAATGTTTGGACTCGATCTGCTTCCGAGATAAAAGTGGCTAAATCTCATTTATTTTGATAAGATGAACTGAAAATCAATTGATAACTGTGCTGGTTAGCTAATGTATTCAAGATATTTAATGATATTGTTTCACATCAAAATCGCATCTGTTTATACAATAGATTTAGGCATTTTTGCTTAACAATAATATTTATATCCTTTCATTCATTCATTTTCTAAAGCTTATTCCTGTTAGGGGTCGCGGGTGACTGGAGCCTATCCCAGTAACTTTGGGCTGTAGGCAGGGTACATCCTGGACAGGGGCCAGTTTGTTGCAGGACAGACACAGAGATGAACACAGACAGATAACCATTCACTCACTAGGGGCAATTTAGAGTCACCAATTCACCAAACACATGCATGTCTTTGGATGGTGGGACGAAGCCAGAATACCCAGAGAACACAGGGAAGACCTGCAGACTCCACCTCGTGTGATGGTGTGTTGGTTGGCCTGGGGCTCGAACCCACAACCTCCTTGCTGGGAGGCAAGAACGCTAACCACTCTGCCTATTTATAATTTGAAAATATTTAATTTTACATCTACATGCATGCATTTTGTCCACTTCCAAGAGTAAAAAAAAAACAAATAAAAAAACATTTTATGTCAAAACTCTAGCCATATTAAAATGAATGTATTGAATGTGCAGCTTTCAGATAGAACTGGTTGCTTGTAGACTCTGTACCTTCTGATAAACTACCGTTTTTGCCTTATTTTGCATAAATTTCCTATTTTGACCCAATACTGTTTTTTGGAAACTATAGCCAATCTGCACTTCTGACTTACTTTTTCTTTATTAGTGACCTAATCCAAGAAAAATTTCACTACTTTTGTTCCGGAAGCATTTTGCTGTAGAGCAGTGTAACTTGTGTGACCTGATATTGTAAACCAGTGCTTCTTAAAGTACCACCTCAGAAAAAATTTGGCTTTCCAAAAAACATCTTTAAGATCTTGATTTCCCCACATCTGAAACAAGCCCTAGGATTATTCAGGCATTCGAACTCCATACAAAGATAACGTGGCGGGTGAAGGAAAAGTGTTTTTAACATTATGGGGCAACAGAAGCTCAGTTGGGGGAGCTGTTTTATTCTAAGGTAGAGGTCAGCTACCCCCGGCTTACAGACCAAATCTTGACTTTCCTCAACTTTTCAGCAAATATTTATTGTTTGTAACTCAAGAATCCTATAGTGCTGTCAGAGACTGAGGCCGGTGTAAGTCTTTATTTGTAAGCATACGGTTCTCTGTCATGGTTTCATGGTTTTAGTTGCCACCAACCAATAAATAGCAAGCATTCTATCATGTGGCAGCCATGCTTCCGTGACTGAGGAGTGAAGGAATACTGCATCAAAATGTAAAGTGACTTTGAGTTTCTAGAAAAGTTCTATACAAGACTAATGCATTATTTATAGGTGTAAAGATATGTTTTTGCAACAATATGATATGTATTAATTAGAAGTGCTTCAATACAATTCAAGAACAATAGTTTATTCTCAAATGTAGCACGGCAGCCGGGGTTGATTATGTCCAGCAGACAGAGAGTGAAGAAAAGTTGAATGTGACATTTTATTTAATTAAAAACATAAAATTTATCTCCAAAAAGCTATATCTGGTTTTATTTTAACATACAAATTTCTAATTTCGATATTTCTGATATTATCGATCGATACTTCATGTGTATCGATATTCACTTCCTGGAAAACAATACGTTTCGATACAAGGTCATGTGTATCGATGTAGTTGCATCATAGGAAATAAAATCGATACAGTTACTGTATCGTTACATCCCTGATTATTTATATTATTATTATGAGCCAAGTTCATGACACAGATATTAAAAAAACAAATCACTTATTCATTGTCCCTATAAAAAATCCTCCTGTAAAAATGACCAGAGAGTGTGCACAAAAACTCACCATTTGTTCCTTGATCCATTTCTGACAAAAAACAAACATTGCAGACAAAAATGCATCCAGATGTAGCTAAATCGATGTGCTCACATCAACAGCATTAAATCTGCTTTTTTTGTAGTGACAATAATGTAATTCTATGATGTTTACAATGTTTAGGAGGGGATGTGGATGTGGACTGATGGCTCAAAACCTGACTATCAGAAATGGGGCCCGGGGAAGCCCAATAACGCTGACGTCGAACACTGCCTTTTAATGAACTGGGAGGGTGAGTCTGGTTATTAGATTTTGCATCAATCATGTGGTAAAAGCGTGTTTAATGTTTCTGTTCTGACAATAGAAAAGTTCTGGAACGACAGTCAGTGCAGCTGGACTTTACCATTTGTGTGCTCCAAACAAATGGTAATGGTTATGAAGACTCAGTGAGGACCCCATCATGGCTTCCTGTGCAAACGCCTGTCTGTAATCATTTAAATAATCAGCTTTAAACAGTGCTTTGATTCTCTGTCATTCATGAAAATAAACGTGATTTTTTTTTTTGTTCCTTGTGTACATGAATGAATTTGTGTGGTTCTGTGTTTGTTACACATTTATACATTTATCATAACACAAACAACACAACTCATTATCAAAGTGTTGTCATACAGTGCCCTCGATTAATAATGGCACCTTTTGAAAATATGACCAAGAACGGCTGTAAAAAATGTCCTTATTGTTAACATATTTTAATCTTTTGTTCAAAATATCAACAAAAACCCAGCTTTTATTGAAAAAAATATACAGTAAAGCCCGAAATTATTCATACCCCTGGCAAATTCTGACTTAAAGTTACTTTCATTCAACCAACCATGCCACTTTTTGTTCAAATGTAAAAAAAGCTGAGAAATATTTTTTTCCACAATAATAATCATAATCTAATCATCTTATTATCTTTTGGGAGAAGCCTGCGTCATTTCCAGTCAAAAAAAACTTGCTGGTTGAAAGAAAGTAAGTTTAAGTCAGAATTTGCCGGGGGTATGAATAATTTCGGGCTTCACTGTATGTATTTAAACACATACGTTTTACGCAAATAAATAAAATGTGATGAATAAATGTGTGCCACAATTATTGGCACCCCTATGAACTGACATGAGCAAAATATTTTTTTAGTAAACCTGCTTGACAAGGAACAAGAAATATTGCAGCCATGACTTTCCAATGTTGGGGCAAATATTGAGAAATGTAAGTAAACTGGATGTGTTATGAATCAGGCTGGAAAAGAACGGAGAACAGTTCCAGTTTTCCAAAAATCTCTATGAATTACTGCAGAAGTTAGTTAGGTCTTGGGGTCAAAAAGTCTCCAAAACTACAACACAAAGTTTCCTGCATCACCACAAAATTCAACAAGGTTGCCATTATTAGTGGAGGGCACTGTAAAGCAGGCACGTGCAGAGGGGGGGGTGGAGGGGGCTTGAGCACCTGCCCCTTTTGCCCGTTGCCTCCAAGTGCCCTTTGGTCCTTGGTCTTTTTTTTTTTTTTTTTTTTTTTTTTTGTGGCTTTAACCCCTCCTATGGCTCTTCATAAGAGCATTTATTCATTCATTAATTATTAATAATTTGAAATAAATGACATCACACGGCCGCCAGCACCTCGTGACCTTTAACCTTTTGCCTCCGTGAGTTGCGCAGCTGTCACGTGCCCCTCGCGCAGCTGAAAACAGAGGAGAAAGAGCGGACTGCGGAGCCAATAAAGGGCTGTTATCATTTTTTTGGTCCTGATTCCAGAACTTAAACCCAGTACAGTCACTGGGAATGAAAGAAGCGGTGAGTGAGCTGTTCGTGTTGCGTGATTTGTAAGACAAAGCCATGAAAGTATTACGCACGCACGTTAGATCATTTCTGTTTAAATACAGAGCTTTTGACCGCTACTTGCTAACCACCTAGATATTTACAAAATGCTTCCATAAAATGCTTTGTGATTGTTAGCATAAAATCTTTTTATTTTTAGACCGGGTTGCTTATAAATAATGGATTGCAGTTAGCATTTAGGCATTTTAATGCAATTAAATTGCGAGAATTTGCTATAATTGTGCAAAAATACGAACTGGTTGGTGATGGGAGCTGGCAAAATGTGATCTGAAAAGAAAAAATGTGATGTCCCAAAATCTTGTTCCCACATAACTTATTTAATATATTACTAGAAATGTCTAAGGACTTCCTCAGTGCTGGGAATAATTTTCATCTTGTCAGAGCATGGATAAAATTACATTATTTAGTTTAGTGTCATGCAGTCTGTGTTTTCTATACATTTTATACGTTCATTAGTTTTTTACTATTTTCTCAAAATTGTATTAAAAATGTACAGCTTCATCCTTACCGAATTGCAATATATCATAGTATACACAGAAATGTAACAGTTGTGTGAGAGTCTTGCTTGCCACAGTCCTAACACAACAGTGTTTTAAAATCTGGTTACACGTCTGTGCCCCTTTTTCACTTTGAGCACCTGCCGCTGTAGAAGTCTCTGCACCTGCCTGATGTAAAGTATTGCCTTGGTGTAATTTAATCCACACAGGGCAGCAACAAACAGCACCTCTTCCCCCTTTTTTTTTTATGACTTGATCACCTGGTGTCAAGTAAAGGGCATTGCAGACAAATGCACAGGTGACTCCAAATCTTTGTACACAGATCAAAAAGATAACAAAGGAAAACATGAAGCAAAAAATGCAAAGGAAAATGAGAAAGCGCCACATCAAGGTTTGTTGTGATAAGTGATGTCGTCGTGTTACATGTTTGTCATCCAGAAGGCAGAGGAAACTGTTACGGATACAAAATGGAGTCAAGGCGAGCGAGGGGTAACACTGGGATCAAACGGATTTGTGAGGGTTTAGACACAAGGACGCCCATCTTATTCTTGCTGTTGAATGCTGTAATGAGCTTTTCAGAAACCCACTAAACTCTGAAACCTTTGCCCATTCCCTTAGTTTCAAGAAGATAATACAAGTTTACATTTTATATTCTATACATGTATTTTACTTTTTAATTATGTATTTAGTTACACTATTTTATCGTGCTTAGTTACACTGGTCTACAAATGTTTGGACTCGATCTGCTTCTGAGATAAAAGTGGCTAAATCTCATTTATTTTGATAAGATGTCAATTGATAACTGTGCTGGTTCGCTCATGTATTCAAGATATTTAATGATATTGTTTCACATCAAAATCGCATCTGTTTATACAATAGATTTAGGCATTTTTTCTTAAAAATAATATTTATATTTTGAAAATATTTAATTTCTCTACATGCATGCATTTTGTCCACTTCCAAGAGAGAGATTTCTGCAAATAAAAACAAAACATTTTATGTCAAAACTCTAGCCATATTAAAATGAATGTATTGAATGTGCAGACAGCTTTCAGATAGAACTGGTTGCTTGTAGACACTGTACCTTCTGAAGCTTAAGTTGGGTTTCTTTTTCAGGAACAAATCTAGCTTTTCTCTTTTAGTAAGGAAACACCTTATTTCTGTAACTTTTTTACCCATGTTGGATTATGGTTATCTGCTTTTTATGAATGCACCTACACAGCACCTCAAGAAGTTGGACAGTGTGTACCACAGTGCTTTGCGTTTTATTACAGGCTGTGGAAATCATCTCCATCATGCTGTTGCCGAGTACCCCTCTCTGTATGTCCGCAGACTTTCTCACTTGTTGATTTTTGTTTTTAAATGTATCATTCGGCTGCTTCCATCTTACCTTTGTATATATATATGGTTAGAAAGCAACAGCAATATGGTTTACGCTCTCAAAAGTTCTTACAGATGGTAGTTCCGAGGGTCAGGACAGAGCTGGGAAAGACAGCATTCAACCATGCTGCCCCTTCTTCATGGAATGAGTTACAAAAGGAACTAAACTTGACAGCTCTTATTACTTTGGGAGAATTCAAATCTACTATAAAGGAGCGTGAAACAAATTCTATTGGTAAATGTAACTGTTTTTAGAATCGCACTAATTGTTGTTGTATTTTTACTACTAATCTTTTATTGTAGATTTATATATCGTGTAATTCATGCTTGTGGATGACTGTTGTTTTGTATTGTATTGTTGTAATTATGTCGCTGCTGCCCTCTTGGCCAGGTCACTCTTGAAAAAGAGGTTTTTAATCTCAATGAGTTTTTTTACCTGGTTAAGTAAAGGAATAATAAATAATCTAAAAATGATAAACTACTGTTTTTGCCTTATTTTGCATAAATTTCCTATTATGACCCAATACTGTTTCTTGGAAACTTTAGCCAATCTGCACTTCTGACTTACTTTTTCATTATTAGTGACCTAATCCAAGAAAAATTCCACTACTTTTGTTCCAGAAGCATTTTGCTGTAGACCTGTGTTATTTGTGTTTGCTTCTATTAAGTTGGTGTTTTGTTCTCTGCACTGTACTTTCTTTGTTGTACAAATAAAAGAATGGAAACATGAACACAACAGTCAGGTTATGCCACTTCATGACTTTGCAACCTACAATGAAGCAAAGTAAACAGAAAGTATGAGTTTTCAGTGCATGAGGAAGCAGTTCTGTCATGAAACATTTGATGTGAAAACTTGATGTGATTCTTAAACCAGATTATTAAAAAAATCTTCCTTGTGGTGCGTCAAAGGTTGGTAAACAGTTTGAGTTTCTGTTTCCTTGTACAGAAAAAGTTGTGAGAGATAATCAGTCTCAGGACGTATTATTTATGGATTTATGTTAGAGCTCATGTTCGGTGCTAATACTTGTTCATGCAAATTTTTCTTTTTTCATTTGTGATTTCAACTTTTTCACTGTTACTACCAACTTTTTCACAAAAATGTCAACTGGTCACACAGACAATGTACAGACAATTAAAATAACAGTATTCCGTCATTGTTAATCCAACACTTTACAAATTCCTCTTAAAAGTTAGGAGTAAAAATGGAATAATTCATAATATGGTGTTTTGCATTTACGCAGCTGTAAAACTGTAAAACTTCAAACATGAAATCAGCCGAATGTCACTTTTTCCTTTAGTGTGGACAAGGCCAAAGAGACTGGCAGAGTTGGACTGGATGAACAGGTTTGTGTCAGAGTTAGGTCCATAAGTTTTTGGACTCTGACACAAGTCTTAGTTATTTCAGCTCTAAACCAAAACATATTCAAAATACAGTTTTATCATTCATTTGTGCTTAAAGGTCAGATCGCAGCTGTAGTCTGAGAGTTTTCGTGTTCAAATTGGACGAAGGGTTTAGGATTTACAGCTCTTTAAAGAGTAGCTGCCTCCTTTTTCTGGGGCTCAAAAGTAATTGGACAAATGAACATTACCATGAATAAAAGGTACATTTTTTATACTTTGGGGAAAATCTTTTGCAGGCGATGACTGCCTGATGTCTGGAGCCCATGGACATCACCAAACACTGGGTTTCCTATTGTTTTTCCCTATAGCTCCACATGTACACAGTAAAAAGTGAAGTGTTAAAGTAACACTGTCAGTGAACATATGGTCCTTATCTGTCTAGTGTTAAATTTACTCTTTACTCTAGTGTTAATATTTCAGTGTTAAAATGAACACAGCACCATGACACTGGTGAACAATGCCACACATGACCTGATGTCTTTGAGATAAAAAGGACAGCATTCTAATGCACTCACTCCCATCATTTAATAGACAGTGGTTAAAAACTTCACTTGTTTGACTGGCACTTAAAGCATAATTTTTGACTATTACTTTTCTGTGGAAAAAAACTCAAACTATTATGAAGAAGTTAGAAAGGGTGTGTTTTTGGAAGCTAAGCTTAAATTAAAAGAAACTTACTAGCTGTACTTCAGCGACAATATATAACATGGTTTTGTCCACATCTGTCATGGTGCAAACATGACACGCCCAACTCTCTGTCAGTCTGCTCCAGGGCAGAGTGTCTGATGGTACGTTCACACCGGACGCAAATCAGGCGTCAGGCGCGAGTGATTACCATGTTAAGTCTATGGAGAACCGCGTACAGGCGCGAACAAGCTTCCTGCGGCGCAAATGGCGCGACGCGAATCAAGTGAATTGCGTGAATTGCGTGAATTGCGCGAATAGCGCGACGCGAATGACGCGAATTGAGCGTTTGACGCGCGAGTCCCGCGAATAGGCGAAGACGCGAATCGGCAGAAGACTCGAACAATGCAGATTCGCGTCCAACGCTCTGGTCGCGGAAGTTGAAAAATTTTAACTTCTGCGAACATTCGCGGCGCGTTAACCAATCAAGAACCTGCTGTAGCAATGACGTGGTTACGTACGACGTAACAGGAGGAGATCCCTGCCTCGGAGATCCAGCAAAACAATCATCGAGGCTTCAGAGCGAACCTGGAGATAAAAGCTGCAGCCTACAGCAGCTCTTCTACTTTTATGAAGACAGGAAACAAAAACAGCCCTGATAGAAAACACTATAAATAAAATAAATATGGCTGTTTAGGCTTTGTGTGAGTGTGGTTATAGCTGTTATCTGTGATACAAGCCTGTGACAGAGGCTCACTCTGATCATCGTGACATCAAGAACACACAAATAAATACAATTTAATATAAAGGGGGGTTAACTTTACCAAAATAGCCTATTGAGATGTGCTCGTTATATTCCCATTTACTGCACTCTCCAGAACAACACAAAATACAGAGCCTGGGACTAGACCAGACCCCAAAACCACTAGAGAGAGCTAATGTACAAGAAATAACCCCAGGTGTCTCAGCTCTGTCTCTGGAGTTAATGCTGCTGTACAGCAGCAGTGTCCTGGGGAGAGGTCCTCATAGACACAGGAGATCAAACCGAGACAGGCTCATTTGGGAGTAGCCCTAACGGCCATGCCCCTCATTTGACGCGAATGAAGCGTCCAATTCGCCTCATTCGCGCAAGTGAATTCGCTTCATTGACGCGAGTGAATTCAAAATGGTCACGCGTCCAACTAGACGCGAATGACGTGAATTTGACGCCTGATTCGCGTCCGGTGTGAACTAACCATGAGAAGTCAACACAGAAGGCAATGTAAAGCACTTTGAGTATACAGAAAGGCATTGTGTACATCCAGTTCATTGTTTGTTATTATTATTATTATTATTATTATTATTATTATTATTATTATTATTATTATCAGGCCCGCTGACAGGCTTGCTGGGGGCGTAGGGTAATAAGGCTTCACAGGTGCCCATTATCATAGAAAATACAGTGAGAGGGACCATTTATGGGCCCCTCTGGCCCTGAGCACAGATCCCTGTTGACCCCTGTTGACAGGCTTGATTATTATTATTATTAAATGCAGAAGGTTGGATCTGGAAAGGCATCTGGTACAGCAACTATGCCAGGGATTCTCATGCTGTGATCGCACAAACATGAATCATATGAGGGGCGTCTGCCAGGCTAAAGGTCGCTAGACTGAGCCTGTCCCGCCTTGCTAACTTGTTGTCCCATGTGATGCTTCTGACTTCTCCCTGGGACACTACCGCTATACAAGCACCTAACCCCAACAACAAAGCTGGTTAGATATTTCCTGTACAATAGCTCCCTCTAGTGGTTTTAGTGGCGTATAGTCAAACATACTTGTTCTGAAGTTGTTGTGTATATTGTGTTGTGTATGAATGTTTCCTGGTTTGTCACCTGTTCTTCTTCCCTGCCCAGTCAGCATTTCCATGTGGGCCAAGGGTCGCATCTTAGTTTCAAACATGGGTTCCATGTTGGGCCCACCCATGTTTGCTCATATTACCACATTGGGAAAACAATTGTGTTAAAACAACATATTTTAATTATTTAGATCTAACATAATTAAATTGTGTGCAACCGATGTCCATGATTTAATCATGTAGATCCAACACATTTTTTTCAGTGGATACATGAAAAAATGAATTGTATTTACAAGATTTTATTGCTTGCAATACATTGTCATGACAAAATTAAGTAAATCTAACAAGATATTTTTTCAGTGCACAGAAACATGACTCAATCATGTTATTCCTATAGGACTGACGATGTTAGGCCTCTGCTCTGACAATGTTCAAGTCCAGACTTAAAACTGTTCTTTTTAACTGTGCATATGCCAACTGAAAGTGTTTTATCTGCACTCTTCTCTTTTAATTTAATTTTAAATTGATTCTTAATTATACTCTTTAAATTTGATTTTATTGTTTTAATTGTTTTAAACTTTTAAATTTGCCTTTTTTTCCCCCTGTAAAGCACTTTGAATTGCTCTGTGTATAAATTGTGCTATACAAATAAACCTGCCTTGCCTTTCCAGGATTTTATTATGTAAATTCAACAACCTCCTCCAAACATTTTTTTCAGTGCAGGTGGGCCCAACATGGAACCCATAGACAAACTCACATGGGACCCATATTTGTAGCCAAAATGTCACCCATATGGCCTTCATGGAAATGTTGGATGGGTGTAAACATGAATAAAAAAAATCTGTAATAACTTAAAAGGAGTTAGTTCGACGACCCTGCATGAATGGTTTGACACTACTAAGTAAGAAAATAGTGTTTTAGAATCAGTCTTTCTGCACTACTCTGACTAAATAACAGACGCCTTCAAAGAAAAAAGGTCAATACTTTTGTCATGGCTGATTATTACATTACTAGAGCAACTCTGCCCTCTGGTGGACAAGCACAGACCTGCACTAAGGCCCTCCTGCACTGTCTTCATTTGTTTTAATAGAAAATGTTGATGCTGTTTCCTCTTTTCCTCTCCTGGCAGCTCATTATGGTCTGAGAGCAGCTCGTTCCTCATCACTGATTGGTCATAGAGACGTCTTCTTATTGTATACAGAAAGTTAACCTGCTCCAGACCTGGCCAGCTTTTCAGTGCATGATCTACTTCAACAGAAAGTGATCCAGCTTTGTACCAAAAACCAGGGTTAACCCTAAAGCTACGTCGCTAACTCTCTGATCTGGCTTTGCAGTACAGAGCTGTGGGCTGTACTAGAGCCTGGGACCAACAGAGGGGCAAAAGTACTTTGTAAACTTAGTAGGAATAACAGTAGTAGCAGTAGTAGTAGTAGAAGTAGTAGTAGCGTGAGGCCTCCTAGCGATACACTCTTGTTTCTCTTCAGATCATGTTAATCTTTTGCTGTTTAAGATTTCTATGGAGAGAAACAAGAGGCTTTCCCAATTTTTAAATGCCCTTCTTAGGTAGTATTTTTTTCTGTGCAATTGCAGGAATCTACTCTAAACTACTTTCTTTGAGTAATATTTTTCTTGAGCACTTTTACTGCAGTAATGCTATTTTGAAGTGTGACGAAGTAAGTCCAAAACTTCACTTGTCCCTTATCTTCTATACTTTCAACACAGGTTTAAAAACACACTCATAAATCCATTTACAAATATTGCTAATAAGCTGCACGTACATATCCCAGGTTTTGTTTGTGTTGGTCTTTTTAGTTTACATTTCTTCATTTTCCATATACATACGTTCAGTTACAAATCACACAAACACACACCTAGTTTCATTGTTTTATTGTTTTGGCTCATAGGTTAAAAGCCTTATTGTATTTGCTCTTTTTTTGGATAATTACCTTGTCTTTTGTTTAAGTTATTTACCTGGAAATGTTTGGGGAGGCACCGTCCAACAACTTCCTGCTTTTATATCATTTTGAAACTTTTCTTTCCAGCTTCATTATTGGTGTTTGGTTATGTTTTCTTCTTGTAGGGGCATAGATGATCAACTGTGACGATGTTGGTGCAGTCCTAGTGTTTTCAAATGTTGGGTTTTTTTTGTTTTGTTCCAGTAATGTGGACCAAAAGGCAGGTGTGTGCTGTTTGGGGGGAGATAGAGATATATTTGTTTCATGCTGTGATGAGCTAAAATGTAAATATTTGCTGGACTTGGACTTGACTTATTGCCTGGGAGCCCTGTTTTCTGCTGCTACTCATCTCACTCAGAGCTACACCTTACATGAAGTAACAGAACTTTTACTTTAGTGCAAATTTTGAGTGCTTCTCCCAGTTGCTGCTGTCTTTAATGGAACTGTTTGTGTTGCTATTGCAGTAATATTTGGCAGCATATCCTCAAACCCTATACTTGTTACACACTGCTGGTTTAAAAATGCATTATATTGTATGATTTCATTCATTTTGTGTGTGTTTTTTGGGTTTGGCCCTGCGCACAAGACAATAGCTCAGAGATAACCCCTGACCTGTTGCATCTGTGTGTGTGTGTGTGTGTGTGTGTGTGTGTGTGTGTGTTTAATGATTGTGCAGGAGGACTCGGTGCAGAACAGCGCTGCAGAGGTGAGATGTTATCAGAGCACATGCGGAGGTGCGGCTGGCTGTGATTCCTGCGGACGCACAACTCACATTCTTCACTCACAACATGGACCGCACACAGCAGACTGTGCACAGCAGCGGTGAGTTTCTACAACACTCTTTTTAACGCAACTTTTAAGAAGTTTTTTAAAGCGGGTATTTGATCTGTAGTTGTTATGTGCTTCTTTTAAGGATAAGGTAACATTTTAGATCAGAAGTCTCCAACCTTCTTTTACAAAATAAAAATGTCAGAGAGCTACTCGTGGTTTGTAACATTTATTTCAGGGGTGCCCAAATTTTTTTGGCTCGCGAGCTACTTTTAAAATCACCCAGGGTAGGAGATCTACGTAATATTTTTTTTACCCATTATTTCTAATAGGCACAGAGTGGTGGCTGTTTATCAGATTTTATTATTGCAGTGGTTAAACATAAAAATTAAAATAGAAAATAACCACTTTAATAAAGTCAGATCTTATTAAACTGAAATTAAAATAATTCAATATCAGCATTAACTGAATCTGATAAATTTAGCACAAAGTTTTGTCAGTGATATTTTTAAAATTCTATCATCTCCTAAAACAGACGATTATTATGGATTAGAATAAGCATACTATATTTATAGTTAGGCCTGAATTAAATTGGAGTATCAATGCACCTTATCATCAAAGCTCAACATTATTTTAGTAACATTGGTGAGTGACAGGAGCTCCATGGTAACGCTCAGGGGAGGAGCTTGTGAGACATCGACAAAGTCAGCTTTCCTCACGCACGGCAACAACAAACTACTTTGTGAGACAAAATCAGAGCAAACAGGTGACATACATCAGGCACTGATGGCACCTGTCTCCTCCCTCCCTCTGTGTGTGTGTGTGTGTGTGTGTGTGAGTGTGAGTGTGTGAGTGTGAGTGTGTGAGTGTGTGAGTGTGAGTGTGAGTGTGAGTGTGAGTGTGAGTGTGAGTGTGTGTGTGTGTGTGTGTGCCGTAAGCGCGGGCCGCCTGCAGCCTCCACAACAGAACTGAAGTGAAAGCGGACAAAACTCTGATTGTTATTAAGCTGCTTGTATTCGGTTTAGTTCGTGGCTCGTGCGGTTTACTTGCACTTCCACGGTGTCTCATGGGTTACAAAGAATCTCAGAGAGTTCTGCATGTCATTAAAATGCCATAAGCATATGACTTTATTTGGAAAGACAGGCCTCCACGATCTACCCGCAGTGCCTTTCCGATCGACGAATTGGGTGCCCCTGATTTATTTATTAGGGCTGCACGATATGGAGAAAGCATGTGATATTCGATAACTATGTTGAAAATTGCGATAACGATATTATTGCAATATTTGAAAATAGAGCCTGCTTTTCAAACATAGTAAGTTAAATTCACTACATTTCACAAAAATGTAAGTTCCTGTATTTACAAGTCAAAACAGCGACAAAATCAAAACTTAACACAGACTAAACCAGGAATAAAACAAGGCTAAGCTGTGACTAAATTAATTAAATTACCACTAAAGCTGGACTTTTTAAACATTTTTATTTAGTCACAACACATGTTCTTTTAAGGCTCTGGTGGAAAATGATTCTTCAGTGTAAATCTCTGTCAGATGGAAGACCACAGCGTTATTGCATATATTTATACTCTTGCGATACGGATATTGCGTTTGCTGATATTGTGATAACGATAATTTTGCGATATATTGTGCTGCCCTATTATTTATTCATCTTAGAGGTCACAGTTACAGGAGTCTATCCCTTTAACTGTAACTTTCAACCAAAAGAAAAATGAATGTTGTTTTCCCTCACGTTTACCTGAACATTTACAAAATATTAGTATCCACAACTCACATTTTAAATTAAAACTAAAATATTTAGTTAATCTGCATTTAATCTGTCTTTTTTGTTTACATTTGTGAAACCAAACTCCTAATCTGAAAATACTGTAGTCGCTCACATATCACTACTCAAGCAACTGTTTGATTGACAACTAATTATTTTGTGCACCAAGAAGGTGGGCACTGATGAATTTGATTGGATAGCTACACAAGTTAATTTGCCAAGTGATATCAAGTTTACGCAGGGTTCATAAAGCCATTGGGGAGCTACTTGGAATTTGTATGAGAGCGACTGGTAGCTCCTGAGTTACTGGTTGGAGTTTTAGAGAGCATCATGATTTTATCTCACAGAATCTTGCAGAGTTGTGGTGCCTCAAGCGACCACGAACAGAGGAATAATCAGTAGAAGTATGAATGAATATTACGCTGATCAACCACCCCCTCCTACTTTCTTTCCAAAACCAGAAGAGTCTGGATCCTCAGCCAAAGAAAGCTGTTTCCAATCAAATAGCTTGATTTGTTTATCTGCAGCACGTCTTGCAAAAGCAGAAGATCAAAATAAACCAAGATGGCTCCAGTTTTTACAGAGCAAATTTAATAACTTCTCTGACCTGACTGACAGCGTTTAGTGCTTGTGTTTGTCATTTGTTGGTTCTGCTCAAGTCCTCGTTGTTGTTCAGTTTTTTGTATTTTTTTTTTAATTAATTTATTTCAGTACATTCACAAATTACACACCGAGTTTTTTTCAGGATCTATATTCTTTCATACAAAGAAAATATCAACATTAATAGTGATAATAATAATAATAACAATCATTTTAACACATATAAGCAAACAGAAAAAACAAAACAACAGAGAAAAAAGCACATCTGTATTTCTCGACATAATATACATTCATGCATAATAATAGGCTATATACATACTTATATTGATATATGTATACATGTCTATATAATAACAGCTCTCGTTATTTATATGTATGATCTATTAGATATATTGTATCATATACACCTACTCACCATATATATCCACAACTATACATCTTATGTTTATAATGTATATGTTATATTTAAATAGAGGTGGCAGAGATTACACCCTAATATTGACCTCACTTTAAGAAAAATCACATTGCTGGGGAAATGCTGAACGCTGACTGATATGTTGTTAAAAATAATGTAAGCAAATTAGGAATGTGTTTTTTTTTTTTTAAGAAAATGAATAAACGAAAAACTGTTCAGCTGTACTTAAACTTCATTATAGCCTGGTCCTGTCCACATCAGTCATGGTGCAACAGTGACTCCTGTGTTAACTGGAAATTTATTCTCTGTATACTTTTTTTTTTTAAACTTTGTGTTTGTAGGAGTCATATTTGCACCATGACAGATGTGGACAAAACCATGTTATATATTGTAGCTTAAGTACAGCTGATAAGTTTTTTTAAATTTAGCTCCCCAAAACACACTGTTTCCAACATCTTAAAACTAGTTTAAATTTTTTCAACAGAAACGCAATGCTCACAAATAATGTTTAAAGTGCCAGTCAAACCAGTGAAGTTTTTCACTACTGCCCAATGATGGGAATGAGTGCATTAGAATACAGGCCTTTGTATCTCAAAGACATCAGGTCATGTGTGGCATTGTTCACCAGTGTCATGGTGCTGTGTTCATTTTAACACTGAAATATTAACACTAGAGTAAAGAGTAAATTTAACACTAGACAGATAAGGACCATATGTTCACTGACAGTGTTACTTTAACACTTGACTTTTTACTGTGTATAGGATATAATTTATTTATAGTTTCATCATTATTTATTTCTTCATCCTGTTTATATTTTAACAACAGTAAAGTCCCTCTGACGTCTGACGTAACGACCACATTCAAGTCTTCTGCTGCTGTCCCCGTTCAGAAAAAAGCACAGAGTTAATCATAATATGTGGTATACTGGTGTTTTATGTAGAAAAACTGCCACAATTCTTCATAAGCACATTTTTGTTTTGTGATCTTTCTCTGATTGGTTACTCTGCCTGTGATTGTTCCACCCATAGAAATTAAACTCAAGCAAAACGATACCAAACTAACTTTTTTGTGCAGAATATAGAAAAGGTTTGTCTGGGAGGCCAGGTTAAATAAACAAATGAAGTCCAACACTTGTCTCTGTGTTACAGGCCTGAACGCTGACCACTGCCAGCTGAAGTTTGTCAACTTTGAGACCCAGGAGAACCATGTTTCCCATGAGACCCAGGGGCTCAGCTCTCATCAGCTGGTGGTGCGACGTGGGAGGGGCTTCATGCTGACCCTCATATTCTACCGACCGATGAACTGGCCCACGTACGAGCTCGACCTGGAGGTGCAGCTGGGTACTGTCCTGGCTTTTTCTTAAACTCCTCACACTCATAGAACCAGATAACCAATATTAACAAGTTTAATATAAAATCAGTTGTGAATTTCATGAAACACAAACTGGCTTTCACAATAAAAATTATCCCCAAAAATGTCCTAACATTTTCTTTGAAACTCAGCTTTTTGTTTTATTTTGCCAGCGTTATTCCTGTTTTAGTCTTGCTCTGGTTGGGAAATAAATAGACCACAGCTTGGTCTTGATATAGCACACTTTTAGTCCTAGTTTGGACCAGTTTTACCCTGGGTTTAGTCCAGTTTCAGTCCTGTTTTAGATCTGGTTTAGTTATGTGCTACTTTAGTCCTGGTTTTGTCCTGGTTTAGACTTGGTTTGGTCCAATTTCAGATATGGTTTAGACATGTGCTGGCTTAGTCCTAGTATTGTCCAATTTCAGTCCTTGTTTTGTCCTGGTTTAGTCCAGTTTCAGCCCTGGTTTAGTCCTGGTTTAGTCCACATTCAAACCTGGTGGAGCCCTGGTTTAGCCTTGGTTTAGTTATGTGCTGCTTTAGTCCTTGTTTAGTCCTGTTTCAGTCCTGGTTTAGTCCTGGTTTAGTTATGTGATGCTTTAGTCCAAGTATGGTCCACTTTAATCCAATTTCAGTCCGGGTTTTGTCCGATTTCAGTCCTGGTCCTTGTTTATATCTTTAGAGTCTTTAGAGTTAGTCCTGCTTTAGTCCCTTTTTTGTCCTTATTTAGAAATGCTCAGTTTTGTCCAATAAACACAGAAGAAAGCCAAGCATTTTCTGAGGTGGTACTTGTTGTATTTCACATTTGTTCAACCATAGACTCTAATTTTACACTTTGCACTTTTAACGAAGGGGCCAGTTGTGTCATAAAAAACTTATAAATTAACTCATAAATCAGCAGATAAACCTGACAGGTAGAAAATATGGAAATACTTCTAACATTGTGAAAGAGTGGTATTCTTGTAACATGCTTCTTAAATAGACTAGAGCTGGTATGCATTATCAGAAGCCTTTATACTTCAGATTATAAATATTTACCTGTAGTTGTTGTATTTCTTGTGGCAGGTGATCTGAAGGCGAGGTTCCCGGTGCAGTTCTCCTCGAAGTGCTTCAGTCCTCGGTGCTGGTCGGCCAGAGTTTTCCCTGAACACGTGCGCTCTCATTCGGTGAGCGTGCACGTG
The DNA here is from genome assembly GCA_020698575.1 of Bostrychus sinensis. NCBI lineage: Eukaryota > Metazoa > Chordata > Actinopteri > Gobiiformes > Eleotridae > Bostrychus > Bostrychus sinensis. Next base: position 6,037,035 of record CM036250.1, read on the forward strand.
TGTTCGCCCGTGGGCTCCCCCGTGGGCTCGTACCACCTGCTCCTGCATGTACGGAGCCAGCTTCACATATACAACTATGAAGTGGGGACGTTCGTACTGCTCTGTAACCCCTGGCTGAGAGGTACACACTGTGTTCCAACTGGCATTCTTGGTTTGATGCATGTTAGGTGTTGTTATTAGGGATGGATGGATGGATAATCGATAGATGGATGGATGATAGATGGATAGATGATAGATGGATAGATGGATGGATAGATGGATGATTGGATAGATGGATGGATGGATGGATAGATGGATGGATGGATGATATATGGATGGATGGATGGATGGATGATAGATGGATGGATGGATGGATGGATGATAGATGGATGGATGGATGATAGATGGATGGATGATAGCTGGATAGATGGATGGATAGATGGATGATTGGATAGATGGATGGATGATGGATGGATGGATGGATGGATGGATGGCTAGATGGATAATCGATAGATGGATGGATGGATGGATGATATATGGATGGATGGATGGATAATCGATAGATGGATGGATGATATATGGATGGATGGATGGATGATAGATGGATGGATGGATGATGGATGGATAGATGGATAATCGATAGATGGATGGATGGATGGATGAATGATATATGGATGGATGGATGATAGATGGATGGATGGATGGATGATAGATGGATGGATGGATGATAGATGGATGGATGGATAGACGGATGGATGATAGATGGATGGATGGATGGATAGATGGATGGATAATTTGATTCAAGAGTCCATATCTTTGTTTTAACATTAAAAGTTGTACACTTGTTAACAACCAAAACAAAAGAATGAGAGAAAACAAGGCAGCAGTGTGCGCCAGTGCGATGGCTGAAGGTCCACCTGCATTACCTAAAGAAACAATGTAGAATTACAACAAAGTAGGCTACACTACACTCACACTGAGATGACCTCCCACACGCTGCTACAACCAACAGCAAGCAAGAATCGGTGAAGCTACAAACAGCTAGAGACTCAGAGCGGCCCATCACGTGACTCTATCGGAGCACACACCCGCACGATACTGATGCAGGGTACGACACAAGACGCGCCCTGAAGCCACACAACAGCACTGAAGAGAAAAAAAAAACATCATTTAGGGCTACATCTATCCAATGAATATTTCGAGCAAAAACGTCTCACTTCCTACCCGGCTACACGAGGACAGCCAGCCCAACAAAGTGACCCGGAAGCACGTGAGGTCAGAGAAAGTGCAAGTGGAAGTGATGCACTTTTATAGCTTGGCCACCTGCTGGCAGATAGAGTTAAAAACCATTGACACCTAAGATAGATAGATAGGTAGATAGTAGGGATGTAACGATACAGTAACTGTATTGATATATCGATTTTTTTTTCCTATAATACAACTACATCGATACACATGACTTTGTATCAAATTGTATCGTTTTCTAGGAAGTGAATATCGATACACATGAAGTATCGATCAAAAATACCAGAAATATCAAAATTAGAAATTTGTAGGTTAAAATAAAACTAGATATGGCTTTTTGGAGATAAATTTTGTGTTTTTAATTAAATAAAATGTTATGTTCAACCTTTCTTCACTCTCTGTCTGCTGGACATAATCAACCCCGGCCGCGGTGCTACATTTGAGAGTAAGCTTTTATGATTTTTGGCAAAAAGTTGCTGTATCGATTATCAATACAAAGCTTTTGAATCTTATCGAATTATATCGTTCCAAATTAGCCAATATCGTTCTTGAATCAATACATATCGTGTTGTTGCAAAAACATATAGACAGATAGATAGATAGATAGATAGATAGATAGATAGATAGATAGATAGATAGATAGATAGATTAAAAAGTTACTAGCAATAGTAATAAAATGCACATTTCAACAAGATCTGTTATAGAGTATCATGGCAGCTGGAATAAATGATCTTCTGCACCGCTCAGTCCTGCAGTGAAAGGAGTCTCTCAAAAAAAGTCAGAAGATTTTCCTGTGTTGAGTTAAAACAGGGCCATATGTTTATGTCATTTATTCATTTTGTTGTTTTTCAGATGACCCAGTGTCCATGCCTCTGGAGGTGCAGCTGCAGGAGTACGTACAGAGTGACTATGGGCTGGTGTATGTGGGCACTCACCAGAGCGTGAGGCAGCAGCCCTGGGCTTTTGGACAGGTCAGTACCACAGGAGGCCATCTTTAGAACATACACTACAGTTAAGCCCAAAGTTATTCATACACGGCCGAATTCTCAGTTAAAATGAATTTTTACCAAGTTAATGGATCTGCTTTGGCTGAAAATGACGCAGAAACTGACACTGTGTTAAATATACTATCCAATTTTTATTTAACCTGTTCCATTTATTTCTTTACCACTTTGTGTGTTTTTGAGCAGAGCCAGGGTAGAAATACATTCAGGCTGAACTGTATGTGCATTACTGCAGTCGCAAAAGAAAGGTAGTGCTGCTCCTGGTGCAGTGTGGGTGCGACTGTGTGCAGAAAACAAAGTTATTCATGAACCATTTTTATACCTGAACTCTTCAGGATTTCCAAGATTCAAAGGGTTTGCGTCATTCCAGATGGCTTATCATGGACTCACAACAAAAGCGACAAAAACTCTTTCTTAAGCTCAGTTCACTCTTTTTGTGTCTCCAGCCTCCCCTCAGGTCGCTAACGAGGGCCTGGAGGTTTTGCGACTTATGTGCCTGGACCAGTTCCTCTTAAGTGTTCTTCTGTGAATCGTGGTTACGTCGGTCCATATTTGCATAAAGTTGACTTCAGAGGCCTATTGTTAGAAGCTGGTTTAGTTTTAGTTCAGGGTAAGTTCAGGTTAACTTTGAGGAAACTCAGAGTTTTCTGTCTCCAGACAGAGGTTTGGTTTAGAGCAAAGTTAGTCGTCATGGTAACAGACTCCACACAGCTGGACCCTGGTCTGGAGCTGGGTCAGGTCTGGTTTAGAGACTGAGAAACCAACATGGACCAATCAGCTGTGAGTGAAATGACACCTGACACATCTTTTTCCTAAGCTTTTGTTCTGGGCCTCAATTTTTTTCACAAAGAACGTTTCAAAGTGTATGTTTCAGTATTTAATTTTTTTTTTATTATTATTGACTCTTATAGGCTAAAGGCTTTACTTAAACTCATGAAGCGTGGAGTTTTATGTTCATCGTGAACCTACTACCTCATTTTTTTCTAGTCTTTTTTTTTTTTTGGCTTCTGCAATCAACTTCACCTGTGCCCCACTGTGATAGCCCCGCCCCCTTCCCTCTAGACTGAACGCCATTGGCTCAGTTGTGCCAGTGTCTGCCTGTTCATGCTGTGTTCATGATACATTGGAATCTTGGAAATTCTGACCTCCAAGTTGGAAAAACGGCCTTGAACGCCATCTCAGGTTGGAATTTTTGCTCGTAAACTCGTGCAGAAGTGTTGGACACCGAGTTCCCAAGTTGACGTCACAATCATAGGGACTCCCTCTGTGAGAGGTAAACAGTGTGGTTACTAACGGGGAAATAATCATTTTTTAAGAGATCTCCTACTTCTGCAAAAATGTACTCATCTTTATATAATGAATGAAGTTCTCGGTGCTACAGCTCTGCAAAAACATCTTTGAATGTTCATTTATCAGTAAATGACTGAAGTAGAAATAGAAACTCAGTGCCACACCAAACAGTTTTACCAAGGGATTTATTTGTTTCCTATAAAACAACATGAAAAGGCAAATATGGTTTTGTTGTTATTGTGCTGATCCACGTGTGGTTTTCGAGCTGAAATCGTGAATGGACCATTTTTTGGCTTTTTTAAGTCGGGACTTCCAAGATGCCGATGTATCATGAACGCAGTGCCACAGCAGCTGCAGTAATCAGAGGTTGAGGGTTTAACTCTGAGTTAACAGAGAAAGTTCATAACCAGCTTCAAGCAACACATGAACCCAGAGTTACCCAGTTTGAATTTGTTTGGTTTTATCAACTCAGTGGTTCGGTGAGTTCGTTCAACCAGCTTCCAGCAATAGGCCACAGTTCAACTCAAAACTACGCTCAAGTCGCTTCATTTGCATCACTTGGCACGTTCGCAGCACTTATCGCCTCCGCACCAGCTTACATCGAAAATGAATGCCCAGTGGCCTCTTCAGTCGCTCGAGACGCTGTTAGTGTGAGTTTACCATGAGTACGTGTAAAAAAAGCTGTGAAAGCTGTGACACTGCCTTCTCCTTCTCCTTCTCCAGTACGAGCCCGGGGTTCTGGAGGCCTGTCTTCAGCTCCTCCAGGTGAGTCCACAGCATCTGAGAAACGGACAGAGCGACTACCTCCAACGAGCGGACCCCGTCTACCTCTGCAGGGTGCTCTGTGCTATGGTGAGACCTATACATTCATTTTTAACCAAAACCTGAGTCCCCATTAAATAATAAGAACCAGTAAAACCAAATAAAAAGGACAAAAGAGAACCACACAATTCACGTCGAGTTAAAAGCCAGAGAATAAAAGTGGGTCTTAAGATGAGACTTAAAACTCGTGTTCCATAGTTTGGGGCCGGCCACAGAGAAGGCCTGGTCCTTCCTGGTTTTAAGTCTCGTCTTAGGGACCACGAGCTGGAGCTGGCTCTCGGACCTCAGAGAACACTCCGGAGTGTAAATTTGTAGGAGGTCAGTAATGTATTGTGGGGCCAGACCATTCAATGCTTTGAAAACAAATAATAAAATCTTAAACTCAATTCTAAAATGAACAGGACGCCAATGCAGGGAGGCGAGGATGGGAGGGATGCGCTTGTGTAAAACGTCATCAGGGGTTATGCGCTAACTACTTTCGCATTCGGCTAAACAGAATGATCCACTTCCGGTCACAGCTTGTAAGCGAGCAGCCGGACAAGGGCAGCTTCAAAAAACATATTTATGTCTTACACATCGCAAAATAAAATCACCAAACTAACGCTGCTATGGACTAACGCAGTTGTATCCTTCAAACAAGGGCTTTAGCATTTGTGTGTTAAATATTTAGCTAATCGCTGAGCGCGGATGCGGGATATTGTTGTGTCAATTAACTAAAGCCGTCACCCGGCTCATTTTATTTCAGCAGATATAAAGCACACAGCAAGTTAAACTACATGATACTCAATCACAAACAACACAACTGGCCATTTTAGCACGGTCTTAATTTATTATACACCTATTTTGACGTATTTATTCATTTCTACACTCTGAGGCTACAACCGTCGCTTTGAAGCCGCTTTCACAGCTCTTCTGTGGCGTTTTCAGATGGTTTTGTGCACACTGTGGCTGTTTTTGGGCGCATACTTGAGTAAAATTTGCCTGTGTGCTTTATATCTGCTGAAAAAAAGTGCACCGGGTGATGGCTTTAGTTAATTGACACAACAATATCCCGCATCCGCACTCATCGATTAGTTAAATATTTCACACACAAATGCTAAAACCCTTGTTTGAAGGATACAACTGCATTAGCCCATAGCAGCGTTAGTTTGGTGATTTTATTTTGCGATGTGTAAGACATAAATATATTTTTTGAAGCTGCCCTTGTCCGGCTGCTCGCTTACAAGCTGTGACCGGAAGTGGATCATTCCGTTTAGCCGAATGCGGAAGTAGTTAGCGCATAACCCCTATGCACGTTCCTGTCCAGGTGAACTGTAACGACGACCTGGGAGTGCTGGCGGGGAAATGGCAGGGCAGTTACGAAGACGGGGTCAGTCCCACTGAGTGGACGGGCAGCGCTGAGATCCTGCGCCGATGGGTGTCATCCAACTGCAGCCCGGTGCGGTACGGGCAGTGCTGGGTGTTCGCTTGTGTCCTCTGCACAGGTCGTACACACTTTTTCAACAACAGCTGCCATCCTTGTGCTATTTTAAATCACATTATGGAAAAAAAAAAAAAAACGGTGGGTATGTTGATGTTGTAGTGATGAGAGTGCTGGGCGTCCCATCCAGAGTGGTGACGGTTTTTAATGCAGCCCATGATGTTAACGCCAACCTGAAAATCGAAGAGTATTATTCCAGCAGAGGAGAGAAGTTCAACCTATCAAAGGACAGCATCTGGTGGGTGTGGCCTTTTTTGGTGTGATGATCCTGATAATCCTGTGATTCTGGTCATTTCAACAAACATTACACTTTTTCTGGTCCCATTTTACTCCTAAGAAGAACAATGAGCATGTTTTAATGTTACTGTTGTTTGGATTAAGCACTGAGCAGGACTGAAACTGGCGGAAACTCCAGGATAAGGTTTGATGCACATTTTGGCAATGGACACTACTGTACACTTTTCAAACCATAAACAAGTAGTTCCCAACCTTTTCGGTCTTGTGTACCTCTGGAATTTTTGTCACACCATGAGTCTCCCCTCACGCAAATGCATTACAGATTCTTCAAAAAGTGGTCACATAAATCAGCTGGGTTTGTTAGTATAAAGACATTTTATAGTTACTTAATTGTAAATACTAACTCTCCTGCAATTTTTCTTTTAGATTCAAATAAGAGGTAAAAAAATATATAATTATGCCTGCCTTTGAAATAAAAATATGTAAATGTATATATATATAAAAACATACATTCATATTACATTTACTTTTTTATATTTACTACAATGAAAAATTAAAATTATTTGAATAACTTCCCTAACATAAACAATATTAAAAAAAAAAAAAAGATCTCTTTAGCAGTTTAACCTCCTTTTCCTCAGTCATCTTGGAAATACATTATGAAATAATTCCATGTACCCACAGCAAAGAGCTTGCGTACCCCTAGGGGCCCCCGTACCCCTGGTTGAGAAACAGCCAAAAATCACAAATTGTGTGTGCTGTCTGTAAATGGGTATAGAGCATTAGCTAATCTACGTATTTACAGGCTACACAGCTAAAGACTGGACAAGTCTTTGGTCGATTAGGACGAGGTTTTGTGGGATGATTGTTCGATGGCAGTGGTGGAGGAGTAAACCTTAAAAAACAGACAGATGTTCCTGTAACTGAAGCGTGGCCCCTGTCCTCAGGAACTTCCATGTGTGGGTGGAGTGCTGGATGAGGAGAGAGGACCTTGGGGCAGAGTTTGATGGTTGGCAGGTGGTGGACCCCACCCCACAGGAGAAGAGCGCAGGTAAAACACTGAAATATCTCTGAAGTAAACTTTCACTACTACACCCAATGAAGGCACCTATCGCAATATCAGCAAACGCAATATCCGTAACGCAAGAATCTAAATATATCGCAATAACGCTGTGGTCTCCCATCTGACAGAGATTTACACTGAAGAATCATTTTCCACCAGAGCCTTAAAAGAACTAAATAAAAATGTTTAAAAAGTCCAGTTTTAGTGGTAATTTAGTTAATTTAGTCACAGCTTAGCCTTGTTTTATTCCTGGTTTAGTCTGTGTTAAGTTTTGATTTTGTCGATTTTGACTTGTAAATACAGGAACTTACATTTTTGTGAAATGTAGTGAATTTAACTTACTATGTTTGAAAAGTAGGGTCTATTTTCAAATATCGCAATAATATCGTTATCGCAATGTTCAACATAGTTATCGAATATCTCATGTTTTCTCCATATCGTGCAGCCCTAACCTACACCAACATTACTACATGCACAGTATTATTTCATGTGTTAAATTAACACTGTCAGAACATGGTCCTTAACTATACAGTGTTAAAAGTGCTCCCTCTTTAGTAGGAGCACCATGACACAGGTGAACAGTGCCACACATGATCCAGTTTGTATATTTTACGACATTTACTCTTATCTTGAGCATTGCATTGCAGGAGAAATTCTAAAATCAGATTTAGTTTTTAAATAAAACTGTGGTAACTTCAGTGTTTATTATGGTCTAACTCTGACTCAGAGGAACAGTGACACACATGACTCGAACATCAACTGGCTATAAACACAGCTTAAATTGTCATATCCAAATACATAAAATTTGAACTCATTATTTGTTTAGTGTCAAAGTTTCTGCAACCTTAAACTATAGTTACTCTCTTCCTGCCCACATGAAAAGTTTTAGACTGGCATGTATAAAAGTATCTCAGGACACACAAACTAGTTAAATTTATTATAAAAATATTACATTATGTCTTCCACCATGTCACTCATGAATCTGATTTTCTCAAAAACAAAGTGGTGAAAATTAAAACTTCCATCAGCAAGAATAGACCCTTTTCACGATGACGTCAGACAACTTCCGTTTTGAGACGATGGGATGTATCTTCATTTCCAGTGCGGTTGCTCGCCAGTATGGAATTTACTCGGAGTCTTAAAAATGTGCCAAATATAAGGCTACATGATGTACAGAGATTTGCTGATGAATTAGAGATTAAAGTAAACACAAACCATTTTAGTTTTGGCAGTAGATGTGAAAAGTCTATTATTTTGTCACAGACTGATCACTACAGCAGAGTCAGTGTTCGAGCACAGAGCTTTACTAAATGAAAATATACTGTAGTACTATCCAGTGGTATTTCCTGATAAGCAGATTGTCAAATATTCAGATAAACTCAGATCATGACATGATCTAACACTGTTTTATAGCGCAGCTCTATCACTTAGCCATGTTGCTAACGCTATCTAGCTACATAACAAAGCACTCACTTCATAATCCAAGTATCCTTCGTTGAAGAATTAATATCCTTTCGCAAGTTTTGAACGTTTTGTGGGTAAATATTCATTTGAAAATCACTGTATTTTGTGTAAACTTGTAAACGGCAATTTGAAAAATGTCTGGGTGAATTTCTTATGGGAGAAGCGCGGCACCGGAAATTAAGATACATCCCATCATCTCAAAAGTCGGATGTTGATGTCCCATCGTCTCGGAAGTTGTCTGACATCACGTGAAAAGGGTCTATTATACACTTTGAGTTAATTTAACATCACTGAAATTTCTGTGTGCTTAATGCCTGGGCTCAGTACATTTATTGAGCCAAAATGTTTTATTTTCTTGTTTTTTCCTTGCTCAAATGTTTTGACTAAGAGTTTATTAAAAAAAATGTAAATGTAAAAGAAAAATTCTCACTTTTTCTTTGATGACTGTACCTCCGCTCATTGACAGATCTATATATTGTAATTATTAAGTGCATGTATCTGCAGGGATCTACTGCTGCGGCCCCTGTCCCGTCTCAGCCGTCCAGAGAAGATGCCTTCGCTGTCCCTACGACACCTCATTCATCTTCGCCTCTGTGGACGCGGACGTCATCCGGCTGATCATATGGGACGGCCTGGTGGTGGGGAGGAGCGTGGACGCGGAGTGGGTGGGACAGCTCATATACACCAAGAGCATCGGGTCGGACAAACCAGAGAACCTCACGCACACTTACAAAACCAGGAGGAGTAAGGGGCTTCCATTAAAACCTGGCTATGTCCTGTATAATGTCGTATTTCATAATATTTTGACAAATTATTCTCTTGTCAGTGGTGAAAAAATACGCACAGCACAATGGACCAATGCCCAGATGTGTGCAGTCTTCTCCTGTTCTTTCAAACTTAAGTACGTATGCTTGAATCTTTCTGAAATATTGTAAGGACACTCCAATCAGGCATAACATTATGACCACTGACAGGTGAAGTGAATAACACAGATAAGTTGATGTGTTAGAAGCAGGAAATATGGGCATGGGTGAGGATTTGAGCAAGTGTCCAACAGGTGAGCTACTAAAAGTACTTAATTATGCTTTTCTCAGGCTTTTTAAAATAGTTTTGGACACCTTTTGCATTAGTATTTCATGGTTTATAATTTAAAACAATGGTTATGTATGTAAAACGTCTTCTTTTAGGGAGCTGTTACTTTGACTTTGCAGAAAACGCTTGGATTACACTGGTCTACAAATTTTTGGACTCGATCTACTTCCGAGATAAAAGTGGCTAAATCTCATTTATTTTGATAAGATGAACTGAAAATCAATTGATAACTGTGCTGGTTAGCTAATGTATTCAAGATATTTAATGATATTGTTTCACATCACAATCGCATCTGTTTATACAATAGATTTAGGCATTTTTGCTTAAAAATAATGTTTATATTTTGAAAATATTGAATTTCTCTACATGCATGCATTTTGTCCACTTCCAAGAGAGAGATTTCTGCAAACAAAAACAAAACATTTTATGTCAACTCTAGCCATATTAAAATGAATGTATTGAATGTGCAGCTTTCAGATAGAACTGGTTGCTTGTAGACACTGTACCTTCTGATAAACCACCATTTTTGCCTTAGTTTGCATAAATTTCCTATTTTGACCCAATACTGTTTCTTGGAAACTATAGCCAATCTGCACTTCTGACTTACTTTTTCTTTATTAGCGACCTAATCCAAGAAAAATTTCACTACTTTTGTTCCAGAAGCATTTTGCTGTAGACCAGTGTTAGGTGTCTGTGGCCCCCTGCTGGCAATGTTGGGAAAGGACAGCGCATACAATAGTTATATATAGTTTAGCATGGCTATTAGCAACATGAGGCTAACAGATAGATAAATGAGCTGATGCTTTGTAGTGACGGAGGTTTAAAGCTGAAATAATGGGTTTTTTAGGAGTTTTTCCTTACTGAGAAGGAGGGTCTAAGCACAGGAGTGTCCTGGGTTTGTTTAGTTTAGTGGAGTTATTGTTTGTGTTGATTGTGTGTTATGCCTGATTGTGTGTTTATGTTTGATTAACTGTTTGTGAAGCCGTTTGAGGCGACTTTTGTTGTGATACTGGGCTAAACAAATAAAACTGAATTGAACTGAAATAATCAGAGCGAGTCCAGTGACGGTGTATGGGCTTTAGAAACGCGCAGGAGCACTTTCTGGTTTCACGTTTCTACATAGAGCTGTGAGACCGAGCGTTTTCAGCTCTGGAGAAGTGGACGGCCGCAGAACACAGGATTACTCAAACATGTGAATGAAATGAAACAAAATACTACTCCAGGTCTGTTTTATAACAGGGTTAAAAGCTCAAAAAAGTCAATTTAGCAAAGTAGAAGAACTTTACATTGCAGAAGAATTAAATGGATGGTCATTCAGTTATGGCTGATCGGTGTATCCCAATGTAAATAAATCATGACACAATAATAACTCCATAATACTTTACTTTCTGCATCTTTGTGGGAGCAACTGATACCTCATTATTTCCTGTGACCATCTCTCGTTGCAGAAGTGTCATCTCCAGTTCTGTACTCTTCACCTGCCACATTAGGAAGAGCACCAAGTAAGAACTGACTTTTGTCATTTGAAACAATGAATGCAAATGATCTTTAATCCTGGACCAAGAGAGAAAACCAAAAAGGAAAAACAATGAACAATAGTTATCTTTAGCAATGTAGAACTATTAGATTTGTGACATTTACAAAGCATTGACCTTCATTAATGGAAAAACTGATGCTATAAAAGTAAAGTACAATACAATGGAAAAGAACAGCTTCAGTGTTACATTACACAACAATTAGAGAGTAAACAAAAGCTAAAAATAGAAAGAACTTTGTGATGCAGCTCAATGAAATTATACAGAAATTACTTGAAAGATGCTCTTTTACAATCTCTAAATATGTGACTTGAAGAAAAGGTTGCAGCTCTCCTCTCTAAAATATTATCTGTGGCACCAGTCGTTGTAAAAGTGTCAGCGTAAAGTCTGGAATCTGGAGTATTTACGTCTGAGGAATTCTTACTGTTCATGAGAAAATATTTCAGTTTGGTCCAGTGTTTATGAGTGAGTTATGTCAGCTCTGTCACAAATGTTCTCAGTCAATGGGATTTTTGTTTTTAATGATTTACTTCATATTTTAAGCTAAAAAGTTGTATTTTACTGCAATTTGCTAAACTATAAACTAATACTGTATGAGAGCAATTATTGTTACATAATGCAGTTGGATGTTATGTATGAATGCATGAAGAGAATGGGAGTATATATGGTCCTTATGGTGTAGATTGACCTGAGATACTTGAAGCAAACTCGAAATGTTTGAGAGGAAAGAAACTTTTTATTTTAAAGAAACATACGTTTTTACATAAAGAGTTTTATGTAAAGTCTTTGTGGAGTTGGTGCAGGAGTCATGTGTGTCACTGTTCCTCTGAGGCGCACAGGACCGTTTCATATTTTTAAATGGAGTGCAGTACAATGTTTTATTTATTATTCCAGAACACACCATTTAAAACTTTCAGTTTTTTTATTACTGCTGAATTATTGTTTTCTTAAAGGTACTGTACGTGAAGACTCTCACTCGTCCAGGGTAACTGCATCGCAAAAAAAGTTAAAAAAGCAGTCATCTGGATTGGATTTTTCAAGTTGAAGACGTTTCACCTCTTATCCAAGAGGCTTTCTCAATTCTGAAATGAACTGGTAAGAGAGCTGGTTTATATTCTTCTAGGAAGGAGGAGGACTCCTCCTTCTTCGACTCCTCCTTCCTAGAAGAATATAAACGAGAAAAAGAATATAAAGTCCTCCTCCTTCCTAGAAGAATATAAACCAGCTCTCTTACCAGTACATTTCAGAATTGAGAAAGCCTCTTGGATAAGAGGTGAAACGTCTTCAACTTGAAAAATCCAATCCAGATGACTGCTTTTTTAACTTTTGTTGCGATTAAGGTACTGTAGGCACAAACAATACTGCAGTCTAAATCAAAACAATGGTCTGTGGGTTGCCAGCCTTTTTACTTTTCTGATTGGAAGATCGGCAATGCAGGGTTTAAGAACCAAAACAAAAAAATGTAAAGACAAACAACTTGAGCATTACGTTATTTTTCAATTGTGAATAAATCAGTTGTACCATTGTTATCAGTAAAGCTAATGTTTGATTAGTTGTTTATCTTGGGACACATGTAAGTTTTATGAAATATAAAAAAAAAATCTGCTCATAGCACCTTTAAGTTGGGCTGTGCCAAAAATCAAAATTAAAGTTGAATCGTGACAAATAACAGGGTCGATCTCGGTGATAAGCTTAGAGCCCTTTTATTCGATTTGGACAAGTCTACAGAGAGTGCAGCCACAGAGAAGGGAAAGGCGCATGTAGCTTATGTTTATGGTTACTGCGCACCAAGAGAGAAGTGGAGTAGAGTTTAGAAGAATAACCAACTAAAAAGGTATTATGCATTTAAATACAAAAAAAAGCATAAAAAAACAACCAGTGAGTGCAGCAACTCCGTCTGTAGCAAGAGTGCTAATAAGGGAGCATTTGCTGTGCTGCACAAAAATGGCAGTTCATAATCGTTTTACGCTGCAATTAATCCATGAGACAAACAAGCAAAACTATCCATATATACTTCACCCATCCTAACACCGCCAGGGCTTTTCGCAGTGGAGCGCAGAGCCGCGGTGCATCACATGACGCGCGTCAATACGGCATGTTGTCACTTGAAAAAGCTTTGTGATCAGTGCGGAGTGAGGTGATTTTACTGTGAATAGTTTGACAATATGAGAGAAGTAGGTCCAGAAACTGTGGAGAGACAGGACAGTCCTACAGAGACAGGACAGTCCTACAGAGACAGGAGAGTCCTACAGAGACAGGAGAGTCCTACAGAGACAGGACAGTCCTACAGAGACAGACTGGAGTTTTCCTGCTCTCGTCAATGAAGCTGCAGCTCAGACCTTCAGAGCAAGGAACTGGATGATTTTAGTCGTTTTAAAACTCACAACATAGAAGCCTCTTTTATTTGTTTAAATCATTACAGTTATTATTGTATAAAAACTAAAACTTGCAATGAAAGACTCTACATTAAATCCCCCACTCTCCTGTTACAATAAAATTTAAATCTAAAGAATCAAAGCCATGATTATTCATTTTTAATTGTAAGCATAAAATGGAATAAAAATCGAGATCGAACAATATGGGGAAAAAAATCGTGATAATTTTTTTTTGCCATATCGTCCATCCCTCCCTTTAAGCCTTCTATTACATGACAGTAGAAGTATCATCTGTTCTTGTCTCTCCAGCAGTCAGTGGGCCGGGTCTGGAGGTGTCCCTGGACGTGGAGAGGACTCCCTCTGACGGTGACTCCATCCGTCTCTGTGTCACCGTATCAAACCACTCCAGCCACCCCCGGTTCCTGGCGGAGCACCTGAACGCTCAGCTCAAACGCTACAACTGCTGCCCCCACGAGAACTTCTGGAGCACGCGCCGCCAACTGGAGATACAGCCGGGACAGGGTCAGGCCAGGGGCTTACCAGATGGATTATAACGGACTTTGTAGAGCTTCTTTTGACTCAGATGTGTTTGCGTTTTCAGTCCTGAGCCTTCACCACGTCATCCCTGCGTCTCAGTACAAGTCCCTGCTGGCTCATGATGACATAGTGAACGCAGCAGTGGTGATAAAGGACATGAAGAGTAACGAGAGAGTGCTGGCTGCTCAGGAGTTCAACATCTGTCCACAAGAGATCACAATAGAGGTATGGCTATCATCTGTAAAAAAAAAAAAAGTTCACAAAGACACTGAGGTTACGAATAAAATGGGTTCATTAGAATTGACTAAAATCAATCCAGGAGCGTATTCTAATGTTCTGATTAAAATATAACCAAGATGGAACCAGAGCAAATTTAACTACTTGATTAATGGCGTTTAATGCTTTCCTTCGTCACCTGTTGGTTCTGCTGAAGTCCTCATTGTTGTTCAGTCCTCTGTGGGATTTTTTTTTTTTCTTTGTCCTGTTTCCATTTTAACAAAAGTAAAGTCCTGGTGACCTCCGACGTAACCACCACATTCAAACAAACCCACTTTCTCTGTAAGTCTTTGTACAACTGGCTTCTGCTGCTGTCCCTGTTCAGAAATAAGTACAGAGCTGCTTATAATATGACGTATTTTGGTGTTTTATGGAATAACCGGCAAAAATATACCATGTTTGTTTTGGTTAGAGGTCAGCGGTGCACTGCTTTTGTCCCACCCTTGATTGGTTACTCTGTCTTTGATGGATCCTCCTATAGAAACAAAATTTAAGCGAAGGGGACTAACTTCTTTGTATAGAATAGGAAAAGAGTTTGTCCGGCCAGTCAGGCTCGGAAAATCCACAAAAGCAAATCAAACCATTAAAATGGGACAGGACACATTTAAAAGTCACTCAAGGGGGATGCGCTTGAATATTGTGTAACACCCTTTAAAGTTCACAAACTCAGGGAAATCCACGGTGTCAGACTCAAGCTTATTTATTTAAGTCTGCACCATTGGTGATATGACTGAACCAATAGAATTTAGTTGCAGGTCAAAAACGTATCCTTCATAGGAGCAGATAAACCAACTCTCTCACCAGTTTAGTTTTTTTGGGAGTTCAGGAGGTCATTTTGAAGAATATTTTGAGTTGTATTAGTAGAGCACAGGTTGGGGTACTGATGTCCTTTTTAATAGACACAGGGCTCTAAACAGAATATAGATAATAGTGTTTTACAAATAGATCTGCCTTGTTTTTTTTATTTTAATTATTATTATTATTTCTAAACAGTGCAGTGATTGTTGATTGTGAGCTTACTGTCTGACCTACACTACGCACCAGTAGGTGGCAGTAATGCACCTTCAAGCTGGTTGCCAACTGCCTTTAAACAAAAAGATTTTAATTCAGAATTGACAAAGCCTCATGAATGAAGGTGAAACATTTTCAACTTTAAAACCAAGTCCAGATGACTTCTTTTTAAACCTGTTGTTGTGATAAGTGGACAGTTATTCTAAAGTGTTTCTGATGTAGTGACCCTGTTGATGTTGTTCCCAGGTCGAAGGAGGAGACAGTATCCAGATGAAGAAGAACATCACAGTCCACGTCTCCTACACTAACCACTCCACCAGTGTCCTGAGCGGAGCCGTCCTGTGCGTGGAGGGGTACGGCCTGTTAGAGAGCAAACACGAGACCAGGTAAAAAAAAAAAGAAAAACTCACATACCGGAGATATTTGCTCATTTTCACCTGCGAGCGGCCTGTAAAGTAGAATTTGTGGAGTATCTGAGGAATGTGGTCGAGGAATGTGGTCCGGTTTGTGAATGTTGCTCCACAAAGACAATGATTAAAGGTAAAGGGAAGCAAAACAAAAGATTTGCAAAAGATTTGCAAAAGTTATTACGCAAAACAGTGACCCATGAAAGGTCTTTTATTGTGCTAAAGTTATTTTTTAGCTTTTAACCATGTTATAATGTTGTTTCCACCTCAAAAACAGACCTGGAGTAGTATTGTGTTTAATTTATGCATGTTTGAGTAAATGCTGCTAATGCTATGCTCCATTCTAAAGATCTGGAAACACGCTCTGTGTGTCATGAAACCAGGAAGTGCTCCTGCGCGTTTCTACGGCTCAAACACCATCACCGGACTCGTTCTTATGATTTTAGCACTTAAATTGCCATCACTATGAAGAAGTCAGCTCATTTATCTATCTGTTAGCGTCATGTTGCTATTAGCCATGCTAAATAGCCATTTTATGCTCTGTTCATTCCCCACTATTGGCAGCAGGGGGCGACAGACACCTAACCCAAGCATTCTTTGCAAACACTAGGTAACAGCTTCCCAAAACAAGAGGTTTTCTATACATATACATTATTTTAAGTAGAGACTGATCAATATGGATTTTTGGGGCCAATGCCGATACCATTTTCAAGTAACAAAAAAGTTACACAATAGGGGAAAGTATACTATAGCATTTTTCTTTCCGTTCTTGTTTACATGAATATGGCGTGTACACCCCAGGCCACTTCATTAGACTAAACTTATTTTTAAAATGTTGTAGAAAGCTGCTTATTGTTCTTATTGTTCTTTGTCTGATTGTTCTGTAGGTTGTAGTGGGTATTGGTGTTGGGAGTATTATTATTTATTTTATGTATTTATTTATTTATTTGATTTAGCTTTAACTAAATTTAGGTTAAATTTCAATTAAACTTGCTCTGCAAGCAGAGCATGGGGAGAACTACAAAATGTATTTTGAATTTTTGTTCTATGAGGTTTTGTGGCAGAGAAATGAGTAAAATATTTTTATTGCCGTTTTGAGCTTTTCAGGCCATGAGAAGGCGATTTGGGCTGTTTCCTATGAACTGCAGTGTAGGACCCAAACTGCTGGGAAACACTCTGAGTAGCAGAAGGCCATAATTTGCAATCATTTGTAAACAGGTCTTATTCCAGCACACAGTAAAAAAGGTATTTTTTATATTGGTGGATATTGGCCAGATTTCGGCCAACAACGAATAATTTTCTAATGGGCTGTCAGCCTATAATATTGGCCCTTGGCCACTAATCCAAAGGTGTCTGAAACTATTTCAAAAAGCCTGAAAAAGCATAATATTGGACCATTAAATTATAAGGCATTGTTAAGCTTATGTGTTGTCTGCTGAAGAATAACAATTGTCACTTTGTCTTCATAACATGACTCATTATAAGAATCAGTTATTGTCCTCTCCTCTTATGTAAGAATCAATCTCATGAACACTTTCCATTGTTTCAACTATATTTGGCATTTGAAAGATTTCTCGTCTCTTGTACTTTTGATCATTCTTCAGTCTCATGCTATTGAATCTCTCCTCTGTGCTCTCTCTGACGTCTTTCAACTCAAACTAAAAAGCTTTCTTTCTATCCGGATCCCTCTTGTCTTGTTATTTCAGCCTCCTGCTGTTGGGATAGCTCATTATTTAGTTCTCTCATTCACTAACGGCATTCAAGCATCTCCAGCTCCACACCGCTGAGCAATGCCACAGTCCGCGTTGGCAAAGTAAAGGCATATTTTGGCCACTGTGATGCCCCCGGTCTTTGTCTTTCCAGGCTGGTGTTGCTGCAGCCCGGTGAGTCCATCCAGACCAGCGTGTCCATCATGGCGTCCTCTCCTGGGACCAAACTTCTGCTGGGGACCTTCTCTCACAGTGCCAGTCCTGGAGTGGTGTCCAGGACCTTCCACAAAATCACTGTTCACAACATCTAACGTCTTTTTTTTAATCAAATATTATCTGAAATATTTATGTTTTTGCATTTAGATAGCATGTTGTCCTATTTCTTCCATACTGACTTTGTATTAGTAATTTATATTTTTCACAATAAATAATAGTTGCCTTGTTTGTTTAGAATCATGCTTTATTCATAAATCATACATATTATTGACATTTATTTACCTTCTTGGCACTAAATTCTGCACTCATAGATACATCATAGGAACGCTGTCAGGTATCTTCAGTGATAAAAAAAAATTAATATTATGCAAAATCGACTTTTCTGAGCTTTCTACCATGTTATAATGTTGTTCCCACCTCAAAAACATACCTAAAGTTGCGTTCTGCTTCATTCACGCCTGTTTGAGTAATCCTGTATTCTCTGGCGTTGAGTTTCTGAGGCCTCAAAACGCTCAGTACCACAAACCACCACAATCAACTCCTCTACATCCAGTCTGCTCTCGTTCATTCTTTATCCAGAATATCACAGCTATTTTTCATTTTCTAGTAAAATAGGTTCATACAAAAAGTTTAAGGAAGTGAAGTGCTCTTTTTCTTTGATTATATGTTAAAAAGACTGCAATGCTCTGCTGCCCTCTGCTGGTCTCTTCACCTGTTTCTTTATGGCACCAGTAGAGTACTTATTAAAAATGTTTTCCTTTAGTCACATAATGTTTTTAAAGTTCTAGAGGAGAGCAAGATTGGTTTAACAGGAAAAGAAGAATTAAGAATATCATCAGATCTATTTAATGTTATCTATATTTTAACATTCACTCTTCTATCCAGAGCCTGTTTAATCCCTGCCCAGACTGGCTGCATGCTGGAATGGCTGCTGTTGCAATGTATCCATATGAACACTAGATGGCAGCATCAGCCTGTGGAGCTCTGCACTGACTACAGGCTCTGCAGAGTTTTATGTGGAAAATGAAAACAAAGTTTCTGTGGATTTCCAGACCTAAATAGTGGCATAAGCTAGAGCAGGGTTTCCCACTCGGGGGATGGGGACCCTTACTTGAAATTCTTCTTAGAAAACACTATGTTCATAGTTTTATTACATTAATTTTAACAACAGATCAATCAGCATTTCCCCAGTAATGTGATGTTTCTTAAAGTGATATTAAAGAAGACACTGTTTCAATCACTGCCCATTAAATGATGGGAGTGAGTGCATTAGAATACATCTCTTTTTATCTCAAAGACATCAGGTCATGTGTGGCATTGTTCACCAGTGTCATGGGTGTTGTGACGCCCCTTTGTGGGATCTGTGAGTAGCTTGGTTGCAGCTTGATCTGCCTGGGGCTCCTGTAGGCGCCCAGGTGCTGTGCAGCCTGTCTTAACCCTTTAAAGGCTGTATATAATAATGAAAATAATAATTCGCCTGGACAAATTTTCTTGTTATGGCTATAAAAAACATGTTAAAAGAGATTAACTCTCTGAAACTGCTGCGTCTCTCGGTGTCACTCTAGTCTGTGTAACTTGTATTTAATGACTTGCTACTTTGTTAATTGAGACACTCGGTGTCACTAGTTGTTGGTGTTGTGACCATCAATCTCATTGCTGGGAGGCAAGAGCAATAACCACTCTGCCACCCCACTTCACAAGCAAAGGCGGCCAATCTTTATTTTCATCTTATCATCATCAGAGCTCCAGAACATCTCTATTACCAAAGAGTTTTAAATTCACCATAAAGACAACAAACAACAAAATGAGTTTCACTTTCGACTTCACCAAACTCACAGCCCACAGAGTCTGTCTTCTTCTAGGATTTAGTTAATATAATGGACTTTTTAAAATGTTTTTTTGATAAAACATGAATAACACAGATATCTTGTCTTTTTTGTTCATTGCTGGTGATTGCAGTGAACCATAACCACAAAAATAAAACAACCACACTCTTGACAAGCCTTTATTATTTAAGAAAATTATTACAAATGATCAACAGTACAGTATGAAGAAGAACGTATCACACTGTTTAAGTAATGTTGAAGACAAATGTTTAAAGAAAGCCTTGTCTGTTTCTCTACTGAGTCTAGGCCAAGTCTCTGGAACAAACAAATGACTGAGTCCAGCTGCACGGACCGTCGTACCAGCGGGCTCCTGGTGCTGAGAGAAAATATTTTGTATGACAGTTTTTCACAACTTAAAATATACACTTTTTAAAAGTAAGAGTTTTATTTTTTTGTTTTACCTGACCAGTTCACCAGAAGGCAGTTCTCACCCTGACCTGCATTGTTAGGGTCCCCAGCGCCCCAGTACACGTAGCTGAAATTTGAGCCATCACTCCACATCCATGTCCCCTCCTGGGTTTTGTTCAAACATTAAACAAAAAGTATTTCATTGAATAATTCTGATTACATTTTGTGCATCAAAGTGAAAATAATAATAATAATAATAATAATAATAATAATAATAATAATAAAAACCCAACCATATCAACAGACAAAAGTAGAGTATGTCACAGTTCAGAAGTTTTCAGAATTAACTAAAGTAATGGCAGTTTTAGTCACCACACCACATCAGCCCTGGACAGCTGTTTGCAGCTGATTTCCTGTCTAATCTACTGTCTGTAGAAAATTTATATTCTAAAAATGTTTTACTTATTTATGGTCATATAAACTACATATCCGAGGAATACCTAGAGTATACAGTAGTAGTAATTTACACAAAGATATTTAGTACATTTAACAGTATGGCAAAGTATATGTGGTTCTTATCTGTATAATGTTAAATGAAGTCTCTTTAGTGCAATCATTTTAGTTGAGATGAAATACAATCTTCACTAATGTGGCCTTCAAAGAAGTAAAGTTTTCATTAGTGATGGTAAATTCAAGGCCTCATGAGGCAATGACACAGTGCCCAAAGCTTTTAATACAAACAGAACAGTGACATCTGGTGGCTGTCTGTGAGAACTGCGTCTCATCAGAATACTGCTTCGCTTGCAGTGGTCACATGATCATAAGCAAGGCTCGAAAACACTCTATAGATAAGGATCATATTCAGTGTTAGTGTTTAATTGCATATTTACATATATATTGACAGTATAATTAATTTATACATGTCTGTTCCAAATACTATTGCTCACAATAAAAATGGGCGTGTTCAAACTAAAGGTGCTGTCTTCGAGGTTGTGTATCAGACCCAGGTGTAAATACCTGGAAATAAAAGCTGAAAAGTTGCTCTTTATCTTGATGTCAAACCTGAATGTTTTCAGTCTATAGCAAAAATTATGGAAATGGTGAAAGGGCCACACTGCTCCAATACTTTTGGAGGGTACTATATACAGTATTTATTTTTATATACTTATTGATATTTTTTAAACAATACTTGAGATTTTTTTTACTGTGTTATTACTGCACCTCGACAGCATCGTGTCCTCCGAGCCAAGTACGCTGGAGCACCTCCTGTCACTTGATTGATCAGGTTTACAATGAAAGTGTTTTCCTCATTGTTGTGGACAGAGGCCAGGTTTCCACCAACTTTAATGCAGGTTTTCTGTAATAATCACAAGAGATCATAAACCCCACATTATTATTCTGTAGGTTTTTTTTTTTGGTTTTTGTTTTTTTTGTCAGTCTGTTTTTGTGTCTTTTTTACCTCTGCATCCATCCAGGTCTTTTCACTGTGGAAGAACATGAAGCAGCGCGAGCTGAACCGCACCCAGCCTTCAGGACAGCAAGCATCTGCAACACCAAATGAGAAAAATTAAGGTAATGTGCAAATCCTTCCTGTGTAGGACCTCCTCCCACCATCCAAAGACATGCATTCATAGGTGAAAGTGGAGAGTAGAATGCCCCATAGTGAGTGAATGAGTGAATGGTGTCAGCACAGTTCAGGGTGTACCCTCATGCCTCAAACATTAATGCTCAATTAGTAATTACAAAAAATAAACACCTTTTGCTTGGCCAGTTTGAACGGCTACTCCCTGCAAACATGAGATAAAAAAATAACATTCAGCCAACATTAAATTGTTAAAAACAGATCTCTGTGTGGTTGTACTCACAGCTCCTGTAGTCAGAAGTCCACAGGTAAAACAGAGAAGGATAATCAAATGTGCATCCATCTAAAGAAAAATACATTAAGTTAGATGGAAAAACTTTCTCCTATAAATGGGTAAAGTGGATTGTGCCAAACCAAGGCTTACCTTTGTTGTGCTGATCTGTAGCTCTCAGAGGAACTGACTGGTTCAGGCAAGGGCAGAGGGTGGAACTTAGGGTGTACTCACACCAGGCCAATCGAACCGTGCCCAAGTCCGGAACGCCCCTAAAGCACGGAACGGTTGCTTAATGTGAGTGCTCCAAACCGCGCCCAGGCGCGGTATGCTTCAGGACTTTGGCACGGTTGGAGGAGGTGGGCCACGGCACGGCACGGTTGCTCATGCATGCGTCATGTACGCAACTGTTGTTTTCTCAGTAAAAAGTGAATAAACTCCGTTACAACGCCACTGACTTGCACTCACCTTTCTGAAGAAGAGAACAGACAGTAGTTCTGAAGCCTCTCTCATCGTCTGCGGTGCCTTCCCTGCTCCTCGTATGTGGCTTATTCCAAAACCTGTGACAAAAGACCGTGTCTCACTAACGAGACTCAAAGCAGATACTTAATGCCGCTGGTCTCACGTTTTCCACTACACCGGTTTTAAAAGTGTTAGCGGCTCGCTCGACTTGTAAACAAACCGCGCACCATGATGACGTAGCAGCATGTCGCCCTCAGAGCTGATGACGTAAACGGACCACGGCACAGATCGTTTGTGCAGGTGGGAGTCCGGGCCAGCGAGGGACTCAGACCCCTCCCCAATCGAACCTGGGCACAACACGGTTCGAATGGCCCTAGTGTGAGTGCGCCCTTAAAGGCAGATGTGGCTGGGGGTGGCCCTTGACCCCTCAAACCTGACTAACCACTCCCCCTGAACCAAGGAAGGACAGGTCTCTCAAGCGTTTGCTATTTGTGGGCGTGTTGTATGCGATATACAAAGAGAAACTGCGCAAGTAATTCCTTCCTAATTCCTTAGCGTGAGCATAAGACACACCAAGAATTGAGCAACGCTGCTCAGTCAACTTCAACTTCTTACATCTTTCCATGTAGTAGCCTACAACTACATTGTTAAATGCCTCATGTGATTCTGGCACTGACCAGAGTCACGCAACTTAGTTTCTCTCTGTTAGACACAAGTGGAGAGACAGAGCCAGTTACTCTTAGAACAATTATACAAAATATATTAACTAGCCTCTATGCCAAGGCTTTTGAAAGGATTCTGTTGAATAGACTCGAACCATATCTGCACACTATGCCCAAACAGTTTGTCTTTAAGCGCAAACATTGTACTGACACGTGTATTTTTGCGTTGATGAAAATACTAGATAAATATCATCATAATATCTTTTGGTGTTCTTATCAGACCGTGCAGGTAAAATGGGGAGACTCAGATTCATTTAGGGTCAGCAGTCGGGTTCGTCAGGGTGGGATACTGTCTCCTCTGTTATTTAATATTTATATGGATGATTTGTCTTTACAGCTTAATGATTATAAAACTGGATGTAATATTGGCGATTATTGGTGCAACCATCTGATGTACGCTGATGACTTGGTACTTTTTTGTCCCCACAGTGCAGGCCTTCAGCAGCTCTTAAATATTTGTTCTCAGTATGGTTTAAAATATGACATCAACTATAATGCTGTAAAAAGTAACATCATGATTGTAAAAACAAAGGAGGATCATTTTGGGATCATTATTTGAGTAGAAATGTTCTCCAAGTCACTGATAAGATTAAATATCTTGGACATTATGTCAGCAGTGACCTCTCAGATGACAGAGACATGCATAGGCAGAAATGTAAACTATATGGGCAGCAAATACTCTGGTCCGTAAGTTCAACATGAGCTCAGCTGATGTTAAAATTACACTTTTTAGAACTTTTTGCTGCCCTTTGTATACTGCACACTTGTGGTGCAGCTACAAACAGAGGAGTATGCAAAGACTGACAGTTGCGTACAATGACTCCATAGCTTTAGCACAAGTGTCAACTGCAGGGCATTTCTGCCTGACGCACTTCCGCCAGTGCCAGTGGGCTGGGCACAGGGTCATCAGCTGAGAGCCACCCTTCAGAGATGTTTTCGCCCCTTTGATCTCAGAACATCTCTAGGTGGTGGGGAGCAATGCTGCACCCAGCCAACTACCTCCTGGTGTTGCAGGCTACAGCTCGCCAATGCAGCTGCCTGTTCTGCATTCCACTTGCGCCCTGTTTTAACTTGTATATTTGCCTGGTGTACAATTGGATCTTCTGAGTATCTGAGCTGGAATACAAGCCTCACCTTCTCCAGCTTGTAGCCCAAGGTAATTGATTTCAGTGGTAACTGCAGCTTGTTCTTCTCAAACAAGGCAACATCTGAGAGACAGTGCGGTAAGCCAAGCCATTTGCGGATGTAGCTATTACCTTTAGAATCCATACGCTGACTACTGAGGGGGATCTCACAAAGTTTCAGTGGCCACATTAACCGATGGTAGAGGGTGACTTGGTAGCACCAGGTCTTGAACTTCCCCGGGAGAGGGCACTGATCTATCCTCAGGCCTTCAGAAAGCTGTGCCATGGTGGTGCTAGTCATTTGCTTTTCTGAAAGTTCAGCAGTGTACAATCATCCGAGGCTTCTCACTGGCTGCTCAGCCAGGAGTGGAATCTTCTCTCCGTTAATGCAAAAGGTAATGTTATCATTCCTTATGCCTTTCTGGATTGATAGGCTTCGGGACTTGGCTGGCTTGATCTTCATTCTTGCCCACTCGAGGAGTTCTTGTAACCTCTTCACTAACCGAGCTGTGCAAGCTGCATTTTGCAAGACTATTGTAACATCATCCATATAGCTTCAAAGGGCAGGGAGACGTTGACCCGACTCTGTTTTTAAACCCCTGACCATTTGCCTCGCTCCAGTAAGGATGATTTCGAAAGCTGCTGTGAAAAGAGTTGGTGAGACCGAGCAGCCCATCTTTATATCTTTTTCCAGCAATTGCCAGCACTGATGGCTGTATTCTTTAAACACCGACATGTAACATTACTTACTATAGTTCACCTATCTAAGTAATATTACTCCTCTCTGTTATTAGTGATAACTAACCCTTAAACATGTCTAAATTTGGAAGAAAAACAACTTACCTGAGATGGTGAGTGAGCGCTTGGCTGCTGATCCGCCATATTTGCGCCAGTGTTTTGAAATGGTGGCGAGGCACATGAGCAGTTCTTCTTCTTCTTCTCTGGCAGACTAGGCATGTTCAGTGCATTGCTGCCCACCACTGGTTAGGTGATGAGACACCTATGAGACATGCGCAGTTTGTGAAATCGATTCATCTTCTCCCAAATAGTAATGACTCTGAACGTGATGACGTATTTTTGACAGTCATTTCAAACACTGCTTTTCATAGTCGTAACTAGCATGTCGTGCATATTTATTATACTTTATTGATCCCCATAGGGGAACTTTATTCTCTGCATTTGACCCATCCCACAATGCCACTGGGGCACCCTGTCAGGAGCAGTGGGCTGCTGCGGTGCAGTGCCCGGGGACCCTTCTCCAGATCTTGAGCCAGGATCCTGGTCAGGAGTATCTGGCTGGAGGTTTTAGCCTTTTTTTATTGTACATGTTGTGAAAACAAGCATTGTGTCTGTAAACTGTTATAGTCATACATTTTGGAGCTGTACTCTAACAAACACACAAAATCTCGTATCTGTAAACTGCAGTGGCCGTAGATTTTGGAATCCAACTCTGACAAAAAAACATAATTACACACAATAGTTTTAAATTGCACATGAATAAATTAAAAGTACACACAAATGCTTTAAATTACGTACAATTTTTGTAAGTGAAATCATTTCATAGTCTCGCGGAAGATGAGACAAGGAATGGAGAGCCATTTGCAGAGCTAGTGCAATATTTGGATGACAAGAGTTTGTCAATTATAATGAGGGACGCAAAACGTGACAGAAGAGGAGCACTGGAGATTCTTCGTGAGCACTATGCAGGAAAGGACAAACCCAGTGTTGTGAGTTTGTATTGTGAACTTTCTTCGCTCCATATGGCTAGCAATGAAACGGTCACTGACTATATTATTCGAGCAGAGACTATATTCACGTCATTGAGAAGAGCAGACGAGGCTATCAGTGATGGGCTTCAGCTAGCCATGGTAGTAAAGGGGCTACCTAATTCATACATTCATACAAGCCATTCGTCGTGCACATCACCCAGACAAATGAGATAGTAACGTTGGCGAGCTTAAAACAAAACTGCTAAGTTATGAGAGTACTGAAAAATATGAGAGGAGTGACGTGAATGTAGAAGAAGACAAAGTGATGAAGACTAGTGGGGCAACAAGGTCACGGGGAAGAGGAAAGGGAAAGAAAATAGCCCTGGCTGATATCGAGTGTTAGACATACGGTAAAAAGGGACACATGGCCAGGACATGCCCTGACAAATCCCAGGCGAGAAGAGAGGAATGAAAATGGGCCAAAGCAGATGTAGAATCGGAAGCAGAGCCTACATCTTTCTGTTTCTTCAAGATGAGCGCCTGTTCTACACAAAGAAGAAATAAGAAGGGTCTCATGGTAGACTGCAGCGCCACAACACACAATAATGCCACAAAGTTCAAAACGGTTGACAAGAGCTTCAAACCCAAGTACCACATGATCGAGCTTGCAGACGGAACCAAGGTGAGCGGGATGGCGAAGATGAGGGGAGACACCGAAAAATAATAAATAGGCTATAGTACAGTGTGTGGCACCCTTACCACTTACCTTGCAGAGTAAACAAGCAGCAAGTTTAAACAGAGGAGTGCTAGGGTTCGTTCACAGGAATAGGTATATGAAGTGCAATGTCCTATTGTAAAAAAACTGGACCCAGAGAGTGTTTTTAAGTTTTAGGCGAAAAACTTAGCCCTGCTTTTAATGAAAATAATGGCGCAACTTAAAGATTAAACCTCTGTAACAAAATATATACAACTAATAAACAAAAAGATGAACAAATTAAATCAATAAATAAAAATCCCCGAAGAGAATCAATGAGTAAGCTTTCTCCTTAGCCTAATAAACCACATGATCCAAATGTGTGTCTAATACACAATTATCACTCAACAGCATCTCCTTTCTCATCAACACCACCCAAAACACTGTTACAGTGGTAGGCAATACACAATAACACCCCAACACATACGCTCAACCTGCCAATCCCAACTGACAAATCTGACTGAAGGCATAAAGTGACCAATCACAGCAACAACAATAATAGGAACACAGCACCAGAGCAAAATTGCATGTGGCTCAAATCATTAAGGCGGTTAATGAACCATTATTCTAACAAAATAATGCTATTAAACCTTTTGCTTCAAATAGGAATAACTGACATGTGAAATAAACGTATATCACTCATTATATTACTTTTCTCATTTTAGCTTTAGCTCATCTTAGTAATCATAATATATGGCACAGACTATAGAATAAAAGGCACATAACCATTTACTTCTGAATTAATCTAGTGAATCACTGATGTCTGTAAAGTATTTAAATTAACCCTTAAGGTTTCAGTGCATTTTAGTTTAACCCTATATTTGCCACAGGGCTACAAGTGTTTTTATGTATTTATTCTGGAATAAAGTGTATAAAAGTACAATGCGTATGATTTCTGTTAGAAAACATGTAGCTATCTTTCCACTTTCACAGAAGCTGATGTTTGAACTTGATCATACTGGAGATGGATTTTTTGACAATTTTCCACTCACTTCCAGGCAGCACTATTTGGATAACGCTATTTTATTCATACTGAATGCAAACGTTCGCTGAAAAGAGCAGGTTATTTTCTACATGTTGGACAGTGATGGACGAAAAGTGAAAACAAGGCTCAAACAAGCACTTTACATCCCGTCGTTTCCACAAAACTTTTTTTTCAGTCAGAGCAGCGACAGCCAATGGAGCCGAGATCCATTTTAAGGATGGAGATAACTGGCTATTCCACAAGAATGATACCAAGTTCAAAATGGATGTGTCTGGTACGCTGTATTACCTTAACACAGTAGAAAATGACAATGTTGATGAAATGTATGGTTGTCATGACATTCAAAGGTGGCATAGGATACTTGGTCACTGTAATTTGGATGATATTGCAAAATTAGAAAAGGTAGGAACAGGGATGACAATAAAAGGAAAAAGAGAAAAGTCTAATCAAATCTGTGAAATATGCACACAGGGCAGGTTTACACAAAGCCAAAACAGACAGGCAGACGCTAAAGCTACAACCGTACTAAAGCTAGTACACACAGACCTATGCGGTCTTACAGTAGGATGATTTTTCCACATTTTATAAAAGCAAAGTGTGACACGACAAAAGCTATAGAAAAATTCATAGCAGATGTAGCCCCATATGGAAAGATAAAGTGCGTAAGGTCTAATAACGTTACAGACTTTACCGAATTCCAGGTTTTACTTAGGAATAACAGGATAAGGCACGAGACCAGTGCACCCTACTCACCTCATCAGAACGGATGCTATTGGAGAGTAACCTCCCAAAGCAATTATGGACATATGCCATACAGACAGTAAGCGACTAGAGCACACACCTTACCACGTTTTCACAGGGAGAACACCTAACCTATCTAACATGAAGATATTTGGCTCTGAATGCTACGTATATAAGCAGGATAAAAAGAAGCTGGATCCTAGGCACGAGAAGGGGATTTTTGTAGGCTATGATAAATATAGTCCAGCATATAATGTGTATGATCCTGAGGTAGGAAAAGTCCTAAAACATAGGCTGGTAAAATATATCACTAAAGGTAGCGCAGATGGTCAGACTCAGACGGATTGTGACGTGGAGGACAACATTGAGATTTATAAAGGTACATCACCAAAGGTAGTTGACCAAGGTCAGGAACAATCTAAGTAAAGAGTCCAGCATAGAGGAGACTGCTGAGGCAAGTCCGACCCAAACAGAAAGTACTCAGAGAGAAAGGAGGTATCCTACATGACAGAAAAGGGCTCCAGAATACTTAAAGGAGTACCAGCAGGGGTCAAAGTAAGCCGGTACGGCCCAGTACGCATAAGATTTAGAGGGGGTACGCAGCACCGGGCAGAAGGAGATCAGCTGTCCGGCCGGTCTTTGCAGCTTTAACACACATTAGAAAGCAGCCACTGGACCTGCAGACATTTTTATGAGAGAAAAAAAATCTGACGCTAAAGCATGTGAACCAGGCAGTGCTTTATCTCATCATATATGTGTCTGTGTGGTTTTTAGTGGCTTATGATCGCTCCGTGATGTGATTTAATGCCCAGAATGTCCCTCTCCCCTCTCATCATTCACTGATTCTCTCGCTTCCTTAAAAAAACGCATTGAGCATGCGCGTCTTAAGCCCAATGCACACTGGGAGTGGCACGTCAAATTACACCAAATGCTTGAGAAGGCTTTAATATAAACTAAAATATGTGTTTCATCTGTGAATAACCGGACAAAGTGATAGAAGTCGCCCAGGCTGTGTGAGGACAGACTGGGCTGTTCTATAGCTGGTTATTAGTGAGTAAGCAACAGTGAGGAGTTTTCCCGTGCTCTGACTGCAGCAGGAGTCGGGAGCTGCTGTCTGTAGACTCGTTCAAGATGAACTGCGCCTCGCCTGGATTGTGAACGAGAGTGCACGGTCACAACAAGAGGTGGGGAATTACACCTGTACTGAAGTCAGACAGTTTGTGGCTCAGATCACGCACCATCACGCCTGAAATCCACTTCTCGCATGTGTTGGATGTGATTTTGAAAATAAATGCATTAAACTGATTTGTAAGAACTTTTCTGTCCCGTGCTTGACCACAGTCTGTGCATTAATGAGGCGCTCCTCAGGAGCACACAACATGAGGCACATTCAGCAGTGGTTCTTAGCTTTTATGTCTAAGTTTACACATTATAAAAGTTAAACAGACTTCTATAACAGGAGATATTGTGCACAATCTTTTTAATAATATTCTACTTCACACTGAGCAGCAGGGCGCAAAGTTTATCCAGGTCAAAACTGTAACTTTAGTCTGTATTTAAAAAAAAAAAAAAAAAAAAAAGGCAGGGGAGGAGGAGAGAGGGCAGTGAAGTGTCGTGCGTTACGTTTCTGATCAGCACTAAACTCAGATCCAATCTCCTGTCCGTTCACCACTGACAGTTGTGCGTTTTCCCATCATGCACTGAGCCCTGCAGCCTGCGCAGTTGCTCCTGATGACCTGCAGGGGGCTCAAACAGCTGCTCTCGTTTGGATCTCACGAGTTTTCGGTGACCGTCACACTCATGACATCAGAGCAAGTCGGGAACAAGTCGGACACAAATCTAACCTGAGCACTGCGCACAGACCGACACTGATCCAAACTGCTGCAGGTCTGGCTCATCTTGAACGCGCCTTTTGTCTCCCCGAGCAGCAGGTTACTGTCCCTCAGTGTTTACAGCTGTGGGTCTGTGTCACACGGAGCAGAAAACCATCTTTGTTACTGCAGAAGTACAGGGGACCATGTGTTTTCAGCCGCTGCGCGCATCAATGTTTACACAGAAATTCTACAACTTTTTTCACAAATGAGTTCATTTCAAATGTGCTGTCAATACGTCTCACAAAAGTTGGGACAGGGGCAGGTTCACCATGGGGTAGCATCTTCTCTGTCTGGGCATCGAGGTTATGTGTTTCTGAAGTTTTAGTGTTGGAATTTGGTCCCATTCTTCCCTGATATAGGTTTCCAGCATTGATAATTTGAAGATATTTTACCAAATGAGGTTCAATGAACAAGACCGCGAGAAACTTAAACTCCTCCACTTGAGGCAGACACATAACTGCAGCGTTTTTGCGGTTGTTGTATCAGGTCTGTTGTGATGAAGAAGGAGCTGAGCCGAAAGGCAAAGCTCTCAATTTACCATCGATCTACGTTCCTACTCTCACCTATGGTCATGAGCTTTGGGTCATGACTGAAAGGACAAGATCCCGGATACAAGCGGCCGAAATTAGTTTTCTCCGCAGGGTGGCTGTGTTCCCTTCGAGATAGGATGAGGAGCTCGGTTACCCAGGAGGGGCTCGGAGTAGAGCTGCTGCTCCTCCACATCGAGAGGAGCCAGCTCAGGTGGCCTGGCATCTGTTTTCGGATGCCTCCGGGACGCCTCCCTGGGGAGGTGTTCCGGGCATGTCCCACCAGGAGGAGGCCCCGGGGAAGACCTAGGACACACTGGAGGACTACGTCTCTCGGCCTGAGAACGCCTTGGAGTTCCTCCAGGGTAGCAGGAGGAAGTGTCCAGGGAGAGGGATGTCTGGATGTCCCTGCTTAGACTGCTGCCCCCGCGACCCAGCCCTGGATAAAGTGGAAGTAGATGGATGGATGGAGGTTTAATGAACTTGATGAACGGTGATGAATCTTTGTGTGAAAAAGAAGACTTTTTTCCTGGTTCACTGAAAAGTCACCATCACACATTTTATTTACAGTACTTTGCTTCTCTGAAGTTGTAATGCCAAGTGCAGTGGAGAATATAATAGAACTTAGATAACATAACAAATGTTCGCACTGAGAAATGTTACACGCTTTGAACAATGTTATGCACTGTACATGATGAGATTTGCAAAGCCTTTGGAATTTGATGTTGAGGACCATAGTTTTTAAAGTATTACACACTTTCACAGATTGGAGAGCCTCTGCCCATCTTTAATTCTGAGAGACACTGCCTCTCTAAGACATCACTTTTATAGCTAATCATGTTACAGACCTGAGATCAATTAACTGAATGAGTTGCTAGATGTTCTGTCAGCTGAATTTTTTTTAATTTCTTGCTTTTTCTGCCATTTATTGCCCCTGTCTCAACTATTCTGAGACCTGTAGCAGGCATCAAATTTAAAATGAGCTCATTTTTGTGCATAAAAGTGTAACATTTCTCATTGTAAACATTTGTTATGTTATCTATCTATGTTCTATTATAATCTCCACTGCACTTGACATTACCACCTTCAGTGAAGCAAAGTAAATAAAATGTGTGGTAGTGACTTCAGTGAACCAGGAAACAAACTGTTGGGTTTTTTCACACAAAGAGACATCACCGTTCAACCTCTTCATCAAGATCACTGAACTTCAGGTATCAATGCTCTTTCAGAGGATTAAAGTGAGTTTCCTTGTACAGATGAATACAGACATGAGATTTGATCAGTTTCAGGAATTATTAGTGTTGTTGTTGTTCCGATCTAAAAACCTGTATTGCTTGTTAAGAGGAACAGGTGTGCAAGAAACACAACTCCAGGTATGTTTTTGATGAGGGAACATTATAACCTGGGAGAAAACTCAAAAAAGCTGATTTTGCATAATATGAATTTCCAATACAAGCCCCATTTAAAAGAGCAGTAGCTTGTCATCACATACTTGTTAACCTTTTGGGCGCCAGTTTTTTTTTTTTTTTTTTTTTTTAATACAGTTTTTTGACATCCAAAATTTCAAAAGAGTGTGGCTTGAAAATAATTAGAGATAGAGTCTTACTGTAAATGAGAGAAACGTCAGTTATGTGCCAAAGTTTATAAATGTAGTCATTATAAGCATCAACATCAACATCAGCAACATTTTGAATGTTTTGTGGGTAAATATTCATTTGAAAATCGCTGTATATTGTGTAAACTTGTAAACGGCAATTTGAAAAAAGTCTGGGTGAATTTCTTATGGGAGAAGCGCGGCACCGGAACTGAAGATACATCCCATCGTCTCAAAACGGAAGTTGTCTGATGTCACATGAAAAGGGTCTATTAGTCAACGTTCAGCATTTCCTCAGCAATGTGATGTTTCTTAAAGTGACATTAACTGTTTCAGTCGCTGCCCTATTAAATGATGGGAGTGAGTGCATTAGAATGCAGTCCTTTTTATCTCAAAGACATCAGGTCATGTGTGGCATTGTTCACCAGTGTCATGGTGCTGTGTTCATTTTAACACTGAAATATTAACACTAGAGTAAAGAGTAAATTTAACACTAGACAGATAAGGACCATATGTTCACTGACAGTGTTACTTTAACACTGGACTTTTTACTGTACATGTCATAATGTTGTTCCCACCTCAAAAACAGACCTGGAGTTGCATTCTGCTTCATTCACGCCTGTTTGAATAATCCTGTATTTTATGGTGCTCAGTTTCTGAGGCCTCAAAACACTCAGTGCCACAAACTCCCGCCCACTCCAGGAAGCACTGACCAATCAACAACTTCTCTACATCCAGTATGCTTTCATTCATTTATCCAAAAAACAGAGTACGGCTCTGTTTAAACTGATTCCTCACAGACATTTTTCTTTTTGTAGTAAAACAGGTTCATACAAAAAGTTTAAGGAAGTAAAGTGCTCTTTTTCTTTGATTATATGTTGAAAAGACTGCAATGCTCTGCTGCCCTCTGCTGGTCTCTTCACCTCTTTCTTTATGGCAACAGTAGAATACTTTTAAAGTTCTAGAGGAGAGCAAGATTGGTTTAAAAACAGGAACAGAAGCATGATATAGCTCCATTAAGAAGATCTATTTAATGTTATCTATCAGTAGCAGTGTGGTGACTTTTCCAAGTAGGCAAGCAGACACCTTGACTTCATGAAGTTTTATGTGACAACATTTTGATTTAATTTAAATTTAATTAAAAATCACTTAAATGCAATCCCATCAGTGTTTGAGTAGTAGGCCGTTTCAAACTATCTCACACTCTTCCTATATAATTACTATTAGTAACGCTGTTTGTATACAAAAGAATATCATATTACAACATTTTTTTCAACAAAGCTGGCCTTCTCTGTCACCTTATCAAAGAATGTACCCTATGTTTTTGTTTTAACTTTAATTCATAAGCACTAAAATGAAGATGGATGGATGGATGAGGGAGGTTACAGCCTCACAGATGAGGGAGGTTCATCAGGACTCACACTGAGATCAACACTAGACCAGTGCACTGTTAATGCTGCTTCACTGTAATAAAACCTCAGCGGAAACCTTACACATCTCACCACAAAGCTCCATTTAAAAACACTGCCTCACTGACACTCACCTCTCTACTCAAGCTGCAAATCCAGTCCATGTTACTTTTTTGAAGAGACGCCCTGTGTTTCCTACAGCAGAGTTTGTCCAGAATAACCAGAGCCCAGTTCATTCACAGTTCTGTAATATTCACATCCAGTCCCTGACATGGGCCGCTGGCTCCTCTCCACTCCTCCAGCTCCACTTCTTACGAACATCTCTGACACTTAACGATGTACGTGAGCCTATCATTTATATGACACACAGTTTTATGCAGCAGCATGTTCTCATGAGGAACATGAACAGGGTTTAGGCTACAAACTCTGACTTATCTGTAGAAACGCCGTTGACATTTAGGCTGCGGATACTTGTGGAAGTTCTGTTGTCTAATGCGGCGCATGCGCACCGTAATGTATGGGGCTGTAAGCTGCACAGTGTGCTGCTTATTGCCCCCTGCTGTCAGCCACAGATCTCTGTCACTGAGCCTGAGATTGACCACAGCACGCATGCGCGAGCCTCCAAAACAAGCTGCTGGGTCTCTGCTTGACAAGCTCCAGGCAGAAACAGTGCA
Organism: Bostrychus sinensis; assembly: GCA_020698575.1. NCBI lineage: Eukaryota > Metazoa > Chordata > Actinopteri > Gobiiformes > Eleotridae > Bostrychus > Bostrychus sinensis. The sequence goes on from CM036250.1 coordinate 6,071,439, forward strand.
CCCTGACTCCGCATCCACGAAGGTGAAGATGACAGAAATGAATGGCAGAGAGGCAACCTAGCTTGCCTTGACAGTACCTGGAGAAAAACAGAGCGACTGAAAGCAGGGAAGAAACTGATTCACTATGGAAGTGAACAGCAAAATGAAATGTTTGGAGAGATAGCGATTTAATTTCATTAGAGTTTTAATCCATGTGTTTTTTAGATTTGATTGGTCAAGCACTGCTTGCCTTGTTTGCCCTCACGGCACGCCCATGTTATCTATATTTTAACATTCACTCTTCTATCCAAAGCCTGTTTAATCCCTGCCCAGACTGGCTGCATGCTGGAATGGCTGCTGTTGCAATGTATCCATATGAACACTAGATGGCAGCATCAGCCTGCGGAGCTCTGCACTGACTACAGGCTCTGCAGAGTTTTATGTGGAAAATGAAAACGTAAAGTAGTAAGAGTATTTCCAGACCTAAATTGTGGCATAAGCTAGAGCAGGGTTTCTCAACCTTGGGGATGGGGACCCTTACTTGGAATTTTAAAAATGTATTTCCAAGATCGTAATAAAATAAATGCTTTCTTCTTTAAATTGAAACTCCTGAAGACAAGTGTCTCACTGGCAGATTAAAAAGGAGGTGAAAATTAATATTTAATTATCATATTTTGTTACATATTTTGGGTTGGGTTTAATATTTTGTTCAAGTATTCAGATGATAACATTTTTTCTTTGTAGTAAATGCATTATGAGTTTAAGAATTGTTTTAATGTTTAATGTTTATGCATTTAATACAGTATAAACTTAAAATATACAGTGAAATAAGTAAGTGCAATATAATTAATTCCTGTTGTTATTATTATTATTATTTTAAAGGCAGGTGGATTATTCTTTTTTTTATCTTGAATTCAAGTTTAAAGGGGATATTTTTTTTTTAAACCAATCTTGGTCACCTTTAGAACAGCATGTTTTACAAAAGAACATTTTTAATAAGTACTCTACTGTTGCCATAAAGAAACGATTGAAGAGACCAGCAGAGGGCAGCTCTGTTGCAGTCTTTTCAACATAATTCGTGAAAAAAGCACTTCACTTCCTTAAACCTTTTGTATATTGTCATTTTACTACAAAATGAAAATAGCTGTGAGGATACAGACAGAGCTGCAGCTGTAAAGGTTGGAAACCACTGACTTAGAGCACAATACTAAATCCTAGAACTATTTTCAGGAGTAAACCAAGACTAAAACCAAAGCCAAAGTCACGCTCAGCCCTTAACGCATGCCTAAAATGAACATGGTCAGGCTTCCTAAACTGACCAACATGTCTATAATGTCTAAAGTATCAAAAGTAAACAGTATTTAACTAACTTGAGTGTTTTGGTTGCACCTGTTAGCGGTGTGTGTCTCTAACCCTGCAGGTTAACCTCCAGTTGTGACGTGTGAGAAGTGAACAGCTGTGATCTCGGCTCGGTGTCAGACGGAGACGATAATCAGATCCACGCTCGCTGCTCCTCAGACAAATTAAACGTCAGAAGGAAGCACGGAGCGCGCCCAAACGCTGAGCCCATCATAAATTATTAATGTCTCCCCGTCACAGCCTCGCTACCTCCATCTACAGGCTCCTCTCCTCCGTCCCGCCATCCCTCCATCCCAGCTCCACCAACTGGAACCACAGCCCACAGCTCTGAACATTACCTTTTTACGGCCTGTCAGCCCTCCGTCATTCTTCTTCTATGGTTTTAATTACCGCTCGTCTTCTCGCGTCTTAATCACGTTTAGCATTTCGCCGTTTCATCTTCCTTCCTTGCATCTGCATAGTCTGCCAGCAGCAGATACGTTTTGAGACATTTTCCATTTCTGCAAAGTGGAATAGAAACACCAAAATAGGTAATAATAAATAGGAAACAGTGATGCTGAAAACAGACTCTGCTAAAGTGCTGTTGAAGTAATCTCATATGTCTTGAACAATAAATAGGACATCATGTGCAAAAATTAGAATCATGTTCCATTTCCCAGTCCCTTTTAGCCTGGCCCGCCAGACAAACTCTTTTTCCTATTCTAAACAAAGAAGTTAGTCTGGTTTCCCTTTGTCTAAGTTTCACTTCTATGGGCGGAACAGTTTCCATCTGTGTCTTTTGCCCTGAGTTCAGAACATAATCTTCCTGTATACCTACAGAACCAAAGCAAACCACCTACTACTGCCATCTACTGGTGTGTTGGGTAAGCCACAGCCTGTAAGTCTAAACTCAGGGCAAACTGCACACAGATCGAAACATAGACACACAGATCTGACATGGTAGGACATGGTAGGCAAAAGATTTGTGTGGAATTAGAGCTTTGTCTGTAAAACACTGAACTTTTAGCAATTTTGCATTACAGATAGATCATTTCACACAAATCTTATTACACACACACACAAATCTTATTACACATGCACAAATCTTATTACACACAAATCTTATTACACACGCAAATTTTATTACACGCACAAATCTTATTACACACACACAAATCTTATTACACATGCACAGATCTTATTACACACAAAAATCTTAATACAAATCCACAAATCTTATTACACATGCACAAATCTTATTACATGCACATATCTTATTACACGCACAAATCTTATTACACGCACAAATCTTATTACACGCACAAATCTTATTATGCATGCACAAATCTTATTACATACAAATCTTATAATCTTATTACACACGCAAATTTTATTACACGCACAAATCTTATTACACGCACAAATCTTATTACACACACAAATCTTATTACACGCACAAATCTTATTACACACACACAAATCTTATTACACACACAAAAAAATCTTATTACACATGCACAAATCTTATTTACACACAAATCTTATTACACACACAAATCTTATTACACACACAAATCCTTTTACACATGCACAAATCTTATTTACACACACATATCTTATTACACACACAAAAAAAATTATTACACATGCACAAATCTTATTACACACACAAATCTTATTACACACAAAAATCTTATTACAAATCCACAAATCTTATTACACATGCACATATCTTATTACACGCACAAATTTTATTACACACACAAATCTTTTTATGCATGCACAAATCTTATTACATACACATCTTATTACAAATGCACAAATCTTATTACACACAAATCTTATTACACACACACACAAATCTTATTACACACACACAGACAAATCTTATTACCCATGCACAAATTTTATTACGCACAAATTGAAATACAGACACAAACTGTACTACGCACGCACAAATCTCATTACACACACACAAAATGTGATATGAACACATCTTATTTCAAATAAATGTTTTTACACACACACACACACATATTTTTGCTACAATAATAGCCCTGTGGTATGCTAACATGGTGTATTGTTTTGTATAGATTGGGCTGGAAAATTTACTAGCAAATGCACATGCTACATGCTAAATGTAAATTGTTTTCTCTTTGTCAGGTGTCATAAACGAAGCGCGAGGTCTTCCCACCAGCTGATTTGTTTTTGCATTTCTCTACTTGTCCCAGTATATGTTATTATGGCTTGCCCTTTAGTTCGAAAGTAGCACCCAGAAGCATCTCTAAAAATTACAGCTATGATTTTCAGTGTAATATTTATAGCCCACGTCTTTGCTGTGACTAAGACAACATTAGTAAACTTGCTGCTATGGGAGCTGCGAGGGGCCATATTGATAGATGACCGTGTGACGGATCGGAGCAGACAGAACAGCTGCTAAGCCCCGAAGAAGTGTCTGTCCATCCTCCTGTGTGTGCGGGCCAACTCAGACGGCTTCATAATGGGCCCATTCACCAGATTTAGAGCTGCGGCCTGATCCCGTCGAGGAGAGAAGAATGCATTTAAGATCGTCCTTTTACAAAATAGACTCACCCGATTGTTATTTGAGTAGAGGCCTCCTCATTACAGACCATAAAGTATGAGAGAATCCCAGTGACAACGCTCCAAGCTACGACGGTGCACGACGGTCATTTTTCAGTGTATTGTAACGGCCGATAACAGCTTGTAAGTCGTTCTGTCTTTCTCGCGCCCGGACCAGAAAACCCGGCCAGGCCCAATAAAGGCAGCTCAGATAATTATGATAATGAATGGAGGTTCTATTGTCACCTGGTAATGAGTTTGTCCCGAAGGTCACCACAGTAATAGCTCATTAGCAGCGGCGGCTAAAGCTGCTCTGTGATGTGGACCACAATGGTTGGTCGTTGGTCAGTTGTTTGTTGAAGAGCTCCTGGACTCTGTGTTTTATTACAGATATGCCCCATGGAGTGTGTGTCATTATTGTCACTGCAGCATGTCTTATATTGAAATGACACAGTATGAAATATAATGTAGGAACTATTGAGTGTTAATCTTGGCCTACTGTATGTTTTACTCTTGTTTCCAGTGCAGTGGTATGGTTTGGGTGAGTACAGGTAAGAGTCCATTGCCAAAGGAGTGTTTAATTAGCTCTGTCATCAACAAGCTAGCAGTTTTTATGTGCATTATATGAACATTCTCTGAAAAATGTATAACTTTGGTATTGCTGAGACAATGTATTTGTTTCCATTGTTTCGATGTAAAAAAAAAATCTATTTATGTGCTTTGACCTACACTGAATTTTTTATTGAAGCAACTTAATTGACTCAGCTCCTTCTTCACCACAACAGACCGTGGTGAAGAAGGAGCTGAGTTGAAAGGCAAAGCTCTCGATTTACCGTCGAGCTACGTTCCTACTCTCACCTATGGTCATGAGCTTTGGGTCATGACTGAAAGAACAAGATCCCGGATACAAGCGACCGAAATGAGTTTCCTCTGCAGGGAGGCTGGGTGCTCCCTTAGAGATAGTGTGAGGAGCTCAGTTACCCAGGAGAGGCTTGGAGTAGAGCCACTGCTCCTCCACATCTGTTCCGGATGCCTCCTGGACGCCTTCCTGGGGAGGTGTTCTGGGCATGTCCCACCAGGAGGAGGCCCGGGGAGGACCTAGGACACGCTGGAGGGACTACGTCTCTTGGCCTGGGAACGCCTTGGGGTCCCCCCGGTAGAGCTGGAGGAAGTGTCTGTGGAGAAGGAAGTCTGGGTATCTCTGCTTAGACTGCTGCCCCCGCGACCCGGCCCCAGATAAATGTAAGAAGATGGATGGAACTTAATTGAACTTCTTCAGTTTATTAACACCTGACTTACGTTTTGTCAGAGTGACTCTTTTCATCACAATTAATTGAAATATTAATTTAATTCAAACTAATAAGCTACTTTACTTAATTTTTAAGTCTACTTAACCATGACACTGGTGAACAATGCCACACATGACCTGATGTCTTCAAAAAATAATAAATAAAGGAAGGCATTTTAAAACACTCACTCCCATCATTGAATGGGCAGTGTTAGTTCTTTAATGTCACTTTCGCAAAGTTTGCTTTGCTGGGGTGATACTAAAAGCTGATTAATCCATAGTTGAAATTATATTTTAATGTTGAACATTGTCTTTTGAAGTAACTTATTATAGTCTCTGCCTCAGTATTACCTGTGTGACTACTACACTGTATTTCCAAAAGTATTCACTCACCCTACCCAAATAACTGAATGTGGATTATGGTGTGGGGTTGTTTTCAGGAGCTTAGTTCCAGTGAAAGGGACTCTGAATGCTTCAGCAGACCAAGAGATTTTGGACAATTCCATGCTCTTAACTTTGTGGGAACAGTTTGGGGATGGCCACTTCCTGTCCCAACATGACTGCACCAGAGCACAAAGCACGCTCCATAAAGACATGGATGAGTGAGTTTGGTGTGGAAGAACTGGACTGAACCTGCACAGAGTCCTGACCTCAACCTGACAGAACAGCTTTGGGATGAATTAGAGCGAAGACTGAGAGCCAGGCCTTCTCTACAACATCAGTGTCTGACGTTGGACCAGAAACTACTCAGACTGCTTTTATTTTAACCATGGTTGCAAATAATTTCATCATTCATCAGCGACCACTACCAGTAACCTCCTGGTTTAGGTCCAGGTAAAATTAATGGAGTGACTATCCCCCATCTATGTCCAGATGATCACATGATTCATGTATCCAAATGTAGACACTAACATGCAGTTTTGGAGATTAAAATTTGATTTAAATCCATAGATACACCAAACTTTGATTCTTTAAACATCCCACTCTTCAAAAGTGCTACAAAGTCTGTGTCTCTCTGCAGAATTGTACAGCGCTGCTGGTCTGAGCTGCTAACTTCCTGGAACCATTCTCTCTTTCAGCAGCTCTGACTCCCAGGCAGAGCTGGAATGTAACGAAGTAAAAGTACCTAGTTACTTTAAGCACAATTTTTATGTATCTGTATTGGGTACTTTTACTTTTCCTTCACTACATTTTAGAGCAAGTATCTGTACTTTTTGCTCCACTCCTTTTTTTAGAATTGGTTTGAAAGAAAAAGTTTAATTTAAAATCATTTGCTTTTGCCATGTCGTCATTGTAGACACAGTACATGAGGATAAAAGATGCAGTAAAGTTGTATTCTTCGGGCAGTAGCTGAGTTGCTAGAGCCACTTGTCCACTACCCAGAAGGTTGGTGGTTCAAACCCAGCTCCCACCATTGTATACTGTCATTCTGTCTTTGGGCCCCCATTGACTTGCCTGAAATGCCTTACTATATACTATTTTTTGTTATTTATATTTCTGGAAATGTAAATATGTTTTGTTATTATTCTTGTACAAGCAGGAAGCTAAAAATAAGTTGTTTTGATTTGTTCTATGTAATATAGGGGTGGGATTAAATAAGTTTTCTTCCTCCCACTCCTTTTGCAGCCTTAAAAGAACAGTTTTCAATGTAATTATGATTCTGTATGTACTGTATATTTGTCTTCAGTTGCTCGAAACAAATAAAGACTAACTAACTAATTAACATTGCCTCCAGTGTCTGCGCACACTGGTGTATGAATGAATGGGTGAATGGTTACTTGATGTAAAGTGCTTTGAGTTCCCATGGAGGTAGAAAAGTGCTATATAAATGTGACCATTTATTTACTCTTCGGAAAAACCTCTCTGACAGATTCAGTCTCTTCTGTTGCACCGTAAACCTTTTGTTTTCAGCAAAATCCCTCACATTCAACTTGAATCTATGCAAAATACTTTTACTCACAAGTACATCTGAAAGAAAGTACTCTTACACTTTTGCTTAATTTTTTTATGTTCGACTTTTACTTTTACCTGACACAATTTTATCTGTACTTAAAAAAAAAAAAAAAAAAAGTGTATTTCTTCCATACACTGCTCCCAGGTCTAGATAAGAACCCTCCACTGTTGACTCACCTGCTCTCACTGCTCCCAGCTATTCCCGTCTTTCCCACTTTACCCCAGTGATGTCAATGTAGCATCCCAACATTAGCACGTCTTCTTCATGGACGAGTTAGCGCAGGCGTAAACCTCCACACTGCCGTACTCAAATGTGATTGGATTTGGCCCCGGTGCGTGTTCTCCTGAGCTGAAATGAGGCTCCACGTATGAGTTCCAACATGAGTTATCCAGCCCAGCCGAGCGTAGAGCCCCATTAGCCCGGTGCTGATGAATGTTCTGGGGTCAGCGATGTTCCAAACTGCCTATGGGGCGGCATAATATAAATGAATTGGCCCCCGCAGGATCCTGGCAGCACACGATAATATATTTCTGCTCTAATGTTGGTGGTATTTTTTCAGTCCAGGCCCCATGTGACAAATTCATACTCATTCTGAAAGCGGCGCTTGCAAAAATGTATGGCTCGTTTTAGACTCAGAACCACAGGTCATTTAGTGTTAACTCATTTGTTACATGCAGCGAGATCGAAGCTCCGGGAAAACTCACTTGGAACAAAATAGATGAAAATGAAATACTGGCAGCAAAAGCAGATATATACTCATACTGTAAGTTGTTATCTCTGTACATACTCGCTGCAAATCCTACACGTCAGAGTTTAAGTACAAGACAAGTTGGTTCTGTGTGAAAAGTAAGTTGTATTTGTGTGGTTAGGACTCCGGCCTCACAGCAAGAAGGTCCCACACAGTAAAAAGTCAAGAGTTAAAGGAACACTGTCAGTGAACATATGGTCCTTATCTGTCTAGTGTTAAATTTACTCTTTACTCTAGTGTTAATGTTTCAGTGTTAAAATGAACACAGCACCATGACACTGGTGAACAATGCCACACATGACCTGATGTCTTTGAGATAAAAAGGACTGCATTCTAATGCACTCACTCCCATCGCTTAATGGGCAGAGATTGAAACAGTTTATTCTTTAATGTCACTTTAAGAAACTTCACATTGCTGGGGAAATGCTGAACGCTGACTGATCTTATGAACTTTTTTTGTTGTTGTTGAAGAAAACGATTAAACAAAAAACCTTTCAGCTGTACTTAAAGTTCAAATATAGCGTGGTCCTATCCACATCAGTCATGGTGCAACCATGACTCCCGTGTTACCTGGAACTGTATTCTCTGCATACTTCTTTAAAAAACTTTGTCAATGTTTGCACCATGACAGATGTTGACAAGACCATGTTCTATATTGTAGCTTAAGTACAGCTGAGATTTTTTTTTTATTTAAATTTAGCTCCCAGAAACACACCCTTGAACATCTTGATAGTAGTTTTTATTTTTTTCCACAGAACTACAATTGTGAAAAATTACATTTGAAGTGCCAGTCAACCAAATGAAGTTTCTAACCATCGCCCATTAAATGATGGGAGTAAGTGCATTAGAATGCGGTCTTTTTTATCTCAAAGACATCAGGTCATGTGTGGCATTGTTCACCAGTGTCATGGTGCTGTGTTCATTTTAACACTGAAATATTAACACTAGAGTAAAGAGTAAATTTAACACTAGACAGATAAGGACCATATGTTCACTGACAGTGTTACTTTAACACTTGACTTTTTACAGTGCATGTTCGATTCCCGTGTGGAGTTTGCATGTTCTCCCTGTGTCTGGGTGGGTTTCCTCCACGTGCTGCAGTTTACGCCAGCAACATAAAACCTGCACAATAGGCTAATCCTCCAGCTAGGTCCTGACCAGGATCCTGGCTCAAGATCTGCAGAACAGTCCTGACAGGTTGCCCCAGAGGTATGGGTCAAATGCAGAGGTTAAATTCCCCTACAGGGACAATAAAGTATACCTTACTTTGCCTGATTTTACTCTGCTGTCCTTGCTACCACCAGCATCAGCAGAGTCAAGTACTTTTCTTTATTTAAACCAAAGTTTACAGAAACTCTCAGTTGTGAAGAAAAGTGATGTGAAGAATCTGCACTGAGCCTGTTAGGCCGGTGTGAGCTGTGCACCCTGCTGGCAACGTCATTACCTACCAGAAAAAGCCAAAACTCTGCTCTGCCACTTGCACCACTTTTTTTCTGTGGTTATCTGAGGAAGTGCTGATAAACTCTAAAGGGCCAATAGGAATTTATACAGGTAACTATAAAATTTAACAATGTGAATTAATGAAGCTGAAAATCCGCATAGTTTGTGATCATTGCCTCAGTGAATCTATGCAGGCAGCAGATATCTGAACAGGAGCTGTGACGTGTGCACTGATGACGTCTGAGGTTGAATCACAGTGTTTATGGCAAAGCTCATATTTTCTTGTCATTTCCACTCAAGTAAAAAGATATAGTATATATATCATCCAATCAACAGACTGCAGGGTTTGTTCTACTTTTGGTGTTTGAACCAAAGACCACCAAGTTGCATTTGACAACCCTGCCACAAACGGGTCACAAACCAATGTGACCCATTTGTGCTGCTCCCAAGCCCAGATAAAGGAAAAGAGCTGTATCAGAAAGGTTATCTAAGGAATATTCCTTTTCACAACAGGAAGTAATGACTTTATACTCCCAAAAAACAACAACCACAGCTACGCTGTTGTAGCCTGGCGAGCCAGACTCTTCTACTTGCTTTTCGCAAGCAGGACAGTCTGGTTCCCCTCTCAGGGCGCCACATTTCTCCGGTTCAATTTGGAACAGGCCAATCACAGCCGTTTATCTGCAGCGCGTCTTACGAAAGCGGAAGAGCTAACTAAGGTAGCGTTAGCTACTGAGCTAATTTAAAAACTTCTCTGATCTTATTAACGCCGTTTAGCGTTTTTGTCGTCACCTGTTGGTTCTGCTGAAGTCCTTGGTATTGTTCAGTCCTCTATGGGATTTTTTTCTTCGTCTTGTTGCCATTTTAACAACAGTTAAGTCTCTTGACTTCCGACGTAACGAACACATAAAAAAACCCAGACTTTTTCCACAAATCTTTGTACATCTGGCTTCTGCTGCTGTCCCCGTCCAGAAATAACTACAGAGCTGCTCATAATATGGCATATTCTGGTGTTTTATGGAAAAAAAGCAGGAATCCATGTTTGTTTGGGTCAGCAGTGCAGCTTATGTTTCGCCCTTGGTTTTGCTGATTGGTTACTCCACCTGTCATTGTTCCGCCTCAGAAAGGAAATGTTACTGAAGAGTTACTTCTTTGTAAAGAATAGGAAAAGAGTTTGTCTGGCAGGCCAAGCTAACGCTGTTGAATGCTTTTACACCACATTTATTGAAAAAGAGCACAAAAATACAGGCGAAAATAGAGGTGGTCTGTTCGGCCTTTGAATACATCACAACCAAATTTCTCTAGTTACTCTGTTTGTATCTCGCAAGCTCTGGGAAAACGGACCAATGTATGAACAGAATGAACGCAGAAGACAGACGGCACACTCTGTCCGTATCCAAGCCTTTAGGGTAAAAATTTGTTGTGTGATTTGTTGTCGCTTCAGCATTTTGCAGCATTTTCTAGAAGCAGATGCATTGGGAACAAAACAAGCACACTAACTATAGTCATATGTCTGGTACGCCACTCAGATTCACATTCTGGAGCTCGTATAGTGGCCATAAACATCTGTAGAAGCACAGAGCCATTTTGCGACTCAAACTGTGTGGTGCTTAAATGAGTGCGTCAGCCATTTTGGCTCCAGGAAACATGACTTCATCAGTCAATTAGAGCAGTGCCTGATTAATATGAGTGGACTGGGAGCAACCTGAGCCAAGAGAGAAATGGGCCGGTGAATGAGGAATCAGCACTGCACAGAGTCAGGCTGCTGAGAGAGGAGCATCCAGATGAAACTAATGCTAAATATGTAAGGTCCTGGCTCTAGCATGCTACAAGTGAACATATAAGGCTAGCTCAGTCATGTCCAAAGTGGCCATTTGTGGCACGGGTCGAGATTTCATATGGCCCTCAGCTTCTATGACAAAATGTATTACTTATGGCCCATCAGTGTTTCCGTAGCTTGACCTGTGCATTTGTGCATCTCATCAACTCCTCTGCCTGTTGTCTTCTAACTTGTTGGTCAGAAAATACTTTTGCAGTTGTGTCTCTAGATTACGCAACAATTTGTATAAAAGGTCAGTGCAAGTTTTGTATGGTTTGAAGTATTAGAAATTCTGTCATTACTCATAGTAAGCGTTAAAATATATGACTTAGAGGAGATGTTTACGTTCAAAGATATTATTTTGTTGTCAAAGAAAAGAAAGTATAAGTTTATGGCTTTTGTAAAAAACATCAGTAAGGACTGTCGGCTCTCGGACCTTCACACATCTTCAAATCTGGCCCTCTTTGGAAAAAGTTTGGCCACCCCTGGGCTAGCTCATTGTGACAGAGGTGGTCAAAAACTGTCATTTGGAGAGCACTATGCCCAAAATACAGAACAACAACAGGACAGATACAGGAACTTTCGATATTTTAAGCTTTTAACGAAAACTATGTCTATGCCTCATAACGTTTTCTGTGGTTATGTCTAAAACCACTGCCTATATACAGAGTACTCAGTGAATGGAAGCATAGCATGCAAGATGTGATGAGTTTGTTAAAATGATGTCCTTTTGGTGCTCTTCAGTGTAGGGATCAGCATCAACACTGGTAAAAAAGCAGGAAACTGAGGCACTCAAAAAGATAGGAATTATTAAAAAGCCTTTATTATCACATGGCTGGTGAGTTAAAACAGTGCCAACGTGTTTCGGCTCTTAGGCCTTCATCAGGGCAAACTCGAGACGCTGCCAGGATGCAGCTTTTGAACCTGGCCTTGGTCACATGCACAGAAGGGGCTGGTTCTCAGTCACCTGGTACATGATGTAAGCCAGGATACAAACAGCTCATTACTTAAAAAGATTAAGACAATTTTTTTTTACTATACATCATAATACATTTTCAATTTGATATACTTTATACAAAAATATACATATGGTAATTAAATGAGGGAAGCTATTAGGTAGAGAACGTGAATGGTTTTAGACACTACATTACTACTTTAGTGCGGATCATGGACTTCTCTTCTTCTCTGTCAAGACCTAAGTTACTTATTTGCTAACATCATTGCTTTTTTATTTTGATTATTATGAAAATGTATGAAAGGTTACGATGTGACAGATGGTCAAAATTATGTTTCTAACAAACTTTTTATCAGTGAGAAAATTCACTGCATAAAGAAGTTTTGTAAAAAAAAACAAAAAAAAAAAAACAACTGGCATTTGACATTTTGGTTTAGTTGAGTCAAGATGCGTGGTGGGTTATAATTAAAGATCAACAGCAATACTTCAGTGTGCCTCAGTTTCCTTTTTCATTATTTATCAGTATGTGCCCGAGCATCCTGAAGAGCTCCTGTTTTTTTGTATTTTTTGCCATGTTTGACGTTAAGAGCCACGCCATTTAAGCAGGTGCAGCACTCTCCCTGCATTTGCTTTTTTCAAACTTAAGAATCATTTTAAATCATGAAACTGTTTTGTTGAGAGTCAAATATAGTATTCATCTCCCAAATTCTTATGTGAAAACAAGAATCTTTGGTAATGCTGCTAAATCCCACTGCAAACGGTCGCATCATTCCAACTGGACTCATTCAGACGTATTCTAGGAAGTCACTTTGAGCGGCAAGTGAATTGCGCATGACTCTTTCTAAAATGCAGTTTTACACAATTATTGCAAGTATCATTGACGACAAAACCTGAAGCTGGGACCACACTACACGATTTTCTCAGTGGTTACAGATTCTGAAAAGACCAGGAGCACACACTAACGACTGGTTTCAGCAGATTTAGTTCTGACGACTGAAAGACTGCGCCTCACACACTACAAGATCTGCTGAGGCTGCAACTGACGCCAACCAAACGCAGCAAACTCTGGTGAGAACTAAATGGTAAACAAACATGGAGCTACCTGGGTCGCTGTTGCCGTTGTGTGCGCAGCTATCTGTTTGGAAAAAAGGAAAAAGAAAAAACGTCAATGTATCCAGTTTCGCTTGGGTAGCGCTCAACTTTCTTCAGTGTTTGCCATGATTGTTTATGTTTTCTTCTTCTTCTTCTTCTTCTTCTTCTTCTTCAAATTTCCGCTTATATTTTCCTGCCGCTTCCTGTTGCTTCGTCTTCGTTCTCTGACGCTATTTCCTGTTCCCATCAACTGTTTTTCATCGGCCGCTGGACTCCATGAATTCCCAGTTGGATGTAAACAGCCCACACTACAGGAGTGTGGTCCAGAGTCGGTGTTTGATTGCTTGTGACTGACGTTAAGTCGGGTTTTTGCGCCGATTCGAGTCTTTGAACATCACACACTAACGGATTTCAGGGCCCACTGGTGATTACGTTTCCCTGCAACTAGTGTTGAACGGTACAGACTCAGCGCAACTGTGAATCGTCATAAAATCGGGCAAAAAAATCGTGTAGTGTGTCCTCAGCTTTACTTGACAACAGAAAAGTGAACAGCTTTTCTGCAGGACTGCAGTAGAGCAAACAATAACAGGGCAGAGTCAGTGAACAATTTACTAGAGGTGACTCCCGATTCAGTAAAGGGGCTCTCGAGTTTTGAACTATTCATTCACAAATTGCACATCACTATTACTTAGTCCTTCAGGTTGAGGTAAAACTACAGCAAAGTGTCGCCTCCATGCGCTGATAAAAGAGTAGATCATCTCAGCTGCGCCGTTGAGTTTCATTGAGAATGTCACGTCACTGAGAAAACCACGTAACTGTGTGCAAATACTGGCAAAGTTCTGGCATTTATTCACACTTAAGCTTAACTTTCCGGCAAATTTACGGTAATTTCACTAGGTCTTGACCCAGGAAACTGATAGACCCTGTTCTGTAAGGTTACGTGGGTGAAAGGGACTTAACATGACAGACAGACAGGTGCTCATAAGATTCTTAAAAAACACAACTTGATGCATGGAATTAAAGAATTTACATCTGGTTTTATGAGTTTTATTATCAGTGACACTTCATCCATCATAATAAACAAAACACAGTGATGAATAATTTTTCTATGAAGTGAATTTGGTCTAAAAAAAAAAAACATTTTCATCTCAAAACATTGGCCACAGTCCAGCGTCATCAGTGTGGCAAATGCATTCCGAGTCAGGAACGCTTCGGCTTTAATTTCACGCTGCTCGCATTTCCAAACTCTCTACACTCCAGAAACAGGACAGAGAGAGAGAGCAAGAGCGACACACAACAGGAGCAATTTGAAGTGTCATTTTCTGCCAGAAGTCACCATACCAAAGAGAATTAAAGTCCGTACTCTCCAAACAAAGGAAGGACGAGAGAAAATAAGATGTGGGGAAAGAGCGGCGGGATCGTTTGCTCTCGGAGTTAATGTAAATTGACAAAAGCCAATAGGAATGTAGATGTGGAGTAATGTGATTTCTGCGCTCTCGCATGTTTGTCGATCACTTTGTGCAGATGATAGTCAACAGGACGGCTGGGCTTTTTATTTTTCTCATTTTACGTCTGACAGTGGAGTCTCAGAAATGCAATGGAAGGGACATTTTTATATCGCAGACAGTAGTCCCACAGCTGTAAGTGGCTATATTATGCTTTTATTTATATTTTTAAACCAGTCTTGGTCACCTCGAGAACAACAGAACCTTTAAAACATAATCTGACTAAAAGAGAACATTTTTAATAATTACTCTACTGGTTCCATAAAGAAACGGGTGAAAAGGGAAGCAGAGGGCATAGCTGTGAGAGTCTTTTGAACATAATCAAAGAAAAATAGCACTTTACTTCCTTAAATTTTTTGTATGATGCCATTTTATTACAAAATGAAAAATGAGGAATCAGTGTAAACAGAGCTTGAGTTTTTGTTGAGGGTTTTTTGGGAGAGGCAGAGGTTTGAGGCCACAGAAACTCAGTGCCAGAGAATACAAGATAACTCAAACAGGGATGAATGAAACAAAGCAACTCCAGGTATGTTTTAGATAAGGGAACATTATAACATTATAACACGGGAGAAAGCGCACAAAAGTGGTTTTAGCAAAATATAGCCCTTTTAACTAAATTCTTTCATACTAATTGGTATACTGTGTGTGTTATGGATATTGTATGTGTATTTTGGCAACAAAAACTTAGCAGACAATACATTTTCCATGGACAGAAAGCCGTCACCAAAAAATGTAGTCTTACTGTGCATATCAGTGCATAAACAAGATGGTTTTGGCATGAAACTAACTGGTCTCGTGTGAGGTTTAATGCTGCACCAAACTCGAATCACGCATCAAATTCGTGTCTAGTTGGACGCTTGAACGTTTTGAAGTCAGACGCTTCAGTCATGCGTCAAATTCACTGTATTCGTGTGTCTAAACCAGGCGTGTCCAAAGTGCGGCCCGGGGGCCATTTGTGGCATATGTTAAGGCTTCATATGGCCCTCAGCCTCCATTACAAAATGTATTACTTACGGCCCACCAGCACTTTTGTACAGGGTTTCCATGGCTTTATCTGACCATTTGTGCATCTCATCTCCCTGCCTTGTGTTTTCTATGTTTAGCATGTTTTAAGAATTACAAATTACTCTATTACACATTACTCATAGTAAGCATTAAAATCAGCCTGAGCTAAACCCATATTACCTAGAGGATGTTTATGTTCATCGATGTTATTTTGTTGGATCTTGTTTTGGATTTTATTGTCAAGGAAAATGAATAATGGCTTTTGAAAACAAAATACTTATAAAACAGTATACTTTTTGTGGTTTCAGTTCCTAAAAACATAAGGAAGGAGTGTTGGCCCTTGGACTGTTGCTCGTCTTCAAATCCGACCCTCTTTGGAAAAAGTTTGGACACACCTGGTCTAAACAAAGCGTGTTCAGACACCAATTCGCGTCATGGGAGGAGTCTGTTGTGCCAGGATAATGGCCACTGTTTTAGGGCTAAGGCTGTCCCGGTTTGCTCACCTGTGTCCCATGACCTCTCCCCAGGACACTAGTACTGTATTCCAGCACTCAACCCCAGCAGCAGAGCTAATACAGGGTGAAGTTATTTCTTGTATAATAGCAGGGTCTCTTGTGGTTTTAGTGGGACATAGGCTAAGCTAGCACTCCCTGATGTTTTGGAAAGAGCAGTAACTCAGCACACAGTAAAGTTAAGGTCCCCTTTATATCCTGTTACTATGTTTCTGACTCCTGTCTTTATAAAAGTAGTAGAACTGCTGTAGGCTGATTAGGTTTTCACTGAAGCCTTGACGAGTCCACTGTGATTGTGTTGTAGGATCTCTGCTTCCTACTTCCTCCCACGTCGCTTCAGGAGCTAGACCCTGATTGGTTAACGCACTGGTAATAGTCGCAAAAGTTCAGATTTTTCAACTCAAGAGTTTTGGGCATGGACACTTGATTCACAGCTCAGACATGTCAACGCTCAAATTGCGTCGCGCTGGATGCTTGATTTTTGCTGCAGGATGTTTAGACGTGTGTTGACTTAACATAAATCAGACGCTTCAAATGCATCCAGTGTGAACGCAGCATAAAACCTACAAGTTAGCATTATACATGGCACTGGTACTGTCAGGGTCTGCAGCAGTTTCTGTGTTCTCCCTGTGTTTTTCCTCTCTCCCCCTCCCTTGTGTGTTTGTGTCTCCTCCTTCCTGGGTGTGTCAGCTCCTCCTCAGTGCAGAGCAGCTCACCTGGATTCAATCTGCAATCTTCTGCACTTCAAGAAGCTCTGCTTTCCAGTAGTGATGGTAAGATGAAGCCTCATGAAGCACTGAAGCATCACAGCCAACTGTATCACACATGGGTCAATGCCTCAAGATGTTTTGTTTGCTCCACTGCGCCATCAAGTGGACAAAAAATGTACAGCATACTTAGTGTGAAATAAAATCGTGAGGTTAAAAGAATAAAAATGGAAGCAATTGGTAAGAGCGTTGTGATGTGAGATGTGCTTGTGTTACTTGATGCCCGTGCTTATGCAACAACTGAATAAAGATAAATTCAATTTTATTGATTTTTATTGAGAAATATTAACTTTTCCACTGTATTTGGAGACAGGCGATTTCTTGTTTTGCACAATATTTCACTGGCTTTTGAAAACACCCTTTCACAGGGCACAGATGAAGCCGGTGTGCAAAGAAATGCAACTGCAAGTTTGTACAGGTTTGGATATATATAAAATGTGAGGGGGAATCCATTGCGTTTCACTGTCTCTTTTATTTCGAATCGCGCTCCAAACCCGCGAATCATTTGCTGAATCAGTCACGTGGTTCGGCCGCTTCCAGAGGCTTCGAACGTCACTGCATACGTCATCAACACACGCATCGATACGTGCTTCAACAAACACCCATCTAGATTACTCGGCACACGCTTCGAAGCCTCGACCCGAAAGACACATCACTACTTTCCAGCTTCTCCTCACCTGTTTGTTTGTTGCTCTAGCTCTAGTTTTTGTCATTTTGTGGATTTGTTTTGACCAACCTTTTTGTCCAGGAACTCCCGCTCGCCTGCCTGCACACCTGTCGACTTACCTGCCAGTCCACACACCTGGACAATCCTTGGTCACCTGCTCCTTGTTTTCTGGTCTCCTGGTCCTTATATATATATATTTATCGCCTCTTTTGAGTCAGCTCAAATAAAGACATTATTTTTGCACTTTACAGAGGCTGCTTTTGGGTCCAGTTATTCACTTGGTACAGGACGACAAAAAACTACTAATGGTTTAAGTGCTTAAGCTTCTTCAGCGCCTGCAATGTTGTAAAACTTCAGCATTGTTCGTATAGTCATTGCATATTATCTAAACTACCATATATAGAATAAGTTTATCTTATTAATGTGTTTTCTTTAATACCTCAGGTCATGTGTGGCACTGTTCACCTGTGTCATGGAGCTGAGTTCATTTTTACCTGAAACTTTAACACTAAAGAGAGAGTAAATACATAAGGACAATATTTTTGTCAGGTTGATTTCACTCATGGTCTCTGATTCTCTCATCCACAACTTAACTTTATTATTTGAATGAACACTTTTCACTAAGTTTAAATAAATTACATTTTTAAGGCAGAAATAGGACTTACATTTTTAAATGTAAGATATAAAGCTGTGGCTGGCCCAGAACTTTCTTCACTTGAATGAAAGTAAGACTGAATGTATTCTTTTTGGTCCCTCTGAGTGGCACGGAAATGTACTGTCCAGCTCTAATTTCCTCATGTCTCAGTCAGGCCGTCAAGAATTTAGGAGTGATTTTTGACAGCGAATTGAAGTTTGATAAACAGATTAGTGCTGTTGTTAAAGCAAGCTTTTTCCAGCTGCGTCTTCTCGCCAAAGTCAAGCCCTTTCTGTCTCGCAGTGATCTGAAAAAAGCTATTCATGCTTTTATCAGTTCACGTATTGACTTCTGTAATGCACTATATTTCTGTATCACGCAGTCATCACTCCACCGTTTGCAACTGGTACAAAATGCAGCCGCCCGACTTTTAACAAACTCATCCAGACACACCCACATCACCCCGGTTCTCTCTTCTCTCCATTGGCTCCCAGTCCACTCTCGCATTGATTTTAAAATTTTAATTTTTGTTTTTAAAGCTCTTAATGGCCTTGCCCCTCCCTATTTATCAGAGATTTTAACCCTCCTCCGCCCCAGCAGAGCCCTCCGGTCGTCTGCTCAGATGGTTCTGGATGTCCCCAGGTCCGGGTACAAACAGTGGGGTGATCGTTCATTTGCAGTTGCTGCTCCTAAACTCTGGAACACACTGCCTCTTGATCTGCGAGTGATCACTGATTTGTCTCTGTTTAAGTCCAGGTTGAAGACTCACTTGTTTAGACTGGCTTTTAACACTTAGGCTTCAAGTTTTTGGTTCACTCTGTTACTGTGTGTTGTGTCTTATTGTTTTATGCATTTTATAGTTTTGATTAAACATTTGTAATTTTATTTTATTATGTTTTTTTATGTGAAGCACTTTGGTCTTTCTTGTGTTGTTGTAAAGTGCTATAGAAATAAACTTTGATTTGATTTGATTTGATTTGAAATTAAATGAAATTACTTGTAACAGTGCAGGTTCCCCACAAAGAGTGCAACCAAAGCCTTCCTGGTCAGGGAATCATAGTATCCCCCCCAAAAAATATGAAATACCAACACAAAATGTGAGCAACCAAACATAAATCACTCATTATAAATCAAATGAACTAATGATATGAGAAGGAGTCACCAGAATATTAAAAAAAATTGGCAAATGGCAAATATTAGCTCCTATAATGTTTACTGTTTATGTTACAAATAAATGGAAAAAGATGAATGAAAGCATCCTCCCATTGTGTGTTGGGATAAGAGTACGTTCCAGTGTCCCAGCCTCATCCATCCTGCTGCCCCGGGACAGGCCTGATCGCCGCAGTCTGACTGAACAGAGAGGAGCTGAGCTGGTAAATGATGACTTCATGTTTCACCAGACCGGTCCAGATGATGAATGAGCTCCAGAGGCTGCGCAGAACAACCGCCTCCAACCAAAACAGACCTCCTCCAAGACACCGCAGTGAGTTCACACAACATGAGGGCTATGTGAAGGAGAGGAGGACAATAAATAACTGTATATTACTGTCATGTGTGAAGAGTTTGATCATGTGAAATAGGAAGCTTAATTTCTTCAATATGATTATTTACGACCATAGATTTTTATTTTTTAACAATTTTCTGTAATTAATAATGCATCGAAAGTGCTTTCATGAATTTCAGCAGAGTCAACACTGTACTGGACATGTGCTGTGGTGTAGTAAGTATTGGACCTCAATTTGATTCTGTCGCTTGGTGTTTTATTAACTTTTGGAAGAACAAGGAAGAATACTAGCATTTTCCGGACTATAAGTGGCTCCGGAGTATAAGTCGCACAAGCCAAAAAATGCATAATAAAGAAGAAAAAAACATATATAAGTCACACTGGACTATAAGTCGCATTTTTGGGGGGAAATTTATTTTACAAAATCCGTCACCAAGAACAGACATTTCATGTTGAAAGGCAAGTTATAGTAATAATAGCATAGAGAACAACAGGCTGAATAGGTGTGTGCTATGCTAACGTAACACATTGATGGTTATTCAGCTACATGAAGCATAAACAACAAACTGAATAGGTGTCTCGTATGTTAACGTAATATATTAACAGTTATTCACATAACTATAGCATAAAGAACATAATATAACAAGTTCACCAAACTCACCATCTCACTCCTAGTCGCTAAATCCTTTAAATTCTTCATCCTCGGTGTCGCTTCTGAACAACTCCGCCAACTCCGGAGGTAGACGAAGCGCCGCTTCCTCCTCTGCGTGGCTGTCGTCAGACTCAGCATCAGTTCCATTTCCAATTATTCCGCTCTTTCTCAGTTGTCTTTATAGCCTAAGTTGTTAGTGGTAATGTTTACATTTTAAATTGTCAGTGGTACAGGTGCAGCAGATGCTGGTACACAAGCCTAGAGCGCCCTCTAACCAACACCTGAAATATTTTAATATATAAGTCACACCTGAGTATACGTCGCACCCCTAGCCAGACTATGGAAAAAGTGTGACTTATAGTCTGGAAAATATGGTAGTTATTCTTTTGTGTGTTTTTGTCATATTGTGCAGCCCTTGTTTTAACACAATTCTCATAATTTCAGACAGATTTTAAACTCTCTGAAAACAGTTACAGCTGATTTTTGGAGCTCTCTAAAGAAAAACATAGATCCACAGTGGGAACAGATTCTGTGTCAAATGATAAATGTCAACATAATCTGATGCAAAGAACGATGTGATCAGCCTTTGTCTAAATACAAACAGGACACGACTGATTAGATGGAGGTTTGAAATCAAGACTTTTTCAAAACAAAACTTGAATAATCCATCGTCTTTCTGTTTATTTGTCTCTGTCACTTTAGTCATTTTACTGTAAGCGTGAAATGGTTGTGCAGATAAATTCACTGCAGTTTGATGATAAAAAAACTTACTGAAAAACAAAATGAAAACCTCTGCTTGGGTTTGAACTGTTTTGCAAAAAGAGAGCTCGAGTGGAAAATGTGTTCAAGCAAGCAAGAATCAGAGTTGACGTTTGTGTGAGACAGACGAACGTTGGTGTGTCCTCTTCATTCTGTCCCTGAGGCTTGTGCTCTTCCTCTGAAAAAATACTGTTACTCAGGTCATTTAGTAAATTCTCTTAAACTTTATACTGGAGTTATATTTGAAGAAAAACCTGAATGATCCAGGCCCATTTCCAGAGAGAATCAAAAGGGAGCACTGCACTCTCTTCTAAAATGTAAGTGCGATTAAATGCATGAATTTGTTTATTGCATTTTTTTTTTCTGTAATTACTAAATCAGAATTGACGCGTTAAAGTCCCAGCCCCAGTTTGCACCTTCAAACTTTTCCTTATAACATGAACTGTACTGATTTATTATCTGCTCGTACTCTGTGAGTGTCTTAAAGAGGCTTTATAAGTGTATTTATATTGTATTATTACACTTTTGGAGCACCGTGAAGTTGGAAATTTACTGTGATGTCGACATTTCAAAACAAAAACTTGCTAATAATGAACCCCGGACTTTAAACAAATTTATATGACCTGAAGTTTTTTGGACAGAAGTGAGTCTACAATACGTGATTTGGTGGTTAGTCCAGAAACATAAGGAACATCAGCGTTTTACAGCAGTGGTTCCCAAGCTTTTCTTCACGTGTACCCCCTGGGCTTTTTGTCATACCATGAGTACTATACTTGCCCTACACTTGTTAAAAAGTGCTTATATATTTATTACTATATATGTCTTGCTTCAAGCCTTTTTAACTTATTTAAAGCAAAACTATCTGGCAATGGGGTAAGATGGCAGATAACAAGACAGAAACAAGTGAAATAATCCAGCCATATTTGTAAAAAAAATCCAATCTAGTAAAAAAATTCTCAAACCAAGATTAATAATCTGAATTCAAAGTCATTTTAACTAATGCTGGATATTGATTTAATGCAGTGTATTTCTACTTTTTTCTGCATATTCTTCTGTTAAACCCATTTATGACATAAAAAAACTATATAAAATCAAATTACATTTACTTATTTTACTATATATTTTATGTACAGAATAAACTTAAAAAATAAAAATATATAGTATAGTATATATACATTTACTAGAAAGAAAACAATGACTCCTCAGTGAACCTCATGAATCAAAATGTGTAACAAACTACAATACAATATTCATCTAAGATTCTTTTGTCTTTCATAAGTTTCAAGAGTCTGATATGAGAAGATCACAAATTCTTTCTTATCATCTTGGAGTTAAGTAATGAAATAAATCCAACTACCCCCTGCAAAGTGCTCACGTACCCTATAGGGGTTCCCGTACCCCTGATTGGGAAACACTGTGTTGAATATGTTGTGCAAGATACCCCCCCCCCCCCCCCCCCCCCCCCCCCCCTCGCCTCCAGTGTCTGAGTGAACTGTGTTTAGTGATGGTCGGAGAAGCAGAGGCAGAATTAATAACAGCCTCATGAGTGTCTGGAAAGGCTTCATATAGTAAATACATATTAACAGGTGTGCATCTGTATACTGTAAACTGAAGTGTAATATTTCTCTTTAACTGTAATATCTGCAGCTGTTTACACCGAGCAGATGTTTTCCTTCTCCATCTGCAGCTTCATATACTTCTGCAGAAAAATGCCCTGCTATCCTGTGCTCTTTTATACACACGATAAAGGATTAAACCCAAAATATATGTTGTTTGTTCATTTTGGGTGAAAGCATCAAAGAGGACGATGATTCAGAAGTGTAATCAAGTCAGAAGGTTTATTTCAGTAAAAACACAGGTAAGGTTACAGTCAGCAGGATGAGCGCGCTCCTAGAGAGAGGAGTGTCCTAAGTTTTTATATTATGTATGACGATGTATGACGATCTCTGCATAGCATTATCTTCTTGGCTTTGAGTAACTTTTTTGTGCATAGGGCAGGGCCACAAAAAGTTCTCAGTTTCTGCATCGACAGGAGCAACCCCTGCAACCTTGGGTCTGATAACTTTGTAGCAAGCTCATTATTTGTGCCATATTTGGAATGCACCTAAGAGTAGAGTGACCTTAGAGTGAAAGAAGAAAAACATCACATAAAATCAAAGTATTATTATTACTAATGTTGAAGCGTTATTAACCTTAGCAGTAGTACATCAAAATATAAGTTTAATGGTAATATGCAAAGCTATATGTAGAAATATTCAATAATTCCCCCTTTTCACACCATATCACATGGTGTGAAACAACCTCTGAAAAGAAAAACATCACTCAACAAAAAACAAAAAATAAAACCTGTAAGAAGCATAATACAATGTCATATATATTATAGTAGCAACCTAAATTTAACCCAACACAAGTCAAAAGGGACACAGGTGAGCAACTGAATGAAGCAGAGACACAAATTAATTTACATTAGTTTTATTAGTCCTTTAAGTTAGTCTAGTGTGAGGCATACAAATTCTTTATTGATTCTATTTTTCCCTCACTCCCATTCACATCAACACACACGTCACTAAAACACATCAGTACGCCAAACACAATGTTCAGAAACTCAGTTCAGTTCCTTGTGAACGCCCTACAGCCGCTCACCGCAAAAGCCGCAACCCAAAGACACGGAGAGATGCATTGATGGGAAGCTATTTAGAGGTTTCGGTCACTAGAGGGCGCTGAACCGTGAGCAACAACACGTTAGGTTTTACATTAACGGTGTTATGAGCAGTATAGATTTTTTATGTTTAATAAAAAATCCACACATGATGCAAGATACTGACTGATAATGATATAACTGATTTCTTTTTGTCATACCATGAATACTATACTTGCCCTATACTTGTTAAAAAGTGCTTATATATTGTTGAATATTTCTACAGATAGCTTTGCGTATTACCACTAAACTATATTTTGATGTACTACTGCTAAGGTTAATAAACGCTTCAATAGTACTAAGAATGCTTTGATTCTAAAGAATGTTTTTCTCCTCTCAGAAGGTCACTCTGCGATTACGTACATTGTGCATTTGCAAAAGTGCACAATAATGAGCTGGTTACAAAGTTAGGAAACTCAAGGTTACAGGTGGGGGCTCCCTGCCGTTGCGTGGGACGCTCCTGAAGATAACGAAGATTACGCACCGCAGTAATGAGAACTCTGGCCCGGTCGAGGCACAGGAGTTTCTTGAAGAAAACATTTTAATGATATGCAGAAATCGTCATACATTGTCATACATAATATAAAAACTGTGATCACTCCTTTTTGGACGGCTTGCTCACCCTCTCCCTTTCAGTGGGGCACAGCTGTTGTTACCTTACCTGTGTGATACTAAAATAAACCTTCTGACTTGATTATACTTCTGAATCATCGTCCTCTTTGATGCTTACACCCAAAATGAACAATCCTAATAATATTTATCACTATATATGTCTTGCTTCAAGCCTTTTTAACTTATTTAAAGCAAAACTATCTGCCAATGGGGTAAGATGGCAGATAACAAGACAGAAACAGGACAGAAATGACTTGAAACAAGTGAAATAATCCAGCCATATTTGTAAATTAATTCTCAAACCAAGATTAATAATCTGAATTCAAAGTCATTTTAACTAATGCTGGATATTGATTTAATGCAGTGTATTTCTACTTTTTTCTGCATATTCTTCTGTTAAACCCATAAAAATATATAAAATCATATTACATTTACTTATTTTACTATATATTTTATGTACAGAATAAACTTAAAAAATAAAAATATATAGTATAGTATATATAAATTTACTAGAAAGAAAACAATGACTCCTCAGTGAACCTAATGAATCAAAATATGTAACAAACTACAATACAATATTCATCTAAGATTCTTTTGTCTTTCATAAGTTTATTAATAAAAATCCCACACATGTTGCAAGGTTGAGGTAAACATGTTTAAATCAAATATTAGTTTTACTGATAACAATGATATAACTGATTTAAAACATACATAAGTTGCCGACACCTGAAATCTTTACATTTTTCCTACTGTTTTAAATGCTGTCATGTTTTCAATCTTCTAAATTATTCTCAGTTGCATATTTCGCGTTTCTTTTTGATTTCTCTCCACAAACCGTCCTCTCCATTGCGGGACGGGGAGCTGGGCCATCAGGCTGAGCGACCGCAGTAAAGCACAGAGTAACAGACAGCCGGGCTAAGAGAAAGTGAGACTGCCACCTTCGATTGTGAGCCGGGATAAAGCCTCCATCTGAGTTGTGTCCCCGATGAGCCGCTGTAGAGGTGGCCAAGCACAATTACTGCACATCCACTTAACACTGACACCTCCCTAAACGTGATAAATTACACCGTAGCGGGCCTGCAATAACACTCCAAACTTTTCTTTGATGAATTCAGCCTCTTGTTTTGTTGTAAAAGTTTGAGAGTTAATGAGCGAAGTCCCAGGACTCAGCCTTTTAATTGGACTGCTTCATTGTGATTGTGTTTTCAGAGAGGAGGAATCTATCTAGTTTAGTTCTCTGTGATGTGGGAAAAGGGCACAGCGCAGAGTTGTAGTAGAGGATGCTGCGAGTTTATCTCACTGTATTTTATTTTATTTTTTACATTATTTTTGTTGTTTCATTAGAATGCCTGCAATATGGTGAGGCATTTTCCCTTTTTGTCAGATCTGAATGCTTAGTTTATGTTGAAATAAGAAAAAAAATGAGATTGCACTATAGTTGTGGTCAAGTTTGAAAATGTTTTTTTAGCAAACAATCAATCCAAACACAGCATAAAATATAAATATACTCAAAATAATAGAAAGATAGTCCAAATTTAAAGGTCACCTATTCTGCTCAATTAACTTTTTTGAGCTCTTAACCATGTTATAATGTTTCTATCTCAAAAAACAGACCTGGAGTACTATTTTCTTTTATTCACGCTTGTTTGATTAATCCTGTATGCTGAGGCGCTGCCTTTCTCAAGAGCTGAAAACACTCACAGCTCTATATAGATAAATGAAACCAGGAAGTGCTCCTGCGCGTTTCTGAAGCCCATACACCATCACCGGACTCGTTCTGATCATTTCAGAGTTTAAACAAATCAGTCAGCTCATTTATCTATCTGTTAGCATCATGTTGCTAATAGCCATGCTAAATAGTCATTTTATGCGTCCATTCCCCACTGTTGCCAGCAGAGGGCGACAGACACCTAATCCAAGCTTTGTCTGCAACGTCACAGTAATACATATACATTATTTTAAGTTATAAAACCTGAAATACTAATGCAAAGGAGCCCAAAAATTATTATTATAGAGAGATTTTAATTATTGTACTCAAACAAAGCAACCTAAAGAGTGAAAGATAAAGTTGTACAGTTATACCCAACACGTCTGTACTGCAAATCTGGATTGGAGTTTGCATTGTAATTTTGGGGTTAACATTGGGTTTTGGATCCTCCAAAGCAGGTTCGCTTTCTATCAAGGTACAGTAGATCTCTATCAAAACTTGGGCTGAATGGCTTCTGCTTAAGAGCAAAATAAAATCTGGGACAAAACAAAAAGACTTTGATGGATCAGTGGTGAGAAACAGGTACTTACCCACTAGGGCTGCACAATATATCGCAAAATATCATTATCGAAATATCCGTATCGCAAGAATCTAAATATATCGCAATAACGCTGTGGTCTTCCATCTGACAGAGATTTACACTGAAGAATCATTTTCCACCAGAGCCTTAAAAGAACATGTGTTGTGACGAAATAAAAATGTTTAAAAAGTCCAGTTTTAGTGGTAATTTAATTAATTTAGTCACAGCTTAGCCTTGTTTTATTCCTGGTTTAGTCTGTGTTAAGTTTTGATTTTGTCGCTGTTTTGACTTGTAAATACAGGAACTTACATTTTTGTGAAATGCAGTGAGTTTAACTTACTGTATTTTCCGGACTATAAGTAGCCCCAGAGTACAAGTCGCACAAGCCAAAAAATGCATAATGAAGAAGAAAAAAGAAAAGAAAAATTAGCCTACTGGACTATAAGTCGCATTTTTTGAGGGAAATTTATTTTACAAAATCCGACACCAAGAACAGACATTTCATGTTGAAAGGTAAGTTATAGTAATAATAGAATAGAGAACAACAGCTGAATAGGTGTGCGCTATGCTAACGTAACACATTGATGGTTATTCAGCTACATGAAGCATAAACAACGAACTGAATAGGTGTCTCGTATGTTAACGTAATATATTAACAGTTATTCACATAACTATAGCATAAAGAACATAATATAACAAGTTCACCAAACTCACCATCTCACTCCTAATCGCTAAATCCTTTAAATTCTTCATCCTCGGTGTCGCTTCTGAACAACTCCGCCAACTCCGGAGGTAGACGAAGCGCCGCTTCCTCCTCTGGGTGGCTGTCGTCAGACTCAGCATCAGTTCCATTTCCAATTATTCCGCTCTTTCTCAGTTGTCTTTATAGCCTAAGTTGTTAGTGGTAATGTTTACATTTTAAATTGTCAGTGGTACAGGTGCAGCAGATGCTGGTACACAAGCCTAGAGCGCCCTCTAACCAACACCTGAAATATTTTAATATATAAGTCACACCTGAGTATACGTCGCACCCCTAGCCAGACTATGGAAAAAAGTGTGACTTATAGTCTGGAAAATATGGTACTATGTTCGAAAAGTAGGCTTTATTTTCAAATATTGCAATAATATCATTATCGCAATTTTCAACATAGTTATCGAATATCGCATGTTTTCTCCATATCGTGCAGCCCTATTACCCACAGTATGCTCCAAAGTATCTGTGTTTCCCAGTTTGTATGGATTGGAGAACATTCTTGGGGAAACATTTCTCAATTATGACACCAAGCAGTCATTTTACAAGGAAAACAGGAAGAAGTTGAAGGTATGGGGGTTTTGTGTTTAGACAGTGAGTATTCTGTAAAACATATGGCGGAGATCTACACCAGCAGCAGCTCTGATGATGCTCTTGATGTAAATTGAGGCTTTGAAACAGATGCAGGAATAACGACCGGCTGCTGCGTTGTTCAGGTGACGTATGTGGCTGGACGCGTTGGTTTTGAGTCAGTGTAAAACCTGAAGCTTTTAAACTCAGACAAACACCTCCAGACGGCAGATGTTGGAGTAGGAGACTCATTTGTTCCTCTCCCAAAATAATCCATCACACTTTAACAACACACGGACTTATTTTCTCAGTGGAGGTTGTGCTGATTTTCTGTTGCTTTGTTTTTTTTTTCTCAATAGCCATATTTTCAATGTCCAGTCAAACTTTTCTTAACCTTAAGCAGAAGTTACATCACAGTCTATAGCACTGATCCAAATCCGGAGAATGAACAATATGAAAAGTGATTACTCAGTTTGAAATTGGAACATAAAATACTGAATTTGAACAAAATCAAAACCAAAAAAGTTCTTTACAGGGCTTTGAGTCTCTCATTTGTCTCTCCTGATCATGTTTTTGCACTTCCATTTTATCAGTTCCATGCTGGTTCTTGTTTCCGTCCCCGGTCCCTCACCTCGGCCTGACCTGAGACAGTGTGTAGTCCCCCTGTTTGTATATTAATAAATAGTGATGCAACGATGCACTGAAGTCACGATTCAATTCACAATTTTATGTTTATGATTACAATTTTTTACATGTTTTTATTTGGACATTTAGTTGCATTAAAATTATGACCAAAAGGATTTTTTTTACATAACCCATTTGTGTCCTTATCAAAATTAAACTGCTGTACATTTCTTATTAACAGAAATTGAATTTAAAAAGTAGATATTAAAACGTAAAAATAACAAAAATATATAAAATAATTTGCTAGCCACTTTTATTAACATCTTTCTACTCTCCTCCAAAAACAAATACACTTTAGTAGCAAGCAATGCACAGAGAAGCAGCTTATCATAAATCCACGCCTCAGTAATTTATAATGAGCCTAATAAAAGTCAAGTCTTATAAAAATATCAGTGAGGAAAGACTCATCCTCAGTAAAGACTGTGATCTCCATGGAAACGCTCCGGGGGAGGGGCCACTGAAACTTCAGATAAACTTTAGCTGTTGTTAGCTTTGCTTTAGCTCGCTGCTAACAACAAGCTACTTTCTGAACGATGGTAAACGGAGCGAACAGGTGCAGCCTAAATAAAACCTGCAGATGTGTCTTTCTTGCCGTTTGCCCTGGGCTTGTTGTTGTTTTTCCCTGTGCGCTGTGTGTGCGCTCCTCCGTCTGTGCGAGAGGTGAGGGAGCGCCCTTCCGAGTCACTGAAGCCCTTGTGCAATCTTTTCACGTTTCCATCACGCCGGCCTAATGATTTTACGAGTCCTGTAAACTAAAACTTTATATAAATTCATGTTTCTCTTCTGTAAAATGGTCAGGTAATGATGTCTAGCGCCAAATATGTGAGCCAGATTACGCACCATTATACTCTGGAGGCCTGCATGCTGTTTAAAGAGACATCGCGATTCATTTTTTTCCACACCGATTCAAAATTTCTCTCTTATGCATCGATTTTTAGCCAATTTACAAAGAATCGTTACATCCCTATTAATAAACTCTCTTTAATTTATTTATTTAAAGTGCATTCAAACCGGTTCAAACCAAGCAGGCAGCGTGGCTCCTTTAACTGTGCTCACATATGGAAATGTTTAGATACAACATGCAAATCATCTGTGGCCATGCAAACTGAAGTACCTTTAAATAAGCGATTCTCAACTGTTGGGTCGGCACCTAAAAGTGGGTTGCAGGACCATTTTCAGTGGATGGACTTTGCCAGAACAAAAAAATTATGAATAAGTTAATTAGAAACATAGTGTAATAGATGCATACTCCTTAACAGTAGGGGGCAGTATAATTGGACATTAGGTGTATAGAAGAAACCCAACAAGGGCAAAAAATCTAAGTTTGAAATGTTACTCCTGAGGCTGAAGTGAGTGCTGATTAATTTTCCCCAAAACACAACGTCGTTCAGTTTTTACTGCTAAAAAATAAGACAAAGAAGAAAAGTTAAAGACTGCATCCCTATTTCTGCCATGTTGATGTCACTCATGGATAGGAAGTGAAGTTTTACCACTAAAGAGAGCGAACATTTAACATTTAACCCTAACCCTTGAGACGTCAGTGCTTTTTTCCGAAAACACAATGATTTTTGTAGATTGCCCTTTCAGCTACGGAATGCAACGAAAACACTGGAAGAGGTGTTTTTGTCTCACGGGGCCAACAATCACAAAATACATTCATTTTACACTTTATACCTTCATATTCTGATGTTGTGGCCCCAAAACTACAAATTCTGTGAAAACCTTGCCTTATTTTTTTTGGTTTTCAACATTTTTAACATTACAGTGTAGGATAATTTGCTGCTCAATAACAAAAACAGTTGTTATTGCACAGAATTCACTAAAACTCATCAACCGAGGTGGGAAAAAAAGTGATGAACATTTTAAAGAAGAGCAGCAGTGATGTTATTCCAAGCCACACACCTCCAGTGTGAGTGCTAACAAGTCCTCAGGAAATAATGAAGTGTTTGCATCTTTTTAAACTCAAATGAGATGAAACACAAGTCGTTCCATGCACATTGTACAGGTTAAAAGCCCTTTGAGTGCTGTATTTACTGTTAAAAGTGTTTGCAGCGGCACGAGGTAAAGCAGAGTGACGCTGTGGTTGCTGGGTGACGGTGTAGAGCGCGGTGATAGCTGTGGTAATGCCGGCTGGCGTCCTCTTCAGTGATTTAATCAGCTCGCCCAGCCGGCCATAAATCATCATCAGGCTGAGTTACACAGGCCTAAAGGGAGAGCAGGTCCACCGCACTGAGGGCTAAAGAAAACACTGCTCTAATGCTTAACCTTTTTCACTCTAAACATGCGGAGGTGTTTCTGTCCGGACTGAACGCTGGTGGCTGAGGACTCCAACAAACCAAGGAACCGGAAAGAAAAAGTCTTCACAAAGTACTAAGAGATTTCAAACCAATCTTTTTTTATGTTTTTCCTTTTTAACTTGTGTCTCTGTGGAAGCCGACAGCCTCTTGTGATGAGCTCTAACCCCATACTTGTCTATGAAATGTGGCTCAGGTGCATGTTTTATCACTAATGTTAACATTCTAACCACAAATCTAATAAACCCTTCCAGGAATGACATTATTAGAAAAGTTGCGCACACAACCTGTGTGCTAACTTTAACGTTCTATCCCATTCATTTCTATGAGGGAGCAAAATAAAAATAATAATTTAGATGTTTTTGGGCAGCAGGAATGAATGGTTGTTGTTTATATATTTATTAAAAATTACTCTGAATTAATATGAACCAGAGCTGAGTCAGCACCAGTTGCTAAAGTGAACTTATAAAAGTAGGATTTGTGGTGATTGATGAATTAAATCTGAGCGTACAATGTCAAACTATTGTTGCCCGCCACATTTCTGTTACTATTTGTCCTGCGTAACATTGAAATTAAGAAATGTAAATTACGTAGCCATTAGCATAGATGCTAATTATAGACGCTAATTGCAACCTTACAATGAACAGCTAAACATTCACACACTCGCTAATGTTATTAAACTGGGCTCTGATATTACTCACATGTGGCAGAGTGGTTGTCATTTGCCAAACCTGTCTTGATTATTCATAATTTGTGATGTTTGCTGGCTAGCACTAACTCCTCCATTAGAAATGTATGTACCAGTCTTTGGAAAACAAACATTCTGTTTACAAACACAAGAAGGGTCTCTATTTCTTCATTTTTACTTTTACATTTTTCACTCTGTAACTACATTTGTTAGGTTGCTTCACTTCAGTGAAAAAAGAATCCCCATGAAAAAACATTCATATTTTTTCAACTTTTTTTGCATACATCTTTTAATTTACTTGTGCCCCGATCATAAATTCCAAATATTTCATTATTTTCTGAATTTTAACCCTTTTTATGCCAGTGTAAGTAACAGCTGTGATAGCATCCCAACACTTTTTGTAACAGACACACAAAAAATTGAAATATTTTTGATTTTCTCAAGTTTGTTTTTTTTTACAACTAGTTTTAATGAGTTTTAATGGTAGTTGTTTTTTAGATTGTACATAGCACATGAAAAAATTATCCCTATAAATAAATGTTGATAATCTTTGCTGTAATAACCCTCCTAAAAAAATCCACTTTGCTTTGAGAATATTAAAAAATGTTCATATTTTGTGTCTGTTTTTTACTAAAAACAATTAGATGATGTAGCACACACTGGCATACAAAGGGTTAGAGTTGGGATTTATGATCAGGGCACATGTTGATTAAAAGATTTATGCAAAAAAAGGTGAGAAAAGTAAGATTGTATACATTTTTTATAATGTTTTGTGCACTTTTGTCATTGAACAGGAGCGACATAACTTTTTTAAAATTGAGGTAAAGGGTTAATAGCGGTCGCATTAACGTCTCCACATCTATCCTCGGCCGTACCTTGGCTTTCTTGCAGCTGTTTGCAATTGCTCTTATTGCTCTCTGCACACAGTGATTGGACAAAAATTGGTGGATTGAGCCCGAAGTGAAGCGAAATCCCATCCCGGGCCGGCGAAGTAGTGCCCTCTAAGTCCCCTTTAAGCACAGGACAGATGGCTGGATGTTTTGTTAGACTTATCGCGTGGCCCAGCTGTGGAGCCAGACGCCCGGCCGGCCTGAGCTCTCTCCGTCTGTCTGGCTAAAAAAAGGGGAAAAAGGGAAAAGCTGCGCGGGTTCAGAATGAGATTTAACATCGATCATTTCCGCACGGTGAATGGGGCGCGGTGTCAGAGGCTGGCGCGGGGCGATCCCTCACTGCGGCGTCCGTCTGTCCCGGATCAAAACCGTATCAGTCTGCAGGGAGAGAGCGGGTCAGCCAGAGGGAGAGGGGAGGAGAGGCCAGAGAAAAGGCAGAAAGAGGTAGTTTTAGTGTTACATAATGACAATAAACACCGTTACTTTAGTAGACCACACACCTGTAGCTGTCCATCAGTCCCTCTCTTTTCATTTTTGTGATGTTCACTTTTTATTTTACTGTGCAGAAAGTGAAAATAAATGCTTTCTAGTTTGGATCAATAGTTGCTTTGCTAACATTTTACAATAATTCACACTATAAGCGTTAGTTAAGTGTTAGTGAACAGGTAATGAATTAAATACAAAGCATCACTTCAACACAAGCCCTAATTAATGACACCGTCTTACATGAAAATTTGTACTTAAGCACCACTTTGGAGGATTTTTGGCAGTCACCAATTTTTTCTTAACTGGAGAATGGGTCTGGTCACTTTTTTGCATTGAAATTCAGCAGTTTTTCAATTTTTATTAACTCATGTTGCAACCAAATATTTTAATGCCAGTCTGACTGTAGATTATATATTTTTACAAATTATTCCACATTAAAACAATACTATTCACCTTTGCATTAGTATTTAACATTTTATTTCTTGAAATAACATCTTCTTTTGGGGAAAATAGCACTGCCATTTGGAACAAAACTGGGATCAGCAGTGAGCGATGCGTTATACATTTTATTATTTTGTCCACAATTTAATTTAATTTATGCAACAATAGTTACAAAATAACATCCTGTTGAACACTAAAAATGTTTGCTCGCACTTGAAGCATGAGAAAAACATAATCTGAAGGTTTGATGTGATCTGAAAGCAGCTCCAATCCTTCATCACTGGACAGCAGCGACCGAGACTGCAGCGCTGTCATTTTCTCCACTTGACTTATTTGCATGGTAATTGTATTTTCATGCTAGGTTTCCCTTTACGAGGCGTCACGTCTGAGGAGGAGGTGATCTGCATATTAACAAGTTACACCGCAGCGTCGGCTAATGGCACACACTCAGAGCGCGGCTGGATTATGGCTCCTGAGGTAACACTGCGGTGGAAGCAGGGTTTTATGCACTGACATGAGCAGAAGGGAGATGTGTTTAAAGATGTAGGTGGTACATTTATAGTGCATTAAATTTTATATTGTATGCAAGTGGGGCAATCAAACAAAACAACCTGTGCATCCAAAACTATGATAATTCCTAAGTTCTTGAGTGCATTGAGCAAATTCCTTTAGTTGGCAGGCAAGCACCATGCACAGTCAGAAAAGAAGGTCAATATTTGTACCCTTAGGTATATCAGGGGTAAAAAATTTGGACCTTTGAGGTTACTGCCCCAGTGATAAGCCATCGGACCCCTAAAAGTACAAATATTGACCTTCTTTTCTAACAAGTATCAGAATCAGAAAACTTTATTGGTCTCCCAAGAGGCAATTCTCTGCAGAAACCTGGCCAACACAGACAAAACAACACAGGAACAGGTAGACAAATATATAAGTACACGTCATGATGGTTCACACAAATCTTATAAGCAGAGCCAGAGCTGTGCAGGTGCAAGTCTACAAAACCCTGTCCTCCTACAAATAAAAACTAGGGCTGGGAAAATGATTGCGTTAACGCAGTGCGTTAATTTATTTATATCGCGTTCATTTCAATTGACTCATCGATTAATTTGATCACAACAAAAAAATTAGGACAACAGTGACAGAGACAGCAACGCGCCGCAGGTCTTCCAGCGCGGCAGAAATGCACCACGCGAGTGTAGAAGAACATCAGGCGTTCGAGATGAGCCAGACTTGCGCAGTTTCGATCGGTGTCGGTCTGTGCGCAGTGCACGCCCGTTAGATTTGTGTCCGACTTGCTACCAACTTGCTCTGATGTCACAAATGCGACGGTCACCGAAAGCTCGTGAGATACAAACGAGACCAGCAATTGAGCCCCCTGCAGGTCATCAAGAGCAACTGCAGAGGCTGCACGGCTCAGTGCATGATGGGAAAACGCACACCTGTCAGCGGTGAACGGACAGGTGATTGGATCTGAGTTTAGTGCTGATCAGAAACATAACGCACGACACTTCACTGCCCTCCTCTCCTTCTTCCCCCGCCTTTTTTTTTTTTTTTTTTTTTTTTTTTTTTTAAATACAGACTAAAGTTACAGTTTTGACCTGGATAAAGCAACACACGCGAGAAGTGGATTTTGGGCGTGATGGCGCGTGATCTGAGCCACAAACTGTCCCACTTCAGTACAGGTGTATTTCCCCTCCTCTCATTGCGGCCGTGCTCTCGTTCACAATCCAGGCTCAGTTCATCTGGAACGAGCCTAATGCAACAAGTGAACGAGCTAAAGCAACATGAGAGACCAAAAAGACACATTGCTAAATGGACAATTCTGCTTCATATCGTCACCAGACAGCAATATAGACAAAACAAAAGTTATGTGCAGTCTATGCAAGGATGAGTTCAATTACCACTGGAGTAACTCGTCCCTAACATATCTCAAAGCTAAGCACCACAGAGCTTTTTTAGGTAAGTTTTGTGGTTGTATCTTATTTAGGCAAGCTTTGTTAAAGAAAACAAGTTACAGGTTTCAAAGGGATTATTAATTTATTTTCTTTGCAAGTTTTGTTTGCATTGCACAAGTTTACAGTAAAGCATGTGAAGGTTAATTCAAAATAAACTTTCTAAATTTACAATTTTGTGTTTGTACGTGAATTCATAATTGCGATTAATAACTGGTAGTTATTAATCGTGATGAATTTTTTTCAGATTTGCGATTAATTAGTTAATTTTTTTTTATTGATTCCTGGCCCTAATAAAAACAAGACCAAATATGAGTACTAAGGCAAAACCAATTAAAATTTAAAGATAATAGAGGCAGTGTTTCCCAACCCGGGGGTCGGGACCCTTACTAGGGGTCATCAAAGTTTCACAGTGGGTCACAAGGGCCTCATGAAAAAGAAGTCCAAGCTAGGGCTGAATGATAAAGCAGGAAGACTGGCTAATGTACTGTAATGGTCACAAAAAATGTGTTTAGAAATTGTTTGAAAATAGATTAATAATACTTCTGCAGTAAAATTACCCATTAAATTACTTCTAATTATTAGGGTCAGGGAGCGACAGGTGGGGGCCATCAACATATTAACGAATAAAATGGGAAAAAAGGTTGGGAACCACTGCTCTAATGCATCAAGCGAACTTCCACACAGTCTCCAATAGCGATAGACCTCTTTGTATGCATCCCATATAAATCAAGGGAGGACCTAATAAAGTTAAGGTCAATGAGCTTTTATTATTGTGAGATTATTGGTTTAGAACTTTTTTTTCACAGTACAATACACAAAAACTACTGGTGAGAGATCATGAGTCACGTCACCTTGGTAAACAAACAGTTCCTGTCGATGTTTCACCCTTACTCTGAGGGGCTTAATCATTTCTGAGGAAAAACAAACCTTGTCCAGATGACCTCCTTGTTTTACAGATTTTTCCTGGATGACTGAGAACACAGACGTCAACATTTTCACATTTTTCAGCACCACTTCCCTTAGACACGTTTGGGAAGCACCACCATTAAGCAGGACATCAAAAAGCAAAAAATAACTTATTGTTTGTCTCCAGTAAGTCTAAAGCTGGGGACACACTACACGATTTTTTTACCCGATTTTATAACGATTCACAGTTGTGTCGAGTCTGTACCAGTCAACATTAGTTGCAGGGAATCGTACTCACCAGTCGGCCCTGAAATCCGTTAGTGTGTGATGTTCAAAGACTCGAATCGGCGCAAAAACCCGGCCTGACATCAGTCGCAAGCAATCAAACACCGACTCTGGACCACACTCCTGTAGTGTGGGCTGTTTACATCCAACTGGGAATTCATGGAGTCCAGCGGCCAATGAAAAACAGTTGATGGGACACAGGAAATAGCGTCAGCAAACGAAGACGACGCAACTGGAAGCGGCAGGAAAATAAAGTGGAAATTTGAAGAAGAAAACAAACAACCATGGCAAACACTGAAGAAAGTTGAGCGCTACCCAAGTGAAACTGGATACATAAACGTTTTTTCTTTTTCCTTTTTTCCAAACAGATAGCTGCGCACACAACGGCAACAGCGACCCAGGTAGCTCCATGTTTGTTAACCATTTAGTTCCCCGCAAGTTCCCCGCCAGAGTTTGCTGTGTTTAATTGACGTCAGTTGCGGCCTCAGCAGATCTTGTAGTGTGTGAGGCGCAGTCTTTCAGTCGTCAGAACTAAATCTGCTGAAACCTGTCGTTAGTGCGTGCTCCTAGTCTTTTCAGAATCTGTAACAACTGAGAAAATCGTGTCGTGTGTCCCCAGCTTTAAGTAAAAGAAGAAAGATTTATATGATATGAAACAAATCTGGGGTGTATGGCTAGGAGGCCGCCTAGTTTCCGGCCACGCACTGCCCCGTCGCAGGCAATCTACCTCTAAAAAAAAACTTGATTTGGCCAAATTTTTGTGCACTTTTTACCAGGTATCACGGTAAAACTCTTTAGTGTAGACAAATTTTAGTTCTAACTATCCACATTTTTGAGCACCCAGCACTTTCTTGACATGTTTAGGAAGCCTCGCCGTTAAGCAGGGCATCAAAAAGACAATAACAATAACTTGCAACAAATTGATGAAGTGACAATTCGATTTCTCCGCCATACCGGTCTGTATTCAAGAATGTAGTGTGACCTTCTCATGACTGTGGGGGGCAGCATTACACACCTCAGCGGTCAGAAATAAGTAGAAGTAGGAGAAGAAGAAGAACAAGAAAAATAAGACATTTCTACCAGTGAAACTCTCATTTATTACCAAAATATCAGGTCTAGTTCCCTCTTTATAACTTGCAGACTTGTGCCTTATCTGCCAAACCCTCAGTAGAAAGCTTTTAGAAAACGTATTGTTCTAAAAGAAAGTGAACTGCTCATTAAGACAAAAGGCTAATAAGATTGCTAATAAGACCACCACTTAGCCCATTTGAGTATCTGCTCACTTAGCGCAAAAGATGATAATTGCCTGTTAGCCCACAGTACATTAGCTTCATTAGCATCAAATTAGAATATTGAAATCAATTGAGTTTAACGATGCAGAGCAAGCATTAGATGTTTGATATTTAATGGTCAGTAATGGTGCGAAAGTCTAAAACCGTTCGAGATTCTGGGATATTTCACATTATCTTCTTCTACACTGACCTCTGACCCTTTTGCCATTAATGCAGAACATACTTTTACGATATTACTTTAATGTAAGGACACAAAAGCTCTGTAGGATTGTCCAAACAACATCAGCATCCTTGTTATGTTTGTGGGCCATGCCAAATGCAGGGAACATTGACTTTTATGTGCATGCTCCCACCAAGGTTGACTGCATCTTTCCTGTTGTGCAGCAGTTACATGGCCTTGTCTTTTTAATACCACATTGTGACTGACCATAATATCTGCTCTGTGTTTCTTAGATAAACATTGGCCGAGCAATATTCTGTATGACGGTGGATTATTTGCCAAAAAGCATCCTGATCCAGAAACGTTTTCCTGAAAGGTGGATGTGGTTGACCTCTTTGACAAATGCAGTGAGTACAGGTAATTGTGGGGGATTAAACAGGAAAACCAGTAACCTCTGTAACAAAGTCACATCTTATTAAACTAAATAAATGAATAAAACTCCTCAGGGAGAGGAACAACTGACTTTGAGAAATGTAGCACATACTGATTAGCGATAGTTACAACATTCTGTCATCTCCTAAAACAGCGTATTATTATGAATTATAAGTTAAAAAAAAAAAAAAATAGCAAAAAATAAATAGAAAATGGTGGTTTCAGTGCAGCCTATCATCAGACCTCACCTCTGTTAAGACATTATATTAGTACCGTATTTTCTGCACTATAAGGCGCATCGGATTATAAGGCGCACCTTCAATGAATGGCCTATTTTAAAACTGTTTTCATACATAGGGCGTACCGCATTATAAGGCGCATAGAATAGAAGCTACTGTAGTGGCTGGGGTTGCGTTATGCATCCACTAGATGGAGCTGCGCTAAAGGCAATGTCAATAAAACAGTCAGATAAGTCAGTCAGTCAAACTTTATTAATAGAATACAAACCAGCGTTCTTACAACTCCGTTCACTCCCAAAACAAGTTAGTGCATTCACAATACGGTAGCGTACGTACCGGTAGCTCTTATTTGCGCCACCCTCGTTGAAAACAATGTATTTCCAACTCCATTTGTCACAGTTCAAAGCTACATGAACAGCGTTCGAGCGCTCAGTTTTCTGTCCCCTCAATGTCACAACTCTTCTACTGAGATGGAGCAAAGGCCGCGCCTCCTTGTTCTTTTGTGGCAGGATCCATAAACACGCCTATGGCACACATGAACAGCTGGGACTGGAATTCCCCTTTACCGTTTTTACCGCTGTCACTTTGGCGACGCCCCCTGAATACGGTAGCCATAATTAACCAACACTGATCCATATATAAGGCGCATCGGATTATAAGGCGCACTTTTTTGAGAAAATTAAAGGCTTTTAGGTGCGCCTTATAGTGCGGAAAATACGGTAATATATTGGTGAGTGATAGGAGCCCCATTGTCATGGTCAAATTTATTTCTACAGTACATTTACAGCAGTGTTTCTCAAACCTTTTCAGAGCAAGAACCACTTTAAGAAGTGTTTTGTTTTTTTTGGTTTTTTTTGGGGGGGGGGAATTTCCCCCCCCACTCCCCTGTCTGGATGAGGCCCACCTGCTGCATCCTTACAGACCTGAACTATGATCCTACAGATGAGCTAATGGACTTTATTTAACAGTCCTAGACACATTTATAGTAAGTATAGTTCTGGGAGAGGATCTCTTCTTCAATATGGTCTCCATAAGGGTTCGTCTTTTTTTTCCCACAGCTGTTTTTTTTTTAGGAGCTTTTCCTTACCGAGAAGGAGGGTCTAAGGACAGGAGTGTCCTGGGTCTGTTTAGTTTAGCGTAGTTATTGTTTGTGTTGATTGTGTGTTATGTCTGGTTGTGTGTTTATGTTTGATTAAAGCTGCACTACCTGATTGTGTGACTGTAAAAGTGATGTGTCTAAAAAATGTTGAGCTTGAATGATACACTCCTCTTTCCTAATTCGTCTCCTTGGCGACGCTCTATCACAGTCTCACACAAACCTGGAGCTATCACAATAACACAGCACAGATCTGGAGTTTGCTTTTAATTCTTTACAATAAAAAATAAAAATACTGTGAATAAAACAATAGCTTCTTCACATTATTCCTGATAGATTCTAGTTCTGATAGATAAAGGATGTATTGACCAATCAGAGCGCTCCTGTCCTATGAAAGCGTGTGATTGGTTAAACTGTTCCTTCCCTTGCTCTAAAACAAAAACTCTTATAATACAGCCCAAAGTCTAATTTTTTCTCAGATGACTTCTGTTACGCTGCACTAATAACTAAATAATTATCTTTACCAAAATACAAGGAAAATTAAATCAGGTAGTGCAGCTTTAACTGTTTGTGAAGCCTTTTGAGGTGACTTGTTGTGATACTGGGCTATATAATAAATTATTTAAATGAATTAACCAGTGAACCCCCATCGTTTCTGATTTCATATTCCCTCCCGTTCATCTCTCACGTCACTGTGATTGACAGTGCTGTAAAATTGCTGTAAAATCTGATGAGTCGAAGAGTTTGTGTAGTGTCGGGCTAAAGACCATTGTCTTCACCAAGGCTAAATTTTAATAAAAGAAATATATATGTAGTTTTGTTCATAAATTTGCTTATAAAGCCATGTGGGTTTGGGTACAAAAATTTTTACTAAATTGTATTTCGTCTCACATTAAGACATCTTCTCATGGACCACTTGGGGGCGCTGGAGGACCACCAGTGGACCACACTTTAGGAATCACCGATTTACAACAACCAAAGCTGCCCAAAGTGCTGCACATTACAGCTAAAATGAATTATGAAAACAATAACAAATATGAAATACCAAAAGGAGACACAAATATGCTATGTAAAAAAATCTGATCAATTACTGCAACCAAGTCTGCTAATAAAAATTGTAAAAAATCGTAATTGTGAACATAAAATCGTGAATCGAGATGTAAGGATTTGTTCATTTTGGGTGAAAGCATCAAAGAGGACGATGATTCAGAAGTGTAATCAAGTCAGAAGTTTATTTCAGTAAAAACACAGGTAAGGTTACAGTCAGCAGAATGAGCGCGCTCCTAGAGAGAGGAGTGTTCTAAGTTTTTATATTACGTATGACGATGTATGACGATCTCTGCATAGCAATATCTTCTTGGCTTCAAGTAACTTTTTTGTGCATAGGGCAGGGCCACAAAAAGTTCTCAGTTTCTGCATCGACAGGAGCCCCCCCTGCAACCTTGGGTCTGATAACTTTGTAGCAAGCTCATTATTTGTGCCATATTTGGAATGCACCTAAGAGTAGAGTGACCTTAGAGTGAAAGAAGAAAAACATCACATAAAATCAAAGTATTATTATTACTAATGTTGAAGCGTTATTGACCTTAGCAGTAGTACATCAAAATATAAGTTTAATGGTAATACGCAAAGCT
Source organism: Bostrychus sinensis (assembly GCA_020698575.1). Taxonomy (NCBI): domain Eukaryota; kingdom Metazoa; phylum Chordata; class Actinopteri; order Gobiiformes; family Eleotridae; genus Bostrychus; species Bostrychus sinensis. Next base: position 6,113,038 of record CM036250.1, read on the forward strand.
ATATGTAGAAATATTCAATAATTCCCCTTTTCACACCATATCACATGGTGTGAAACAACCTCTGAAAAGAAAAACATCACTCAACAAAAAACAAAAAATAAAACCTGTAAGAAGCATAATACAGAGACTTGAGTGCAATGTTACATCCGTTGTACTGACGCACCATTGGTCTGAACCACCATAGGTCAGATGCAAACACGTTGCCCAGAGCAGGACAAGATGGATCTAACGGTATTTGGGTGGTAGCTGTCTGGCATCATGGCAACCAAACAGTCTGTGGTCATAATTTAATAGCTGTTTAGTTTGCATAGATAAAAATTAACGTGTAATTGTTCATGTAACCCTGACCATCAAGTTCCTTAATGGTGCCTTTAAATGTTTACAGATTAACAACTCTAGCTACATTTATTCATTCTTCACTCTTAACTATTTTTCCTCTTATCGCCCTCCTCCTTCACGACCCCTTTTTGTGATACCCATCAATCCTTAACTGTTGAGGGACACACTCATTTCACAGGTCAATTAATTTTAATCAGAGTGTGTCAATTTAATCTGGGTTCAAACCGCTAGACGGACACTTTGTGAAAATCTCATTAACCTTCCCATTTCCAATCTGCTCACTTCATCAGCGGGCCAGAGCGCTGACTCATTTCTCGACCCACGCTCGGTTTCTGTCCGTAAACAAACTCTCGAATTTGGAGAACGTCGCCAAGAAATAAGAGATGCCCTGGAGGGGAAACACACGACATCCTCCTCGCGCCCAAAATGACATTGATGTTGGCTTTGTGTCCTGGAGTAGCTCTTTTAATAGCTGTAAATCTGGCAGAAAAATCAATGTGATCAAAGCACGAAGTTAAGGTTAAGTGATTCCAGAAGTGACTAAAAGGGAAAGAAGAAAGTGGATACAGACGGCAGCGTGGGGATTAGCAAATAAAAATCTCCTGTTGGCAATAATTAGGGGCTCGTTTCCGGGAAAATGCATTGATTTGCAGTAGTTAATGTGAATTTTGCAAACAGACGCAGTGAGGGAACTATGAGACGGAGAATAGAGGGCTAGCCATCCAGACACCATCTGCCATGAGGGAACACCCTTGAGGATGCGAGAATGCCAAAAAAGAATCCTCAGAATTGGTAGGAGGCCAGAAATGGGAAGTGAGGAGACCCCTTGCTGGAGTTCTGGGAAAAGAATCTATTCCCATTTTGGTCTGAGGACAGTCCTGGGTTTTCTATGCCAGATTCTCAAAGTATCCCAGCGTTTTTGGGATTGAAGTTTAAACTTCTGAAATGATAAGTCGAAAGGGGATCGTCAAATTTAAAGGTTCTGTAAGCAGCATGTACTGGTTTAGGAATAAGAATACCTTCATTAGTCCCTCAGTGGGAAAAATGCAAGAATTTGGAGCAAGCCTCCGGGCCGCAGCTACTACGAGCGCCGCCACACACTCTCCAGAAAACAGAACCCTAAATAAAAACAATGGTCTGTTGCCAGTTGGTTTTGTAGCTCTTTCCACTTTTCTGATTGGATGATCGGCAATGCAAAGGTTTCAGAACAAAACAAAACAAAACAAAACTGTAAACCAGCCATTTCCAAAGTCAGGACTGTCGTGGGCCCCTTAAATTTCCGAAAATCCCTCCGGACCCCCAACGATAAACCTATCGTTTGGGGTCCTCTATTCAAAATACTCTGCCATGTTTTTCTCCATATGTTACAAAAACACTGACTAATGACTAAAAATTGTTTTAACGTAATATTTTAAAACAAGCATACAACTGTAATTCATTTCAAATGTTTTTTTTGTACTTAATGTTTTTAGCTACTTAATATTTTCATTGTTTTTTTTATATTTTTGTATGTTTAGTTTGTTTTTATGAACCAAAACCATGTGTCTGAAATAATAATAATACAAAAAAAATAATAAAAAAATTTGAAATTGAAATATAGACAGCCTCTGGGGGCCCCCCTGTAGTACCTTCGCGGACCCCCAGGGGGCCCCGGACCCCACTTTGGGAACCACTGCTGTAAACAATTGTAAGAACTACTTAAATTATTGTAATTATTGTTAATTACATGGTTGTTAATGCTTTATTACTGCTTCTTAGCTGCAAGTGTTACCAAAAAAAAAAAAAAAAAAAAAACACAGACTGTTGGCTTAACTAGCTTTAAAGTAGTATTTTAAACAACTATATAAATGAACTTAATTGTAATTTGTTGACAGACTCAATTTCTTTTTATGCATTTGGGGCCCCCCTGCAGTACCTTCGCGGCCCACCAGGGGACCCCAGACCCCACTTTGAGAACTACTGCTTTAGAGTACTGATATTATAAAAAGCTCAATCATTCTGCATCAACTTGGTAACCTCAGCTGATGAAATGTTAAGTTAATTAACCACCTCTCTCCTTGATTTATACTCTGGAGGTTTTAAGCACTTGACAGAACGCATCAAGTGCACTCGACCACTACGACCAAGTGTTCATTATGTGGACGCCGGTGTCAGGGAGAGCACATAAAACACAGCTCATTTGCATCAGCGGCCAGGGCCTCTTCAGAGACACTGACTGACCCGAGATCAGCGCTGGGCTTTCATCTTCTGCACTCTTCTATTCCCTTTAACAGACTGTGGACGCTGAGATAACAGGCACACACTGCACACATGACAGAGATGGCTGGAGATTTGATCAACAGCACTGCTTTCTCTTTTAAAAACAATTTCAGTTCACCTGCTGAATCTGAAGCTAACCCCCAATTCACACCAAAGCAGCAGCAGCGTCATGTCAGACGCGAGTGAACTGCTTTCTGTTTTTTTCAATCTGACAGTTCACACCGGGGACTTCATACGCGCGTCTTACGACCGACTCGTTGCGACGCTACTCCAAATTAGGTTGGAGTTCTATTTTTCCAGCGTCTCTGCGTCGACCGGCAACGCTACAGCCGGAGAAACACAGGAAACAGGCACCAAGTGTCAAAATAAACTTCTGCTACACTTTCAAAATAAAGGTTTTCTAAATGTATGACTGACGTAAACATCGTGCATCGCACCAAGAACTTCAGTGAATGTTGCAGCATGGACGACGAGAAGTTAATTCTTGAGGTGGAGAACTTTAACATACTTTGGGCCATATTTACTAAGACGGGTGCTAAACTGCGAGTGCAGTGAGAAAATATGCGGCCGCTATTAATGTTCGTGTTGCGCGTGAATTACTAAGACAAACTTCGTGGCCGGTGTCAGGTGCAAACAGATGGGGCGGAACTATTTAAACGGCATCATTGCGTGTATTGTTTGGCGTCATGGAAGGTGCAGAAGTGGAACACAAACGGAAGCAAAAATTTAACTAAGAAGAGCTGAAAGTGCTGGTGAATAATGTTTTCATCCGTCATGGCAAATAGATCTGCACGCGTGGCAAACTCTCTAACCCTACGTATTTGTTCATTTCTTCTCCTTCATCTCACACGAATCACAGCAGCCATCTGTGCAAAAGATTAGCACGTCCTTCTCCAACGTGCTAAATTTATACGCTATTTTCGCTCGCAAAGTCATGGTGAGCCTTGATAAATAATATTGCAGGCGGTAAATGAATGAATTTGCATTTTCTCTGCCTTCCATTTTGCGCACTCTGGGAAGAACGCCTCAGTTTACAGATTCATTAGGTCATAGGAGCAAAATCTGCATTGCGTTCGCTCTGCTCCTGTAAGACACGCAAATCTCAACTGCGTCTGGGTTTGCTCCAATTTTAGCGCATATTATTCAGTTAGCGTGCACGTAAACCTTTGATAAATCTGGCCCTTTAAGACACAAAAAGATTATAATTCTACTTCTAGCACGATAGTAGTACTGTTGTCTGATCACCAAGCGAGCTCAATAAAATAAAAAAAAAGCGTAATTGGTCACGTACTGGACACGAATTTGGGGGTAACAGTGTATTTTAAGTATTGTGAAAGCTTTTGTGTATTTTTTCCTTTTTATTTATTCAGCTAAATTGACTTTTCTAAGCTTTCTACCATGATATTATGTTGTTCCCTCATCAAAAACATTCCTGGAGTCACACCTGTTTGAGTAATTCTGACAAACACAGCCCCACATCCATTAAAAGTAATTAATATTGATTAATTTACCTGTAGTATGTAGTATTACAGCACATGCACATCTTTGAGTTGTAGGAGTGCGTAGGTGAAAACTCGACATTGTTTGTGACCGGAATTTGGAGATTGAACCCATGATCTCCTTGCTCAGCGACAGGAGCGCTAAATTAAAGGTCCCCTATTCTGCTAAATCAACTTTTTTGAGCTTTTATCCATGTTATGATGTTGTTTCCACCTCAAAAACAAACCTGGAGTAATATTTTGTTTCATTCATTCGAATTTAAACGTAATGTAACTCCATACGAACGTTTTTGATTAGAATATTTACATTTAATCGTTCTTTCTCATATTATCTTTTCAATAGTCCATCTTAGGAGCTGGTTACTACAGAAACAACGTCAGACACAATTTAATATTTATTGCATTCATATAGCTTTTTAATTCCAGCTACTTCCCCGTTAGAGAGGAAACCATTGTGAAATGAAAGTGGAGTTGTTTTCTGTCCTTCTGCTTCTCAATAAATTGTTGTTTTGGACTTTATTCATGGCTTTTTTTGGCACAAACTCGTACTTTCCGTGCAGCGGAAACGCATGCAGTGGAAATCCAGTGTAATCCTGTATTGTGCTGCTGTCGCTGATGACTCTGATCACTATACGGAAGTGTATTGCGTTCACCTGAAAAAAAAAAAAGTTTCTGTTTTAATGAGCTAAGTTAGTTCTGTTTTTATGAGAAAAGTTCTGTTTTTATGAGTAAAATTTGTTCTGTTTTTATGAGAAAATTCTGTTTTTATGAGTAAAATTTGTTCTGTTTTTATGAGAAAAGTTCTGTTTTTATGAGTAAAATTTGTTCTGTTTTTACGAGAAAAGTTCTGTTTTTATGAGTAAAATTTGTTCTGTTTTTATGAGAAAAGTTCTGTTTTTATGAGTAAAATTTGTTCTGTTTTTATGAGAAAAGTTCTGTTTTTATGAGTAAAATTTATTCTGTTTTTATGAGAAAAGTTCTGTTTTTATGAATATAAATAACTTGGGTTTTTATGACAAAAGTCAATTCATGTCTATCACAACCAGTAAACGTTTAGCTCGTATTGAAGAGTTGCTAAAGCTAAAGAAAGGGCGTAAATGTCCCAACTACTTCGTTTAATACGGTTTTATTTTACTCTAGGCTTGAGACACTGGGAGATTCTGCTTTCGTTAAGTAATATTGACGTATAATCATTAGTTTGTCGACTCTGCGCAGACATCTCAGGTCTTTGCGATTGACTTTGAATTCCTCTCCCCCCAAAAGTGGAACAAGATAATAAGGACCATTATCCACATAAAAACATACAATTATTTTACTCGTAAAAACAGGATTTTTTTCTCTCATAAAAACAGAACTTTTCTCATAAAAACAGAACTAACTTTGCTCATTAAAACAGAAACTTTTTTTTTTCAGGTGAACGCAATACGCTTCCGTATCACTAGCTTTGTCTAACAACATATTAATTAAAGGGGCCATATTATGTTTTTTGTTTGTTTGTTTGTTTGTTTTCTGGCTTTTTCAAATAGTTTTGGACACTATTATTTATAACTTAAAATAATGTATGGAAAACGTCTCCTTTTGGGGAGCTGTTACTTTGAGTTTGCAGAGTTTGCTTGGATTAGATGTCTGTCGCCCCCTGCTGGCAATGGTGAAGAGTAGGCAGAGCATAAAAATGGCTTTTTAGCTCAGTTATTAGCCACATGACACTAATAAGTAAATAAATGAGCTGACTGCTTCATAGTGACAGCAATTTAAACGTTGAAATTAAACCAATCGAGTCCAGGGACACTGTATGAGCTTTAAAAACGCACAGGAGCACGTCGTATTTACTCATGTTTTGGTTGAGTGTCCTTGTAAACGACCTCTTACATCAGTTTAGAGTCCCATCAACTCTCTCCACCATGCAATTAAAGCAGAATACATCCTGTCACTTTACTTTTTTCTTTCTGAATCTCTTGAAGCTTACCCCCCCATTTTGTATTCTGATGTGCTCCCTGATTCTCTGTCAACATCTGACCCCTCGGCCATCGGGGCAGCAAAGGGCACCACCTGTGGCTGGAGGTGGGATTACACAGACAGGGCAGCTGACAGACAGACAGACAGAAAGACAAGCTCAAACCACAAAAGGCTGTGTGCACCTGGACCAAGAGAACACCAAGTCATCTCTGACCTTCACACGCTTCATATTCATAAAGGCTTAGATAGATACTTTATTCATCCCCATCAGGAGAAATTCAGGTGTCCGGTAACATACACAAACACAAATAATAAAACCATACTCAGTGAGGCAATAATAAAAACATAATAAATGAATAAATTAAAAGTTACTAGCAATAGTACTAAAGTGCACCTTCAACAAGATCTATTATAAAGTCTTATGGCAGCCGGAATAAATGATCTTCTGAACCTTTCAGTCCTGCAGTGCTTCTCTGAGAGGCCAACGTCTCATGTAGAGGGTGTTTTTTATTGTGGAGGATGGCCTGCAACATGTTCCTCATTCTCCTCTCCACCAACGTTCCTACAGAGTCCACCCTCCCACCCAGCACAGACGCACATTTCCTGACCAGTTTGTCCAGCCTGTTACTGTCCCTTACCGTAATGCAGCTGCCCCAACAAACAACGCCAAAAAATACAGCACCGGCCACAACTGACTGGTAGAAAATGTGCAGCATCTCATTACAGACCTCAAATGATTTCAGCTTCCTCAAAAAGAAAAGCTTGCTCTGACCTTTCCTATAAGAGGCATTAGTCTGTACTGACCAGTCCGGTTTGTGGTCGAGGTAAACTCCCAGGACAGGAAGACGTGTACCCTTCTTCCTGCCAAAGTCCACAATCATCTCTTTTGTTTTTGACACAGCATCTGTTCTTGACCCCATTTCCTTAAACCCCTGTGGTGGTCTGTCATTTGAACATGAAGGTCAATTACCATAATAGAAACAAATAAAGCTGGCAATCTCTCAAATTTAATCTTATTTTAAAGCGGACATATTCTGCAAAATCGACTTTTTTTAGCTTTCTGCCATGTTATAAAGTTGTTCCCTCGTCGGAAAACACGCCTGGAGTTCTGTTTTGTTTCACACACGCCTGTTTGAGTAATCCTGTATCCTGAGTTTCTGACCCCTCAGAACGCTTGGTTCCACGAAGCTCCACCCACTCCAGGAAGCACTGACAAATCAACAAGTCCTCTACATCCAGTCTGCTCTCATTCATTTATCCAAAAACACAGTGTACAGCTCTGTTTCCACTGATTTCCCACAGACATTTTTAATTTTGTAGTAAAATGGCAAAAAGTTTAAGGAAATAAAAGGCTCTTTTTCTATGTTTCTGTTCAAAATGGCATAAGAGAGCTGCACTTTGCTACCCTCACTTGTTTCTTTATGGCAATGCATGGTGTGTGGTTGGTTTGTAAAGAGACTTGTTCAGCTGTTCATATAAATAAATAAATGCTACAACTACACAAGAAACCAGCTGCTGTCTCATCTTTGCTCCCCTGCACTGAAGGGAGCAGCGAACGGGGGTTAACCCTGACGTCCCGCACCACTTCAGCCCTGGAGCTACACAAAGTTCCTGTGTGTTTCTCTACTAAAGTTTGGAGGTAGCAAGTGGGAGAGGTGAGCATCACTGACTGACGTATAGGACAGAAACAATATAGATTCAGTGTTCAGTGGTTTAAACCAGCCATTCCCAAAGTCAAGACTGTCGTGGCTCCCTTAAATTTCCGAAAATCCCTCGCGGACCCCCAACGATAAACCTATCATTTGGGGTCCTCTATTCAAAATACTCTGCCATGTTTTTCTCCATATGTTTTTTTATAAAAACATTACAAAAACACTGACTAATGACAAAAAATTGTTTTAACGTAATATTTTTAAACAAGCATACAACTGTAATTCATTTCAAATGTTTTTTATGTACTTTATTTTCAATATTTTCATTGATTTTTTATATTTTTGTATGTTTAGTTTGTTTGTTTTATGAACCAAAACCATGTGTCTGAAATAATAATAATAATACAAAAAAAATAAAAAAAATTGAAATTGAAATATAGACAGCCTCTGGGGGCCCCCCTGTAGTACCTTCGCGGACCCCCAGGGGGCCCCGGACCCCACTTTGGGAACCACTGAACTAGAGCTTTAAATGTTTTTTTTTTTAAGCATTGCATTTCTGTAAAAAAAAAAAAAAAAAAAAGTATCAAGAAGTTAAAAGCTGTGTTTTTAGGAGCTAAATTTAAATAAAAACTTAGCAGCTGTATTTAAGCTACAATATATAACATGGTCTTGTCCACATCAGTCATGGTGCAAACATGACTCCCACAAACACAAAGTTTAAAAAAAAAAAAGTATACAGAGAATACATGTCCAGTTAACACAGGAGTCACTGTTTCTCTGAGTCATGGTTGCACCATGACTGATGTGGACAGGACCATGTTATAATTGAAGTTTATGTACAGCTGAAAGGGAATTTGATTAATCATTTTCTTGAAAAAACACTACTTTCATAATTTTATTACAGCATTTTTAACAACAGACCAATGTTCAGCATTTCCCCAGCAATGTAAAGTTGATGAGTGACATTAAAGAAGAAACTGTTTCAATCACTGCCTATTAAATGATGGGAGTGAGTGCATTAGAATGCAGTCCTTTTTATCTCAAAGCCATCAGGTCATGTGTGGCATTGTTCACCAGTGTCATGGTGCTGTGTTCATTTTAACACTGAAATATTAACACTAGAGTAAAGAGTAAATTTAACACTGGACAGATAAGGACCATTATGTTCACTGACAGTATCAGCAGTGTATATCTGCATATTTTTGGGACGTGAACATGGCTTTTGGAGGATCGTTTAAAATCCCACATTCTCTGCGTCTGGACATATTCCTGTCAGAGGCCTTTATCAAAGCCCTGCAGACTTTACAGCCGTATGCAGTTATGAGGCTCTAACTCGGCCCTCACCGTTCCCCTCACAGTCACGTCCCGCTGCTGGAGAGGGTTCTGATGGACTGTGTTTATGCCTGACATTAAAATGCCAGTTGCAGAATACACAGCAAAATTGGATTTTTCTTTTCCTCTCTTAAGTGCAGATTGTGTCCTTTACGGCCTTCTCAGCTGTCAGTAAACATCTCATTATGTGTGTTCTCAGGAAGAATCCTCTGTGACCCGCGCTGTACAGGCAATGTTCTGCACATTCATTGGTTTTATTTCTGTCTTTATTGGTTGTGTGTTGCTTTATGTTTAATTCAATTCAATTCAATTCAGTTTTATTTGTATAGCCCAGTATCACAACAAATGTCGCCTCATAGGGCTTCACAACAGTTGATCAAACATAAACACACAATCAGACTTAACACACAATCAACACAAACAACACAGTTTAAACACAGTTGTCTGATATGAAAAGGCCAGAATACAGCAGTGTCCTAAGTTGTTCTCTTTTGTGGTAATTTTATAGAAGAAAACATCCTTTTCACTGAATTTTCTAAACCATACATTTACTATTAGAAAAGTAATTTTAGAATACATTTACTATACTTAATAATAACAATAAAAAACAAGTAATACATTAATTGACTACATTTTTTAAATTATATTTTTAGGCTTATTTTTGGCTTTATTTGATAGTACAGTGGAGAAGTGACAGAAAACGACACCGATGCAGGCTGCAGTTATCCTTGCAGCCCTACCAACTGAGCTATACCGCAGCGTGACTACATTTTTCTATAGTAATATTATTTTGAAGTAAAAGTATTTTTACTTAAATACAGATTTTGAGTACTTTTTCCAACCCCTGCCTTTTATTCCCAACAACCGCATAGCTACCTATACTTTTGTACTATTTTGACATTTTTAAGCTTTTAACCGTGTTATAATGTTGTTTCCACTTCAAAAACATACCAGGAGTTGTATTTTGTTTCAATGACTCATGTTTGAGTAATCCTGTATGATGAGGCGCTGCCCTTCTCAAGAGCTGAAAACGCTTGGTCTCACGGCTCTACGTAGACTCGTGAAACCAGGAAGTGCTCCTTTGTTTTTCTTAAGCTCACACATCGTCACCGGACTCATTCTAATAATTTCAGAGCTTAAACTGCCATCACTACAAAGCAGTCAGCTCATTTACTGCATCTGTTAGCCTCATGTTGCTAACAGCCATGCAAAATAGCCATTTCATGCTCTGTCCAGTCCCCACCGTTGCCAGCAGGGGGCAACAGACACCTAATCCAAGCATTCTCTGAAAATATAAAGATACAGCTCCCCAAAAGATGACGTTTTCCATAGATTTACATTATTTTAAGTTATAAAATGTGAAATATTAATGCAACAGTGTCCAAAGCTATTTCAAAAAGCCTGAAAAAGCATAATATGGGGCTAAACTAAATTAACTAAACAGGGCAATCAGTATATTTAACGATGGAAACATGTACACAGGATGGTAGTAACATGTACGTCCTTAAACGGTCCAGTTAAAAGCTCAGAGCCATGTGGGATTTAAAGCCAGGAGTTGCAGCAACCGCAAGCTTGTGTTATTACAGAGCCGTCCTGAGGCAGATTAAAAAAGGCTGCGTTCTTCACTCAGGCCTGTGGACATTTTTCACATGCACTCACAGCTGCTGTCTGGAGCTCCTGCTGACCCTGCATCTGTTTTCATTAGCCCAAACCACACTCCCATTAACTCATCCTATATGCAGGGAATTCAAATGCACGCTTTCAACAGCAAATAATATATTAATTAGGTTTGGGAAAGGCTGGGATAGTCGGCTGTTAAGGGCAGAAATTGGAGATAAGCCAACACAGATTAGTACAGAAGCTTCCAAACCTGTTGCCTAACTGCTTCATCAACACCTTTATATAAGCAGACATAACAGGATTTAGTAAATTATGACATGTGCGTCCAAATACTGCCAACAGCCCAATGTGTTTTTTCAAGATGTAGTGTTACTGGGGGCCTTTTTGTTCTAAAGTGAGCTTCAGCCAACAGCTAAAGGCTCATTTATACTCCAATGTCATACGTAATAGAGCCTGACCAATATGGTTTGTTGTTTTTTTGTTTTTTTGTTTTTTTTTTTTGGGCCGATGCTAATACAAATATTAGGTGACCAATACAGTTATACATTGGGAAAAAATATTTTAAAGCATTTTTCTTTCTGCTCTCGTTTACATGAATATGGCGTGTACACCCCAACATCTTTTTACAATGTTGTAGAAAGCTGCTTATTGTTCTTTATGCTGATTGTTATGTTATATTGTAGTGGGCATTGGTGTGGGGAGTATTATTATGTAGTTTATGTATTATATTTATTTATTTTATTTTGCTTTAACTAAATTTGTTTAACTTAAATTTCATTTAAACTTGCTCTGCAAGTAGAGCATGGGGAGAACTACAAAATGTATTGTGAATTTTTGTTCTATGAGGTTTTATGGCAAAGAAATGAGCAAAATATTTTTATTGCCTTTTTAAGCTTTTCAGGCCATGAGAAAGCGATTTGGGCTGTTTCCAATGAACAGCAGAGTAAAAGCTCAATTGCTTGGAAACACCAGCGCGCCCTTTGCTGGACAAATAACAGAAGGCCATCATTTGCAAGTAAACAGTTCTTATTCCAGCACATAGTAAAAATAGTAAAGTTTATATCGGCACATATCGGCCGATAACCGTAAATTTGAGAATGGACTATATCAGCCGATATATCGGTCGGGCTCTAATACATAAACAGATTTGTATGTTCAAAGTGTTGTTGGTGACAGAGCATTTATACTTCCAACCGTTTTCTAAGTCAGTGTTTGTATATGTACATGTTGTAATAACCAGTAGGGGGTGATCACCAACAGTCAAAGATTTTACCAAGTCAGAAGAAAAAGAATAACAACAAACATGGCAGCGCCTGTTACAACTGGCTCAGCTAGGGTAAAGGGAAGTAACACTGGGGTGACCACCTCAAAAAGTACTAAAAGTGGGAAGTTGTGCAATTTGGTGTGGGACGGACACAAGAAATACAAGTTTTGCGCACACATCTAACTTCATTTAGATAAAGACACAGTTGCTACAGTTTAGGGCCTATAAAACATCACCAAAAAAAAAAAAAAAAAAAAAAAAAAAAAAAAACATTTTTCAAAGTAATGTCTAACTAAATCAATTTATAAAAATGAACTGAAATGGTGTCGAACCACAAACATTGACCTGACCGAATTGTTTTTAACTTGAATCTCACTTTTTATAAGATCCACTGGGCACCAATGTAAAAGTGGGATATTATCTTAATAAGTGGGATGGAGGGACAGATGCTTAAATGGCTGTGCAGTACAACCAAAAGTGGGACAGTTGGTCACTGTAAGTAACACCAAGATGTATAATTGTAAACTAAAGTTGACAATTTTTTTTAAAGGAACAAAAGTGTCCCAAAGGTGGATTCGCTAACAAATGCAATAACAAATGTAACAATAACAATAAATGCAATGAAAAGAGGCTCTTTTACGGAGTTTAATTGAGGAGCTAACAGCGCACATTTATTGAAAAAGAGCCAAGAAAGTGAGGCGAAAAATGCATTGGGTCTGTTCAGTCTTTGAATAAACCGTGACTAACTTTCTCTAATCCCTCCTTAAACAGTTCAGCCGCTTTTTTCTGCTGTGACTGTTGAGCTGTGTTCACTAGCGCCCCCTAACAGTCATCACATGTATTGCTCCGTTCGTCCATATCCGCAAGCTCTTGGAAAACAGACCCACGTTCAACAGAATGAACGCAGAAGATGGACAGAATGCTCCATCCATAGCCGTAGAGTAGAAATGAGCCTTCAGGAGTATCACTGGCACGGTTACAAAAGGCCTAGTGGAGCACTTTTACCAACCGAGCAGTGGTCTGTCACTGCCAAATTTGAGGAATTTGGATATAAGCCAAGTCTTGAGGTCAGTGAGGCAGTGGGAGACAGACTGAGGTGGAAATTTGGCAGAGGGCTTAGTGGAAATGCATAACAGAGTGTCATCAAACTGAGTCCATGTTTACGTATGATCTGTGCAAGTGGAAGCATGTATATAATGAAGAGAAGGGGCCCGAGTAATGAGCCTTGCGGTACACCTTAATGAACAGAATATAAATAGCCCTGTGTTTCTGTAATGGACCACACTGGCTCGGTTTTGGCAGTTTTAGCTCACAGTCCAGCTCAGACTGCTGAAGATCCTTAATACACTCTATGGCTGTGTGAATTAGAAGTGTTCCAGGGACTATGCACACGGGTGAGCAGATTAATGAAGTGAACTCATTTCAATGCATTTAGGGAGCAGCTAATCCTCCTAAAACTCTCCCATCAGTCCTACTTTCACTGGACACTTTTCTACAACATCTTCTTCACACTTTTATTTACTCTGACAACAACAGTAGCATGTGTCTAACCACCTGAATCTGTTTTTGTTCTGTATTTTTGCGTAATGTTTTACTGGCGATATTAAAAGTCACACCTGTTTCCAAATCATTCCATAATATTTAATATTATTATTTAATCAACAAATCCGTTCCAGCAAAATGGCAGTTCTGTGGGTAAAAATGCTTTGTTGATGCCAGATTTCAGAAAGAAATAACCCTGACTATTTTAAGCTGATAGAAACCCAACATCAGAAGAGGTGCGTCTAATGTTGTCAAATATAAAGATAACAAGTTTCTCAAGTTTCAGAGAAAAGCACATTTGCTGCCTCAGGTCAATCGCGACTATGACAAATATATACCTATACTTTGATCCTTGATTTAAAAAGTAATTTGTTCATCGAATCACTAACCAAGTATTTTTCTTAAGTACCTTTTGCAAATGTTTTCTGGGGTATCCAAGCCATTTTGTGGAGCGCCTGAAAGCATCTGGTGAGTGAGATTAGCGAGCAGCAGCAATAAAAACATATTTTATCTTTTTGATGTAGAAATTCTGTGTTGAAGAGCTGCTGGTGATAAACTCGAGTTGAGCCTAAATAATTCATACCCAGCTGAATTTTCAGTTTATTTCTTTATTTTCATTTTTACTTACAGTTAGTGGATCTTTTCTGGTTGGAAATTACACAACAAAGTGATGAAAGGCACTGTGGTAAATGTTCTTTTGAGACATTTTACAAGTTGACAAGCTTTTTGACAAACTCTCCTCAGGGATTTTGGACCACTCTTTTTTTTGCAAAATCCAGGTCCTTGATGTTCAAAGACTTCCTTGTCATTACTCTGGTTTTCAGATGATTCAGGTCTGGACTCTGGTCTTGGGCACTTCAAGATGTCAATCCTGTTTCAAATATTTCTTTACCACTTAAGCTGTTAGTGTTTTGGGTTGTAGTGCAGAACCGCAGTATGAATAAAATGGGCTTAATGGACATGATAATCTTTCTGGAGGATGTTGAGGGTTCCCTATTGTCCAATCAACAGACAGCATTGTTTAGATCAGTCTTTAAGTAACTGCTCCATACTTTTGGAACCACAGCTGAGGAGTTATAAATGTATGGCACGCTGATTTTGGGAAAGGAAACACCTCTAAATTGTGTTGTACTGACCTAATCTGTATTAAAATACGCATGTGTGTAAGCTGTTGCAATATCCCCCAAAGACATGGACCACCACCTCACTGCACCTCTGTCATCACATTCATATTGGAGATTAAATGAATTTTCATTTTCCTTTATCTCTCTCTTCCACTCTGCACCTTCCATATCTCTCTTCCCAATGTTCTCACACATTTATCACTGTAAGGTTTTTGTTCTACATTTGTCTGTTTGTTGTGTCTTGACCCTGCACAATTGCCAGACTTAGTAATGGCAGGATTTAGTAAAAAGTAATCTTATTGCTTTTTTTAAACATAGTGCTTATCTAAAAAGCACCATGCTGGGTCCACATTTCTTGGGACGGCTTAGGAAATGGACAGTGCTAAGGTTTGTTAGAACACATAAGACATGCTGAGGAATACCAAATTTACTTGTTCAATCTTTACACTTTTAATGAGTCTAAGCACGACCAGATTTATCAAAGGTTTGCGTGGACGCTAATTGAAAAAGACGGGCTAAAAGTGGAGCAAAGCCAGGCGCAGCTGAGGTTAGCGTCTCTCACAGGAGCTGAACAAACGCAGCGTAGAGTTTGCTCGGTGAAGATGTTCTTGCCAAAACGTGCAAAATTTAAAAAGGAGAAAATGCAACAATTACGGAGCTAATAGTATGTGCAGCACGTTAGAACTGCAGATAGAAGGCAAAAGGAAAGACTGAAGCTGTTTGCTGGGACATTGCCAGTTCTTCTGGGCCCCCTGAAAAGATATAACATATGGCCCTATCATTGCAAAGTAAGCAACCATATAACATTACTGTAAGATTTTCCTGGGCCCCTGTCAGTGATGGGCCCTTGGAATTATCCTAACATTTCCATCTTACAGCGCCAGTGGCTGTTTGTGCACTGATGGGAGGTAGAAAATAAGATAAAACATTTTAAAAAGGGCTCATTTACAAAAAACCCACAATAATGTGTTGATATAAAAGCAGAGGCACCACAAAGAAACCGACTTTACCTGCAACATTTTTTTTCTGCAGCTGTCTTTAACACTGGGCTTCATGAGTCTGTTCCATGTCCTTCTGTTTATCCTGTTGTGTCCTGGTGCGCACTGAGCCACACCTGTCCTGACGCACCTCAGGCCCTCAGACTTGCGTTTTCCCACTTCAAACTGCATCGCTCCTATAGAAAACACAAAATGATCTGTTTTTCTTTTTGTCCTTCTCTGAAACAGTGGCTGTCAGTGTGAAAACTGTGGTGTTAGTCTAAGACAGGCATGAAACTGAAAGTGCAGATTGAAAAACTAGCGGCAGCCATTTGTCTGCGTGTTGTGTGAATTACTAAAAGAAATTGCACAAAAAATCTCAAATCTGGTATGTGGAGTAAATAAGAGTTTAGCATACGTCAGAGAGCGAGCGCAGCGCTTCGACCCACTGCAGCCTGTCAATCAGCAGCAGCAGATGAAGAAATGAATGTGTTAGAGTAAATCTGGCCCTTAATGCAGTGTTTCCCAAACAGGGGTACGGGGACCCCCAAGGGTAAGCGAGCACTTTGCAGGGGGTACTTGGAATTATTTTTTTTAAAAGACAACATTTTAAATTTTTTCATACTGAAACTTCTGATAGATAAGCTCAGTATTAATTGAACATAGTTTTTGTTACATATTTTAAATTCATATTATTACTTTTTATTTTTCTTATTTTATTTTTTATTAATTTGTTTATTTTGAACTAAAAATATATAGTAAAAATAAAATAAATACTGTTATATTTGTATCATATATATATATATAAAATTATATATTTTTTTTTATTTTTATTTGATACAAGCAAAGTCTGAGGCACTCAATGGGATTTCAAAAATTTTTAAAAAGCCTTTATTTCATGGGCAGTATTTAGTTTAAAAACATCAACGCGTTTCAGCCTCGCAGGGCCTTCATCAGGGCATATGCATCATTCCATCCATCCATCCATCTTCTTCCGCTTATCCGGGACCGGGTCGCGGAGGCAGCAGTCTAAGCAAAGATGCCCAGACTTCCCTCTCCACAGACACTTCCTCCAGCTCTACCGGGGGGACCCCAAGGCGTTCCCAGGCCGAGAGACATAGTCCCTCCAGCGTGTCCTAGGTCTTCCCCGGGGCCTCCTCCCGGTGGGACATGCCCGGAACCTCCTGCATCATTATAGAAACAAAATGGCTGCCAGAACTCTTTTATACCTAGAGATCATGTGACCTGTTCACATGACCAAGATTAAATCCATAACAAGATAATCACACCACATTATTGTAGAAACCACAAATAAAAAAAAAAGTTAATTCATTTCAATATAAACAGAGAATAATCACAAAAACATGACTCACAACATGGAATCACAAAATTATAAGTAATTCACAAAAAAGTAGTAAAGTTCTTCATTTAGGCCTGGATATTGTGTTGCCTTTAGAGAATATATCCAATAGGTTTCTCTTTGAAGAATTTGCTTTAGTCTATCCCCACCCCTTGTTGACATTTTAATGTGTTCAGTCCCACAAATTTTCAAACTGTTGCAACTATTGCTGTGACCTGCTTCTTTATAATGTAATGCCATACTATACTGGGCATTACTTGTTCTAAAAGCATATTTATGTTCTGCAAGCCTGCACTTAGTCCTTCCAATGTAGAAGCATCCACATGGGCGCTCCAGCCTGTAGATTACATAAGAGGTGTTGCAGTTAATGAATGATTTTATATCATATTTTTGATCTGCGTTTATATCTTGAAAATGGTTGCAGTTGCCACACTTAAAGCTTCCAGTTTTGGGCCAAAGCCATGTTTTTTGCTGTAAAGAAATAAGATGACTTTTTACCAACTTATCACCTAGAGTAGGAGCTCTTCTAAAACAAATTGTTGGTGTTTCTGGTAGAGCTTCTCTAAGTAAGCTGCCATATTTTAGTATATTCCAATTTCTCTTTATGATTTGTTTAATTGCATTGGCTTTATCACTGTATTGTGTGACAAAATGAACTTGGATTAGCAACTGTTCTCTTTTTAAACCTTTGACTTTTTGATGCTTGTGACACACTGTGATGTTATTTTTTATTTGAATTTGAGTTTAAAGGAAAATATGCTGGAGAATTATTATTTACAGTAAAGTAAATATAAAATACAGTATCTTTACGCTTTTTTGAAGAATCATGGACCTGTATTTATTGCTGAGCTTGGAGCAACAGACGTCACGTTGACCGAGGAGAGAGGCAGAATTGGGCACAGCCACGTTCTCTCAAGAGAAGTGAGTGAACTCTAAAAGGCCGTATAATGACAAATATGATGTTCACGTAATCACACAAACTGCTTACACCTCTTCATCGCCGCTTGCGTCTCAACAAAGCCTCAGAGTAGAGTTGATTATTGGGCCTCTACTGCGTCTGATGCTGATGGGCTCCTCAGCTCGATCGTATCAGAGGCGCTGTTGAAAATGATTTGATTGCCGCACTTGACTTGGCGAGGGCTTGTTGTGATCACGTCTCTCTGGCGGTTAATAATAGCGGTGCCGCTGGGTTTTGAGCACACGTGCGTCTGTGTTCTGCTCCACAGGATGCAACGGCCCTGACCTCGTGTGATTTCGCGTAATCAGCCTCACAGCGAGAGCCGGAGATGGGAAAATGGATTGGATGGAGGAGGAGCTGCAGGAAGTGATGAGGCCGAGTCATTAAACAGACAGTTGGGTAACACTTACTCCACTCACTCGTTCAGTCAGGGCTGCTGTGCGTGTGTGTTAATTATTCTGAAAAACAATAGAGATTCCTAATAACGGAAACAAAAGACATTGGACATTAGTCTCCATAGTGTGTGCCAATTACAACAGTTTTCTCTTTGATTACACAGGTCTACAAGCAAAATACTTCCGGAACAAAAGTAGTGAAATTTTTCTTGGATTAGGTCACTAATAAAGAAAAAGTAAGTGAGAAGTGCAGATTGGCTATAGTTTCCAAGAAACAGTATTGGGTCAAAGAAGGAAATTTATGCAAAATAAGGCAAAAACGGTAGTTTATCAGAAGGTACAGTGTCTACAAGCAACCAGTTCTATCTGAAAGCTGCACATTCAATACATTCATTTTAATATGTCTAGAGTTTTGACATAAAATGTTTTGTTTTTATTTGCAGAAATCTCTCTCTTGGAAGTGGACAAAATGCATGCATGTAGAGAAATTAAAAAATATTATTTTTAAGCAAAAATGCCTAAATCTATTGTATAAACAGATGTGATTTTGATGTGAAACAATATCATTAAATATCTTGAATACATTAGCGAACCAGCACAGTTATCAATTGATTTTCAGTTCATCTTATCAAAATAAATGAGATTTAGCCACTTTTATCTCGGAAGCAGATCGAGTCCAAACATTTGTAGACCAGTGTTAGCTATAGTCTCACAACAAACTAGAAATCATTGTCCTCAGTAAAATCTCACTTTCTATGAACTGGGTCTGAAATCCTTTCATAGTCGTGGGACAAGTTGTAACGTTGTGCGCTAGTTATCAAAACAAAAAAAAGTGTTTTTGATAAAATGAATTTAAATGTTTATTTTCTTGACTTTGAGTGCATACGCTCTTACATACCTGTACAGGAAACATTACTTTTGTCTACCTTTTTTTTTCACATTTTGAACATAACTAAAATACTCTGTAGCCTGGCCTGCCAGACAAACTCTTTTCCTATTCTATACAAACAAGTTAGTCTGGTATCCCTTTGGTGACATTTTGTTTCTGTATGTTACAGCCTTTGTGCTGTAGTGTGTTTTTTTTTGTTTTTCCTTGTCTCCACCCACCAGTCCTGCCAGCTCATCAGCCACACCTGGGTGAGAGCTGGGTATAAAAGGCCGGAGCTGCCTTCATTCTGTGGCCAGTGGGTCCTTGGTGCTGCAGCCGCAACCATCGCCTTAGTTTCATTAGTTCTTTGTATACTTTGTTGGTATTCTTTTTTTTTTCTGTAAATAAACCTTAGTGTTTTTGTTAATCCTACAACATCTCCATTCTCCTGTTTTTTTCTACCACCCGTAAATCTATTTTTAGTTACTGTGCCAGCGCCCCTAGCCATCCCTGGCACGTAACATTTGGGGGCTCGTCCGGGATATGGTAGATGGATCAGGTATGTATGTGAGTGTGTGTGTGTGCTCCGGTTGATGTTGGTCACGGGTGTTTCTCTAGCTTGCACATTTGAATTGGCATTGCTTTCCCAGATTGGTTAGGGGGTGTCCCGCTTGGCTGTATACAGTCACTCCATCGGTCACCCGTTTTTTGTTTTAGTTTGTTGTTTTCGGGGTGAATCCTGGGCGGAGTGTATTCTCTGATGGGGGTAGGCGCAACAGGGCTTCGGTCGCTGTGCTTCGCCTTTCAAGTGGCCCCGAGCCCGGCAAGCCCCAGAAGATACACAGGCTAAGATATTTGTTAGGTAGGGATCTGGGATGGCATATGTTGTGTGCGTTTGATGCTAGTGTGTGTAACGCCCTGTCTACTGTTTGTTTCATTGTGAGTGGTGTGTGTGTGAGGTGCGCGCGCTGGTGCTTCCTTCGGGAGCGCGCGGTGGCTCAATTAGACACAGGTGTAGCCCCGGTCAGCTGACTGAGTTAATCAGCTGCGTGATCCGGATTTGCAGTGGCTTTCTTTGTCCGGTGAGTTATGGCTACCTTTGATTTAAAAGCGTTTGTAGCTAATCCTACTCTAGCGGTGTTTAACACTTGTAGGAAATGCGACTTGTTTGAAATTGCCAGACATTACAGTGTTACCGTCTCTACTACGTTGCGTAAGGGGGAGTTGAGGGAGGCTGTATTAGCGGGTTTGGTCGGAGCAGACGTTTTGCCCTTACCTGAGTCTGGTGATCTCGTTTGTGTGGTGGCGGGAGATGCAGTGGCGTCCCCAGTGCGTAGCCCTTCGAGCGGGGCGGCTGAGCAGCCGCTGCCGGTAACTCCTCAACAGGACCCCGCAGGTGGGGAGGAGGAAGGACCGCGTACTTTGCCCCCGTTTGAAGCATTTAGTATGGATTCTTCTCAGAGTTCTAAAAGGGATGCTCGTTTAGAGGTCCGCTTAACCCGTTTGAAAATCCAGAAGGAGGAGAGGGAGCGAGAGTTCCGCCTCAAACGCGAACTTGAGCTGAAGAAACTCGAAATAGAAACCGCCAACGCTAAAGAGGTGGAAATAAAAAGGTTGGAGGCGGAGACCGCATTTAAAATACGACAATTAGAACTGCAATCTCGGCCTATTGGCGCTGAAAACTTTGTGTCCGTTAATCCTCGCGATACGTTTGATGTGACCAAGAACATCCAGTTAGTCCCCGTTTTCCGCGAGTCCGAAGTGGAGTCTTATTTTGGGGCTTTTGAGCGCATTGCTGCTGCACTGCATTGGCCTAGTGATGTGTGGGCAATTTTGTTGCAATGCAAATTGAGCGGTAAAGCTCTAGAAGCCTGCGCCTCTTTATCGGTTTCAGACAGTCTCAATTATGATAAGCTTAAAGGAGCTATTTTACGAGCTTATGAGCTTGTACCGGAAGCCTATAGACAGCGTTTTAGAGGGCTTAAGAAGTCGTTGAATCAAAGTTACGTTGATTTTGCTCGAGAAAAAAGTCTATTGTTTGATAGATGGTGTTCTGCTAGTAAAGTTGATAACCTTGTTTCACTTCGTGAGTTGGTCTTATTGGAAGACTTCAAAAACAGTCTCCCAGAGCGCCTCATTGTCTATTTAAATGAGCAGAAAGTCTCAACGCTCCAGCAAGCTGCTGTTTCGGCCGATGAATTTGCCCTTACGCACAAGACTGCTTTTAAGCGTGAATCTACACCACAAATTGGTGAAAAAGCTTTTCAACTTGACTTGTCAAACAGCTCCAGGTTAGCGAAACCAAAACAATGCTTTTATTGCCATAAGACTGGCCATCTTATAGCCGAATGTGACGCTTTGAAACGCAAACAGCCTGTGGCCAAACCACCAAAAGGGGTGGGACTTGTTAAAACTGTCTCTGCTGGTCCTTCTGCTATTACCTGTAATCAACCAGTCATTTCTCCAGATGAGTGCTTTAAACCCTTTATTTTTGAGGCTTTCGTTTCAGTCCCGGGAGAAGCGAAGCGCTCAGTTGCAGTACTGCGGGATACAGGGGGTTCCCAGTCGTTTATCTTATCCGGTGTGTTACCCCTTAGTTTTAAAACCGACTGTCACTCAAGCACTGTTGTGAAAGGTATTGGCATGAGTTTTGTACCAGCTCCCCTCCATTCTGTCTACATTGAGTCTAAGCTGGTTAGTGGTGTGTTTCCAGTTGCTGTCCGTGACCAGTTTCCTATAGATGGGGTAGATTTTATCATGGGAAATGACATTGCTGGTGGCAAAGTCTATCCTTCCCCTGAGGTTGTTGACCATCCCATTCCTGGCTCTGAGACGGATGAGTTAGCAAAAAACCATCCTGAGATGTTCTCTGTGAGTGTCTTGACCCGAGCCCAGTCTCGTAAGTTGGCTCAGGAGGCTGACGTTGATTTGTGTGACTCAGTGCTGGCCCCTGTTTTCTCTGAGGACAGTGTGCCCTCTTCTGGTGGTGTGGGGAAAGTCACCAAGGTCAAGGTTAATAGTGCAGAGCCAGAGTTGCTATCCCCAGTGTCACCTCCATTAACCTGTGAAGCTTTCATTGAGGCCCAAAAGTCTGACTTGTCTTTAACAAAGTGTTTTGCTGCTTTAGAGAACCCTGTTAACAAACAATCATACTTAGTTGAGAACGGAGTTCTAATGCGCAAGTGGGTCCCTAGGTCAGGTAGCCAGCCTGTTTTAGATGACTGGTGTACAGTTTTTCAAATTGTGGTTCCCCAGAGTTACAGGCGACACGTGCTATCCATGGCCCATGAACACCTGTGGTCTGGTCATCTTGGTGTTACCAAAACTTACAACCGTGTCCTACAGCACTTCTTTTGGCCAGGTTTGAAAACTGACGTGGTTCACTTTTGCAAGACCTGTAAAACCTGCCAGGCTGTGGGAAAGCCAAACCAAGTGGTACCACCGGCACCACTTCGTCCTGTTCCTGCAGTGGGTGAGCCATTTGAACACGTTATTGTTGACTGTGTTGGCCCCCTGCCTAAGACAAAAACAGGAAATCAATTTTTGCTTACTGTCATGTGTGTTTCCACTCGGTTTCCTGAGGCAATTCCACTGCGCAAAATCACTGCTCCATCCATTACTAAAGCATTGACCAAGTTTTTTACCACCTTTGGCCTCCCTAAAGTTGTGCAAACTGACCAGGGTACAAATTTCCTCTCAAAGACCTTCAGGCAGACCCTACAGTCTTTCGGTGTGTCTCATTCTGTGTCCAGTGCCTATCACCCTGAGTCCCAAGGTGCGTTAGAGCGCTGGCACCGAACGTTAAAATCCATGTTAAGCAAATACTGCTTTGACACTGGGAGAGACTGGGATGAAGGGGTTCCATTTGTGCTTTTTGCTGTCAGGGATGCCACACAGGAGTCTACAGGTTTCAGCCCTGCCGAACTTGTGTTTGGACACAATGTACGTGGTCCACTTAAGGTACTTAAAGAACAGCTTTTGTCCATGACAACGCCTAAAACCAGTGTGTCAGATTTTGTTACCAAGTGCAGAGAACGGTTACAGCAGGCTACAGTTTTAGCTAAGGAAGCACTTTCTTTATCACAAGCCAGGATGAAAAAACGCTTTGACAAGAAAGCTGTAGACCGTCACTTTAAGCCTGGTGATGAGGTCTTAGTCTTGCTTCCAAGTGTTGGCTCTGCTCTTTCTGCCCGTTTCTCTGGCCCATATGATGTTGAAAGAAAAGTTTCAGACACAGATTACCTTATTCTGACACCTGAGCGAAGGAGAAAAAACAGACTTTGTCATGTCAATATGCTCAAGCCATTTCTTGAAAGGGATGAAGTGACAACTAAACAGTCTGTGCTAACTGTGCCTTGTGTGTTCCCAGTCTGTTCTGAGGTGGCAGTTGAGGAGGATTTTGTAGAGCCTTGTGCTGCCCAACAGTGTGGTCGGTTGTCAAACTCTGAGTTTATGTCCAGTATAGACACCAACCTGTCATATCTCAGTGACGAGCAGCGTAAAGACATTCTAGGTCTGCTCCACTCCTATCTCTCACTGTTTAGTGACACGCCATCTCGCACTAGTGTCATAGAGCATGACATTGATGTAGGCTCTGCACCTCCCATTAAACAGCATGCATACCGATGTCCCTTGGAGAAGCGTGAGGCCATGAAGAAAGAGGTTAAATATTTGCTAGAGAATGGGTTGGCTAAACCAAGCCATAGTCCTTGGAGTTCTCCTTGTCTTCTCGCTCCCAAGTCTGATGGCTCTCCACGTTTCTGTACAGATTTTAGAAAAGTTAATGCAGTCACTGTACCAGACTCTTTTCCTTTACCCCGTATGGAGGATTGTATCGACAGTATTGGTCCTTCAGTTCACATCACTAAATTGGACTTACTAAAAGGCTACTGGCAGGTTCCCTTGACCTCTAGAGCGTCCGATATCTCTGCCTTTGTCACGCCAGATCATTTTATGCAGTACACTGTTATGGCTTTTGGCATGAGAAACGCCCCTGCCACTTTCCAACGCCTTATGCACTTAGTCCTCAGTGATGTTGCTAACTGTAATGTATATCTGGACGATATTGTTGTGTACTCTGACTCTTGGTCCGATCATCTCTCTACTCTGCGTGAGGTGTTCAAACGCTTGTCTGAGGCCAAGTTGACACTGAACTTAGCCAAGTGTGAGTTTGGTAAGGCCACTGTCACTTACCTTGGTAAAGTTGTTGGTCGTGGTCAGGTACGACCTGTTAATGCTAAAGTTGAGGCTGTGTTGTCATACCCCACTCCTTCCACCCGGAGAGAACTGCGCCGTTTTTTAGGCCTTGCCGGTTACTACCGGTGTTTTTGCAAAAACTTTTCTGTGCTAGTTGCCCCTCTTACTGCCCTCTGTAGTCCCTCTGTTCCATACACATGGACTGAGGAATGTGAATGTGCTTTTCAAGCAGCCAAGACCCTCCTCTGCAGTGCCCCTGTCCTTTCTGCACCTGACTATTCTAAACCTTTTAGTCTGGAAGTGGATGCTAGTGCTACTGGAGCTGGCGCTGTACTGTTGCAGGATGATGAAGCTGGTATGCCCCATCCCGTCTCCTACTTCTCTGCTAAGTTTAAGAAGCACCAGCTAAATTATTCCACCATCGAAAAGGAGACTCTGGCCATGCTCCTGGCTCTTCAGCACTTCAATGTTTATGTCAGTTCTACCAGTGTTCCAGTCTCTGTGTTCACAGACCACAACCCTCTTGTGTTCCTCGCCCATATGTACAACCACAACCAGCGGCTGATGCGCTGGGCCTTGTTGGTGCAGGGTTATAACATTACCATCCGGCACAAGAAGGGAAAGGACAACATTGTGGCCGACGCCCTATCCAGAGACTGAAGACCACAACGACTACATATCCTTCCTTAAAATGTGTCATCCATCAATGTTACTACTCAGTAGCTGATGTGTAGCTGCTGGGTGTGGTAACTTGGGGGTTGACTGTATAGTAGGCTGTTATCAAGGGTATTTGTTAACTTTTAAGGGGGGGAGTGTTACAGCCTTTGTGCTGTAGTGTGTTTTTTTTTGTTTTTCCTTGTCTCCACCCACCAGTCCTGCCAGCTCATCAGCCACACCTGGGTGAGAGCTGGGTATAAAAGGCCGGAGCTGCCTTCATTCTGTGGCCAGTGGGTCCTTGGTGCTGCAGCCGCAACCATCGCCTTAGTTTCATTAGTTCTTTGTATACTTTGTTGGTATTCTTTTTTTTTTCTGTAAATAAACCTTAGTGTTTTTGTTAATCCTACAACATCTCCATTCTCCTGTTTTTTTCTACCACCCGTAAATCTATTTTTAGTTACTGTGCCAGCGCCCCTAGCCATCCCTGGCACGTAACACTGTAGCAGAGTAACCAGTCAAATAACGAAGGGTGCGACATAAGCAGCACACCGCTGATCTAAACAAACATGGATTCTTGCCTGTTTTTACTTATTTCTGAACAGGGACAGCAGCTGAAGCCAGATGTAGAGATGTGAAGACTTGTGAAAAAAGTTTTTTTATGCGTTCGTTACACTGGATGTCAAGGGACTTGACAAAAATCATACAGAGGAATAGATAATAACGCAGACTTCAGTAGAACCAAGAAGTGACAAAAGAAAGCACTAAACACTGTTAATCAGGTCAGAGAAGTTATTAAATTAGCTTGCTAGCTAGTGCTACCTTAGCTCTTCCACTTTCATAAGATGCGCTGCAGATAAACGTCTGTGAGAGGCCAGTTCCAAATCAAACCACTGACGCTCTGAGAGGGAAACCAGACTGTCCTGCTTTTCACAAGTAGGACAGTGGTGTAGCAAATACTCTGTGGTGTAGCTCAGGGATCCATACTTGGACCAAGTTTATTTAAAGGGATATATTTTAATCAAATTGTAGCATTGCATATTTTTACGGAAGCGTATTGCGTTCACCTGAAAAAAAAGGTTTCTGTTTTAATGAGCAAAGTTAGTTCTGTTTTTATGAGAAAAGTTCTGTTTTTATGAGAAAAGTTTTGATTTTATGAGTAAAGTTAATTCTGTTTTTATGTGGATAATGGTCCTTATTATCTTGTTCCACTTTTGGGGGTAGAGGAATTCAAATTCAATCGCAAAGACCCGAGATGTCTGCACAGAGTCGACAAACTAATGATTATACGTCAATATTACTTAACGAAAGCACAATCTCCAGTGTCTCAAGCCTAGAGTAAAATAAAACCGTATTAAATGAAGTAGTTGGGACATTTACGCCCTTTCTTTAGCTTTAGCAACTCTTCAATACGAGCTAAACGTTTACTGGTTGTGATAGACATGAATTTACTTTTGTCATAAAAACCCAGGTTATTTATACTCATAAAAACAGAACTTTTCTCGTAAAAACAGAACAAATTTTACTCATAAAAACAGAATTTTCTCATAAAAACAGAACTAACAGCTCATTAAAACAGAAACTTTTTTTTTTCAGGTGAATGCAATACGCTTCCGTATATTTTACAATCTAAAAAAAAAAAAAAAAGACAAAAAAAAAAGTTTTTAATTAGTATTCTACTGGTACTGTTAGGCTCATTTGAACAGAAACTGAGGCAAAAATCTTTTCACTTCCTTAAATCCTTTGTATAATGCAATTTTACAACAAAATTAAAAAAAAATGTCTGAGGAATCAGTGGAAACAGAGCTGTACACCGTTTCTGGATAAATGAATGAGAGCAGACTGGACGTAGAGGGCTTGTTGATTGGTCAGTGCTTCCTGGAGTGGGCGGGGGTTTGTGAAAACGAGTGTTCTGAGGCCTAAGAAACTCAGCGCCAGAGAATACAGGATTACTCAAACAGGCGTGAATCAAACAAAACACAACTCCAGGTGTGTTTTTGATGAGGGAACATGATAACACGGTAGAGAGTTCAGAAAAGTTGATGTTGCAGAATATGGCCCCTTTAATAATTTGTATAATTGTGTATGCAATGCTACTTATTTAAGATTAATGATCACATGACCTCAGTTATATTAAGTTTCCTGTTAATGCTTACAGTTTATCTGCATATATTAAGTCATCTTTCTTCATTTTACTTTCTTTAAACCAATGGCTATGACTTCTGCTTTTGGCTCTTGGCAAATTCCACTTTTTTTGCATATACTGTATATTTGAAATTAGCTTAATTCATATCAGTAAAAAAGGTATATTTTCTATATAAAATAATAATAATAAGTTTCTTTTGCCATTCTATGAGCTCAAAATTTGGTGTGTTTGGGCTCCCAGGTTCCTTCTGTCTGTGGCCCCTTCTCCATTAGTTTCTGAAGCATCTGAAATTACACTAAATACCATATAATCACTGTTTCAAATACTTCATCACAATTAGACTTATAGCATTAGCCCATTTGCTCATTTTGTTGATTTCAAAGCCACATCTCATCCATCTGTCCATGTTTCATTATTGCCCTTTTTCTGCTAAATTGCCTTGTCAAGCGCCGTCCCCACAAAATGTCCCATAATTACGAGCTCATTTACAAATCTCTGCAATGAGCTCATATCCTTCTGAAACTCCATGCTTTGACTTTTCCTTCTTTTAAAACTCCTCTAAAGTTGAGGAAGCCGTGGGTTTTTGCATTCATCTCGGAGCGTCGTGGTGTGTGACAGAGGGATTTCCATATAAATGTCTCATTTTTTTGCCGCTGTATCCTCGTCGGGCCCCCCCTTCCCTTCGGTCCTTTGATCAGAGCTCGGTTCCCCTTCGCGTCAGGCCTGACCGCTCTGCTCTGGCCTCTCTGTTCGGTCGGACTTTACGCCGTGGCTGTCTTCACTGTCACAGATCACTGAGCGGGGCGGCCGTGCCAATGGAGGTGTTGACACTGCGCCGCTCAGAGGGACGCTCGCTGAAAGGACGACTCGCTGCCTGTCTGGAACAATGAGCCGGCGTTTAATTCCTCCCACATAATAATTCTGTGTTCATACGCGGCGCTGGTGATGGGTTTGTCATCTAAAAAATGGGCTTTAAGGCGTTTTAAATGGAGCCAGAGCTTCCTTTTAAAGAAAAAAACTAAACATTTTCCACACCTGTAAAAAGGTGGGGTAGTCCTGGTTTTGACTTGGTTTAGTCCTTGATCCTGGTTTAACAACTTTTTAGTCCTTGATCTTGGTTTACACCTAGTTTAGTCCTGGATTAACCCTGGTATAGTCCTGGTTTGGTCCTGGTTTAGTCTTGATTTAGTTCTGGTGTGGCCATGGTTTAGTCCTGGTTTAATCTTGGTTTAGTCTTAATTTAATTCTGGTTTGGTCCTAGTTTAGGCCTGGTGTAGACCTGGTTTAGTCCTTGTTTAGTACTGGTGTGATCCTGGTTTAGACCTAATTTAGTCCTTGTTTAGACCTGGTTTAGTCTTGATTTTGTTCTGGGTGTGGCCATGGTATAGTCCCGGTTTGGTCCTGGTTTAATCCTGGATTAACCCCAGTTTAATTCTAGCTTAGTCCTGGTTTAGATTTGGTTTAGACAAGAGTACACCTTGTTATAGCAGGGTTAGTCCTAAATTTAGTCCTGGTTTGGTCCTGGTTTAGACCTGGTTTAGTCTTGATTTAGTCCTAGTTTAGTCCTGGTTTAATCTTGGTTTAGTCTTGATTTAGTTCTGGTTTGGTCCTAGTTTAGGCCTGGTTTAGACCTGGTTTAGGCTTAGTTTAGATCTGGATAAGTCCTGGTTTAGTCCTGGTGTAGTCCCTGGTTTAATCCTGATTTAGTTCTAGCTTAGTCATGGTTTAGATTTGGTTTAGACAAGATTACACCTTGTTATAGCAAGGTTAGTCCTAAATTTAGTCCTGGTTTAGTCCTAGTATAATCCTAGTTTAGTCCTGGTTTAGATTAGGTTTAGACCAGAGTACATCTTGTTATAACAGTTAGCCCTAATTTTAGTCCTGGTTTAGTTGTAGTTTAGTCCTGGTTTAGTTGTAGTTTAGTTCTAGTTTAGTCCCAATTTAGTTGTAGTTTAGTCCTGGTTTAGTTGTAGATTAGTCCTGGTTTAGTTGTAGTTTAGTCCTGGTTTAGTCCTGGTTTAGTTGTAGTTTAGTCCTAGTTTAGTCCTGGTTTAGTTGTAGTTTAGTCCTGGTTTAGTTGTAGTTTAGTCCTGGTTTAGTCCTGGTTTAGTTGTAATTTAGTCCTAGTTTAGTTGTAGTTTAGTCCTGGTTTAGTTGTAGTTTAGTCCTGGTTTAGTTGTAGTTTAGTCCTAGTTTAGTTGTAGTTTAGTCCTGGTTTAGTTGTAGTTTAGTCCTAGTTTAGTTGTAGTTTAGTCCTGGTTTAGTTGTAGTTTAGTCCTGGTTTAGTTGTAGATTAGTCCTAGTTTAGTCCTGGTGTAGTCTTAGTTTAGTCCTGGTGTAGTCTTAGTTTAGTCCTGGTGTAGTCTTAGTTTAGTCCTGGTTTAATCCTGGTTTAGTCCTGGTTTAGTTGTAGTTTAGTCCTGGTTTAGTTGTAGTTTAGTCCTAGTTTAGTTGTAGTTTAGTCCTGGTTTAGTTGTAGATTAGTCCTAGTTTATTCCTGGTTTAGACCTGGTTTAGTCCTGGTTTAATCCTGGTTTAGTCCTGTTTTAGTCCGGGTGTAGTCTTGGTTCAATCCTGGTTTGACCTGATTTAGTCTTGGTTTAGTCCTGCTCCTGTCTGACGTCTCTCAGGTGAATCCTACCTCACTAAACCTTATTTCTTAGTCAAATCCCTGGACTTATGGATGTTTTTGAATATTGTGCCTGCAGCTGCTCGTTGATAATCCTCAGACCAAGGACTGACACCAAACTGGACCTGGGCCTGGTCATATTTGGGATACACCTGGTAAGCCTGGTTTATAAATAAAAAAGCAATAAAAAGCAAATGTAATATATCCACTGTACATGTGACAGAAAACAGCTTGTGCCTTAATAATGTTATCTTCTTGTAATACAGGAACAAATTGTGCTGGTCCCAAGCCCGGATCTGGTATAGTCCTGGTTTATTTATGGTTTAGACCTGGTTTAGACCTCCTGTAGTTCTGGTTTAGACCTGTTTTAGACCTGGTTTAGTCCTGGTTGAGACAGGAGTACACCTTGTTATACCAGGGTCATTCCTACATTTAGTCCTGGCTTAGTCCTGGTTTAGTCTTGGTTTAGACCTGGTTTAGTGCTGGTTTAGACCTAGTTTAGTCTTGGTATAACAAGGTGTACCCTCATTTAAATCAGGACCAAACTAGGACTAAACCAGGACTAAATTTAGGACTAACCCTGGTTTAACAAGGTGTACCCTCATTTAAATCAGGACCAAACTAGGACTAAACCAGGATTAAATTTAGGACTAGGTTTAGACCTAGTTTAGTCTTGGTATAACAAGGTGTACCTTTATCTAAACCAGGACCAAACTAGGACTAAACCAGGACTAAATTTAGGACTAGCTCTGTTATAACAAGGTGTACTCTTGTCTAAACCAAATCTAAAACAGGACTAAGCTAGAATTAAACCAGGACTAAACAAACTAGGACTAAACCAGGACTAAATTTATGACTAACTGTTATAACAAGGTGTACTCTTGTCTAAACTAACTCTAAACCAGGACTAAGCTAGAATTAAACCAGGACTAAACAAACTAAGACTAAACCAGGACTAAATTTAGGACTAACCCTGGTTTAACAAGGTGTACCCTCATCTAAACCAGGACCAAACTAGGACTAAACCAGGACTAAATTTAGGACTAACCCTGGTTTAACAAGGTGTACCCTCATTTAAATCAGGACCAAACTAGGACTAAACCAGGATTAAATTTAGGACTAGGTTTAGACCTAGTTTAGTCTTGGTATAACAAGGTGTACCCTTGTCTAAACCAGGACCAAACTAGGACTAAACCAGGACTAAATTTAGGACTAACTGTTATAACAAGGTGTACTCTTGTCTAAACTAAATCTAAACCATGACTAAGCTAGAATTAAACCAGGACTAAACAAACTAGGACTAAACCAGGACTAAATTTAGGACTAACCCTGCTATAACAAGCTGTAATTTTGTCTAAACCAAATCTAATTCAGATGACTGCTTTTTTAACTTTTTGTTGCAGTGGTTTAGTCTTGGTTTAGACCTGATTTCATTTAGTCCTGGTTCGTCTGTCCTCTCTCAGATGAATCCAACCTGACTAATCCTTATTTCTTAGTCAAATGCCTGAACTTATGGATATTTTTGAATGACTAAAGACTTGAGCCTGGAGCTGCTCATCGTTCATATTCCTCAGACCGAGGACTGACACCAAACTGGACTTGGGCCTGGTTCAGAGAAGAGAAGAGGAAGATCACTGGACTGAGGTGGGGGTGAGCAATAATACTGTATCTACATAATAAGTATATCCACTGTTTATATGACTATTTTATAGATTATATTTGTTTATGTGACAGACACAAACCACAGGCCATAAATAGTGCTGGTCCCAAACCCAGACCTGGTATAGTCCTGGCTTATTCTTGGTTTAGTCCTGGTTTAGTTCTGCTGTAGTCCTGGTTTAGTCTTTAATCTTGCTGGTTTCCTGATTTAAACCTGGTTAAAACCTGGTTTAGTCTTGCTTTAGTCCTGGTTTAGTCCTAGTTTAGTTGTGATTTAGTTGTAGTTTAGTCCTGGTTTAGTTCTAGCTTAGTCCTGGTTTAGATTTGTTTTAGACAAGAGTTGTTATAGCAGTTAGTCCTAAATTTAGTCCTGGTTTAGTCCTAGTTTGGTCCTGATTTAGATGAGGGTACAGCTTGTTATACCAGGATTAGTCCTAAATTTAGTCCTGGTTTAGTCCTAGTTTAGTCCTGGTTTAATTCTAGCTTAGTCCTGGTTTAGAGTTAATTTAGACAAGAGTTGTTATAACAGTTAGTCCTAAATTTAGTCCTGGTTTAGTCCTAGTTTGTTTAGTCCTGGTTTAATTCTAGCTTAGTCCTGTTTTAGATTTGGTTTAGACAAGAGTACACCTTGTAATAACAGTTAGTCCTAAATTTAATCCTGGTTTAGTCCTAGTTTGGTTCTGGTTTAGATGGGGGCACACCTTGTTATTCCAGGGTTAGTCCTAAATTTAGCCCTGGTTTAGTCCTAGTTTAGTCGTGATTTAGTTCTAGTTTAGTCCTGGTTTAGTTCTAGCTTAGTCATGGTTTAGATTTGGTGTAGACAAGATTACACATTGTTATAGCAAGGTTAGTCCTAAATTTAGTCCTGGTTTAGTCCTAGTATAATCCTAGCTTAGTGCTGGTTTAGATTTAGTTTAGACCAGAGTACATCTTGTTATAACAGTTAGTCCTAATTTTAGTCCTGGTTTAGTTGTAGTTAAGTCCTGGTTTAGTCCTAGTTTAGTCATGATTTAGATTTGGTATAGACCAGAGTACACCTTGTTATAACACTTAGTCGTAAATTTAGTCCTGGTTTAGATGTAGATTATTCCTGGTTTAGTCCTGGTTTAGTCCTGGTTTAGTCCTAGTTTAGTCCTGGTTTAGATGTAGATTATTCCTGGTTTAGTCCTGGTTTAGTCCTAGTTTAGTCCTGGTTTAGATGTAGATTATTCCTGGTTTAATCCTGGTTTAGTCCTAGTTTAGTCCTGGTTTAGATGTAGATTATTCCTGGTTTAATCCTGTTTAGTCCTGGTTTAGTCCTGGTTTATTCCTCGTTTAGTCCTGGTTTAGATGTAGATTATTCCTGGTTTAGTCCTGGTTTAGTCCTCGTTTAGTCCTGGTTTAGATGTAGATTATTCCTGGTTTAGTCCTGGTTTAGATGTAGATTATTCCTGGTTTAGTCCTGGTTTATTCCTCGTTTAGTCCTGGTTTAGATGTAGATTATTCCTGGTTTAGTCCTGGTTTAGTCCTCGTTTAGTCCTGGTTTAGATGTAGATTATTCCTGGTTTAGTCCTGGTTTAGATGCAGATTATTCCTGTTTTAGTCCTGGTTTAGTCCTGGTTTAGTCCTAGTTTAGATGTAGATTATTTCTGGTTTAGTCCTGGTTTAGATGTAGATTATTCCTGGTTTAGTCCTGGTTTAGTCCTAGTTTAGTCCTGGTTTAGATGTAGATTATTCCTGGTTTAGTCCTGGTTTAGTCCTGGTTTAGTCCTGGTTTAGATGTAGATTATTCCTGGTTTAGTCCTGGTTTAGTCCTAGTTTAGTCCTGGTTTAGATGTAGATTATTCCTGGTTTAGTCCTGGTTTAGTCCTGGTTTAGATGTAGATTATTCCTGGTTTAGTCCTGGTTTAGATGCAGATTATTCCTGTTTTAGTCCTGGTTTAGATGTAGATTATTCCTGGTTTAGTCCTGGTTTAGTCCTCGTTTAGTCCTGGTTTAGATGTAGATTATTCCTGGTTTAGTCCTGGTTTAGTCCTGGTTTAGTCTTCGTTTAGTCCTGGTTTAGATGTAGATTATTCCTGGTTTAGTCCTGGTTTAGATGCAGATTATTCCTGTTTTAGTCCTGGTTTAGTCCTGGTTTAGTCCTAGTTTAGATGTAGATTATTCCTGGTTTAGTCCTGGTTTAGATGTAGATTATTCCTGGTTTAGTCCTGGTTTAGTCCTGGTTTAGTCCTAGTTTAGATGTAGATTATTCCTGGTTTAGTCCTGGTTTAGATGTAGATTATTCCTGGTTTAGTCCTGGTTTAGTCCTAGTTTAGTCCTGGTTTAGATGTAGATTATTCCTGGTTTAGTCCTGGTTTAGTCCTGGTTTAGTCCTGGTTTAGTCCTGGTTTAGTCCTGGTTTAGATGTAGATTATTCCTGGTTTAGTCCTGGTTTAGTCCTGGTTTAGATGTAGATTATTCCTGGTTTAGTCCTGGTTTAGTCCTAGTTTAGTCCTGGTTTAGATGTAGATTATTCCTGGTTTAGTCCTGGTTTAGTCCTGGTTTAGATGTAGATTATTCCTGGTTTAGTCCTGGTTTAGTCCTGGTTTAGTCCTGGTTTAGTCCTGGTTTAGTCCTGGTTTAGATGTAGATTATTCCTGGTTTAGTCCTGGTTTAGTCCTGGTTTAGATGTAGATTATTCCTGGTTTAGTCCTGGTTTAGTCCTAGTTTAGTCCTGGTTTAGATGTAGATTATTCCTGGTTTAGTCCTGGTTTAGTCCTGGTTTAGATGTAGATTATTCCTGGTTTAGTCCTGGTTTAGATGTAGATTATTCCTGGTTTAGTCCTGGTTTAGTCCTAGTTTAGTCCTGGTTTAGATGTAGATTATTCCTGGTTTAGTCCTGGTTTAGTCCTAGTTTAGTCCTGGTTTAGTCCTGGTTTAGTCCTGGTTTAGTCTGTATTAGTCCAGAGCAGACAGTGACAGTCTGTGTTGTGTGTGTCAGACGATGAAGATGATGCTCCTCCTCCTCCTCTTGGTCCCGTGGCTGTGCTCAGGACCGGTGCAGAGTTCTGTCATTAAGAGACTCATGTGGTACGAACCTACTCCCAGGACTTGGATGGATGCAAGGAAGTTCTGCAAAAGGTACGGAGCCAGCTGCTTTCACTTCAAGTGTACACAACCTCCACTTCAGGAAAAGCTGGGTGTGTTGTTAGTAGAGGTCGACCGATATTTCCTATGGCCGATACCGATAACGATTTTTTAAATTCAGAGCAGCCAATGGCCATTAAACACTTCCGATGTTTTGGACAGATATGCAGGGCTGATTTTCTTCATTTTATAAAAGAAATTAATTAAATATAGACTTTTGTTTTGTGGTGAGCTACAAAATGCATATGGCTTTGTTGTTCTATGAGGTTCTATGCCTGACAGTGTATGAGCAAAATCTTTTTATTGCCGTTTTGAACTTTTTGGGTGGAGATAAAGCGATTTTGGATGTTTCCTACGAACTGCTAGCCTGACAAGCCAGACTTTAACATTAAATGTAGAGTCTGGGGATGGTCCATAGACAGAGCTCAAGCCATGTCATTTAAACTCCCGCACGTAACAGACCAGCGCTCTGACCAATCAGAGCAACAGACAAGGTGAGCTTTGTTAGCTACCAGCGGAGCCAGCTGGTATATTAGACTTTTGCCATAGCTGGTCGGCAAAACCGCAAATACATCCTTCTTTAAGACGACTGATTTGAGTGCTTCTTTCTGCTCCACTTTCAAATTCAATTCAATTCAATTCAGTTTTATTTATACAGCCCAGTATCACAACAAAAGTCGCCTCAAAGGCTTCACAAACAGTTAATCAAACATAAACACACAATCAGACTTAACACACAATCAACACAAACAATAACTACACTAAACTAAACAGACCCAGGACACTCCTGTCCTTAGACCCTCCTTCTCGGTAAGGAAAAACTCCTAAAAAAACCCAGCTACGGGAAAAAAGAAGAAACCTTATGGAGCCCAACTGAAGGAGAGATCCTCTCCCAGGACGGACAGGCAATGCGTCTAGGACTGTTAGTCCTTTAGTTCATCTATAGGATCATAGATCAGCTCTGTAAGGATTCATCCAGACGGGAGTGGGGTGAAGTAGGTTGAGGAAGTCCAGAGGATGCAGCAGGTGGGCCTCATCCAGACAGGTGAAAGAAAAAGAAGAAAAACCCAAATCTAACTCTTCCAAAATTGATGTCAAGGCCGATTCAAACGAGCGCTGTTCGTTAGCCACAGACATCGTAGTTGTTCTGCTCTGCACCGTTGCCCAGCCCTGTCGTCATTGTGCTAAGCCCCGCCTACTCCACTCGCTACACACCCGCTACACAGACAGAGCGTTGTGATTGGTCCAATGAAGCCCTGGGCGGAGCCAAGATTCACCCCTATGGTGTGTTACTAGACCAACCCGCTAGGTAAAAAATATTTTCTGCCGCTAGGGTGCGTCTAGATTTCTAGGCTAGACAATCAGTGCTTTCTGCTAATATTTGTACCCTTGAAATACGAGCCAAAAAAAGCTTTTGCAAAAAAGTCTTTATTCTTTAACCTTTTGATCTTTTGCTCAAAATGGTAAATAAAAAATAATTTAAAAATGTAATAATGTAACTGACAAAAAAAAAACAAAAACAAAAAAAAACAATTGCAAACACAATACAGTTTTCTAAAAAAATTAATTTGTTATGTGGCGTAGTGGCAACGGAGTGAGTGACAGTCAGAGAGAGACCAACACAAAACACTGAATACTGTCTGACGGTGGTGTGGCCCCTCCCTGATTTGCATTGTCACAATAACACAGGCGATTGTTTAGTTGAACATCTATAATGACAGACTGGTACAAACCTGCTCTGGAATTGTAGCTTTAATGTTGATTTAAGAGCACTTCAATCAACATTAAAGCTACAATTCTTTAAAAGCATACATTTTCCAATAATTTAAGAGCTGAATCTATACATTTTACTAACATCTAGTGAGCCCAGTTTAAAATAGGCCTACACGTGCATAAGCTTTTATATTTTATTTCTGCTTCATTACTTCAACTGTATGGCCTCAAATCTATTTACTTTTAATTTATAGATTTATCAGCAGTCGATAAAACAATCGACATTGATATTATTAATTCCCATCCATAAGTGGGACCTCACTAAAAACAGACAGGATTCTGGAAATTACTGCACAGATCAGGAACACTTCCAGAGGTCATTGTCTCTGTATATAAACATGTTATTTCTGTCCTATGCAGTGAACACAGTGCAGATCTGGTCACAGTGGTGACTCTGGCTGAGGTGAACGAGATGAACCTGAACACCTTCTACTCCTGGATCGGACTCAGAAATATCAATTCTCAGTGGTACTGGGACAAAGGCAGTGGCGGGACTGAGCCGGTTCAGGACTGGTTTCAAACCCCGACCGGCAACAAGGAGTGTGGACTGGCCAAGTGTTACACTGCTAGGTAAGTCTCACTTCCTCACATCGTCCTGCCCGTTACCGTCCCATTTATAAAAATAAAAAAAATTGCCCTGGCTCTGTGTTTCTCCTCAGACCTCTCGACGACGACTGTGAAAACCGACACTTCTTCTGCTGTAAATACTACACCAGCTATGTATTTGTTCTAAAGACCAAAAGCTGGGAGGATGCAAAGCAGTACTGTGTAAACGTATATCAAGAATTCTTTACAAATACCGTTGGTGATGATCTGCATTGGTCGTCTACACCGTTCTACACCCCCATTAACTTTCCCATTTGGATCGGACAGTACCAAGACGGTGAGAAGAACATAAAAAAAGCTTTACTGCACAAATTGTTCACATCTGAGAAATGTATTAAATGTTAGCGTCAATTTGCTAATAACCATGCTAATTAGCCATTTTATGCTCCGTCAGGCACCTAATTCAAGCGTCCTCTGCAAAGTCAAAGTAACAGCTCCCCAAAAGAAGATGTTTATCCACAAATACATTATTTTAAGTTATAAAACATGAAATACTAATACAAAGGTGTCCAAAACAATTTCAAAAAGCCTGAAAAAAGCATAGTATGGCCCCTTTTAGGTCAAAATCTGAGCTAGAGTTAGCGTCAACTTGGGACTTAAAATGGTTCCATGAAGACTATCTGCAACTACTAACATCAGACTGACTTCAGACACAAGTGATAAGCAGTGATTACACTGTGCGATGGCAGCCCTTAGAAGTCACGCAGTGATTCAGTCAAGACTTAAACGCAGGGACACAACGGGGCACTCATCAGCCGCTGGGTGCGGTCGGATGGTTTGACGCGGTCGGTGACGTGAGTCTGTTTGGTGTGTTCCGCACCATCGGACGTAGTGGGAGACAGTTGGACATAGTTCTGAGTGAACATGTCGAATCGGCGTCAGGCGTCGTGCTCAACGAGCTCTGATTGGCTGTGTCCCGTTCACAATTTGTCAAACAGCTCGAGTTTAACATCAAAATATAAGGAACTGTCTGTTCTACAACTACTTTATTGTGTTTCCCACATCTGTGACGCTAATGTGCTGCAGTTAGCTTAGCTTAACTTTAGCCTCGTCCTCTGAGGCAAACAGCTGCAATAATCAGGTCCCTTTTATTCATTACTGTGATCAGAGCAGTTTAATCTAGTGCGTATAATTATTATTGACTGATAAATACACTCAAGGAAAAAAGAAACGCACCACTGCTTTTTTACCACATTTTTGTTTGGTTACTTATTTTTGATGGCAATATTCCATGTGCACATCAACCATATACCCGTCCCTGATATTCAGACCCAGTTAATCAATGCTTATGACAGTTTCAATAACAATAACATGACCAAACAATAATAATGCAGCAGTTGTGACATGTGGTCGACCAGATCTGGGACGGTCATTGGAGGATCCAGTGGTGTGGAAACGCTCAGCGAGGCGTACAACAGTAGAGTGATGGACTCCAAACTCCTGGCTACAGCCGTGTGCTCCTTCAGCTTGAAGCAGGCCAATGGCTGCCAATCTCTCTCTGGTTGCAGGAGTCGTGGCATTGGGAACAAATGTGCTTTTTTTTCTATTTTGGTGTCTTTTTATAGGGAATGGTTGTGCACAATTGAGGACAGGTCCAATTCATCTCTGAGTTTTACTCATGACCCAGACAAAGGTGATCAATACAAAAATACAGTTGTTATTGTTCATCAAAATCAATCAACTGGAACCAGGAAAACAGTCATTTCATTTTGACTCAGAATAGAACTAAACTCATTGTAGTCTGTAATTTTTCACTGGCTGTAATATTTTTTGACAAATTAAGAAAATGAAAGTGGTGCGTTTCTTTTTTCCTTGAGTGTACTTGAGTTAAACACGTGTGTGCTGTGCAGTTTTATTTACTAGAGTTTAAATAACCGTGTAGTTTAGTGACTAGCGCCGCCTGCTGTTGTAAACAGTTATTACGTTTTGCACATGTGTACTGCTCGGTCGTGGGTCTGAATCTCTCCGGTGTCTGCAGCGACTTTCAGTGGAGACGAGGAGAGACACGAGGAGACGAGCAGTCGCCTCTGCTGACAGCGGTCGGGCGTTGGGTTGGTGTGTCCCAGGCTTAATGAAAAAGAGCAGGAAGGAAACGCCCACCTCCACAAAAGTCCCTTTAAAGTCGAACACAGTTACTATTTTACTTTAAATTGATGGTTAAATGAGTTGTTGTGGGGTAAATGAAGCGCCCTGCAGCTCTCCCTGGTGTCTCTGGGCCGAAAACAACACTTGCAAGTCTGAGCGTCGCTGACCCACTGTCACAGAAGTCTAGAGTTTAGCGAGATAGCAGCACATATGTTAAATAATTTGTGCCGCATAATAAAAAAACAAGCTAGTGATGGCTTTATTTATCGATTTGTGGCCAAAAGGCAGAAAAAACTGGCCTCGCTTCAGTTTGACAGGGCAGAGACGATAAAAGGGGAGCATACAGCAGTGCATTTCACTGTAACAAAAGGCACAGGTGTGATAATATAGTGAATCACAGTGAAAAAGCATTTTAAGATCTGTTGTAATATCATAAATCTCAGGCAGACTATAAGTTATTTAGGAATTTCAAATAATTTCTGGTCTGTGGGTTTATTAAAGTTCACAAATATGTTAAGTAATTTACCTTGTGGATCAATAAAGTCTGTCTAAGTGTAAGTCAAAGTCTAAAAATAACGAGAAAGGTAGTAACATGTTTAAACAATGGCTTTAAATGTGATAAAAGAGACTTAATTCTCCAAAAGTCCTGACCTTAAACCTGTTCAGGACCAGGATTGACTTCCTACACACATTTTTAGTTGAGCTCATGATAAACCTACTTCATGGGACAGAAATAATGACAAAACAAGCCAGACTTGCCAAATAAGTCCAGTTTTTCAAGTTAGCGTGCTTCATGGAGTATCCCCTGTTCTAAAGCAGGTGTGTGTTTCTCAGGTGAGACCTTGACATGGAGCGATGGGGACTACAGGAACTGGGCTCCAGGTTGGTCTAAACTGGATTAAATGGAAGTGTCTGGGGAGAGGGAGGAGCCTTTAATCTGATATCTGTTGTTTTCAGGCCCTGGTCCTAGTATTTGTGGCTTTATGTGGTCTCAGAATAAGTCCACCTCAGTCGAGAAGTGCTCTGAGGCTCTGCCCTCCCTGTGCTACGTACACAACCTGCTGCTGGTCCAGGAGCTCCTCACCTGGGAGCAGGCCCGGGACCACTGCAGGACTGTCCAGCATCCAGCCCGCAACTACAGCTCCTACCATCTCCTGAGTGTGGAGCAGCAAGACCTGTGGTTCACCCACAGCCAGGCGCGCAACGCCACCACCACCAAGGTCTGAGCCAGCCCAGATAAACCCTGATTAAGTAAAACAGCACCTACAGTTATAGTTGGTCTGGGAGAAAAGGATGCAGAGTTTAGGGTTAAAGGGGGGCAGATGATTCACTGTCGAGATTAACGTGTTCACATCAGTCCTAAGCAGAACCAGGGGCCACATCTCTCATGGCCTTTGGCTTACATGATCAAAGGTATTGCTTATGGCAATCCAGGGAACTCAAGCAGGATTTCAGTAGCTTTTATACCTTTGCACATCTTTGGGTAGCTTTCACACCTGCACTGTTTG
Organism: Bostrychus sinensis; assembly: GCA_020698575.1. NCBI lineage: Eukaryota > Metazoa > Chordata > Actinopteri > Gobiiformes > Eleotridae > Bostrychus > Bostrychus sinensis. The sequence continues at coordinate 6,153,547 of CM036250.1, forward strand.
GTCTGGACTATGAACATATTCACAGGTGTAAAAGCTCCTGTGGTTTCGGACCTAACAGCCTTGGTTTGGCAATAAGAGGTGGTCTCAGTCCGGACCAAGGTGACAGCTTCAGGGAAAGTCAGAAAATCCGGAAAGCTTCCGCTCGCACCATGTTTTTCTTTCTGCATGTCTCGACTTCGCACTTGCTCAGTTTCCCAGCAGTGGGTAGAACCAAGATATGGTGTATACATGTGTCAGTATCCCAGGAGGACCGAGGTACTTACAAACCTGATCATACCCGGGTTACTCAGTCTACAGGAAATTTTGACAAAACATCATCAAAATTCAGTGATTCTCAAACTTTTCACACAAGTACCAGCTCGGAAAATATTTGGCTTTACCTTTGATCAACTAAATGACAAAATAGAGACTAAATCTGGACTAAACCTAGACTAAACAAGGATTAAAGATGACCTAAACCAGGTCTAAACGAGGACTAAACCAAGACTAAACAAGGACTAAACACAGACTGAACCAGGTCTAAACCAGGACTGAAGCAGCACTACTCCAGGTCTAAACAAGGTCTAAACCAAGACTATGACTCTACATTTCAAAATTAAAGACTTAAATTCTGTGTCTGGTGCAGGTGTGGCTGGGTCTGCGGTTCCTGGGAGACTCCTGGTTCTGGTCAGACCGGACGGTGCTCTCTCTGCCCTCTCTTCCCTCAGTGTCCTGGGCCCACGCTCCACTGTGGCGCCCTGGTGGTGAACAGGACCTTACAGGGATCAGACCCCACCATCGAGCCCAGCGACTGCAGCCAGAGACTCAACGTGCTCTGCTATGGACTCTGAGCTCTTATTCTGAAGGAGACTAAACCTGGATACACAAGGCTTTTATTCTGAAATGCTGCTTATTTTATTTTATTCATTCTCTTCTATCTCTTTTTTGTGTGTTTATTTGCAGTTTTAATTTTTTTTCCAGCATTGCTGAGCTAGAGGCTTTTGCAGGTGAAAAATGACTTTAATGGTGAGGTGTAAGAAGCTTGTTAGCAAATACCCAAAAACATTTGTTAGAAATGATGAAAGTTAAAGGGGCTATATCAAGTGGAGTACTTTTTAAAAAGATTCTCTTTTAGTCACATAATGTTTTTGAAGGTTGTAAAACATGCTGCTGCTCTAGATATAAAAATATGAATAAATGCATAATATTAAAGGATGCTCCACAAAATCCTGAAGCTAAGGCCTGAATAATGCTGCCCATAAGTCAAAATAATGACGTGACTATAAATAGTTTTTGTTGTTTGACTTTTTGAAATTTATTTTCATTATCTTTCATTTACATCATTAAAGATTAAAGACACTATATTGATGCCACTGGTGGTCTCATCCCTCCGTGCCCGGGTCCTCTTCCAAGAGTAAGGATATAAAAAACAAACAATACAAAAAGATTTGTTAAAATATGATAATGATGATGATGATTATTATTATTATTATTATTATTATTATTATTAATTCATCTTCTTATACTTATTTCTATTCAGCAAGTATGGGGTCTATGGGGTCTCCCAGGACTAATGGCCAGGTAGCCCTGGCCCAGGATTAAAACTTAGTAAGAAACCGACAGAAACTGATAAACAACCTTTATGTTTATGCCGTTATTAATAGCAAATGCACAAATTAATTGATTTCTTGATCAGCTGAGCAATCAAACAAACTTACACTGACATATTACAATGAAGTGAAACGCTATAATGTATAATAATGTTAACAAATATGTTGAAATATAATTTAAAATTGAGTATAAATGAGCAGTTGCTTGGTATTTTGGGATGTGTGCGCGCCTAAGCATTGTGTTGTGTGTATGTTCTGGTATCAGTGTTGGCCTTGTGACCCTAGGAACTCCCGCAGGTCCTCCTCCATGACTGCTCCTCTTTCGATTAGCAATCAAAATTTGCAGCATCGCTAATACCTTCTCAAGATCTTGCAAAACTTTTTCGGGATCTCACAAAACTTTCTCTGGATTTTGCTTTTTTTTTCTCTCTCGTCTTTTTTTTTTCTCCATCATGTCCCCTAAAGGGCTCCGTAGTTTTGAGGGCTATTTATTGGTTAAAAAACATTTTTAATTTCATGACAAAATATGTTTAAAAACCCTATTACCTACAATGGCTTTAAATTCTGGGTACAGCCTTCTTCTCCATTCATTCTCAGCTATCGACTGCCTTTACGACAGTACGGCACGGCTCGGCGGTAAACAACACGCTTTACGGCACTCATGTGTATCTGCATGGCTTGTTGTTAGCCGCGCCGCTGCTAACTTCTCAAACCTTCGCTTTTTCTTAAACTTGGACAAAACCGTTTGGGACTAAAACTTACAGGCCGATAAGATGGACGTCGGAGAGCTTCTGAATTACCAGGTTAGTGCTTTTCACGAAGAGAAACGGCCAGAGATAAAAGTTTTTACGCTCGCAGGTTTGTCTCATTCATAGGGTTTCATAGGAAGTCACTGTTAGCTGCTGCTGGACAGAGTGCGAGCAGATTTCAATTATGAATGAGTATTAGCTTTTTATGTCACTATATCAATGTTTTTTTTTATTTTAATTTTGACAGCAGTTATTGTGTGAGACAGAGAATTAACCCTGCAGTACACAACAAAGCTTCACTCGTTGCTGCCGTGAAACACAGCAAAACATGGATTTTAGCGGCAAATTCTAGGATTTTAAGATGAACTGTTTACCTTTTTGTTGGTTTTATGTATTTAGCATGTAGCCATTATCCCGAAACACAATTTTAACGCACATATAGTAAAATATACTCCGATTAAATTGTCCTGTTTTGATCTCATTAGATTGCTAATAAGGTTTCATTAAAATGTATCAGTAAAAGTTTTCATGCGGAGTGGATTCTGTCACTGGATGTGATGCGTGAGCTGCTTGTGGGTCATCAGCTACATTTGACCCGCGCCTGCAAACAACGTGTAGGCCAGATGCTCTCATAAAATAAAACAGAATTAAAATTGTATCATAATCCTGATTGAGTTTATTTTGGGCTTGATTCAGTAATTAAGTATTTTCCACTTACTTGGATTAGTCCTAGTTTAGTTTTAGCCCTGGTTTAGTCCTAGTTTAAACCTAAAGTAGCCACAGATTAGTCTTTTTTTTCCCTTCTTTTTCTTGGTAATACATTTTTTCTGGGTTAATCCCTAATTTATTTTTTGGTTTAGACTTAGTTCCGTCTGGATTTTGGCTCATTCTAGCCCCCTAAAGTGGTACTTTAAAAGCCAAATATTCTCTAAGGGTGGTACTTGGTGTAAAACGTTTGAGAACTGCTGGCCTAAGTAATATAATATTATACAACATATTAATGTTTTATGTACTTTAAACTTGTCTTTTTTCTTCTGTAAAGCACTTTCAATTATGCTGTGTATGAATTTTGCTATACAAATAAACTTGCCTTGCCTATTCTTCTTGTGCCTAATATAAGTCTAACGTCAAGCCTATCTCCGTTTATATGTCCTGCCAGTATTGTTGTAGTACTGGGAAGTCTTAGAAAATATGTAAATGATTTGCCACCATGCCACAATATTTCCTGCAAACATTTTCCTTTTAATATTTAATACACTATGAGCAGTACATTTTTGTAATACCTAATAAAAAATACCCACATGTGTCCCCAGATATGAGGTAAACCTGTTTAAATCAAATATTAGTTTTACTGATAACAATAGTACAGTTGATTTATTCTTGGGCTGCGACAACTAATCGGATTAATTGATATAATCGATTATTGAAAAAAAATTGTCAACTAATTTAATAATCATTTAGTCATTAACTGGGTAATTACAGACTCTGAAACATGTCCAACACAGAGCAGTAAAGCAACAAAAACAGTTAAAAACCATTTACATTTTGTGTTTTTGATGTGTTTATGTGTATATATGCTCTATACAGACATCTTCAAGTGACATAGTTGTAGATTCATCAACTATTAGAGCTACTAGACCATTGTTTTGATTTAGACTGCAGTACCAGTTTAAACCAGCCTCTTACAGCACCTTTAAAGTTGTAGTTGTTAATATTTAGAGTTGCAGTAATTGTCTTGCAGTTTGTTAACATTGTGCTTGTATCGTGCAGCCTGACAGAGGAGCAAAGCGTCCCAGGAACCAGGATGGTGGGGCATCGGGAGCAGATGATGAGACCAGAGTGAAGCACCAGAAGACCCTGAGCAGAGAGCTGCAGAGACACCGGGAGCTGATAGAGACCGAGGAGGAGTCTGAAGAGCCCAGCGGTGACAGGAACAAGATCCTGGAGAAACTCATGGACCAGGACGAAGACGATCCGGAGGTGAGGAGATGTGTAACATGGGGGACTTGATTTGATCCCAAAACAAACATTATTACCTAAAGTTTTCATTCTATAAAACACTTTTCCTACAATGTTTTTAATACTGTACCCAAAATATATGACTACAGCAATCTGCTCTAAGATATAAGGCACATTTTCACAAAGCAGTATTAGTTTAGGTGGGGTCAGTATGACACAGTCTGAAACGCAGCAAACTAAAAGATGTCTATAAAGTAATCCTAATGTGAGGGAGGTGGCACAGTGGTTAGCACTCCTGCCTCACAGAAAGAAGGTCCCAGGTTTGATTCCCGGACCGTGTGGGCTCTTGCTGTGTGGAGTTTGCATGTTCTTCCTGTGTCTGCATAGGTTTCCTCCTGGTGCTCCGGTTTCCCCTACAACTAAAAACATGTACAATAAAAGAAATTCTGAATCTCAGTGGGACTTTCCTGGCTAAACAAAGGTCAAATAAAAACAAATAAAAGCTGGATTTATAGCTTTATACTGCTGCAATAATAAATTAATGTATCCAGGATTTTCACCAAACCACTTAGACTTGAGGCCCAACATACAGCATTATACCACCTTGGCAAGAGTCTCATAATGATATTAGAACAGCAAAATATAGCAATACCCTTGCTTTATAATACAAACAAATATTCAAATAGTTTTTATTTTTTAGCAGGACTTTAGAAATTATAATAAGTATAATATAAAATATAATAATGTAATATCCATATACTAATAATCTAGTAGCTATATTTGCTTTAAAGTACAGGACACCCATTCAAAGACAGCAATACTACCCAAACAGCAGAGAATAAACAATACACAGTATAAATAGCCTACATATAAAACAATAAAAAAACTAAAAAACTAAATAAAAAAACTCAATAGCGAACAAAAGATGGTTATTCAGCTACATGAAGCATAAACAACGAACTGAATAGGTGTCTCGTATGTTAACGTAATATATTAACAGTTATTCACATAACTATAGCATAAAGAACATAATATAACAAGTTCACCAAACTCACCATCTCACTCCTAATCGCTAAATCCTTTAAATTCTTCATCCTCTGTGTCGCTTCTGAACAACTCCGCCAACTCCGGAGGTAGACGAAGCGCCGCTTCCTCCTCTGCGTGGCTGTCGTCAGACTCAGCATCAGTTCCATTTCCAATTATTCCGCTCTTTCTCAGTTGTCTTTATAGTCTAAGTTGTTAGTGGTAATGTTTACATTTTAAATTGTCAGTGGTACAGGTGCAGCAGATGCTGGTACACAAGCCTAGAGCGCCCTCTAACCAACATCCTGAAATATTTTAATATATAAGTCACACCTGAGTATACGTCACACCCCTAGCCAGACTATGAAAAAAGTGCGACTTATAGTCTGGAAAATACGGTAAATGGATTTACAAAAATGTTGGTAATATGAGGTAAAAAGAGAATCATTACAAGATAAAAACAAATAAAATGAACCATTGTATTGGTATTGTAATATTGGTATCTACACAGTGACTAAAACTTTGAATACGTGCAGGCCCTCCTTGCTCCACCCTATGCTCTTCTGTCATTAGTCCACTCACTGACCTTTCTAATAAAGCCCTAACAAACAACAAAAGGTTTTTTAACAGTGAAACAAAAGCCACAACAAAATTAGCTACAATAATCAATATTAAGTGGGTTTGTTAAATACTGCTGTAGCAGAAATGTATGGAATATGACACACAACTAAACCTGCAGAAAAAAAGCTGGAAGGTTACAAGTCTTTTTTTTTTTTTCTTGGTTAAAGACTTCATGGGTGCTATTGTTGGATTGTTCTTTAATGCATTTTAAAAGTGAGCAGTCCTATTATCCCATTTTATACCCCCCCCCCACCCCCACCCACCCACCCACAGCCCTATCAGACTTCAGAGTGTCAAGAGCCACTCAAAGCAAAGTGCTGTACCGTTCTATAATGTCATTTCCTAACCTGTCATTATCTGTCCCGCACTCTGCAGGCTTTTAACCCAGCGGGAGGTCAAACCCACTCTCTCTGCTCAGTAATGCGCTCATATTAAGTCTGTAGGAGTTTGCTGGCTCGACTCGGGCTGGCCGTGATGTGTCTGTCACTGCGCTTGCCTTAGTCTAATAATAGCTGTAGTTTTAAGACACATGTAATGGCTGTTTAGGAAAAGGTGGGTATTTGAATTTAGGACAGTTAGCTTTGCACCTTTTGTTGAATAACACTGAAATGTAGTCTTGTCTGAAGTAAAGTCTTAAAGTTAGACAGGAATTGTGCATGTGTTTAAGGCACAGTGTCATCAGCAAACTAAGGTTGGAATTCTATTTTTCGAGCGTCTATGCAGCGATCTGCAGAGCTACAGCTGGGAAACACAGGAAACAGGCACCAAGTGTCAAAATAAGCTTCCGCTAAACTTTCAAAATAAAGACTCACTGAAAACAGCGGTAATGTAAACACTACGCACTGAGAAGTTGATTCTTGAGGGGGAGAAATGTAACGTAATTTGCAAAGCCAAGCAGCCATTTTACAAGGACAACCTGCAGAAGTAGAAGCTACAGGGCTCTGTAAAGACAACTTTCTGTTCAGGCAGTGAGTCGTTTGTAAAACTCAGGGGGGGAGAGCCACTTGAGCAGCGTTACAGCAGCAGCTCTGACGGCCTCAGTGTGAATTGATGCTTTTCAGCAGTATGCGCGTAAAACGACCTGCTGCTGCGATGCTCTCGAGACGTTTTTGGTGTGAATTCGGGGTAAGGGTGGGACAATATACGATTATATCACTCATCACGATAAAAATGGTAAAGAAAATTGATTGTGGCAATTTTTTAATATTGAGATAATCGTTCATTGAGATAATTGCCATTATCATATGAGAGAGTGTGTGCCCTCTGCTATTCGTTATGTTTACAAGCAACGCAGACTCCAAGAAGATCCTACTGTTCAATTTCTCCAGAACCCGTTAAAATACTTGATCTCCAGCAGAGCTGACAGATGGACTGAGGCTGTGGACTGTGAGGCGCTCAAGCTGTCTGGGGATTTAACAGTAGCACTAAATGTTTGTAGCGCTACATGCTAATAAATGTAAACGCAAATTTACTAGAGGAGTAAATCAGCACTTTCATCAAGATATGGTATTATAACGGATACGATATCTGGCGATACTTCAGAGACTGCCACGGCGATATGATCGCGATATGACACGATATAAGGGCCCACGACTGATATATCAATGTTATCTTCTTATTTAACCAAATATTTAGTCTAAATAAAAGCTATTGTGTATACACTATTATATTTATTATATTCAAATAAAACTGATCATTCAAATTAAATTTAAATGATTTTTTTTGTGTTTATTCTAATCAAATCTGAACCATTTAAATTGTTATAAAGTATACATGAAGTATATTCATATTTATAAAGTTGTAAATTGTTCAGTTTTATTTTGAGCTTTAATGAGGTAACTCTCACTCAAGCTGGCATTTGTCGTCTGTAGTGTTATCAGACAGAAACACACTAACACATGCTTTAGTCTCACCGGTGCAGCCCCGTGTTGTGCCAGGCTTGTAGTTTAGTTTGTGAGTGTTATATCCTGAAATAGTCCACATCTCTGTCACAGCAGATGAATTAACTCTGAACCAAGTTGCTGTAAACTTTAAAAACACCCGGGAACGAAGAGTTTTAGCGGACATTTCCCTTGCTAATTGTTTGTTTACACTCTGTAAAGCTAGGCAGAGGAAGTAGAGAGAGGAGGTGTGCCGGTTTCGAAATAAAGCAAATCTCAATATAAAAGAGTGCCTTGTATATTACAGTATGAACTCATGATATTGATTGATGTTTACATTTTGCATCGATACAACGCGATTGTGGGTAATTATATCGATGTATCAATGCAGATCAATGTAGTGTTACACTGGTAATTATAAATTAACCAATAGATATAAATGGTAACACTTTACTTAACGAAATGAAACTCATCAAAGCTAGAAAATGTGTTCCTTGCTTGTTAAATGCATCTCACACAGCCCCATAAACATAGCAAAGTTACAGCTGCCATGTTTTCACTTTTGAACTTTTACAACACAATAATCTAAAATGCATTTTCCTGTGATCCATGTGTTGTCCTGTCTGTAGTATGCTGTTTGAATGCAACCCCTGTCTTCATTTAGGTGCTCTGTTCAATAATCCACTGCGTTATCCAGGTCACTACAGCTGTTATTTATTTGTATTCTAATTTTTGACCACAAGGGGGAGCCGTATGTTTGAAATCATTTATCCTAAAATCCTAAACTTGAGTCTGTTGTGTCACTAAAGTAATTCCAGTATGTTTTAGCAGCATCTTCAAACTGTAAGCATAATTTCATAATTATCGGGATAATATAATTTATCGCAATGATTGTGGCTGAGATAATTGCAGACATTAGCAAACCATTATCATTACAAACAAAAGGAGGTTGCGTTTGTTGCTTTCTCACGCTTTTATATCTTATATGTCATGAAATGTCAAGAAATTGAAGTTTGGGGCTTACTTTAAAATTCCATGGCCTAATTTAGCGAACCAGCAGTTTTCTCCGCCTTGTTTCACTTTGCTTCCTTTTATAAATTAATGTTTATTATGTTATTAATGTCTTTTTTTTGTGCAACATGTGTTAAAATAAGACTTTCTCTAACATCCTCCGGCAGCCAATGGGAGTTTCTCTTAATGGAGAGTGGCAACTGATTCAATCATCAATCAAAAATAATCATATTACAATATACTGTTCGAGGATTTAAACAGGTTTAGAGTACGAGTGGGGCTGGGCGATATGGCTAAAAAATAAAATCTCCAACTTTTTCATTTCCCAGCTAATTTATGATTTGAATCGATTTTTTTCTCTGTTTGGTATAAATAGGCTATTTAAATGTAGGTTTATTATTTTTAGATTAGAGTATTGCATAGTATTTTTTTATTTTATTTTAGAAAGGCAGAAGCAAAGTGCATTACTCTAACAGTAACATAAATGTCTTAGTGTTAGCCCTCTGCTTCTAAAGACCAGGTCTATTATAATTTAAACAACATTATCCACCAGAGGCCTGTGAAATGACACTAAGCAGAGCATGTGGCTAATTAGCATACATAACCATAGACAGGTAAGTTCGCTGCTGCTGCTGCCTGCGCATAGCACTTTGCTGTTTATTTTTGCCAAACTGCTGCCACGTCCAAACTGGGACATTACAGAGGTAAAATGACTCCTTTCTCTGTGATTATCAGTGTTTTAGAGTCTGCAGAGTCTCCACAGTAACTATTTAAGCTGCTCTGGAGCTAGCAGCAGCATTAGCCATAGCACAGAAAACAGGGCGGTGCTTGGAGGACGCTAATTTCTGCTACACTCGATTTTGCGATTTGGCTTTTTCTCACATTGTCCAGAATTAATTCGATTTGTCGCCCAGCCCTGAGTACGAGTATGCTATAAATATTGTCAGTCAGGGTTTTTTTAAACAGAGGCTAAAGACAACAGCAAGACGCCATTTGCCTGGACTCAAAAGTTTGACAGAAAATCCAGGGTGTTTCCCAATTGCAAGGATCCTGCCTCTGGAGTCTCCTTTGAGGCGTTTCCTCCGGAGTCAAACCTTCCAAAGTGAAGGCGAGTGTCCTGCTAACACCACATGTGAACGTTTTTGGAACATGCTTGTTGCGCCCCTGTGTCGTGTCACATGATCGAATCAACCCCTTTACAAGTGGAAAGTGATGGCAGCCTCACCTTGCTACAAATTGCCCACATTGCACTTCAGAGGATGCATACAGGAGCATCCATCCTGCATTAGTCAAACGGAGGAGGTGGAGAATTCAAACACCTGAAACACCACTTGGCGAGGCATGGATCACATGGATTATTTATTCTCCCATTTTGTACAAAAAAAGATTTGTCCGTTCCAAGTGTTGTTATTACATTATTTATACTTCCAACTGTTTTTTATGTCAAGGTGTGTGTTATGTTAAATAACCAGTAGGGTGCGATCGCTGACAGTCAAAGATTTTACCATGAGCAACTGTAAACAAACATGGCGGTGCTGACGGAGATTTTTATATCACATTTATTGAAAAAGAGCCAAGAAAATGAGGTGAAACTAGCTGTGGTCTGTTCAGTTTTTGAATAAACCGTGACTAACGTTAGCTCTGGTCACTCTTGAAAAAGTTCAGCTGTTTTCTGTGCTGCGACTATTGAGCTGTGTTTACTAGTGCCCCCCAGTGGTCATCACATGTACTGCCTTGTTCGTCTGTATCCACAAGCTCTGAGAAAGCAGATCAGCGTACGACAGAGTGAACTCAGAAGACTGACAGAACGCTCCGTCCGTTTTCAAATGTGTATCTAATGTATAGTATGAATGAGGCTTTAAAGATCTATATAATTAATGAGCACAGTCCGCCTAAGTTCTGCATGTAAACATTGCAAATACAGAATCTTGTTCTAACCGTCTGCTTCTCTCCCTTTGTCTGCTCCAATCAAACAGGCCGAGCCGGTGGACGAGAGTTCAGTGAAGAAAATGATCCTGACTTTTGAGAAGAGGTCCTACAAAAACCAGGAGCTGAGGATTAAGTTCCCGGACAACCCAGAGAAGTACGGCCATTAACCATTCCCCAAACGCTCCGAGTCCGCCAGGGTCACGCACACTAAAAGTTTCTGTCCATTTTTGCTGTATAATTAAAGGAGCACTCTGCGACCTTTAAAAAATAAGAGCTTTAAAAGCATTTTGATGGTTTCCTGGTTTGAAACAGAGAGAATAGGCTCACTTTTAGCTTGCTGCTTTTTCTATTATGTGATTTTGGGTTGGCTACAATTAATTATTGTTTTGGTTGTTAAGCCACAATTAATTTTGTCACATGCTTCAGGGGGTTGCTTACAAAACAGACATTAGAACAAGCTCATATTATTATTATGTTTTCTAAAGAATTAGAAATTGTTGAAGGAAAATATTACTAATGCAATTTTGATATTACTGTGGCACATGGCTTCATGTCAAAACAATATGCTTTGCTACTAATAGGGGCTGTTATAGATGAATATAAAGGATATTTCTAGTAGTTTCTGGCAGATGGTCCTGGGAAGTGATAAATTGAAGCCCTTTATCAGCTGAAGTTTCTCTCTGATGAGTTATTGCCCACTCTCTAACATTAATGGAGTGTGTTTACCATTAAATGAACGCTTAAATAAACAGCAGCAGAAATGCTGAAGATGATAGTAGGATATTATTGCCATTTATATTTTATTACATTTAGTTTACCCCAGTGGAGCAGTGAGGTTACAATGTGTAGAGGTGCCAAATTTTAAAGTTCCCATATTATGCTTTTTTCAGGCTTTTTGAAATTGTTTTGGACACCTTTCCATTAGTATTCCAAATTTTATAACTTAAAATAATGTATACGTATGGAAAACGTCTTTTGGAAGCTTTCTCAGTATACAGGAAGACTCAAACAAGCTTGAATGAAAGAAAATACTACTTCAGGTATGTTTTTGAGGTGCAAACAACATTATACCATGGTCTAAAGCTCCATAAAATAGTCGATTTCAGAGAATAGGGGACCTTTAAGTACTTGGGGTCAACAGTGCAGAGCAATGGAGAAAGTAGAAAAGAGGTGAAGAGGTGTGTGCATTAGGCTGGAATGGGTGAAGAAAAGTGTCAGGTGTAGAACCCGACCAATATATCGGCTGGCCGATATTATCGGCTGATATGGCCCATTTGAAAATAATTTTTGCTGTGTGCTGGAATAAGACCTGTTTACTTGCAAATAATAGCCTTCTGCTATTGTCCAGCAGAGGGCGATCTGGTGTTTCTAAGAAGTTGGGCTTTTACGCTGCAGTTCATAGTAAACAGCCAAAATCGCCTTCTCATGGGCTGAGAAGCTCAAAACAACAATAAAAATATTTTGCTCATTTCTCTGCCATAGAACCGCATAGAACAAAAATTTATAATTATAATTTTGTAGTTCTCCCCATGCTCTACTTGCAGAGCGAGTTTAAATGAAATTTAAGTTAAACAAATTTTATTAAAGCTAAAAAAATAAATATTATACAATATTAACTACATAATAATACTCCACACACCAATGCCCGCTACAACCTATGTAACAATCAGCATAAAGAACAATAAGGAGCTTTCTACAACATTTAAAAAATTAAGTTTAGTCTAAGAAAGTGGCCAGGGGTGTACACGCCATATTCATGTAAACAAGAGCAGAAAGAAAAATGCTTTAAAATACTTTTTCTTAACGTATAACTATTTTGGTCGTTTTATTGGATATCGATATTTTTTAAAGTGACCTAATATCGGTATCAGCATCGGCCTCAAAAAAAAAAAAAAAATCCATATCGGCCGGGCTCTAGTCAGGTGTATAGTGTAATAAAAGAGATTTCAGCAAGAATGAGAGGAAAGATATACAAGACAGTGATGAGTGCAGCGATGTATGGTTTAGTGGCACAGAGGAGCAGACAGGAGGCAGAGCTGAAGATGTTGGGGATCTCTTTGTTCATGACGAAGGTGGATAAGGTTAGGAATGAGTCCATCAGAGGAACAGCTCATGAGAGTTGTTTTGGTGATAAAGACAGAGAGAGAACCAGACTGAGATGGTTTGGTCATGTACAGAGAAGAGATAGTGAGATTTTGGGTAGAAGGATGAGGCTGAAGTTAGAGCTGGAGGCCTAGAAGAAGACCAGAGAGGAGGTTTATGGATGTAGAGAAAGAGGAAATGAAGTTAGAAATCTGAAAGACCTGGAGAGACTCTGTATGGAGGGAAGGTCTTGGATTCTTGCCATGTATTCAGCAAGAGAAGATTCTGAGCTGTTATTTTGGCGAATGGAGGCAGCGCAAAGAATTGACTGAAGGGGCCAATTTTTTTATTTGACCTTTATTTAACCAGGAATGTCCCTCTGAGATTCAGAATCTCTTTTACAGGGGAGTCCTGGCCCCATGGGGGACCTATTGTACATGTTTTTTAGTGGTAGGGGAAACTGGAGCAGACGCAGAGAGAACATGCAAACTCCACACAGAAAGGCCCCACCCTGTCCAGGAATCGAATCATCTTGCTGTGAGGCAGGAGTGCTAACCACTACGCCACACACTCATAACAAATTTATTTTTTTGTATTGTGTTTGCAATTGTTTTTTTTTTTTTTGTCAGTTACATTATTACATTTTTTTAATTATCTTTTATTTACCATTTTGAGCAAAAGATCAAAAGGTTAAAGAATAAAGACTTTTTTTTTCAAAAGCTTTTTTTGGCTCATATTTCAAGGGTACAAATATTAGCGGAAAGCACTGATTAGCTGTGTCCCAATTCAACGGCTGCAGCCTTGAAGGTCGCGGTCCACAGAGGCTCCTCCTTCTTGTGGCATTCATGGACCGCAAAGGCCGAGCCGAAATGGGACGGTCCGGTCCACGGAGCGTACGTCAACAGCTGCTCCTCCTCTCACGTTTGCGCCGCTGTCGCCTAGCAACCAGGACCGCAGCTGCTTGCTAATTCACTTTATTCATTGGTCACATAAGCAGAAATGGAGCCAGAAATTACAGAAATTTAATTTTTTATTTTGTTTAATTTACTCCTGGAGGAGTTTGAGCAGCTCTCTCCGCCTCTGCCATCTTCAAACGTCAGACAAGCAGCGCACAGTGAATCATGGGATATGTTGGGCCGCGAAGGATGCACCCGATGCAGCCTTTGTTCAGTGGGAAAGGAAGGCCGCATTCGTGGGCTGCATTTGAAGTAGCCTTCGAATTGGGACAGCCCTGTGGCGCCGACTGTGACGTAATCAGCCTTCAAATGTAGCCGACGAAGGCTGCAGCCGTTGAATTGGGACACAGCTATTGTCTAACTTAGAAATCTGCCTAGCGGGTTGGACTAGTAACACACCATAGGGGCCAATCTTGGCTCTGCCCAGGGCTTCATTGGACCAATCATAACGCTCTATCTGTGTAGCAGGTGTGTAGCGAGTGGAGTAGGCGGGGCTTAGCACGATGACGGCAGGGCTGGGCGACGGTGCAGAGCAGAACAACTGCGATGTCTGTGGCTAACGAACAGCGCTCGTTTGAATCGGCCTTGACATCAATTTTGGAAGAATTAGATTTGGGTTTTTCTTTGAAAGTGGAGCAGAAAGAAACACTCAAATCATTCGTCTTAAAGAAGGATGTATTTGCTGTTTTGCCGACCGGCTATGGCAAAAGTCTCATATACCAGCTGGCTCCGCTGGTAGCTAAAAAAAGCTCACCTTGTCCGTTGCTCTGATTGGTCAGAGCGCTGGTCTGTTACGTGCGGGAGTTTAAATGACATTCGATGATTCCACCCCTAGGCTTGACCTCTGTGTATGGACCGTCCCCAGACTCTACATTTAATGTTAAAGTCTGGCTTGTCAGGCTACTTAATGTCAACTGCAACACAAAATAAATGTGTGCCAGTCTCTCTGTCCATTTTAGTCATCATATTATTACATTTTTTTCAAATCAAAGCTCTCCTAAGAGTTTGTAACCGTCTTTCTTCTTCTTCTCAGGTTTATGGAGTCCGAGCTGGATCTGAATGACATTATCCAGGAGATGCATGTGATCGCGACCATGCCGGACCTGTACCATCTGCTGGTGGAGCTGAACGCCGTGCACTCACTGCTGGGCCTGCTCAGCCACGAAAACACTGATATCCTTTCACTCACTGTTTTCAACATCTTTCTAGTTTTTTCCAAGCAAAAATGTGCGAAAATACACATTGGGATTACATTTCCTGTAAACTTTGACCTCTTGTGCACATGAGCAAATAGCACCACGTAATGAGGAAAACAGGTAACATTAACCAGTTACGTGAAATAGAAATAAAACAGGATTCACAGTAGAGCTGCACAATATATCGCAAAATTATCGTTATCGCAATATCAGCAAACGCAATATCCGTATCGCAAGAATCTTAATATATCGCAATAACGCTGTGGTCTTCCATCTGACAGAGATTTACACTGAAGAATCATTTTCCACCAGAGTCTTAAAAGAACATGTGTTGTGACTAAATAAAAATGTTTAAAAAGTCCAGTTTTAGTGGTAATTTAATTAATTTAGTCACAGCTTAGCCTTGTTTTATTCCTGGTTTAGTCTGTGTGAAGTTTTGATTTTGTCGCTGTTTTGACTTGTAAACACAGGAACTTACATTTTTGTGAAATGTAGTAAATTTAACTTACTATGTTCGAAAAGTAGGCTCTATTTTAAAATCAAATATCGCATGTTTTTCCCATATCGTGCAGCCCTAATTCACAGGTTACTCATATTTTCAGCTGGTTGGACATGCCTGAAAAGCTTAAAGCTTTAACCTTTAAAGCCCTGTCAGAGCCCTGCGTTAATCCTTGACCTTCCTCACATGTGGCCATAGCCGTGGTGGACCTGCTGCAGGAGCTGACAGATATCGACACACTCCACGAGAGCGAGGAGGGGGCCGAGGTGCTCATAGACGCTCTGGTGAGTTCAGAAATTTGCATTTCATTGATCTGATAGCAGCAACATCTTGGGAAACTAATACTGGCGCTCTCAAGTGTCATGTCTGCCCAGGCAGAGGGGATTAAATCTGTTATTAAAGAGGCACTGGCTGATTTTGTTCACTTTAAATTTGAGGAAAAATAATTACAGCCAATAGCACAACATAACAAAAGTCATCACTGAAAAAAATAAGGCTCTAGGACCTCATCTTGGCTTTATTATAGCGCACCTTTGACAGAGGAGGAATTAGCGATTTCGACCATGTAAAATGTTGTTCCCTCACCTTAAACATAGTTGGGTTATTTTCACAAAAGTACATGTTATCAAAATAGCAATTAGACATTCATAAGTATACCCATATATTCTATCTTGCACATGTATTTAAAGGGGCATGATGAATATATTTTTAAACATTTTAGGGTAAAATTCTCATTACCTCAACATGTACATGACTGAATTTGAGCAGGATTTCTTGAAAATTTCAATATTTTAAATTAAAACTAAACTAAAATAAATACTAGGGAGATTTGTTTGTTTTAAGCATAATAGGGGACATTCAATTACGGTCGAAGGAGACTGACAAGCCTCTGTGCTTTTGTTGTCACAAGCTTCCTATCAGTAGATTATTGTTGTACCTTTGAAAATTTTGAAAGCATTAAATATTTGCTCTGCCCCATCTGTGAAAAAAGATTTGTGTTTTTTTGTCTTGTATTTGAGAATGTGAGAGACGGTAACCTTAGCTGCTTACAGATTTGCTTCACTTTATGACTTTATCACTGGTCCTAAATTTGTTGAGTACTTTTAATTTTATCCATCTGCTGTTATTTCTGTGTGTGACACCAACCTGTGCACAGCAGTCGAAGATTCCATTGTGAAAACGTTTTTTTTACTGATAAATTCCACAAAAAATGTAAAAATGCTACAAAATTATTTAAAATTTATGCCCACATACACTTCAAACCTTGTTATTAAGTCCTAAAAAGAAAGTGTGTGGATACAGGTTTTTTTTTAAAATTGAAAAGCTGAAGTTTTGAAATTGAGATTTTGTGAGAATTACCAATTTTTCATTTTGTAGTAAAATTAAGGAAGTAAACATCTTTTTTTTCCTGCAACACTTTGCCCTCTGCTGGTCTCTTCAGCTGTTTCTTTATGGCAGTAGTAGAGTACGTTTCTTTTAGTAAGAGATAATGTTTTTAAAGGTTGTAAAATGTGCAGTTCTACAGGTGACAAAAATAGGTTTCAGAATATGAATAAAAGCATAATATATCCATTTAAACTAAATTTAAAAAATGAATATATAACAGGAGGAGGAGAGCTATTTTTAAACGTGAACTTTTTTTCTCAACATTTCAGATTGTGGGCCTTTAATCAATCAACAAAGATGGCCGTTGAGATTTTGACCTTTAGAAAAATATACACATTTACAAAGTGCTGTTCTATAATATTTTATCTTCATCTTTGCCTAGTGGTTCTCTCCGGTCTGTCATGGAGCTCGTCATGCTCGTCTGATCCACTGATTTCTAATGCCCTGTTGTGTTTGCTGACATTTAGCGCAACACAGACAAAGGTCAAACTACAATGATGTGGAGATATACCTATAATAGAGGAAGGAACAGCTTTCCCCCTGGTCTCTCATTGCTGCTGCTGATGTCAGATCATAAAGTTTGGGCTTGTCTAAGTTTGTGCAAAGCTGTCCGCTTCTGTTAGGGGGCAAGTCTCGGTAATAGCAGTGATGCAGGTTGCGGGGTAGCTTGCCAAAGTAGGCTCCGGTGTACGTTTAGGTGCGCTCGCAGGGCTTCAGTCAAAGAAATCCACATGCATGAACCGTATTTTCCGGACTATACGTCGCTCTGGAGTATAAGTCGCATTAGCCAAAAAATGCACAATGAAGAAGAAAAAAAACTTATATAAGTTGCACTGGATTATAAGTCGCATTTTTGGGGGGAAATTTATTTTACAAAATCTGACACCAAGAACAGACATTTCATGTTGAAAGGCAAGTTATAGTAATAATAGAATAGAGAACAACAGGCTGAATAGGTGTGCGCTATGCTAACGTAACACATTGATGGTTATTCAGCTACATGAAGCATAAACAACGAACTGAATAGGTGTCTCGTATGTTAACGTAATATATTAACAGTTATTCACATAACTATAGCATAAAGAACATAATATAACAAGTTCACCAAACTCACCATCTCACTCCTAATCGCTAAATCCTTTAAATTCTTCATCCTCGGTGTCGCTTCTGAACAACTCCGCCAACTCCGGAGGTAGACGAAGCGCCGCTTCCTCCTCTGCGTGGCTGTCGTCAGACTCAGCATCAGTTCCATTTCCAGTTATTCCGCTCTTTCTCAGTTGTCTTTATAGCCAAATTGTTAGTGGTAATGTTTACATTTTTAATTGTCAGTGGTACAGGTGCAGCAGATGCTGGTACACAAGCCTAGAGCGCCCTCTAACCAACACCTGAAATATTTTAATATATAAGTCACACCTGAGTATACGTCACACCCCTAGCCAGACTATGAAAAAAACTGCGACTTATAGTCCGGAAAATACGGTAATTGACAGCAGGGTTTCCCACACATTGGAAAGACTAGGGTGTATGAATTGATACTGCCATAACGATGCTTCTGTCATTTGGTTTCAAAACAAAAATCCCAAAAAGCGATCGAGTGCAACTTAAGTGGTTATTCTGCAGAAAAAGGTAAAATCAACAAATCCCCGGTGCTCTCCAGTCTTGTGCTTATCCAATGAACGATGGATACGAGCAGAGACACAGAATTAACCAGACATTAGCAAAGTTACTTTCTTCTTAGCAGTCCATGACTTTTATTTGATAGAGGTCCAAGTAGGGCTGCACAATATATCGCAAAATTATCGTTATCGCAATATCAGCAAACGCAATATCTGTATCGCAAGAATCTAAATATATCACAATAACGCTGTGGTCTTCCATCTGACAGAGATTTACACTGAAGAATCATTTTCCACCAGAGCCTTAAAAGAACATGTGTTGTGACTAAATAAAAATGATTAAAAAGTCCAGTTTTAGTGGTAATTTAATTAATTTAGTCACAGCTTAGCCTTGTTTTATTCCTGGTTTAGTCTGTGTTAAGTTTTGATTTTGTCGCTGTTTTGACTTGTAAATACAGGAACTTACATTTTTGTGAAATGTAGTGAATTTAACTTACTATGTTTGAAAAGTAGGCTCTATTTTCAAATATCGCAATAATATTGTTATCTCTATTTTAAACATAGTTATCAAATATCGCATGTTTTCTCCATATCGTGCAGTGCTAGGTCCAAGCTTATGTTTTAGCTTTTTAATGAGGGCTGCAACAACTAATCAGATTAATTGATTATAATCGACTATTGAAATAATCATCAACTAATATAATAATCATTGTAATTGTTAACTGGGTATTCATAGACTCTGAAACATGTCATGTGCTGAGAGAGGAGGGTTTATTACCAAGACAGAGCAGTAAAGCAACAAAAACAGTTAATTGTACATTTTGTGTGTATATGCTCTAGCCAAACGTCCTCCAGTGACATTTGTCTGGTTCATTTTTGGTAGAATTTTCAGAATTTTTTAATGGTAACTATAAAACACCTCAAGTTTTTAACCACACACGATTCACTATCTCATTAATCGATTAGTCAAAACAATAACTATCAGATTAATCAATTATCAAAATAATCGTTAGTTGCAGCACTAATTTTGTGTTTTTGATTAAAAATATCTTTGTGTGTATAGGTTCTATCCAAACGTAATCAAGTGACATACCCAAGGCTTTGTCTGGTTCAAATTTGATAAAAAATTAAGTGATATTTTGTATTATTATCAAACACCTCAGGTTTTTAACCACTTTACTCACGCTTCACTATCCGATTAGTAATCGATTAATCAAAACAGTAATTGATAGATTAATTGATTATCAAAATAATTGTTAGTTGCAGCCCTAAATGAAACCAGGCGTGTTCATGGAGGAGAGTGGGCATCAAAATGATCTCTATTTTGCATAATATCTGTGCAATTAATGAAAACGTGACTTTGGTTTGGGCCTTAATTTAAAGTTTATACAACTGCTTAGTCCTGGCCTGGTTTAGCTCTGGTTTAGGCCTGGTTTAGGCCTGGTTTAGATCTGGTTTAGGCCTGGTTTAGGCCTGGTTTAGGCCTGGTTTAGGCCTGGTTTAGCTCTGGTTTAGCTCTGGTTTAGCTCTGGTTTAGCTCTGGTTTAGCTCTGGTTTAGCTCTGGTTTAGGCCTGGTTTAGACCTGGTATAGTCCTTGTTTAGACCTGTTTAAGACCTTGTTTTGACCTGGTTTAGTCCTGCTGTTGTCCTTATCTAGTCAGGCATTTTCAGTGTTAATCCCTGACACTTTGAAAGTCTTTTCTGAGATGGAACTTAATGCGAAAAGTTTGAGAAGCTCTACACGATTTCTGTGTTTTCCCCCTCGAGGTCAACCAAAACATTTCCAAATAGTGCAACGAGCTGTTTGTTGTTGTTCCCTTACCTTTCACCAAATCCTCCTTGGTTTACAGAGCTATATCAGGAATCCCAGAGACCCTTTGACTTGAACAAAGGTCATTTAGTGAGTGGAAAACAAGGTCTGGCTTGTGTTTCAGCGGGAGAAAACCGACTGTGAGAGGGTGATAAATGCTGAGAAAAGGGTGGCGCCTGGAGGCTGATGAAAAGTGGCTGCACTTAGAGACCACTCGTACAGCAGCGGGGCACACACTCCAGTACATTTTATCTGGTTAGAGGAGCACTCATGACGGAGATGGCTGAGGAGGCACGCTGCAGTCCTGCCCTTGGATTTGTTTACTGCCTTAATCACCAAACCACATACGCTCACACGCTCACACTCAACATGCATGTGGAAATCTAGACACGAGCTCAGAAAAAGGACAGTTTAAATATTTCAGATCATATTCTCAAGCTGAGTGTCACTGGTGGTCCTGTTTTAGTTAAATTTAGAGGGAGTTTTATTCCTGTTTTAATCCTGCTTTGGTTCGGGCTTTAATTTGAAGTTAATATCAATGTTTAGTCCTGGTTTAGGCTCAGGTTAGACCAAGTTTAGACCTGGTTTAGTCTCAGTTTAGACCTGATTTTAAACCTGGTTTAGTCTTTGTTTATATCTGGTTTAGACCTCGTTTAGGCCTGATTTAGATCTGGTTTAGTCCTGGTTTAGATCTGGTTTACTCCTGGTGTAGACCGGGTATAGTCAGGATTTAGACCTGCTTTATATCTGGTATAGACCTGGTTTAGATCTGGTTTAGGCCTGATTTAGAGCTGGTTTAGTCCTGGTTTGGAAATGGTTTAGATCCGGTTTACTCCTGGTTTAGACCTGGTATATTCAGGGTTTAGATCTGGTTTAAATCTGGTTTATTCCTGGTTTAGACCTGGTGTAGTCCTGGTTTGGGCCTAGTTTAGTCCTGGTTTGGTTTAGACCTGGTATAGTCAGGATTTAGATCTGGTTTAAATCTGGTTGAGTCCTGGTTTAGACCTGGTGTAGTCCTGGTTTAGGCCTGCTTTAGAGCTGGTTTACTCCTGGTTTAGACCTGGTATATTCAGGATTTAGATCTGGTTTAAATCTGGTTGAGTCCTGGTTTAGACCTGGTGTAGTCCTGGTTTAGGCCTGCTTTAGATCTGGTTTACTCCTGGTTTAGACCTGGTATATTCAGGGTTTAGATCTGGTTTAAATCTGGTGTATTCCTAGTTTAGTCCTGGTTTGGTTTAGACCTGGTATAGTCAGGGTTTAGATCTGGTTTAAATCTGGTTTAATCCTGGTTTAGACCTGGTGTAGTCCTGGTTTAGGCCTGCTTTAGAGCTGGTTTAGTCCTGGTTTTGAACTGGTTTAGTTTATAGTTAAAGCCCAGTATTTTCTGAGGTGGTCCTTTGTGTGAAAGGTTTGACAGTCACTGCTCTATAATCCTCTGTTTCAAATTCCTTTATGGGATGTCCTGTGATCAAACCAAGCTAAGGCGCCTTTTCAGCCCCATATTAAACACAACGTCTCTCCTATAAAAGTATTGTTCTGAGCATCTGTTTCCAGTGGCCACGCTCTCAGGCAGCGGAGGCTCAGCTGAATCCATTTGTCTCTGCTGCTGCGCTGTAATGCTTCCAGCCGTCAGTCCCTGTTGCCAGAAGGCCAGGTGGTCTCCTTGATAAGATGAATCAAATGATCCGGGACGGTCTCTTTGTGCCTCATAAATCTGCTCGGACGGCCCGACTGTTCTCTCATCTGTAATGGGACTTTTATCCAGGCAGCCAGCTCCCAGCCACCTCTGATAGGTTAAGAGAGCCCAATCTTGACTTGACTGATAACACTTTGACTCGTCTCCTGCCAATGTGGACACCTGGCTGCGAGAAAAAAACACTTCTAATTTCTTTTCTACAGGGTTGATGCTAGGACGTGTAGGTGCTGGAGGAATGGTAGGCTGTGATTTTTCATTACCCACTGAGGACTTTTAAGCTGGCTTGCCCCGTACCTTTAGTAGACTGAAGGTATAGGGCAAGCATTCGTACTCCATTAGTGTGGAGTAAATAGTTGTAATGAGTATGGAGTGGTCATAGTACCCCATTATACAGAGCTCGGTCCAAATACTCTTTTTGCAAGATCAAAAATGCAGTATAGTGATATACGCAAGACATTCACAATTAGGGATGGGTATTGTTAAGATTTTACCAATATTACTGCTCTTATATACTGATACTGTTCATCGATCTGGTCTTTTAACAGCACTTTTATCCATTTTTTTTTTTTGCAAAAAATGTATTACTCTGTTTTTAAACCTTTAAAACTTTTTGGACATTTTTCATTCACACAATAGGCTAGTTTATTGTTTGTATTATTTTTTCTAAAATATTATTAATATAAATCTAAATAAAAAAAAGGAAAAATGAAATGAGTATAATTTAAGAAAAAGCTGTAACCTATTCTTATATAGGCTAAATAAATGCAAAACTGCATGGTCACAGCTGTGTTTCAGGAAACTTTATGAGTGGATAAACACTGGGTTTAGTTTGTTTTTATAGAGTAGTTGTTCCACCTGTGGGCTGCTAGCACTACATTAGCCTACAGTCTTTCTGTGTTCTCTGTGTTGTTGTGCTGTCACGCGGCGCTTGTACCCGCTGTGTCCACTCGCGGTTTGGTGAAGTTGAGCCACACTTTTTTCCTCTCTCCATCTGTGTGCAGTGTGCGCGGTCGCAGCGCACTGTTGTGCACCAGCCCCGCCCACTCTGCTCCACTCACACAGACAACAGCTGAGGCAACCGCAATGTCTCATCTTTTATGAGAGGAGAGATTTCACGCATGTATTTGACGGTATGGCATTTACCACGACTACTACCGTTAAGAGCACCATTAAAGCTGAAGCTTATCAAGCCACGTGGACCGTCATGACGTGGCACCAGTGCCGTTATAATATTGGTTCTCAGTACCCATCCCTATTCACAATACAGTTTGGTCCAAAAGTATCTGGACACTGACACAAGTTTTGTTATTTTAGCTGTTAGCCAAAACATATTCAAAATACAGTCATATAATTAATATGTAACATGTATTTATTAATATGTGTTTAAAGTGCTGTAATTTAAGGCTATTCACATCCAAATCAGAAAAGTTCAGGGTTTACAGCTCTGTAGCCGCTTCTTTTTCAAGAGCTCAAAAGTAATTGGACAAATGAGCATTACCATAACTAAAATGGTAATTTTTAATACTTAAATATTTAAAAATCCTTTGCAGACAATGACTGCCCACGGCCATCACTGGGTTTTCTCCTTTGTGATGCTCTGCCAGGCCTTTACTGCATCTGTCTTCAGTTGTTGCTTGCTTGTGGGTCTTTTTTCTTTAAGTTTAGTCTTAAACAAGTGAAATTAATGCTTGATCAGGCTGAGATCTGATGATTGACTTTGCCATTGCAGAATAATTTGATATTTTTTGTTTTTTAACCCACACTTATTTTGTCCAAATCAAGTCTCACTTCTCTCGTTTTTGTTTACACCCCCCCCCCCCCCCCCCAACCCCCCCCCCAAACTCATTACTCTCCCTCAAGGCCTCAAGCCAATTTGAGCAATCCCAGCATCACTTGTTTCATTCGCTCAAGGCATGACATTAACACTGACATTAACATTATACCCTTAAAAATGAGTCCATCACCACAGAAATTGTAAAAAAAATGCATTTTTCACTTGCACTCAACTCAAGTTGATATAGACCCCTAACTCAGTAAGTTGCACACGCAGTATGATGACAAGATTACCATTCTTTCACATTGATTTTTATGAGGGAGCAAATAGAAAACATTAAGTTAGACGTTTTAGACATCAGGAACAAGTGGTTGTTGTTTATAAATATGTTAAAGTTTTCTTTGAATTTAAAGCATTCAGCTATGACTATGACAAAGTGAATTTTTCTTATTAAAGTAGAGTTTGTAGTGATTGAATTAAATCTGAGCATACACAGACGAACTATTATGGCCCGCAACATTTCTATAACTAATGTCCAGCATAACAAAAGAAAATTCAGAAACACATCTTACAAACCTTCATGTTATATGCTAATCAGACATGCTACAATACATTAATAAAACAACAAACTCGTTATAGAGGCTGTATTATGCAAAATCAACTTTTTTGAGCTTTTCAGCAAATTAATGTAAAATAGCTGTGAGTGTCCTGCTCTTCTTGTGTGTATCTAACACAATTTTAGCAATAAACCTAACTCCTTCAGAAAGAATACATGATCCAGAGTGTAGCTCTCTTAGCTCCTGGTTAATTTTGCAGTCATTTCCGACATGGAGTAAAACTGTAAAAAAAAAAAAAAAAAAAGGAAAAGAAAAATAACTACTGAGCAAATTAAAGCTGAAGTTACATAGAAAATATACAGGAAATGTAGAACATTAGTTGCAGCCCAGTAAAGAGTTTGATATCTTTACATTCACAAAGTTAACGATTACAACAAACACTCTCCAAAAATAGGGCTTACATAAAATACTACCATACAATTTAAATGAAAACTTATCAGGCAGAAGGAGAAGGATGCACTTTCCCACATGCAGCTTTAGTAAACTAAAAACAAGATGGCCGACTTCCTACCATAACATCCCGCCACAAAGCTATAACTGGCCTTCAAAATAAAAGACAATGAAATGAGCTAAGTCTTATTGAAAACAAATAGAGGGCAGAACAGTGAGGAATTGGTGGAAACAGTTGTACACTGTTTTTTGGATGAATGAATGAGAGCAGACTGGATGTAGAGGGGTTGTTGATTGAAAAGTCCTTTCTGGAGTGGGCAGAGATTCTGGGGACTGAGCATTCTGAGGCCTCAGAAACTCAGCGCCAGAGAATACACGATTACTTAAACAGGTGTGAATGAAACAAAACACTACTCCAGGTCTGTTTTTGATGAAGAAACATTATAACATGGTTGAAAGCTCAGAAAAGTCAATTTTGCATTAAAATAGAGTACTCAAGTGCTTCACGTGGACTATTCTACACTAGGGGTGTAAAGATACGTTTTTGCAATGATACGATATGTATTGTTTCGATATGATTCAAGAATGATATTGGCTAATTTGGAACGATACGATTTGATACGATTCAACACCTTTGTATCAGTAATCGATACAGCAACTTTTTGCCAAAAATCATAAAAGTTTACTCTCAAATGTAGCACCGTGGCCGGGGTTGATTATGTCCAGCAGACAGAGAGTGAAGAAAAGTTGAATATAACATTTTATTTAATTAAAAATACAAAATCTATCTCCAAAAAGCTATATCTGGTTTTATTTTAACATTTCTAATTTAGATATTTCCGATATTATGTGTATCAATATTCCCTTCTTAGAAAACGATACAATTCAATACAAGGTCATGTGTATCGATGTAGTTGTATCATAAGGAAAAAAATCGATACCTTGATACAGTTACTGTATCGTTACACCCCTTTTCTACACATCTCATATTCATAACTAGGTTTTCTACACAAGACTTTTATCAATTTATAAAACCTGGTGACATTTTTGCCAGACATTGCTCAGTATATTCTTTTAAAGACAACTTTTGCATTGCTTTTTGTATGCCAGGTACAGCACAACCAGAATCCATAATAATATTAATAACTTCCACTGTGTTTGTTTGCAGCTGGAGGGTCAGGTGGTGGCCTTGCTGGTGCAGAACATGGAGCGTCTGGACGAGTCGGTGAAGGAGGAGGCAGACGGCATCTACAACACTCTGGGTAAGCTCGTGTTTGAATAAGAACCACCATCAAGATTCTACCATGGGGGGAAAAAAAAATACTCATTACTTTCTTCATTTGAATGCTGTTTACGGGTGCCTCAGAGGGCCAAACCGTGGCATTCAGCAAACACAGCTCCCCCCCCCCCCCCCCCCCCCCCGAAACAAGGCGGCGTCTGGAATCCGAACAGGAGAGCACAATGGGCGACAGAGCTGTCCAAAGTGGTTGAAGTACAGCCGAGTCACACAGATGAAAAGTTGGCAGCCGGCGTTCAAACACGCATCTCGTTTTGAACCGAGTCCCAGTCCACAGAGCTGGGCAACAAAGGCAGCGCCACGAGTGAAAAATGGCCCAGTCGGTGCTCAACAGTCAACAGTGGATTGTCTCATTGTTCAAAATCCAAACAGAAGAAGCAAAGGAACCTCCTGTTTAGGATTTTAAGTAAAGAAATACGACTCAAAACCAGTCAAATTACTTCAAATGCCATTGAGATTCTCTGGAATGTGACTTAGAGCTAGGGCTGCACAATATATCGCAAAATTATTGTTATCGCAATATCAGCAAACGCAATATCCGTATCGTAAGAATCTAAATATATCGCAATAATGCTGTGGTCTTCCATCTGACAGAGATTTACACTGAAGACTCATTTTCCACCAGAGCCTTAAAAGAACATGTGTTGTTACTAAATAAAAATGTTTAAAAAGTCCAGTTTTAGTGGTAATTTAATTAATTTAGTCACAGCTTAGCCTTGTTTTATTCCTGGTTTAGTCTGTTAAATTTTGATTTTGGGTTTTGACTTGTAAATACAGGAACTTATATTTTTGTGAAATGTAGTGAATTTAACTTACTATGTTCGAAAAGTAGGCGCTATTTTCAAATATCGCAATATCGTTACTGCAATTTTCAACATAGTTATCGAATAACCTGTTAGGTTGGGACCTGCCCATATTCTTGGATTTGTTACATGGAAATGATCAAACCAGAAGTGACAGTGGGGAAGATGCAAAGCTAAAGGTTAATTTGTCCTGTCCTGTAATGACCCGGGCCCGGGCTAAGGCCAGTGTGCAAACACACTCCGACCTGCACAGTGGTCAGGGTGTGGATGTTACGCATGAGCCAGGAAAAGACTGTGTTATTGAAGAGCCCTTTGTGCATTTCGAGGACTCTTTATTTGAGGGTGGTACCAAGGGCCCCAAAAAGTCCAGGCGCCAGCGTCGCTTTGAAAAGCGGCTAGCGGCAAAGCAGCCAGACATAAAGGCCTCTGGTGCAAAGGACTGGTGGGAAGTGCCAGGTAACATTTCTGTTCTACAAAAAGGTGATTGCTCTCTGAACCCTTTGTTTGCTAAAGTGGTAGATAGTACAAAAGGGGTTGTTGGGGAAAAGGAATGCTTTATTGTTGAGAATGATGTACTGTATGTTGTTGAACATGACACTAAACGCCTGGTTGTTCCTGCTCCTTGTAGACCTATAATAATGCACCTTGCACACACCCTTCCTTGGGCCGGCCACCTTGGGCGTAACAAAACTTACCTGCGCATTAGCTCACGTTTCTATTGGCCGTCAATGTATTCAGATGTCCAAAAGTATTGTGCCACTTGCCCCAGCTGTCAGAAAAGTTGCGCTGTTCGCAAAAGCGACCGAGCCTTTCTGCGGCCATTGCCTATTATTAGCACTCCCTTCCGTCGTATCGCCATGGACGTTGTGGGTCCCCTGGTGAAAAGTAGTAGCGGGTGTCAGTATATATTGGTTGTTTGCGATTATGCAACCCGTTTTCCAGAGGCTTTCCCACTACGAACAGTTACTGCACCCGCAGTTGTGCGTGCTCTTGTTCAGCTTTTTTCCAGGGTTGGCATCCCGAATGAGATCCTGACAGACCAGGGAACAAATTTTACCTCCAGGCTCATGCAGCTTTTCCATCAGCAGCTGGGAATCTCCACCATCAGGACAACGCCATACCATCCACAAACCGATGGACTGGTCGAGAGATTCAACCAGACGCTGAAAAAGATGTTGCAAAAATTTGTAACAGACACAGGCAAAGATTGGGACAGGTGGCTGCCATTCTTGCTCTTTGCATACCGTGAAGTGCCGCAGGCATCAACCGGGTTCTCCCCTTTTGAGCTGCTCTACGGTTGGGATGTCCAGGGCCCATTAGACTTGCTACGCAAGGGGTGGGAGACGCCATGCACCAACGCTACTGACCGGAGTGTAGTGCAGTATGTCCTGGAGATGAGGGACCGGCTGGCTAAATACCAGGAGGAGGCTGAGCTGAATCTTCGCGAAGCCCAGCAGAGCCAAAAGACCTGGTATGACCAGCAGGCGAGGCACCGAGAGTTCCAGCCCGGCCAAAAAGTCTTACTGCTCCTGCCGTCTTCGAGCTGCAAGCTGCTGGCCAAATGGCAGGGGCCTTACACTATTGCCCGGAGGATGGGACCAGTCACATATGAAGTGTATCATCCAGACTTAAGTTAATGTCTGTCCTCAGTACAGGGACTCCAGTCTCTTTGGAGGCGTGGGTTCGAATCCCACTACTGCCACCATATGTTGTGGGCTCTCTCCGAAAAAACAATGGCCAAGTCGGGAATTCAGTTTAAGGTGGTTTATTTGACCAAACTTCCCGAAAGAAAAAATTGCAACCAGTGTGAAATTCAAAAAAAAAAAAACAGTGCTATTTACAAAGTGTGACGAGACATATTCAAATTCCAATTCCAATTCCAATTCCAATTCCAATTCCAATTCCAATTCAGCAAACACACAATCGAGCCTGATGTTGCCCTCAATGCAACCAGGCACAGACTGCCAGGAGGCCAGAATGGTCCCGCTTATAAACCCTTAAGCCCCTCCCACGAGCATTACATAACATAAAAAAAACATTTTCATAAACAGGTTAATTTTATACCATTCAACATAATATTATCATTCCTAAAAATATTCCTCTTTCATTCTACCATTCCTTCACTGAACAGGTTCCTTTCTTTTTGATCTAATCACACAAAACATGAAAAATGAACATTTATGGTCACATGACCCATCATACCACGCGCAGACGTAGTATATCAATACGCCCCTTACATTTGCCTCTGTTTGGCCAGCCACCGGGAGCTACGCATGTGAAAGCGGACGCAAGTGAGTACGACGAGCGGGAGCAGTAGGACCTAGTGTGCACCCAGGGTCGCACTGTGGGAAACAGACAATTTTATGTATTAAGGGCTAAAACAGAGGGAAAACAAGTTAGACCGAATGCCAGGCAGTAATGTTTGGTGGGGCCTGAGGTAACGATGCCATATGTGTGTGTGTGTGTGTCGTACTCTGACCGCGTCCACGCGGTGCCAACGGTATGCGCGCGTGGCCCGCGCTGCTAGAGCGGAGGAAGGGAAAGCACGCAGCACGATGCGGTGCTCTTAGGGACGGGGAGAATGCCATGACTCCGTCACAGCATGTTTTCTCCAGATCGTGCAGCCCTACTTAGAGTGAGATGCATGACATCTTTTTTAGCCAATAGTTGCATAATGAACAACTAAGGTTTTTATGCATTCACAGTGGTTTGAACAAAGAGGAAAGAAAACCACCAAAGACATGTTTTTAATGAGGTTAATGCATTGGATTTAAATAGCACCTTTCTAGATATCCAAAGCGCTTAACATTGCATTATTTATTCACTCCTCTGTCACGCTCAGTGGTGGTGAGCTACTTGATGGAAGCATGGCTACCAATCCGCGCCTATGGCCTCTCCGACCACCACTAAACAAACTTACACTAACACATTTATGCAGCCTGGTGGGTGAAGTGTACCCAAGGACACAACAACAGTAGCGGGGATCGAACCGCCAACCGTCGGGTTAACGTCTCTACCAACTATAACTACCAACAAGCTACTGCCGCATTTTTGCATTATGTCATGAGATTAAGTAGTAGTTGTAGTGGTGCAAGAGGTTGGAGGTGTAGTCTCATACCCCTTGTAATTAACCGTAGAAAAATTATTTTGTTTCTGGTTTAGGGGCCTTTTACACGTCAACACACCTTGCTGGATTTGTAGTTATTTGGTTGCAGATAATTGCGTTGCGTCCACGCGAGAACAGGGTTTTCGTCTTTCAAATTAGCTATCTTTTAAAAACTCTGGAAGCGGAGTGTTTGTCTCGCAGCGGGGAGTGGTGAAAACGTAACAGAAATACTGTGATTTTATGCGATAATCATATTTTGATCATTTCCTGTTAGTAATACATGTATAAATCCTTACCGTTGCCTCAGAGTTTACCAGCTCTGCCCAACATGATCTAAATGTTGTAGTGAAAGTTTCAACCATGGCTTCTTCTGCAGTGTTTGACTTTGTGAGCGGGGTGAACAGCGCCGTTTGCTGGTCTTACAGGCTTACTACAGATTTTCAAACCTTGTAGTGTCTTCTCACACCTCGAGATTATCTGTGTAGTCGCAAAACGGAGACGGCACAACTGTTGCGTTTTCCTGACCAGCGCTGATGTGTAAACAGCCCCATAATCCAAGTTTTTCAGATATTTTCTTCAGAGAGGGATAGCACTATTTTAAGTGTTTGGGACTCACTATATTTAAAGGACAAAGGTTTATTCTGCTTTGGTAAACTATGCCCCGATGCCCTCTTCAGATATACCAAGCTAATTTTGACTTCTCTCTTTCTCTCAGGGGGATGCTTTTCCTGACACATTTTTTCAGGCTTAGGACCAACATCAAGTCAGAAAAGTTAAAATGTTGTGCTTATTTTTATGGAATTACATCAAACGTCGCAGGAGAAAAATCTATATTTGAATCCCAAAGAAGGCACTTTCCATTTAAAGGCCCACAACCCGAGTTTTTTTCTGCTTTTTTGCAGTGTAGCCCGTTAATACAAGGGAGAAAAATCGGGCAGTGCATCTTTAAGTCAAGGAATATAGCATGAGAATTTGTTTGAAGGGACACAAGGTCTGTCCAAGGGCATAGGTGAACCCAAAGTGGTGCTGTCTGTGTTTAGCCTCACCAAAGTATTTCTGCCTTTCGGCCTTTTGTGTTCATTGACTCCACTGAGCTGATTCTCCTTTTTTGTTGCCAGATTGAGGCCGGGCATCAGGAGGGCTCTTTAGGTGTGTGCTTATATACAGTGAGAGAGAGAGAGAGAGCGGGGCATTCCTTATTCAGCCGTTTGAGTCTGAGAGCGTTATCGAGGGAGCTCTCCAGGCCTGAATAAGCCTTTTGTGCCGTTCTACCGCTGCCTGCTCTGAGCTGCTGTCTGTCTGCTCCCAGTGAAGCGCCGATAAAGGCCTTCCCTCAACACCACTCCTCACTACGAGGCTGCTCTCCCGATTCCTCCCAGAGACACAGGCTCCAGATGTCAGGCTTTTGTTTTAACTTTCATTTTTTCAACAAGTTTTGCTTCTGTTCTTGTCTCTATTTCCCAGGACTTTTCCAGAACACAGTCTGTCTTCTTGCAAGTCCCGTCCGTCTCCTTGACAAGGATGCCGAGAGGACAATTGCAATACTAAAAAGCATAGCAAGAGGGCTAGAAAAGTCAGTGCTTGTCAAACTTTTCTCTGGCATGCCCCCTTGAGCGCTGAAAGTCCCACTAATCATACCAGCGCACAAACTGCACAACTCCCAGGAACGCACACGGAGAAAAACTAGTGAAATTAAACAATATAACATGCACCAAATGTTTATCAGTCAGACATGCTTTAAATCGCCAAATTAGGGTCGCAAGTAGAATAGCAAGCTTTTACAAATGAGACTCCAGTGGGCTTGTCCTGCCGTAGATGAAGCAGTAGCAAACGTAGGCAAGGCTGTGGGGCACAGAGGCAGCAGCTGCCTCCACGCCTGCAGTGGTCTCTCCTCTCTCTCTCTCTCATCAGTCTGAAGGAATATCACTATGGGGGCGCGGGTTGTTTATTGTGTTACCCAAAACAGCGCTGTCACACACCCCCTCACATGTCTCCTTGCCCACATTATTGTGCTCTTTGAAAAATACTTCACTAAGTGTACCTTGAAGAAACCAACCAAATTTCTCTCTAGGACAGAGCTGTCACTGATGAAGATGGGCTCAAATGCTCAAATATTCTCCAGTTATTATTATTATTTCTTTATTTAACCAGGTAAAAAAACTAATTGAGATTAAAAACCTCTTTTTCAAGAGTGACCTGGCCAAGAGGGCAGCAGCGACATAGTTACAACAATACAATACAAAACAACAGTCATCCACAAGCATGAATTACACGATATATAAATCTACAATAAAAGATTAGTACAAAAATACCACAACAACAATTAGTGCGATTCTAAAAACAGTTACATTTACCAATAGAATTTGTTTCACGCTCCTTTATAGTAGATTTGAATTCTCCCAAAGTAATAAAGTCTGTCAAGTTTAGTTCATGTTTTAGAGCAGGTTTTCACTTCCTTTTTTCAAAATGATGTATAGTATTTTCAGTAGTAAGGGGCAGCTTACATGGAGCCACAACAAAAACTTTTGCCAAGTGTAATCAAAATGATTTGTGTTACACCGTTGCTGTCTGCCAGGCCAGCGGGGGTGCTACAAACCACTGCTTATGCTTCAGAGGTTACACACAAGCAGAGTCATTATCACAGCTCAGTTCATAAAATGTGTTATTTCTTTGTAACTAGGGCTGGGCACCGTTAAACGATACCTTTGTGGTATCGAAAGAAAAGTTACAATACTACTGGTATTGAAAACATCATTTTTATTTGATACCAAGTTTCAATACCTAGTGGGACGTTTACCGTATTTTCCGGACTATAAGTAGTATAAGAGTATAGTCGCACTAGCCACAAAATGCATAATGAAGAAGAAAAAAACGTATATAAGTCGCACTGGACTATAAGTCACATTTTTTGGGGGAAATTTATTTTACAAAATCCGACACCAAGAACAGACATTTCATGTTGAAAGGCAAGTTATAGTAATAATAGAATAGAGAACAACAGGCTGAATAGGTGTGCGCTATGCTAACGTAACACATTGATGGTTATTCAGCTACATGAAGCATAAACAACGAACTGAATAGGTGTCTCGTATGTTAACGTAATATATTAACAGTTATTCACATAACTATAGCATAAAGAACATAATATAACAAGTTCACCAAACTCACCATCTCACTCCTAATCGCTAAATCCTTTAAATTCTTCATCCTCGGTGTCGCTTCTGAACAACTCCGCCAACTCCGGAGGTAGACGAAGCGCCGCTTCCTCCTCTGCGTGGCTGTCGTCAGACTCAGCATCAGTTCCATTTCTAATTATTCCGCTCTTTCTCAGTTGTCTTTATAGCCTAAGTTGTTAGCGGTAATGTTTACATTTTAAATTGTCAGTGGTACAGGTGCAGCAGATGCTGGTACACAAGCCTAGAGCGCCCTCTAACCAACACCTGAAATATTTTAATATATAAGTCGCACCTGAGTATACGTCGCACCCCTAGCCAGACTATGGAAAAAGTGCGACTTATAGTCTGGAAAATACGGTAATATTCCTTTGCATGAATCAAATAAATAACAGAATAAATCATACAAACTACTGGTTTTAACTTACAGCTAAGAATTTTGCTCCAAAAATTGCTCTTTTATTCAATATTATTGTGTTTTAATGATTGAAGAAGATGAATTAGCTCACCATAGGTATCAGAAAAAGTATTGCTCAGGTATCGGTATCAAAAACCAGTTTTGATTCCAGTTTAAGAACTGGTATCAAAAAAATCTGAACAGTACTCAGCCCTAATTGTAATACCTACAAATGAGCTTATATTTGTGACAATTTTAAGGTGCTTCAAAATGTTTGGGAGTTCTGTGAACTTGCTGCTGACTTCTTGTCTGAGCTTAAGTTTCAAGTTGTTTTTTCCCCCTCAGCAATCATCGAAAACATGGCAGAGTTCAGGCCAGGACTGTGCACAGAGGCAGCTCAGCAGGGACTCATGCAGTGGCTGCTCAAAAGAATCAAGGTAAAACTCAGAGCACTACTTACATTCTCTGTACTAGACCTACTGCTGAGGCGGCCTGGGCATGAGGACACACAGAAATGACTTTTAGACTGACCAGCTGCTTTAGACTTTAAAAAAAAAAGTGAAATACAAACGACAGACGGAACAATATTTGCAATTAGTATGATTTTAAGCAATTGGTATGATATATATTGTAATAGAGAGAATATAATTTGGAGCAATGTTTCCTTTCAAACATTTACTTGAAAATTTTACCAAATATATTGAGAAACAAAAATGGCTGTTAAAATCAAATCAATGTTTTCTATACTTAAGTCTGTTTAAGTCTCCAGTACAGTCTTTCTCAAATGTTTCACACCAAGTACTACCAAAAAATATTTGGCTTTTCAGTTACCATCTTTAATGAGCTAAATCAGGACTAAGACTGGTCTAAACCAGGTCTAACCCATGACCAGGGCTAAGACAGGACTAAACCAGGACTAAACCAGGACTAAAGCAGAACTAAAGCAGGATTATAAAAGAATTAAAACGGGGCTAAACCAGGTGTAACCTATGACCAGGGCTAAACCAGGGCTAAACCAGGGCTAAACCAGGACTAAACCAGGACTAAACCAGGCCTAAACTATGACTAAACCAGGTCTAAACCAGGATTAAAACAGGGCTAAACTGGGTCTAAACCAGAATTAAAACGGGGCTAAACAATTATTAAACCAGGACTAAACCGGGATTAAAACATGGCTAAATTATGACTAAACCAGGGCTAAACCAGGGCTAAACCAAGATTAAAACAGGCCTAAACTATGACTAAACGAAGATTAAAACAGGGCTAAACCTTTACTAAACCAGGATTAAAATGGGGCTAAACCATTACTAAACCAGGTTTAAACCAGGATTAAAATAGGGCTAAACCATTACTAAACCAGGTCTAAACCAGGATTAAAATAGGGCTAAACCATTACTAAACCAGGTCTAAACCAGGTCTAAACCAGGTCTTACCCAGGCCTTAACCAGGGCTTAACCGAGACAAAACTGGGGCTAAACCAAGACTGCACATGAATAAAACTGGCTCCAAAATAAACTAAATCAGGACTTAAACTGCAAAAGATTCCTGAGTACCATCAGAAGAAGTTCTCGTACCACAGTTTGAGAACCACTGCTCTAGTACATTAGACACACAAGTTCAAACTTTAAATTAGGCTTCTCCATAGCACACATGTACACCACACAAACCACTGGACTGGACTCTTAATAGGCACTAGTTTATATTCCTGGTAATTGGAACTTGTTCTGTTTTCCTCTCTCCTCAGGCCAAGATGCCGTTTGACGCTAACAAGCTGTACTGCAGTGAAATCCTGGCCATCCTGCTACAAAACAACGACGGTACGTGTGCTGCTTCGGGCCCTCCGCTGAACACTGTGCGACTAATAAAACATACATGGCCCATTCCTTTTACCACTATTGTGTGTCTATGTACATGTTTCCTTCCATTTCCTTTCATCTATTCTTTGGCCTGTTCTCTATTTTCACTACCTATTGCTTATTTCTAGCATCCCCCTTGTGCTGTTACCTTGTCTTTTTTCTCTCGGCGGATTGCCTGAGTAAAGCTTGTAAATCCTAGCAGAGCCACGGGGCTATCAGGTCCTTGGACAAGCTCTCATTAATTCTACAAGCCACATTGATATTCAGCGAAGGCAGCATCTCATTTGATTTTACATTTACGCTTGTGCTTTTTACTGCACTGCCCCTGTCCCTACTCAGCACCTGTCCTTGGCCTATGAAATGATCAAAATTTAAACGCATGCAAATATAAACAATGGCACAGGTAATGACAGAGGTATAAAACAAACCAGAGATTTCATTTCCTGACCTAGAGCCAAAAATTCCAAGCCTGGCCAACCAGCCCTACCTGCATTCTTATTGAAAGCAAGAGAGTCTGGATACTAGGGGTGTAACGATACAGTAACTGTATCGATGTATCGATTTTTTTTCCTTTGATACAACTACATCGATAAACATGACCTTGTATCGAATTGTATCGTTTTCTAGGATAATATCGATAATATCTGAAATATCAAAATTAGAAATTTGTATGTTAAAATAAAACCAGATATGGCTTTTTGGAGATACATTTGTGGTTTTAATTAAATAAAATGTTATATTCAACTTTTCTTCACTCGCTGTCTGCTGGACATAATCAACCCCGGCCGCGGTGCTACATTTGAGAGTAAACTTTTATGATTTTTGGCAAAAAGTTGCTGTATCGATTATCGATATGAAGCTGCTGAATCGTATCAAATCGTAGCCAAATTAACCAATATTGTTCTTGAATCGTATCAAAACACTTCTAATCGATATATATTGTAACATTGCAAAAACGTATCGTTACACCCTACTGGATACCCAGCCATAGAGAACAGTTTCCTGGATACTGACCTATCACAGCCTTTATCTGCAGTGTGTCTTAAAAAAGCAGTAGGTGCACTCCTGTCAAAAATAACTGGCTTACACAGAGCAAATTTAATAACGTGTCTCACTTGATTAACGGCGTTTAGTGCTTTCTTTAGTCACCTGTAGATTCTGAAGTCCTCGTTGTTCACTCCTCTGTGTTTTTTTATTCGCCTTGTCCTGATGACGTCCGACGTAACCTCCACATTGAAACAAAGCGACTTTTTCCTCAAGTCTTTATACAACTGGCTTTTGCTGCTGTCCACGTTCAGAAATAAGTACAGAATTGCTCATGAAACGGCGCATTCTTGTGTTTTATGGCAAAACCAGCAGCAATTCTTCATAGTGGTGCACTGTTTACGGCCTGCCCTTTGTTTCTCTGATTGATTACTCTGCCTGTGATTGTTAAGGAAAAACCAAAGGGAAGGGTAAGAGTTTGTCTTCTTGGCCAGGTTAACCTTTTTTTTACTGATTTCTCCTGATTGACCGAGAACCTACATAGACGCCTTTTTAACTTAGATGATTGCCACTGACAGCAAACTGGTTAGCACTGTCGCCCTCACCGCAAGATGGTCTGGGGTTTGATTCCTGGAGCACCTGGGGCCTCTCTGTGCGGAGTTTGCCTGTTCTTTCTGTGTCTGGGTGGCTTTCCTCTGGGTGCTCTAATTCCCCCCATCAACATAAAACATGCACAATAGGCTAATCCTCCAGCAAGGACTCCTGACTAGGACCATGGTTATTAATAAAGTATACTTACCTTAACTTACCTTTGGTTTGGACCAGTGGTGTGGCAAAGCTGACAAAAAAAGCAACTCTTATTAATGTAAACAACAGTGTATGCTTTTGGGGGTTAGCAGTAAAGGCCTTAATGACATAACTTCGATAAGCATATGTTGTGAACACTTTGTAGCATCACTATGTATCTAAAAGTAGCCCTTGGGTGCAGTAAAATCCACAATTGCCTTGTCCTTACATAAAACATTTTCCTTCTCAGGTCTACGTGGAATATTTTGAAGAATATGTTTGTGCTGTGTCCTCATATTCCCTCATTTTCTGTTTCTACGGATGTCCCTTATGACCAATGTCTTTGTTGCTGTTTAAACTCATCTTACTTTGTGTTTTTCTACGTTTCTTCCATCATTTGTCCTCGTAATGCCCCTCCTGTAGCCTCCACTGGTGTGTTAATGGCTGTTTTTTGGCAGCGATCTTCACAGAATCTCCCCCTTGTCCTGTTATTCAGTTTTTATAGCTCACGCTCCTCCTCTGCTTCTTGTCTTTGTCTCAAACCAGACACCAGAGAGCTGCTGGGAGAGATGGACGGCATCGATGTGCTGCTGCAGCAACTGTCTGTAAGTCCTCCTGTGGTTTAGACATTCGGGCTATTTATAGTTCTATACCACTGTTTTTCTTTCTGAAGTACTGCCATTCAGATGTTATAAGGTATAGTTGTGTAATAAAGTTTATCCTTTGGCAGAGCAGGGTGCAATCCAAAAAAAGTTGGCAAACTGTGTAAAAAAATAATAAAACAAAATACAGTGATTTGCAGATATTGTAAAACTATATGTTACTCACAATAGACGCCGTTTGAAACTGAGACCCACGATGTTTGATGATAAATACCATAACATAAGTGCATTTTAAATTTAATAATTGCAACACATCTCAGGAGCCATTTAGACGACAATGTGCTTTGCCGACAATGCGTTTTGGCATTTTCTTTACACAAGGACGGGGTTTCAGTTTTCTGCACTCGTGTAAACAGTGTCCTCACTGAAAAACAATGACGAAACAGCCCCAATCTGAACAGTGATTGGCTGTCCGCCGGTCGCATGTTAGCTCACCAACAATCGCAAAATACGTATATTTTAGGCCTGCACGATATGGAGAAAACATGCGATATTCGATAACTATGTTGATAATTGCGATAACGATATTATTGCGATATTTGAAAATACAGCCTACTTTTTGAACATAGTAAGTTAAATTTACTACATTTCCCAAAAAATGTAAGTTCCTGTATTTACAAGTCAAAACAGTGACAAAATCAAAACTTAACACAGACTAAACCAGGAATAAAACAAGGCTAAGCTGTGACTAAATTAATTAAATTACCACTAAAACTGGACTTTTTAAACATTTTTATTTAGTCACAACACATGTTCTTTTAAGGCTCTGGTGGAAAATGATTCTTCAGTGTAAATCTCTGTCAGATGGAAGATGGAAGAAGCGTTATTGTGATATTTAGATTCTTGCGATACAGATATTGCATTTGCTGATATTGCGATAACGATAATTTTGCAATATATTGTGCAGCCCTAGTGTATTTAGTCCAGTAACTGTCAGAAATATCTGTACAAGTATAATACTTTATGAGACTGGACACAAGATCTTAAAGTAGTTGGGAAGTTGCAGGCCGGAGCTATCACTTCCTCTGCTGTTTACTCTCTGTGTGGTGTAGAGCATTTGTAGGGCCCACAGCACCATCTGCTGGACAAACACTGGTACTACAGTTTCTTCAGATCTACTCGTGTTTTCTTCACACCTCAGCGTTTTCGTGTAAATGCCAATCGGAGACGGCAGGACTGTTGTGTTGTGTTAATGGCCCTCAAACAAGTTGAATCATGGGCAACAGTAGGCTGGAAAATAAGACGTATTAATGAAAAAGACAGTTTTGCGCAACAAATTTGCATAATCAGCAGGAGGTCAGTGACATAACTGGGTACAAAAGGAGAATTTAAAAAAATATACAAATTCACCAAACAAAAAAATTATGCAGATTACACCACTACTCAATTTAAATTTTCCATCCTATTTTAAACCCCACCCTAACGTCAGTATTACCTACTTAAATTGGCCCAGTTTTACCTGTTAATTAGTCACCACATAATACTAAGACATTACATCAAATTGAAGTTTAGGGCTTACTTTAAACTACTAGGTCTGAGTTTAATGTTGAATGCAATTCCACATTTTTCTCTGCCTTGTTAAACATCTTGCAAATGCACTGCTAATATCCGTATTTTGTTTTGCGCCTCTGTGCTTTTGCTGTACATATCAAATATAACATTAAAAGGTCCAGAAAAAAAAACATTAAAGTTTTAGTCTGAAAATCTTGCCATGCAGTTTCCTGACAACCAGCTTTGAATGTTTTTGTTTAGGTGTTCAAGCGTCACAACCCGTCCACACCGGAGGAGCAGGAGATGATGGAAAACCTGTTTGATGCTCTGTGCTCATGCCTGATGTTGCCCAATAACAGAGACCGCTTCCTCAAAGGGGAGGGGCTTCAGCTCATGAATCTCATGCTCAGGTGAGTGCTACACTTGTAATCAACACAACTTCAACAACAGCACCTGTCTGCTACAGTCTGTACAGTATTTTCTTTGACATCAATCCACTGGCGGCAGGGTGGCAAAGAGGTTAGCACTTTCGCCTCACAGCACAAAGGTCCTGAGTTTGATGTGGGGCCTTTCTGTGTGGAGTTTGCCTGTTCTCCCTGCATCTGGGTGGGTTTCCTCCGGGTACACCAGTGTCCCCCATGATCCTAAATACTCCAGCTAGGTACTCTTGACCAGGATCATGGCTCAAGATCTAAGCTAAAGTAAAGTACCGTATTTTCCAGACTATAAGTTGAATCACTGACAATTTAAAATGTAAACATTACCGCTAACAACTTAGGCTATAAAGACAACTGAGAAAGAGCGGAATAATTGGAAATGGAACTGATGCTGAGTCTGATGACAGCCACGCAGAGGAGGAAGAATTTAAAGGATTTAGCGATTAGGAGTGAGATGGTGAGTTTGGTGAACTTGTTATATTATGTTCTTTATGCTATAGTTATGTGAATAACTGTTAATATATTACGTTAACATACGAGACACCTATTCAGTTCGTTGTTTATGCGTCATGTAGCTGATTAATCATCAATGTGTTACATTAGCAAACCACACACCTATTCAGCCTGTTCTCTATTCTATTATTACTATAACTTGCCTTGGATCTTGATCAGGAGTACCAAGCTGGAGGATTAGCCTATTGTGCATGGTTTAGGTTGATGGGGTAAACCTGGAGGAAACCCAGACACAGGGAGAACATGCAAACTCCACACAAAGGCCACCATTTTTTTTTTACAGTCTTTGTCTCGCCTTTACTCGTCTTGGTCTTGAATCCAATTTTACTCAGTCTTGTCTCAGTCTCAGATGTGGCGGTCTTTGAGGTTTTATTTGCCAAACATTATGAGAAAATGCTTTTCATAATTTTGGAGTCATTAGTTTTCCGCATCAGCCTTATCTTGGTCTCAGTTCACTCTGGACTCGGACTGGTCTTGATCTCAATTAGTACGGTCTTGATTACAGCACTAGTTTTCATGTCGTGCTACTGCGTTCCCACCGGTTACTCCACTTTCCTCCCATCAATTAAATGTACGACATGTGTGACGTATACATACATGAATGACATGTACGTATTAGGGCTGCACAATATGGAGAAAACATGCGATATTTGAT
This sequence comes from Bostrychus sinensis, assembly GCA_020698575.1. NCBI lineage: Eukaryota > Metazoa > Chordata > Actinopteri > Gobiiformes > Eleotridae > Bostrychus > Bostrychus sinensis. The sequence goes on from CM036250.1 coordinate 6,194,491, forward strand.
AACTATGTTGAAAATTGCGATAATGATATTGCGATATTTGAAAATAGAGCCTATTTTCGAACATAGTAAGTTAAATTCACTACATGTCACAAAAATGTAAGTTCCTATATTTACAAGTCAAAACAGCGACAAAATCAAACTTAACACAGACTAAACCAGGAATAAAACAAGGCTAAGCTGTGGCTAAATTAATTAAATTACCACTAAAACTGGACTTTTTAAACATTTTTATTTAGTCACAACACATGTTCTTTTAAGGCTCTGGTGGAAAATGATTCTTCAGTGTAAATCTCTGTCAGATGGAAGACCACACCATTATTGTGATATATTTAGATTCCTGCGATACAGATATTGCATTTGCTGATATTGCGATAATTTTGCGATATTCTGTGCAGCCCTAGTACGTATAAATTAATTGATAAATCTAAATTCTCCCTAATAAATGTGTGAGAATGCCCTGCGACTAACCGGTCATTGTCCAGCCTCTACGCCGCCTAAGGCTCATTATTTCAACTGCAGCGATATTTACAGCCTTTTGATATTTCAGCCCTTTTCACCTCTCCTCCGCGGTCTCACACATGTCACGGCATGTTACAGTGACCGCCAGATTGCGCGATATAAGTCAGCCGCCTGGTTTGCCTTCACAAAACACACAGTTGCATCGGTCCCTGTGGCCTTTTCAGCCGTCCATCATATTTAATACATCCCCCCGGACAGGCACACTCAGCTCCTGAGATATGTGTCCCTCCTCCGACATAAACACTGTCATCTGTCATTGGTGGGAACGGAGTAAGTGACACGCCACAGACGGCTACATTTCCTGAACCGAGACGTAAGGGTGAGGAGGAGGAGGAGGAGGAACAGTTGGTGTCTTTCATCATGGCACTGTTTAATGACAGTCAACAGATGACGATCGTATTTGCACAACACATGGTTAGGTTTGCTTTTGGTTGATAATAATGAGCCAGCTTGTAATTTTATAAAGTCTGTGTCTTTTTGGGTGTTGAAGAAAAAAATGAAACAGTTGACTTTTATTACTAATTATTACACATATGTTTTGAAACTAACAAGTATTTACACAGTTTTCTTCTGTTGTTATTGTGACACATTGTTCTTGCTTTAAAGGAGAACAATGTTAATTTTGCTCCTTTCTTTGCTGTTTTGGTCTCCCCCTACATTTTGGCAGAAAGCACACAATCCTGTTGAATCATGTGTGAGCCCTTACTCAGCTTGGCTTGCTTTTTCTCCACCTTGTGTCCGTACAAATGTTTCCTCTGCCTTTTAGCCGCTGTGCCATGACAGAAATCTCAGAAATATACCGTATTTTCCGGACTATAAGTCGCACTTTTTTTCATAGTCTGGCTAGGGGTGCGACGTATACTCAGGTGTGACTTATATATTAAAATATTTCAGGTGTTGGTTAGAGGGCGCTCTAGGCTTGTGTACCAGCATCTGCTGCACCTGTACCACTGACAATTTAAAATGTAAACATTACCACTAACAACTTAGGCTATAAAGACAACTGAGAAAGAGCGGAATAATTGGAAATGGAACTGATGCCACCGAGGATGAAGAATTTAAAGGATTTAGCGATTAGGAGTGAGATGGTGAGTTTGGTGAACTTGTTATATTATGTTCTTTATACTATAGTTATGTGAATAACTGTTAATATATTACGTTAACATACGAGACACCTATTCAGTTCGTTGTTTATGCTTCATGTAGCTGAATAACCATCAATGTGTTACGTTAGCATAGCGCACACCTATTCAGCTGTTGTTCTCTATTCTATTATTACTATAACTTGCCTTTCAAGATGAAATGTCTGTTCTTAGTGTCGGATTTTGTAAAATAAATTTTCCCCAAAAAATGTGACTTGCCTGTCCGTCCTGGGAGAGGATCTCTCCTTCAGTATGGGCTCCATAAGGTTTCTTCTTTTTTCCCATAGCTGTTTTTTTTTTAGGAGTTTTTCCTTACCGAGAAGGAGGGTCTAAGGACAGGAGTGTCCTGGGTCTGTTTAGTTTAGTGTAGTTATTGTTTGTGTTGATTGTGTGAAGTCTGATTGTGTGTTTATGTTTGATCAACTGTTTGTGAAGCCCTTTGAGGCGACTTTTGTTGTGATACTGGGCTGTATAAATAAATCTGAATTGAATTGAATTATAGTCCCGTGCGACTTATATACGTTTTTTTCTTCTTCATTATGCATTTTTTGGCTAGTGCGACTTATCCCCCGGAGCGACTTGTAGTCCGGAAAATACAGTAGTCATCACTAGCTCGTTGTTTGGCTAACCGGGATGTGTCACTTTCTCGACCCAAGTGCCAAAATGCATTAGGTACAAGGGGCTTTATTCACTCTACAACAGCTCACTCAGCCATCACACTGACTCTGAAACTGTTTCATTAAAAAAAAGTTCCCCTTATCATTTTGACATTTGTGACTACTATTCCAGCCACTTTCAGCCATTCAAACTTTTCATTCAGACTTCAGTGGTATTACCTTTGGTAACACTGCCTAAAAAAATCTGTGTTTTAATGCCATTTTCTTGTCTATTCATTTCTAATAAGACTTTGTTCAACCAGAAAATGATCCATCTCTTTATCAAGGATGTCTTTGCCAAGATGAGCAGCAGTACAGACTAAGTGCAGGGTACAAGCATTTGAACATAACCACTAGTATTTACAATCACAAGATCAGGTCAAATCAGGTCTTTAAGACAATAAGATTAAATATTAAAACAATTACAATTCTGTGTAACTCGATGTTAAAGGTACAGTTGGTGAAAAAAAACACTAAACAAAGGGCTGAGAGACCCTGAAATAGGACAGGCTCATCTTCCCTGACCCTGTCCGCACAAAATGTGCATTAAATCTCAGCCCACTGCTGGCTCTGAGTCTGCGAGTGTTCTTGAGAGCAATGAACTTGGAGCAGATATAAAAAGGCAACTTGACCAAAATGGCCTTGTATAATAAAACATACTGCAGCCGCATCCTGCAAATATTTAGTGAGGAAAATCCAGCTAGTGAGTATAAAGTACAATTACTTGAGCCAGTTTGAACAAATTTAGTTTTTCCTTCAGCTTATTCAGCCATTCACACGTCAGCATCATTCAGACAATCAACAATTTACAAGAAATTCAAATATTCATGAAGCATATTCTATAAAACTTTATTTTAATATTCATACCACTTGACAATGTGCTGTTATGGTTGCTATATGCTTTTTAGCTTTTACCAGTGTTTGCAATCTTTGATGTTTCAGCCTCTTATTAATTTTGTATGAAAAATGGAGAAAAATTTGTGAATTTCATTGAAACTATGAGCATCAACAGGTTAGAAGTAACAATAAATAGTTTTGGTAACATTTTAGAATAACTCACACTATCGTTTGACTTACACGGTGCGTCACAATCATTTGTAGAGTTTTAAACGTCTTAAAAACAAATGTAAGTACGGTTTATTTGCTTAGAACGTTTATTTTATTGCTAGAGTTCCCATTAGTATTTCTGAATGTTTAACATGAAATACCATAACAAAATGAATGTTTTTTATCAGTTAATTAAAAAAATAAAAAATAAAAATTCATGGACCCCCAACCTAAGTTCTAGGGACTTCAAGGGACCCCAGTTTGAGAATGGTAGAGATGAGGATTAATAACTAGTTAATTCGTTATCTATTCAACATTAATAAACACTATTGATTTATAAACGTTGTTATTAATGTTGAGTACTAAGCTCAGTTAAATCAGTTATAAACATCAGTGATAATTTATAGGGGTGTAACTGTATCGATGTATTGATTTTTTTTTCCTATGATACAACTACATCGATACACATGACCTTGTATTGAATCATATCGTTTTCTAGGAAGTGAATATCGACACACATGAAGTATCGATCGATAATATTGGAAATATCGAAATGTGAAATTTGTATGTTAAAATGAAATCAGATGGCTTTTTGGAGATAAATTTTGTTTTTAATTAAATAAAATGTTATATTCAACTTTTCTTCACTCTGTCTGCTGGACATAATCAACCCCGGCCGCGGTGCTACATTTGAGAGTAAACTTTTATGATTTTTGGCAAAAAGTTGCTGTATCGATTATCGATACGAAGGTGTTGAATCGTATTGAATTGTATCGTTCCAAATGAGCCAATATCGTTGTTGAATCGTATCGAAACACTTCTAATTGATACATATTGTATCGTTGCAAAAATGTATCGTTACACCCCTAATAATTTAAGTATCTATAAATTATTAATGAAATTATTGTTAATTACATCTTTATTAAATGCTTTGTTTCTTCTTTATAGTGGTGAGTTGTTATAAAGTGTTCCCTCAGTTTTTGTTGTTTAATGAGTTTTTTTGTCATTTATCCTCATTATCTTTCATTCACATCATTATCATGTCTTTTGATTGCAACTGTATAATATAATATACGTTACCTCTTGAACTCCCAGACATTAAAGCCATATAAAGTTAGTTGTTAATCACATTATGTTGATTGCATGTTTTTTTTCTCATTTGTTATTTCCCTCCTTGTTCCTCAGAGAAAAGAAAATGTCCCGGACCAGCGCTCTGAAAGTCCTCGACCACGGCATGATCGGACCGGAGGGAACCGACAACTGTCATAAGTTTGTGGACATCCTGGGCCTGAGAACCATCTTCCCCCTTTTCATGAAAACGCCAAAAAAGATGAAGAAAACCGGCGCATCAGAGAAGGAGCATGAAGGTCAGCCATGTTGTTTTTTTATTATTTTTTATCCCAGATTGCTCAGAGGGCCAAACTAATTAATGTGATTATAGCTGTTCTCCAGGGGTCACTTCTGTCTCAGCCGCCTTTAGTCTTTCACGCTGTTGGCTCAGACACTTTCTAATCTGTTTGTATCACGGTTTGCTGCCTCGGCGTCCTGTCACTTTACACTATCAGCCCCATCGTGATTGATTTTGCTGGCTCGGCTCCAGAACTGCTCTCGTCTTTGAGTGGAGCAAAAGTTCGGCTATGAACAGTGGCAAAATGTTGAGATTGATCACACAATTTTCACCTGTAAAAAATATTATTAGAACCCATAGAATTTGACCTTTACAGATTACTTCTGTGATGCTTTTTGAGGCCAGCGCAGAGCTGTGCTGTGTCCTGTGCTGTAGCAAAGTCATGTTCATATTTAAAGGGGATATATTATGCTTTTATTCATATTTTTAAACCAAACTTAGTCACCTCTAGAAGAGCATTACATGTTTAAAAACATTATTTGACTAAAATGTATTTTAATAATTACTCTACTGGTGCCATAAAGAAACCAGTGAAGAGAGCAGCAGAGAGTTGTGGTCTTTTGAACATAATCAAAGAAAAAGAGCCCTTCACTTAAACTTTTTGTATCAGAATAAAATTTAGTGCCATAGTAAGTGACAGGTTCACATCACTAGGAATTTGCTTTGGTCCTTGGTGCAAACAGAAAATAAAATAATAATAATAACCATAAACATGCAGGAAACAATACTGAAAAATAAAATATGTTATAAATTGACTTATCTAAATTTACAAAATATACAGATATGAACAAAATCTGTTTATGTGTATTCACAAAATAATATAAATGTATAAAATCTAAACAGGCTATGACTGTACAGATGAAAATGAACAGGAACCAGATATGATGTACATTATAGTGCAATATGAAATCAGTGTAAAGAACAGGTGGATAAATTGACCGTAATAAAGTGACCAAGTGACAGTAGCAGCTGGATTATCTGGGGTTTATGAGTCCAACAGCACAGGGGAAGAAATTGTTCTGATGACGGGAGGTTCTGGTACGAATGGACCTTAGCCTCCTGCCTGAGGGGAGTGGCTGTTTTACTACAAAATAAAAAAATGTCTGTGAGGAATCAGTGGAAGCAGAGCTGTACACTGTTTTTTGGACAAATGAACGAGAGCAGACTGGATGTAGAGGGCTTGTTGATTGGTCAGTGCTTCCTGGAGTGAGCGGGGGTTTGTGGGAGAGGCTTGAGGGGCTTTTGACATTGTAACATGGTAGAAAGCTCAAAAAAGTTGATTTTGCACAATAGAGTCCCTTTAACTATTAGAATCTCATTCAATGGCTTGGATTTTAAAAAAAAAAGGCAATTCTTTGTGACTTGTCTGGAACATATCATACACATCTTAAAGGGAAACCATGTCACTATGCTCCTTTCTTCACTGTTTTGATCACATTTGTCTTTACGGAGCTCTCCCTACATTTCGGAATAAATTCACTGGTCCGGTTGACTCCTGTGTGACCTTTCGCTCGTCTTGACTATCTTTGAATATGTATGAAGGTCTCCTCTGCCTTTTGCACGCTCTGCCATGACAAACATCTAAGAAATAAAGCCATTGTTAACTTGTTGTTATCGCTAACTCGTACATATCTCTTTCTTGCAAATAGCGAGACTTTAGCTTCAGCAGGACATTGTTCCCATTCTTGCAAGGATGGTTTTGCGCCAAGATACGCCAGCGGGAGGGGGCTTTATTCACCCTGCAATAACTTATTTAGCCATCACGCTGATGTTTAATTAAAGTTAAAAAGTTACATTGTTCCCCTTCATAGTTCTGTGTTTACTAGTAGATACAAGTAAATGTTTATCTCTATGAATAGTGATTTTGTATTGTGCATTGTGGGTGCAGTCCATCTTCAAAATGACAAATGAAAAGATAATTGTGCATAAAGTAAAGCTTTAATTCTGAAACTCAGTGTGGTTATATACAAGTAGACAAATAGAAGCTCATAAATACGTTTTTAGTGGTTGTACCTGTCTGGATATTGTCATAAATACTTACTCTTGGTGAACAAAATAACATCCACATAGCACTGGCACAATCTTTCCCAATACAATATTATTCTAACAATGAAATATCCAGAAATAGGCTCAGCAGAAGCCCTCAGTTGGCTGACTTCACAGACATGGACAGCTCCTGGATGAGTCTCTAAAGCCTGTCTTGTTCTGTCCCGGTTTAACTGTTGGGACGGCTTATCTGGGAGCGTCTTCCTGCTGCTGCCGGAGAGGTCGCAGGTTAATTCGTCCCCCGTCCCAGGGTGAGGCGCAACACAATGGAAGACAATTTGTTCTCCACAGCAGGCCTGGACAGCCCCACCGGAGCGGGACGTTTAATTAACACAGACAGACAGAAGAGACGGGCCACAATTTGGAATATTGGCATCGAAATAAAAGGATGAAGAGTGTTTGGTTAGGAGAGGTTCCAAAATTCTGTATGACACGAAACACAAGAAGTTACAATTAAAAGTTAAAATAGATAACAATGTATTAGGTTTGTATTTGTGCTCGAAAGACTGGCAAATTGTATTTCTTCAATTAATACAATTTGGTATGTAAGGGAGATAACAAAATGTAATTTTATTCTTCATTTTCTTCCACTTGCTCTTGTTACTATGGGTTTGAGGCAGCCTGTGTTCACCCTCGACAGTGGGTTCTTAAGAGCAATGCAACAGGCCAATATTAGAGCATGTTATTTTTGGTTATGTTGACAAAATGTCAGTGTAGAAATGTAATTGTGTCATGTATCGTTTGTAGGGCTGCACAATATATTGCAATATCAGCAAATTCAATATCCGTATCACAAGAATCTAAATATATCTCAATCATTTTCCACCAGAGCCTTAAAAGAACATGTGTTGTGAGTAGTTCACTACATTTCACAAAAATGTAAGTTACTGTATTTACAATTCAAAACTTAACACAGACTAAACCAGGAATAAAACAAGGCTAAGCTGTGACTAAATTAATTAAATTACCACTAAAACTGGACTTTTTAAACATTTGTATTTAGTCACAACACATGTTCTTTTAAGGCTCTGGTGGAAAATGATTCTTCAGTGTAAATCTCTGTCAGATGGAAGACCACAGCGTTATTGCGATATATTTACATTACTGCGATATGGATATTGTGATAACGATAATTTTGCGATATATTGTGCAGCCCTAATGTGATGAATAGACACAAGGTCAGCACCCTACATTATTTCTTTTCATTCAACAGTCACACAGCTACGTCTCTATAGCCAGTGGTTGAAAATGAATTGTGAACACATTATTAAAATTACACAGCAAGTTTTTTTATGTAAGTTAATATAAAATCCCATTAGGCAGACAAACAAGTTGCCAATGTTTATCATGTACTTTTTAATACATACACAAAACCCCTCCATAATTAAAATCCCACTATTCTTTTTCACACTGGCTGTATAGGTTTTTCTCTCTCGCATTGATTGGTCCCAGTGCTATAGGCGGTATGAGACGCGTGTCATAATACATCGAGCGGTCCCTCCCACTCCGTTAGCCCTCTAATTGAAAACGTGGCCAATCAAGTGCTCCTCCACAATAACACAATAACACAGTAGATTAATTAACTATCATCCGCTTCAAACATAAGTAATTAGGCTTCACAGACCTCTCCGTCCTCCTCTTCCTCTGTCCTCCTCTTGGTTCATTCTTTCTTTGTGTCTTCCAAATCCTTTCTGAAATTGACGCAGCACAAATAGGCCGGAATTGCACAGAGCACATTAGCATGCAAAATGACATCCAGCTAATGGAGACATTTGGAGTGGGCATAAAAAAGTGCAGCTAATCCACACGCCGTATTTCCATCTGATGAATATTCTGCTGTTCACCTTGCTCCTTTATTGGTCTGTGCGCTTGCCCAAATGGATGGAAATTGGACGCAGCCGGTGTCATTGTTATAATTGAGGCCCCTAATGATCCAAAAGCTATGCCATGCTATTTGTTTAGCAGTAGAAAATACATTTACAGTAAAAGTACGCTGGAAATTTCAGCATGGCATCTGAAATTCACACATAAGCTTAGAGTTTTTTTTTAGCTCTGCTTTAAATCTCTGCTTTGTTAAACATTGCATGAATCGTCTTTCTTTTCAACCTTTTTGGGGTCGCCAAAGCACATTATCTGCCTCCCAATGTGCAGCGATTCACGTTAATTCAGCATAGGTTTTTTACACCAGATTCTCTTTGTGATGCAATCTCCATTTAGCTGGGCTTCGTACTGGCACAAGGAGTACACGGTCTTGTGACTCCTTGTTGCTGTTTAGCTAGTTTTTAGATAGGGCTGCACAATATATCGCAAAATTATCGTTATCACAATATCAGCAAACGCAATATCCGTATCGCAAGAATCTAAATATATCACAATAACGCTGTGGTCTTCATCTAACAGAGATTTACACTGAAGAATCATTTTCCACCAGAGCCTTAAAAGAACATGTGTTGTGACTAAATAAAAATGTTTAAAAAGTCCAGTTTTAGTGGTAATTTAATTAATTTAGTCACAGCTTAGCCTTCCTGGTTTAGTCTGTGTTAAGTTTTGATTTTGTCGCTGTTTTGACTTGTAAATACAGGAACTTACATTTTTGTGTAATGTAGTGAATTTAACTTACTATGTTCAAAAAGTAGGCTCTATTTTCAAATATCGCAATAGTATTGTTATCGCAATTTTCAACATAGTTATCAAATATCGCATGTTTTCTCCATATTGTGCAGCCCTATTTTTAGATGCCTACCCTAAGTTACGTATTACTCATCTTGTTTTGTTCACAGATGATATCACATGGAGAGTGCAGACCTCCACCAGGGCTTTGACCTTATCTTGTGAGGACACAGTCTTGTGACTAGATATGATCTTGTGAAGTGACTGTAAATTGGCAAACACAAATAGATATGACACACCATGTGCACTTGTGGCTCTTTGCAAATTAGCAAAGGTGCTATTTGTACCTTCAGGAAGACTTAATGTGGCATGTTAAATCAAGTAGATAAGTAGAGAACCAAACATTTATCCAAAACTACCTTCTAATTACCTCCTCCAAAGAGCTTACGTTTTCACTGACATGTTGGTTTTTGGTTGGTTTGTAATAATAATAATAATAATGCATTAGTCTTATATAGCGCTTTTCTAGACACTCAAAGCGCTTTACAATTTGGTGCATTATTCATTCACTCCTCAGTTATGCTCGGTGGTGTTAGTATGTTAGCAAGATAACTAAAAAACATTCTTAAAGGGGCAATATTATGCTTTTTTCAGGCTTTTTGAAACAGCTCTGGACATCTTTGTATTAGTATTTCACCTTTTATATAACGTAAAATAATGTCTATGTATGATAACGTCTTTTTATGGGGAGCTGTTACATTCCCTTTGCAGAGAATGCTTGGTGTCTTTAGCATGGCTATTAGCTGCATGACGCTAACAGATAAATGAGCTGACTGCTTCATCGTGATGGCAACTTATGAGCTGAACTTATTAGAACAAGTCCGGTGATGGGGAATGCGCTTTAGAAACGCACAGGAGCACTTCCTGGTTTCACCACTGGTCTTTGAGAGCAGTGGGGCCGAGCGTTTTCAGCTCTTAAGAAGGGGACGGCCTCAGCATACAGGATTACACAAACAGGCGTGAATAAAACTAAATACTACTCCAGGTACAAACATTATAACTTGGTTGAAGTTGATTTAGCAGAATAAGGGGCCTTTAAGTGGTATTTTAAATTGGGATTTTAAAATGTTAAGAAAGATCTATAATGAGTAAAGGAAGAAATAATATATTTTTGCGTGTAGCCAGAAAACAGTTTTCTACATTAATTTCTGCTAAGATTCTGTATCGTTGCAAAATATGGCCCAAAATACTTACTCCAGTCACAAGGGGTCAGTAAAAAACTGTTTTAGTACATTTTTTACCACAGTGAGCTATAAGAGCGTTTACATCTACATTCTACATCTTTACCATTACGAGATAGGGCCAGTGTCTTTACCGAAGGTTGTTATTGTTGTGTTGGAAAGGAGCATGTATGATATTATTAGCCTAGCCAGCCATTCCACATTACTGCTCACCGCTCTTGCCGAAATGAGAGCGTATGATGGAAACTGGTCGCAGCCGGTGGTTATATTTAGGGAGCTAATGATGCAAGAGGGAACAGAGGTAAACAGCTAATTTACAAGGCCAGGCACAATAGTCATAAGTCCTGCCTCCTTGATATGTGTGCTCACGTGCATGCGGCTGTTTGTTCAGCGAGGAGACGGGACACAGAGGAGGCGAAGGGATCAAACACAAGACTTTGTTGTCGTTTTGTTTTTCGGCGGTGCACAAACAGCTCTGGGTGGTGTAGTGCTTGGCCTTATCAAGGATGAATGGTAAACCTTGAAATTCTGCTCAGAGGCTTGTAGTGCTGCTGGAACTTTGTGTTTTTGCCTAAAGGGGAAAATTAGAATTGCAAAAATTGGCTTGGAAACGAGTTCTGAAAAAGCCTGCAGAAATACAGCCTTGGTCTCTGGTGATAGGTGCTGCTTTTTATGGCAGCTGTACATTAAAGCGGTGCCATATGTTCTCACATTACACCTCAATAATCTCATTTAAAAATAATTCCCCTTTCACTATGCAAATACTTTCGGTTAGCCGCAGTCGTGGTATGCATCTGTGAAATGTCTGTCCTGACTTTGGGCGGCATTGGTTTTGTTAGCGAACTAGATAACTTAAAAAGTAGCGTTTGGATTTTGATGACATTTTCAGGAAAGGTCAGTAATGGGCAGGCCCTTCCTAAAGGCAAACTAAGCAACCGCAGAGGGCCTCATAGGAATTATGCCTGGTTCACACGGCAAGATCTTAAAATTGTCGGAAGATTTTCAAAACCTGAGAGACCCTACACATCCCGAAATCTCGCAGAACCTCACAAGATTAAACGTGACTTCGGCAAACACAAACATGGCGGACGACGAAGAAGCAATTGCTATAGTTTGTGGCCTATTTCTAACAGAGAAAAAACAATACAAAAAGAAAAGGCGTTGGTTAAAGGAGTGGAGACAGCACGAACATGGGCCATGACAGCTGTTTGGATTTTGGATTCCCCTCCGTGCTTCCGTCACCTCGCTGATGTTGAATATCCCCAATAGCACTCTTAACACAACACACACAGCAGGAATATCTGATCAGATTATCTTTAGTGCCATTACGATAATCGGGGAGTCCTTAAGATTGTCGAAAGGAGAGAATCGGGTCAAAAATCTGCAAAATTATCTTGCCGAGTGAACCAGGCATTAGGTTTATCTATTCTTTGCTCATTTGATTAACTTTATTTGATGAATATTTTCTTTATAATATTCTGCTTGTCATTTTTGAGAAAGCTATCTGAAAATGGGGGCCAGTGCACTCTGTATATTGATGTGTTTTACTTCCTGTTTACCTGGGCCCCCCTTGTTAAGTCTGCAAATTTAAAAAAATGTCTCAGAGCATGCATAGAAAAATAGTCTGTTAGTGTTTTAAAGAAATTAAAATGTTATGTAGTAAAATTTAAATGGGCTCAAAAATGGCCCCCAGACCGATTCTGCTTAGGGCCCCCAAATGTTCAGGACCGGCACTGGTAATGGGATAAAAAATTCTCTTATAACCCGGATCTAGAATACCATAGTTTATACGATACTTTTCAAAGGTTTGGACACATCTTCCTACAAGAGTGGTTCTTAAACTGTGGGACAGGTGCCTCTGGTGGTACGCGGACTTGCTCTGGTGGTACTTGGGAGTCTTTTGCAGTTCAAATTCCTGACTTAGGAAACAGAAAACGTGATTTAAATTAAACTGTTTGAATTCTGTCCTGGAAATTAAATTTGTGTTGATCACTGTTTAGTCCTGTTTTAGTTCAGTGTTAGTCCTGATTTAGTCATGGGTTAGTCCTGGTTTAGTCCAGATTTTGTCTTTTTTTTTTTTTTTTTTTTTTTTTTTTTTTTTGCATTTATTTTAATCCATTAAAAGTGGCAATTTAAAACCCAAATATTTCTGATTGTTATTTGGTGTGAAACGTTTAAGACTTTATCCTTTCCAATGTAACATTTTTAAAATTCAGATCTACTTTTTAGACTCTGTGATGATGATGTTTAATAGTGAATGCACCAATCTGGGTTGTGCATGGGGCATATTGGCAAACAGCATAATCTATTTGGGGAAAATTCAATTTTAACTGAACTTTGCTTGAAAAACAAAAGCAAAAAAGGAATGAGTCCTCCCAATTTTCTCTAATGCTATTCTGTTGAAAACTGGATACGTTTAGGAATATATTCCACCCTAGATGATTCATTTATGATACAAGATTTCATTTTATTAACCGTGCTGTGTTGATATATTTTTTTCTCTCTACAGTTCTCATTAATTCATCCCCTGCTCTCTCTGATATGATTTAATGGACAGTTATAAACCATGTCTACAGAGCAGAAAATGAGTTAAGCGTTTGCAAAGAGTACTTATCTGGATGTAATGATGAAACGTTGTGTCCATATCTAAGCTGAGGGCAGGAAATCAAACTAAGCCCCGCGTATTTGATCAAGGCCCCTTCAACAGCAAAACCCTTTGGCACGAATCGAGATCAGTAACATTTTACAAGATTCTGCGTTGTCTGAGTCATGCACCATAATCCTATTATTAGTGGGTTTATTAGTTTTGTAGGCAGATATTTGCTGGACGGCACCTTTAGCATGTGCAAATACACTAGCCCACCCAAACTTAACCTAGCACAACCAAACTAGCCATAACACACCCAAGCCCATTCTAGCACACTCTAGAGTAACCTAGCACATCCAGGGAAATGAAAACACCTACCTATAGCCATCATTAAAGGCACTCTAAGCAGCATCCGCTTGTAGTGGTTTTAAAACAGTACTGCTACTCCTAAATCTCTGTTCTGATTGGTTGATTGGCAATGCAGTTTTAGAACCAAAATAAAAAATGTAATCGGAAACAACTTGGCCATTATTGTTAATAACTCAGCTGTACCATTTTATTACCATGTTATGTTTGGATACAGCAAAACTATTCACCAAACTATTAAATATATCCTTAATCAGTTTATTATCCATGCAAAATATTATATTCATAAATGTAAATGGGCAAGGAAAATGCCACGCATACAAGAATTCATAATTGAGATGGACAGATACATATCACTCATAAACAAAATGGAAAATAAAAAAGCAATAACATTCTCCAAGAGATATATGGACCTTTTTAAAGGGGACCTGTTGTGCTTTTTTAATATTGCTTTTTGATGGGACAAGATGTTCAATCCAACAGAAAAATGTAAAAAAAACAAAACAAAAAAAACAAACCTCTCTAAGCATTTAAGTATATGATTTGTATGGTTTACCCCTTTGTCAGTTTTTGTTTTGTTTGTCATTATTGCTTTATTGTCATAGCTGCTTGTATTGTTATTTATTTTGGTTATTTATGTGTAAATGTATAAGTTAATAATAAAATAAATAAGTACAAAAAAAAAAATATATATATATATATATATTTATCAGTAAAACTAACTAACTTAGTCCCTCCCAATACTGCTCTAAACCACTCAGACCTAACCTGTCCTAGACCAAAACCCACTACCCTAGCCTAGCCTACCCTAGAGTACCCCCCCCCCCCCCCCCCCATAGACCTTCATAGAGCAACCTAAGCCATCCTAGACCCCTTAGCCTGTAGTAGCCGGCCACAACCCAAGCCCTTCCTAAAGCTCCCTAGACCACCTAAGCCAACCCTAGGTCACCCTTAGCCGTTCAAAATGGTTAGCACTCCTGCCTCACTGCAAGAATGTCCCAGGTTTCCTGGACCGTGGAGCCTTTTTGTATGGAGTTTTCAGGTTCTCTGTGCCTGCATAGCCTGGCGAGCCAGCCTCTCCTTTGCTTTTCGCAAGCAGGACAGTCTGGTTCCCCTCATTTAGTGCTTTTCTTCGTCATTTGATGGTTGTGCTGAAGTCCGCATAATTGTCCAGTCCTCTGTGTGATTTTTTTTTTCTTCCTCTTGTTGTCATTTTAGCAACAGTAAAGTTCCATTGATGTCCGACATCATGACCACATAAAAAAAAAAACAACCGACTTTCTCTGCAACTCTTCTGCTGCTGTCCCGTTTCAGAAATAAGTACAGAGGTTTTTTTTTTTTATTGGTTACTTTGCCTGTGATTGTTCCACCCATAGGTGTTCTCTGGGTGTTCCGGTTTCCCCTACCACCTTTTTTGTAATAATGTGTGGGTTGTGTCTTGGACTCTGAACAATCTGTTCACAAACAGTGCTTATGTGGATGTAATGAGGAAACATTACGTCCATATCTGAGCTGACGACAGGAATTCAAACTAAGCCCCTGTGTATTTGATCAAGGCCCCTCCCACCGGCGAAACCCTGTGGCACGAAACAAGATCAGTAACATTTTAAAAGACTCAAGTTTGATTGGGATCTGCGTTGTCGGAGTCATGCTGCATAATCCTATTATTAGTGAGTTTTTCGGGGCAGAGATTTGCTGCGAGATCCCTGTGTAAAGAAGCATCTAATTAACATGGCGTTCACGTTTGGTGTTTCCCTCCGCCGGGGATTGATCATATTCTGTTCTCTGTAAACACTGGCTCTAATGAAATATGCTGCCGGCCTTCTGATGTATGGAGAGGCTTTTATTCCCAAATTTTTAATATTCTGGTGGGTGAATATATGCACAAGTTACATAACAAGGACAAGTTGCACATTTGATAGCAGTCCTTTTATACTGGAGTATCTCACATCTTGAGTTTTAGAACAATGCAAAAATGATTTTATGTGTTGAAATATAGACTCTCCTCTCCTGAATTTTTGCTGATGCAGCCATGCAAAAAGATAGCTTACCATTTTAAACAAGGACAGATCTGTTCCACTAAGAGCTAATATTGAAATGACTGAGATGGAGCTAAATGTTGGGGCCACCATGTCTTGAAAATGTAATACAATTGAAGCACAGTAGATACAAAATCTCAATGGCAAAAGCCTTTTTCTATTGGAACTTCATTTATTAGTTTGATGTCAATGTTTATATTTTGTGTTAGCTTCAAAATCTATTATGGCTTACAGCACCATAGAGACAAAGTGAGACGTAAGACAAATTAAATAATAGTTCAAATGGTATACAGTTAAGCCCAGATTTATTCACACCCTGAGTCTGCACAACAAACCAAAACCAAAGTGGTACAGGAATGGTTAGAACAGGATCAACATGTTGAGGTGGCCAAGATCAGAGTCCAGACCTGAATAATTTGATTGTGAATTTGTGGAGAGAACTGAAGACCAGAGCAATGACAAAAAAGTGGTTTCTAAACACCCAGAGGGAATATGTAAAAAAAAACTTGTCAACAATTATAAATAACTTTTGACAGCTGTGATAGAAAATAAAGGCTATGCTACTGATTGTTGAGAAAGGGTGTGAATAATTTGAGACATTGACCATTGTGTCAAAATGTAAACTAAAAATAGCTACAAATCTCTCCATAGTACATTTACCACAATGTGATTTGCCACTTGTCATTTCCAGCCAGAACAGATCCATTACCTAGGCAAAAATTCACATTAAAAGGGGCTATATTATAGTTTTTTTCATATTTTTAAACCAGTCTTGGGCAACTCTAGAATAGTGGTGCATGTTTTACAACCTTTGTAAACATTATCTGGCTAAAACAAAATGTTTTTAATAAGTACTGTACTGGTGCCATAAAGAAACAGGTGAAGAAACCAGTAGAGGGCAGCAGAGTGCATAGCTGTCTTTTAAACAAAGAAAAATACCTTTTTAGTTCCTTAAACTTTTTGTATGAGGTCATTTTACTGCTAAATGAAAAATGCCTGTGAGGAATCAGTGGATACAGAGTTGTACATTGTTTTTTGGATAAATGAATGAGAGCAGATTGGATGTAGAGGGCTTGTTGATTGAACAGTGCTTCCTGGAATGGGCGGGGGTTTGTGCAACCAAAGGTTTTGAGGCCTCAGAATGGCCGTGCCAGAGAATAGAGGATTACTCAAACAGGCATAAATTAAGCATAGAGAAAACTATCTTTTACCTGGATAAACAACAGAAAACAAAATAAGCTTTTTTAGTCCATTTATAGTGTAAGCCTAATCACCTATTTTTACTAATCTTTACATAATTTGTACTAGCCATTAATACAGAAACTACTGCATTATTTCATGTTTACTTGCCCCTACCTAACCCTAATCAACCCCCCTCGCTCTCACACTTCTGGGAACACAAAAATAATCTCTGTTTGCTTTGACAGGCAGCATCTAGCTCCTTTGTGTCATTTGCACATAATCACACTGATTTGGTGAGGTGCCAATCAGTCAGATCAACTTAGCAGGAGTCTCTAACAGCTTCTGCTCCAAAGCGTCAGATGCAACTTGGGTTTTTAGTGTGAGTCTCTATAGTATTAACCATCTGTGACCTAATGTCTTACCTTGGTCTTTTATGAGTGCAGGGAATGAAATACAGGTTATTGCACTTCAGGTTCTTGACGTTATTTTTGAACAATAGGTGTGGTGGCTAAAGTATTTATATGATGGAATTTTCAGAAAATGTCAGTAATGTGCGGATGAAATTTGAACCATGAGGCCCTTTTGCAATATAGGAACTTTTTGCTTTTCCTGTAACCTTTTCAGGAACCATCACATATCATAGGAACAGGACTCCTCTTCTTCTATTTAGTCATACAATGAAATAGTCGCAATTGATGCTGGATCCTTCATCTTGTCTATGAACTCCTCAAGCCTGCACATTATACAGTAGGGCTGCACAATATATCGCAAAATTATTGTCATTGCAATATCAGCAAACGCAATATCTGTATTGCAAGAATCTAAATGTATCCCAATAAAACTAACATTTTGTAAATGTTCAGGTAAATGTGAGGGAAAGCAACATACATTTTTCATCAAAGCATAGCATGCAAGAGCGCTACTTGGATGTGATGAGTTTGTTAAAATGATGTCCTTTTGGTGCTCTTCAGTGTAGGGATCAGCATCAACGCTGGTAAAAAAGCAGGAAACTGAGGCACTCAAAAAGATAGGAATTCTTAAAAAACCTTTATTATCACTTTTTAATAAGTGCCTCAGTTTCCTGCTTTTTTACCAACATTAATTTTTCTTTTGGTTGAAAGTTACAGTTAAAGGGATAGACTCCTGTAACTGTGACCTCTAAGATGAATAAATAATAGGGCTGCACAATATATCATTATCAGCAAATGCAATATCCTGTATCGCTAAGAATCTAAATATATCGCAATAACACTGTGGTCTTCCATCTGACAGAGATTTACACTGAAGAATCATTTTCCACCAGAGCCTTAAAAGAACATGTGTTGTGACTAAATAAAAAATGTTTAAAAAGTCCAGTTTTAGTGGTAATTTAATTAATTTAGTCACAGCTTAGCCTTGTTTTATTCCTGGTTTAGTCTGTGTTAGGTTTTTATTTTGTCACTGTTTTGACTTGTAAATACAGGAACTTACATTTTTGTGAAATGTAGTGAATTTAACTTACTGTGTTCGAAAAGTAGGCGCTATTTTCAAATATCGCAATATCGTTACTGCAATTTTCAACATAGTTATCGAATATCGCATGTTTTCTCCATATCGTGCAGCCCTATTATACAATGCAAGGTTATGATAATTCCTGCAATAAACAGTGCGCTCTGGGTGTCTTTGCTGCCCAGCTTGTTTTGTTTTGTTTTTTTTGTTGTCGGTGGATGTTGTGTTTAAGTAACGTCTCACACCGCTACTGTGCGTACATCTCTAAGTCCCAATTGGCAGAAAAAAGTACCTTTTATATCTGTTCTGTGAGTAAGCGGCCGCTGTAAAAGCGACATACTCAAGCTGTCACAAAGACACTAACTCCAAAGGGACTAACAAGGGGTCAGTAAAGAAACAAATTATTCGTTTTGGTGGATTCTTTACCATTGTGTGATATAAAAGCTTTGTGGCTCAATGGACAGAGCATTTATCCCCTTAACTAGAAAATCCACAGTTCTAGTCCAGGTCTGGGCACTATACAGTGTGTCTTTCCATCGTGAGATAGGGTTAATGCCTTGATTTAGGACTGTGCTCTCCAACAAAAGTTAAAATAATTCAACCCATCTACAATATTCCTCATTATTTGATGACATTTAGGCGTCTCTGAGGTTTGCTATGGTCTTTTGTGGTGATTGCTCTCCCAGGTCCAATCCATCACTCACTCCACTGCCTACTGTTCCCCTTTTCCCTTTAGCTGTCAGTCAATATCCCGGGCCAGTCATTTGCATGTTAACGCAGGTTCTATATGGATCCCCCCCGAGGCAGAGATGAGTCAAATGGTCGATGTTAGCAGGTGATTGAATGCTAACATTTGTACACTGTTAGCTGAATACCAACAGCTCTGAGGATAAGAGAGGCAGCGGTGTAACGGTAGATGGGTTGAAAGCCGGACCTTGTTAAAAGACTGTATAAAGAAAGTGGACAGTTGCTTTCTGAGTCAGCTCATGTTTCGTCTTGTTCAGGAAGTCGGTCGCTGCATTAGTCTCTGAGCTCGCACAAGATGGAACTCCTCAGATGTCTCTCTTAATCCCTAATAGACTTGCTCTTTATGTTTCTCACTTTAGCAATTTGGGTTGCACTATATTAAAAAACATGCTGTGATTACTGTAAATAATACAGTAATGACAGTAGGGCTGCACAATATATCGCAAAATTATCGCAATATCAGCAAACACAATATCCGTATCGCAAGAATCTAAATATATCGTAAGAGTGCTATGGTCTTTCATCTGACAGAGATTTTGCTGTCAGAATCATTTTCCTACCAGAGCCCTAAAAGAAAATGTGTTGCGACTAAATAAAAATGTTTAACAAGTCCAGTTTTAGTGGTAATTTAATTAATTTAGCCACAATTTAGCCTTGTTTTAGTCCTGATTTAGTCTGTGTTAAGTTGAGATTTTGACTGTTTTGACTTGTGAATACAGGGTTTTACAGTTTTAAGTGAATTTACCAGAACTAAACTAGCTCTAAACTAGGACTAAATCTGTTTTACATGAATTTAACTATGTCAGAATAGTAGGCCCTATTTTAAAATATTGCAATAACATCATTAACGCAGTATTCAACATAATTATTGAATATTGCATGTTATACCTTATCGCGCAGCTCTAAATGACAGATCATTTTATCATTTACCCCTTTGGTGAAGTACAAATTCCAAACTTAACTCTAAATGAGGTCTAAACGTAGACATGAACCTGATAAAAAACAGGATTTGTTTCTGTTGTTTGAATTAATTCTTTGTTTGGATAATTATTTCGTAGGGCAGTGTCTGTGGGTTCATGTGGTTATCCTAACCATTGTAGCCATTGTCCATTATATTCTCCACATGCGGCCCATAGTAGTGAGAGGTTCCAGCACCCCTACCCCTGGGCTGCAACAATTCATCGAGGTTTTGAGTAATTCGATTATTGCCTCGAAGCTGTGTTTAATTAATGTAAACAAGACTCGCGCATCGTGCTGGGAACTATGTATGCATAGAACAATGTTTCTGCACGGTTAATCTACAACGCACTAGCACTGAGTAGGGCTGAGGTTAGGCTATAAACAGAATACATTTTAGTTGTAGTTTCGCCTTTTAAATTTATATATAAACTATGTAGAAAATAGCTGTATCGTGAAAGTGGTTTTAGAGGAAATACCGTCCTCCAAACGTTGCGCTGTTTGGCTAATGCTACAGCTAACGCACACAGGAGCCTAACTACTGACTCTGGAGACTCTGCAGATGCTAAAATCCCTGAAAATCACAGAGAAAGGATTCATGTTACCTCTGTAAAACCTTCTTTCAGTGGGTGGCAGCAAATTGGCAAAAATAGCATAGTGTGGTGTGCAGCCTGAAGCGGTAACTTGCGTACTTTGTTGATGTGCTAATTAGCCATGTGAGCTCGATGGTGTTTGGTTATAACCGGCCTCGCATGGTGTGAAATTATAACAGATGTCACTTTTAGAAACACAGAGGGTTATAACTAAAATACTGTGAGGGGAATGCACTGCTGCAGCTTTTGCATTGTTTTGTGTGGGCATTAAAGCATACAAATATTGTGACTAAATATATAATTAGTATACAATGATATATAGTATAAGTATACTATAAGTTGGTATATAATTAGTAAGCTGTATCATAATTTATATTAATAAAACCTACATTTACAATGCTATTTGCAATGTAATGCGTCAAAATGTGAAAAAAAAAACACTTCTTAATGTTAAATTGACAGATTCACAGATGCATTAAAATTAGTATCTTTTTAAAATATGCCAAGATGCAAGAGTATCTTTTATTTGATTACTCGATTAATCAAACAAAATAATCGATAGATTACTTGATTAACAAAATCATCAATAGCTGCAGCCCCCCAAAAGGTGATGAATGAATAAATAACTTGACAAAAGAAAGAGTACAACCCATCAGTATGCAGGTTGCAATATAAATATTGAAAGTGCTGACATTATTATAGCAATTATTTTGTGATATATATTGTGCTGTCAAAAAACCTGTTTATACATTTTAGCTTTATTAAGTTTAAAAGATGTAGTGGGTAGCATACTCAGCCTTCCTGATGATGGTAAATAAAGTCAAAAGGTAAAAGACATAACTATTCACCATCCATTGACATGCATGCATGACATTAGGTGAACTGGTGAATATAAATGTGAATAGATGTGAGAGTTAATGATTGTCTGGCATTGTGTTACAGCCCTCTGACCTGTGGCCCATCGTAGCCAGGAGAGGCTCCAGCGATGCGCTACCTCCTAACATGAAATCGCAGAATATGAATGGATTATTATTTAGTATTGGCTCACTATTATTTTAATGCATGTGATAATAATGCTTTGATGGATTGTCGAAGTGTACAGAAACAGGTATTGTGATAATTGTACATTTTGATTTTGCAAACCTAAATTGTACTAGAAAAAAAAGTAAATTTTTTTAATGGTAAGCACCTAAATCTCGCAAGTTATGAGCTAAAATATTATTCCTTAAAGGTGTTCTGGGTGGCATAGCACAGGATGGCATACTATAACATAATGTAAATGAATGTTTACAGTCAGTGTAAGTGAATAAATGATATTAGATTCATGCAGTGATATTACCAGCAAGATTACATTAAAATCAAGTGCAATAGTCAAATTCTTTACGTTTAAAATGATCTGTAAACGTAAAACCTATTGATGAAGTTATGTATGGTCAACCTCATTTCTGTGCACAAGTGAGAAAGCTCGCTTCCTCTCGGTTCACTATTCTGTGCTCATAAACGTTCCTCGTACAGAACAGTGTAACAAATGCGGTCAGAGCAGATGCTGATCAATAGCCCCCCGTCAGGCCGCGGAGGTGGTGACATCTATTACTGCGCCGATCCTCATGATAAACTGGCATCCTCTCGGAAATGGCACTTGCCCTCATGTCACTGTGTACAGGAAATAAGGTGCTTTATGAGGAAATAATGAATGGTCGGACATACGGTAGCAGATATGATTTATTTAATATACTGTGCCGGTGCCTGTATTGGTAAATTTGATGTTTCGAGCTTGGAGTGCAACTCGTTTTAATGATGAGTGCTCATTATGCTGGTGCAGGGTTCTGTGATACCCACATAGTGCAAGGTTGTTAAAGCTTAGTCAGGTCTGTAAAAATGGTCATTGACAATTTTTTTTTTTTTTCTACTGACCTTTATTTAACCAGGAAAGTCCCACTGAGATTAACGATCTCTTGCGGGGGTGTCCTGTCCCTGTATTAACCTACTTGTAAATGTTGGAGTTTCTATATTGTGTTGCATAGATGTATAGTTGCACAGTGTCGGTGCTCTAGCTTCTGTTCTCTGCGCTCTCGAGGGCTGAGGAAGGACTGTGCAGGTCGTCAGGGATCACAAAAAGGGAGCTGACAGCAAACACGACTCCTTTTAAAGAGCACAAATGGGATTGATTTTTTTTTTACGCTTTTTCATGCCATTTGGAACATGTTTTTCAGACACAGAGGATGCTCAGAGGTAGCTCAGCAGTGAAGACGCTGACACTTTTTAGTACAGTTCCAGCTCCATTAATCAACCAATCTACTCTTTTTGCTAGCGTCAAGCCTGGATAAATGGAGAGGGTAGTGTCATTTTATTTTTATTTATTGGTTTATTTTACAGCAGACTTGTCCAAAGTCCGGCCCAGGGGCCATTTGTGGCACGGGTTAAAATTTAATTTGGTCCTCAGCTTCTATGATAAAATGTATGACTAATGGCCCACCAGCACTTACAGTGTTTCCATAGCTTTGTCTGTACATTTATATAACAATCAGAGCAAGTTTTGTATGTTTTGAACTATAAAAAACATTAACTTAAGGCTGAGCTAAAAAAAATATCTAGAGAATGTTTTTTATGCTCAAAGATGTTATAGAATTTTGTCATCAAAGAAGATAAATTATAATTATTTGGCTTTTGAAAAGAAAATACGGTGTGCATTCAGTTTATACTGTATGTGCGTTCAGTTCCTAGAAAAAATCAGGAGGAACTGCCGGCCCTTGGACCTTCAGCACATCTTCAAGTCTGGCCCTCTTTAAAAAAAAAGTTTGGACACCGCTGTTTTACAGGGACAATGTACATTAATTAACATTTCTGTAAATGCTATGTTAGTCAACCGGCTGTTTTTCATCTGCAGTCCCTGGACAGTTGTTAAAAAGTCATCCTTAAACAAGCCACAAATACATCGCATTAGAATAAACATTTCATAAAACTGTAGCGTCTATACCGTATTTTTCGCACTATAAGGCGCATCGAATTATAAAGCGCACCTTCAATGAATGGCCTATTTTAAAACTGTTTTCATATATAGGGTGCACCGCATTATAAGGCGCATAGAATAAAAGCTGTAAAAACTGTAAAAAGCTGTAAAACTGTAGTGGCTGGGGTTGCGTTATGCATCCACTAGATGGAGCTGCGCTAAAGGGAATGTCAATAAAACAGTCAGATAAGTCAGTCAGTCAAACTTTATTAATAGAATACAAACCAGCGTTCTTACAACTCCGTTCACTCCCAAAACAAGTCAGTGCATTCACAATACGGTACCGTACGTACCGGTAGCTCTTATTTGCGCCGCCCTCGTTGAAAACAATGTATTTCCAACTCCATTTGTCGCAGTTCAACGCTACATGAACAGCGTTCGAGCGCTCAGTTTTCTGTCCCCTCAATGTCGCAACTCTTCTACTGAGATGGAGCAAAGGCCGCGCCTCCTTGTTCTTTTGCGGCAGGATCCATAAACACGCCTATGGCACACATGAACAGCTGGGACTGGAATTCCCCTTTATCGTTTTTACCGCTGTCACTTCGGCGACGCCCCCTGAATACGGTAGCCATAATTACCCAACATTGATCCATATATAAGGCCCATCGGATTATAAGGCGCACTGTCGGTTTTTGAGAAAGTTAAAGGCTTTTAGGTGTGCCCTTATAGTGCGGAAAATACGGTACATAAAATTCATTGAAAGGACATATACACGAACAAGATGGCAGTGGAGGGTGCAGTCCGGACAGCGGATTAGTGTTGGCATCTCTGATTGTCTGGGGCAAGTAACACGGACAGTTTCATGCCAAAAAAAAATAAAAAAAATTAAATTAAATAAAAAAAATTAAAAATTAACGCCATTTTAGACCAATCAAAGACTCGAAAATATAAGCATCGAATTTGTAAATGGTGATTTCTTTTTTTTTTCATTTTTTTGTTTTTCTATTTTGATCACTGAGAAAATCCACTAAAACTTTGATAGTGAAATTTTAGTGGCTCAAATTCAGAGACAAAAACATCTCAAATGCATTTAAAATTCAAAATGTCATGACACAAATTCGCTTTCATACATCTCTCTTTTTTTTTTTTTTTTTTAATGAGGCCCAGTGTTGATGAGTTACACAACAGATATTTTCCAGAATGTGCGCCCGCCTTCTATCTCTCCTCAAGGTCTCTCGCGTCTCGCCGCAGCTCTCGCATAACGACTCTGCATAGACGTATACGGTTGCACGGTGTAGCCGGTTTTTAGCAGGTGCTCTAGTTTCTAGTTCCCTCTGCGTGCTCTCAAGTGCCGAGGAAGGACAGCGCGGGTCGTCAGAGATCGCACAAAGGGAGCTGACAGCAAACACGACCCCTTTTAAAAAGCAGAAATGGGATTGATTCCTCTACGCCTGTTACCTAGCAACCGCGCAGCCTTGTTGAGCGAGAATATTGACCTGTTGTTGATAAAGTCCAATTACATTTTTTCCCCCGACTGTGTCTGTCCTGAGATTTTACAATGTCATATCGTGCTCCGCGTGTGTACAGTCTATTGTTCGTTCTGAATCACGGAAAAATAAATATTAGAGAGCGATTGTGACCTTGTGCTGCTGAGAAGGATTATGAATTTCACATTGTTACAGGCGGCGTAACAAGGCCACTTATATGGGAACAGCAAGCCCTGGTCTACAAAGCAGTTAATTAATAGTTTTTCTTACTCAACAATGCACCAATAAACAATCTTCCAACACCGCCAGGAATGTAATTCAACCACTGCGGACATGTTTACACATTTTGCTGCCCTTCTTAAAATTCACTTGACATGGTTTGAGCAGGGCTAACAAGGTTGCTTAGTCAGGTTAATTGATATGTTTCTCCTCAGCAGTGGTTTCAGTCTTTTCACCCAAACAGAAACTGCCATTGCCCTTTTTTAGTTATAAATTTTGCTGCAGCATTTTAATTTCAATAGATTTTTTGAAGCACATGGGTAGAACAGGAGAACAAGGTCACGAAGATGGGATCAACTGTGGATGCTAATGTAATAATAAATACTTTTTTTATGGTACTTTACACAGAGAATGTCACAAGCAACGGCAGCAGGTTGTTCTAAGCGGATCTATCGATCTCCCCCCTTTATTTTACACCTGGGTTTCCCAAGCTTTTTTGGTTTTGTGTACCCCCAGGACCAGATTTAGTCCTTGTTTAGACCTGGCTTAGTCCTTGTTTACATTTGGTTTATTCCTGGTTGAGTTCTGGTTTAGACCTGTTTTTTTTCCCATGTTGATTTCTCGTTTTAGGCCTGGTTTTGTCCTGGTTTTGTCCTGGTTTTGTCCTGGTTGAGTTCTGGTTTAGACCCGTTTTTTTCCACACCAATTTCTGGTTTTAGGCCGGGTTTTGTCCTGATTTAGACCTGGTTTATTCCACGTTGACTTCTGGTTTTAGGCCTGGTTTTATCCTGGTTTAGTCTTGTTTTAGTCCTGGTTTAGTCCTGGTTTATTCCACGTTGAGTTCTGGTTTTAGGCCTGGTTTAGTCCTGTTTTTTTCCATGCCGATTTCTGGTTTTAGGCCTGGTTTTGTCCTGGTTTAGTCCTGGTTTAGTCCTGGTTTATTCCACGTTGAGTTCTGGTTTTAGGCCTGGCTTAGTCCTGTTTTTTTCCATGCCGATTTCTGGTT
Organism: Bostrychus sinensis; assembly: GCA_020698575.1. Classification (NCBI taxonomy): domain Eukaryota; kingdom Metazoa; phylum Chordata; class Actinopteri; order Gobiiformes; family Eleotridae; genus Bostrychus; species Bostrychus sinensis. Next base: position 6,220,781 of record CM036250.1, read on the forward strand.
TTAGGCCTGGTTTAGTCCTGGTTTAGTCCTGGTTTAGTCCTGGTTTAGTCCTGGTTTAGTTCTGATTTATTCCTGGTTGAGTTCTGGTTTTGTCTTGGTTTAATCCAAGTTTAGACCTGGTTTATTCCACGTTGAGTTCTGGTTTAGTCCTGGTTTAGTTCTGATTTATTCCTGGTTGAGTTCTGGTTTTGTCTTGGTTTAATCCAAGTTTAGACCTGGTTTATTCCAGGTTGAGTTCTGGTTTAGTCCTGGTTTAGTTCTGATTTATACCTGGTTTAGTCCTGATTTAGGTTTGTTTTAGTTTTTGAAAGCCAAATATATAAAGGTCCTATAAATGCTCATACAACTCCACGTACCCCCTGCAGTGTGCTCGCGTACCCCCAGGGGTCCCCGTACCCTTGGTTGGGAAACACTGTTTTACACTACTCACCATTACTCTCCCATGCCTGCTCCTTCATGTTGTCTTTGTAAATGACTGTTAGATGTTGTAATTTAGATGATACTCCTCTAAATTCGCGTTGTTTACATTGCCGCTGTTTTAGCAAACCTTTGAGTAAAACAGAAAGCAGTTAACGTGCGCTGCTGTTACGCGCTGCTGCTGCTGCTGCTGCTGTGGTATAAATTTGAGGTAATTGGGATGCCATAGTTCAAGGCAGAAGTAGAGGAAGTACTTACAATCTGTTTCCTGGTAAAAGTTACTTCACTTTAAAATAATTTTACCCAAATTACTGCTATTACAATACAGTTTACGACTGTTCCTGCGAGGCCAGGCCTTATGGAGAGATCCCAGAGATTTTAGGGATTCATGTGAATGTGAGAGAGTGAGTGGGGACTATGGATGGAAATTAGCTCTGAGCTATAATCCGGTGTATTTACGGCACTAGCTGCTGTTCATTAATACACGCTGTCCCATATAAATAAATAAAAATAAATAAATAAAATCAATGAACGGCCTCTTACAGCCTGCAGAGAGGTCAAATACCTTGGACATTTTGTAACGAATGATTGGCGTGATGACAGAGATATCCACAGATAGTGTTGTAAACTCTATGCACAGGCAAACATGTTAATGCTGTAAATTTAGTATGTGCTCGAATTCCTGTGAAATGTTCTTTGTTCTGAGCTTTTTGTACACCTCTGTATACAGCTCATCTCTGGTGAAATTATAAAAGAAGTGGTCTCTGTAGACTCACTGTGGCCTCCAATGATGCTTTTAGTCTCTTACTTGAAGGTTCCCAGGTGGCACAGTGCTTGTCAGTTGTTTGTGGACACTCACATCCCCACAGGTGAGGCACTGTTGAGACAAGTAATATATAAACTTATACAACGACTGGAGGAGAAAACTCAGTCACAGAGACTCTAACTCTGCACTGAGCTGTTATAGATATACATCTGCTCTGAGGAAACACTGGGTTAAGAGACTTTATTCACACTTAATGGACAGTTAATGGACTGAATCTTTTTTTTTATATATTTTTGTGTTTGGTTTTGTGTGTTTTTTGGATGTTTTAATTAATGATATGGGCCAGAATCATGTGTCTGAATTTAAAAAAAAATTAAAAAAAGATTTTTTCGAGAAGATAAAAAGATCCTGGAACGTTCTTCAGTGGCCTTCTCGGTCTCCAGATTTAAATCCCATTGATTTCAACAAGGAGGCCATCAATTATCACTGAGCTAGAGGCTTTTGCACAACTGTAGTAGCTCAGTTGGTAGAGACGTTCGCCCACTAACCCAAAGGTTGTTGCTCAGTTTATGATGGATTAATGAGGGGAAAAAAATAGCTTTTGAGCACCTGAAAAAGAGGCAGCTACACTTTAAAGAGCTGTAATTCCTAAACCGTTCCTCTGATTTGGACGTGAAAAGCCTCAAATTACAGCTGAGAGTCTGCACTTTACACACATATGAATTATATTACTTTATTTTGAATATGTTTTGTCAGTGTCCAAACTGTATGTTACCCAGACCATAGAAACGAAGGAACATAGGAGACTGCTGCTGCTACAACATCTGCTGCACTGCATCCAAATCTCAACTGAATCCAGGACCTTCAGGCTGTGAAAGTGCTACCCTTATCACCAAGGCCCAAAAATACTGATTTCTGTGTTCTTAATACTATTTAGAGGTACTTGAAGATGTAAAAAAATGTCCCTCCTGGCGTTCAGCTGACATGGTTTGAGCAGGGCTAACAAGGCCGTTTAGATGGAGACGGCGAGCTTTGGTTTCTAATGCAGTTAATTAATATGTTTCTCCTCACTAATTGTCCCAGAGCTGCGAGGCCTGCGACAGACGATCTCCTCACAGCAACAGAAATGTGAGCCAGCCACAGCCCACATATATTTACACATTTTGCCGCAGCTCTTAAAATTCAATTGATTTGTAAATTTCATTAGTTTCTCTCTGGTTTTGTTGTGTGCACTGACTGTAAAAGGATCTGCAGCCCGCGTGCTCTAATTACAAATTATCCAGCGCTAATCAATTTGTTCTTTCACAGAGCTGCGAGTGTGCAGCCAACAAACCGCGGCTCTTGTTTTTGTATGAACAATATCGCTTGTTTCCAAAGTTTGACTAATGTTCTGGAGCTGAGAAAGTGTGGATTTGATTTGTTGTTTGTTTTTTCCGCAGAGCATGTGTGCTCCATCATCGCCTCCATGCTGAGGAACCTCAAGTCTCAGCAGAGAAGCCGACTGCTCACCAAGTTCACAGAGAACGACTGTGAGAAGGTCTGTCTTTATGCTTTTTCTTTCTTTCATCTCCATATTTTTACATGTTTTATTAGATTCAAACATAAGAACTAACACTGTACTACAAACATACACCAATCAGCTCACAAAAACTGGTCAAATCAAACATCTGTGTTTATTTGTAGATTTTATACTTTATTGTAAATACTTTTCTTTGTGCATTTATACTACTACTACTACTACTACTACAACTCAGAGCCTCTGACAGACTTGATGGGGCCTGGGACAAAACCTCTTGAGTGGAGGCCCCCTTATATATAATTGAACTATAGAAAGGCTAATTTTGGGCCCCCTTGACTCTGAGGCCCGGGAGAAATGTCCTGGTTGTCCCCCTCTGTTGACTCCCCTGCTACTACTATTACTGCTAATAATAATAATAATAATGACGACGACGACGAGAGGAAGGAGGAGAAGAAGAAGAATTAGGAGGAGGAGGAGGAGGAGAAGGAAGAGAAGGAGGAGGAGGAGAAGAAGGAAGAGAAGGAGGAGGAGGAGAAGAAGGAGAAGGAAGGAGAAGAAGGAGGAAAAGAAGGAAGAAGGAGGAGGAAGAGAAGGAGGAGGAGGAGAAGGAAGAAGGAGGAGGAAGAGAAGGAGGAGGAAGAGAAGGAGGAGGAGGAGAGGGAAGAAGGAGGAGGAGGAGAAGGAAGAAGGAGGAGGAAGGAGAAGGAAGAAGAAGGAGAAGAAGGAGGAAAAGAAGGAGAAGAAGGAAGGAGGAGGAGAAGAAGGAAGAAGGAGGAAGAAGAAGGAGGAAAAGAAGGAGAAGGAGAAGAAGAAAATAAATGTTAAAAAATAAACTTAAAACTAAATAAAAATCTTAAACTCAAAATAAATTTACTAAAAAGACAAATTTAAAGAATTTGAATACTCTGAAACACATAATAACTTAAAAAATATGTAACAAAACATAATAATAAAATCACATTTGTTTGCTGTTTTACATCTTTTTCATCTGCCACTGAGACACTTGTCTTCCATTAGTCTCAGTAGCTCTTGTTCAATTTGAAAAGTTAGTAAAAATGTTCTTCTCATCTTGGAAATAAATTATGAAATAATTCCAAGTACCCCTTACAAAGTGCTCAAGTACCCCTGGGGGTCCCTGTACCTCTGGTTGGGAAACACTGCTTTACTCTACTGTACAGCATGACGAGTAATTGTTAGTATTTATTTCATAATGCTGATTAACTGATTAATCACAACCACCGCTAGTCAATCTCGTCAATTTAAGGGGCTATATTATGCTTTTATTTATTTTTTAAACCAATCTTGGTCGCCTCTTAAACAGCAGCAAATATTATATGACTAAAAGAAAGTGTTAAATAAATACTCTGCTGTTGTCATACAGAAAGAGATGCAGAGGGCAGTTCTGTGGTGCTCTTTTGAACAGAAATGGTGGGGAAAAAAAGCTGTTTACTCCCTAAAATTTTTGGTGTGATGCCATTTTACTACAAAATGAAAAGCAGCTATGAGGAATCAGTGGAAGCAGAGCTGTACACTGTTTTTTTGGATAAATTAATGAGAGCAGACTGGATGTAGAGGGCTTGTTGATTGGTCACTGCTTCCTGGAGTGGGGTTTGTTCTGAGGCCAGAGAATACAGGATTACTCAAACAGGCGTGAATGAAACAAAACACAACCCCGGGTTTGTTTTTGAGGAAGGAACAACAATATAACATGGTAGAAAGTTTAAAAAAAGGCAATTTTGCATAATATAGCCCCTTTAAGCAACATAAGACATCAGTCTAGAAGGCTGTTATTGTTTTACATGTTTTTTTTTTTTAGTCTTTAAGTAGAATAGTTCAAATTCTGTACCAGGTGTGTTCATATAGAAGGTACTGGCCATAACTTGTTATTTAAACCAGCACAATTTTCTTCCCTTTTACGTAATAAAAGCAGACTGAATGCAAAGCAGGTTCACAGCGGGGCCAGAGCGGTGCGTCACTGCTTATTACTCACATATGTCAAGTTCCTCTGACTTTTCAGCGCTCCATAAAGAGAAATATCAAACCTGACACTTTACCTGCAATTTCTCCCTTTCACCCACTGCTGCGGCTGCTGCTGCTCATATCTGAAATGGCTCCCATATTTGCTTAAGGCCACATAACAGACTTCTGAGGTTTGATAGCGATGCTGCACGAAATGGAGAAAACATGCGATATTCGATAACTGTGTTGAAAATTGCGATAACGATATTATTGCGATATTTGAAAATAGAGCCTACTTTTAGAACAGAGAAAGTTAAATTCACTACATTTCAAAAAAATGTAAGTTCCTTTATTTACAAGTCAAAATAGCGACAAAATCATGACTTAACAATGCGACCTTTCATAACACTTGGTGCTGCTAGAATGTTTTTACATTCAATGATTCTGTCACACATTGAATATTGTATTACATGTTGGTTGCTGGCAGGGGTAAATACATGCAAAATCATAGAATCACTCTATAAAAAAAATCACTAAAGGTAGTACATTCATTAATACTGAACTGGGCAATTTGGACAAAAGAAGATTTCTTTGAGTGAATTAGAAACTACTTTATGAATGTTTTTCACTGCCATTACGTTGTGACTTGTATTATTTGATTATTATTATTAGCAATGCATGAGTGTAAGACATGAGTGCCAAAATGAATGTGTGTCGGGTCCATTATGGATGTCCACCAGGGGTGCAAAATAACCCAAAATAACATAAAAAGCTAGGCATGTGCTAAGGAAATAATAATAAAGACAGTGAGTAGGGACACTGATAGCGCTGCACAATATATCGCAAAATTATCATTATCGCAATATCAGCAAACGCAATATCGGTATCGCAAGAATCTAAATATATCACAATAATTCTGTGGTCTTACATCTGACAGAGATTTACATGGAACAATTATTTTCCACCAGAGCCTTAAAAGAACATGTGTTGTGAGTAAATAAAATGTTTAAACAGTCCAATTTTTGTGGTAATTTAATTAATTTAACTTAGCCTTGTTTTATTCCTGGTTTAGTCTGTGTTAAGTTTTGATTTTGTCGCTGTTTTGACCTGTAAATACAGGAACTTACATTTTTGTGAAATGTAGTGAATTTAACTTACTATGTTTGAAAAGTAGGCTCTATTTTCAAATATCGCAATAATATTATCGCAATTTTCAACATAGTTATCAAATATCACGTTTTCTCTATATCATGCAGCCCCAGACACTAAGTGAAATATAAACAAAAATTGATTCTAATGATTTTAAAATGTGATTAAAGTGACATCAAATGTTTAAACTACTTGATGACTCCAACATGTCTCAAAAAAAAAAAAAAGATTGAGAAAGGAGCAACAAAAGGCTGAACAGGTAAGTGGTACTAAATGGCACTATGTAGTATATGGACCTTAAAATAATGTTTCAAAAATGGTGGTTGATGAACTCTTGAGAGACTGAGTGCTTCTCGTTATTGTCCTCTAGCAGTATGTAACTGGGAGGAGCGCCACTTGAAGCTGGCAGCCAACTAAAAGCTTTCTGGCATCTCTTTGTGAAGAAAGCAACGAGGGAAAGCAAGAAACAAAGTGTATGCAAACTGAAAACAGTGCTCTTATAGTTAGTCACTGGCTAGCTCTATCTAAGAAAGCTTCTCCGTCTGTCTGTCCCGGGGCAGAGGTAGTGTAATTTAGTAATTGTTTAATGGTAAACTGAGGTATTCACAGACTCTGAAACATGCCATGTGCTGAGAGGAGGGTTTATTACCAACACAGAGCAGTAAAGCAACAAAAACAGTTAAAAACAATATACATTTTGTGTTTATTGATTAAAATATCTTGTGTATATATGCTCTATCCAAATGTGCTCAAATGATGTAGTTGTAGCTTTGTCTGGTTCAAATTTTGTAAAAATTTACAGATTTTTGGTAGAATTTTTACATTTTTTTAACAGGAACTATAAAATACCTCAAGTTTTTAACCACTTTAACCACACACGCTTCACTATCCGATTAATCGATTAATTGGCTGGCTGGTGCCTTTTTCAGCAACTATGGGCGTTAGGCGGGGTACCCCCTGGAGCAGTGGTTGCGGATCTTTTTTTTTCTTGCGTACTCGTTGAGCTTTTTGTCATATCTTGTGTAGGGCTGCACAATATATCGCAAAATTATCATTATCGCAATTAATCGATTAATTGAAACAATAATCGACAGATTAATTAATTATCAAAGTAATTGTAAGTTGCAGCCCTAATGTGTGGGAAGTGATTTTACAGTAATTAGGTGATAAAACATTTTTTAAATATTGCTGTAAAATATATTATTTTAAGTACTACATAGTGCTGCTTTAATTGGCACTAAGTTCCTAAGATGACTAATGGATGTAGGGCTGCACAATATATCGCAAAATTATCGTTATCGCAATATCAGCAAACGCAATATCCGTATTGCAGGAATCTAAATATATCGCAATAACGCTGTGGTCTTCCATCTGACAGAGATTTACACTGAAGAATCATTTTCCACCAGAGCCTTAAAAGAACATGTGTTGTGACTAAATAAAAATGTTTAAAAAGTCCAGTTTTAGTGGTAATTTAATTAATTTAGTCACAGCTTAGCCTTGTTTTATTCCTGGTTTAGTCTGTGTTAAGTTTTGATTTTGTTTCTGTTTTGACTTGTAAATACAGGAACTTACATTTTTGTGAAATGTAGTGAATTCAAATTACTATGTTCGAAAAGTAGGCTCTATTTTCAAATATCGCAATAATATTATCGCAATTTTCAACATAGTTATCAAACATTGCATGTTTTCTCCATATCGTGCAGCCCTAATTGGATGTACTTGATGCTTTATGTTCTTTACTGGCGTCAGGAACATGTCACTCTCCCCCTGATCCACAGACTGTGCTGCCTTCCCTGGGCCATTTAAAATGCCCAATTTGTTTTAGGAGATTTGCAAACCATTGTGTTATTTACATTTTGTAGAGGAGCCTAACTTTTTGGAACTGCCCTAATAGATCTTGTGTCACAGTGCAAGACAGTCTGGAGATATACATAGGCACAGACTCTTGCAGTAATCAGCTGAAGACTGCAGATTGATTGTTAGTTGAAATTCAGAAAACTTTCCAGCAAATGTAATGTTTTAATTCATTAAGTATGGCCCTTACAATGCTAGCACTATCTAAATCGAGAAACAGCTGTTGCTAGTAACCGTACCAGATTGTGCAACTAAAGGGGTTAGCACAGCAGTACTGTACAATATGCTTTTTTGGGAAGTCCAAAATGGAAAGAGGGCCTAAATCCTCTTCCAAGTTGCTTTGTTTGCTGTTGCTTTGCCACAGTTCCAGCACAGAAGTAGAATGTTATTGTATATTGTGGCTTATGCTGTGCCTTCTCCAGGAGCAGATTAGTATTATGGCTTTGTAATCAGTTATCTAGGAATGCTTGTTAACTATTTTTAAACAGAATTGTTTAAGTTTTATATATTTTTTGTCTATTTTTCTTTTATGTAAAATGTATTGCCACTGTTAACGTTTTATAGCTGTCTTTCTAAATAAGAGAGATCCTAGGACAAAGTAAGATGAGATATGAATTGTCCCAGTTTAGAAACGAAAGGCACAGTATAGGGCTGCACGATATGGAGAAAACATGAAATATTCGATAACTATGTTGAAAATTGCAACAATATTATTGCGATATTTGAAAATAGAGCCTACTTTTCGAACATAGTAAGTTAAATTCACTACATTTCATAAAAATGTAAATTCCTGTCTAAACAGTGACAAAATCAAAGCTTAACACAGACTAAACCTGGACTAAAACAAGGCTAAGCTGTGACTAAATTAATTAAATTCCCACTAAAACTGAACTTTTTAAACATTTTTATTTAGTCACAACACATGTTCTTTTAAGGCTCTGGTGGAAAATGATTCTTCAGTGTAAATCTCTGTCAGATGGAAGACCACAGCGTTATTGCGATACGGATATTGCGTTTGCTGATATTGCAATAACTATAATTTTGCGATATATTGTGCAGCCCTAGCACAGTATATTTCCATGTTGTTTTCTCTGTGAGCTATTTCAAACTCTGGCTCCTCTCTCCGCAGGTTGATCGTCTAATGGAGCTGTACTTTAAATACCTGGAGGCTGTTCAACAGGCTGACAAGAGGATCGAAGGAGAGAAACATGTAAGAGATTCACCCCTCCCTCACTGTTCCCCGGTGTCACTTATCACTGCCACCTTAAGAGCGTTGCCAGTATCTTTAATTGGACGTATGCAGATGACAGGATAAAACAAAGGCAGCGCAGGACATTCTGACTGACAGTCAACTTAAATAAGAGAAATATTTTTGAAGTGTCACTTCTATAACAATATCCAAAGTGACATATTTACCAATAACTTTTCACTTGTCATTCCGGTTGACTGTTACAAGAGCATTTTCAGATGTTGTGATGTTCAAAAAGGGCACAATCATTTAATATTGGTCTGGGTTGTTTTGCATCAGCTGAAATCCAATATAAAAGTAATATTAGGTAATAACTATTCTTCAATGAAGTCGGTCTGGTTGTTTTAGATGTATATTTTAGCCATGAATTCGCCCATTCCATATAAGGACTGTGTCATTGTATTTTTTTTATCTACATCAGGCATTTCCAAAGTATTCCATTATATTCAATCAGCATAATCATGAGCCTGACCAGCGCCTCCTACTTTCTTTTCGAAAGCAGGACAGTCTGGTTCCTCAGCCACAGTGAACTGGTCAATTAGGAACAGGCCTAATCACAGCCGTTTATCTGCAGCGTGTCTTACAAATATGGAAGTTAATCTTCTCTCGGAAATAAACAACGTAACGCTGGCTACCAAGCTAATTTTATATCTTCTCTGACCTGAGTAATAGTGTTTAGTGCTTTCTTTCATCACCTGTTGGTTCTGCTGAAGTCTTTGTTGTTGTTCACTCCTCTGTGTGTTTTTTTTCCCGTCTTGTTTACATTTTAACAACAGTAAAGTCCCATTGACGTCCGACGTAACGACCACATTCAAACAAACAACAACTGGCTTCTGCTGCTGTTCCCTTCCAGAAAAAAGTACAGCTCTGCTCATAATATGGCGTATTCTGGTGTTTTATGAAAAAAAAAGTTAATTTGCCATATTTGTTCGACAGTTCAGTGGTGCACTGCTTATCTCCCGCTTTTCATTTCTCCGATTGGTTACTTTCCCTGTGATTGCTCTTCCCATAGAAATAAAACTTACACGAGGAGATACCAGACTGACTTCTTTGTATAGAATAGAAAAAAAGGTTGTCTGGCAGGCCAGGCTACATAATCATCACAACTAAAGCAAATAAATGCTAGAAATATTCCAATCTCTGTGTAATAAATCCAAAATATACAGCATTAACAGCATTTAACTTTTTTAATTGAACTACTGATATAGTGTTTTTTGGCTTAACCAGAATATTCAGATTTTTTTGATGTGCACCTAAAAGTTTGATTGCCTATTATTTTCATGTACTGTGCATTTTTCCTCAACTCACAGTGCCTTTACTGAATCTGTTGTGGAAAAGCTTGCTTTAATTGGGCAATTGCTGAAAATTGTGATGATGTTAAACCATGTTGTCACTTTAAAGGGGAACCACTTGACTTTCCTTTTTTTCTTTGGCTTCTGTTGGTCATGTTTTTCTCTACGGAGCGCCCCCTACATTTCGGAGTTAAGCTCTGTCGTAAAAACTCATGAGTCCGGTTGACTCCTGTGTGACCCAACGCTCAGCTTGACTGTTGTTTTCTCATTGAGCCACTCGCCATGACGAACAATTAAGAAATAAAATCATCGCTGGCTTGTTGTTATCGCTAACCGGGACGTGCCTCTTTCTCACAAGATCTGCGACTTCAGGGACTCCGGGTTGGTGCTCCCATTCTTGCAAGGCTGGGTTTTTTCACCAAGCTACGCCAGAGGGAGATGGAGTGGGCTTTATTCATCCTTCAACAACTCATTTAGCCATCACACAGACTATGAAACTGTTTAATTAAGGTAAAAAAAGATGGCTGCCCTTCTAACGTAACAATGACAAAAACTTCCTAATTAAAAAAAACAAAACACACTTATATACCGTATTTTCCGGACTATAAGTCACTCTGGAGTATAGTCGCACAAGCCAAAAAATGCACAATGAAGAAGAAAAAAACTTATATAAGTCGCACTGGACTATAAGTAAATTGAAATTTATTTTACAAAATCCGACACCAAGAACAGACATTTCATGTTGAAAGGCAAGTTATAGTAATAATACAATAGAGAACAACAGGCTGAATAAGTGTGCGCTATGCTAACGTAACACATTGATGGTTATTCAGCTACATGAAGCATAAACAACGAACTGAATAGGTGTCTCGTATGTTAACGTAATATATTAACAGTTATTCACATAACTATAGCATAAAGAACATAATATAACAAGTTCACCAAACTCACCATCTCACTCCTAATCACTAAATCCTTTAAATTCTTCATCCTCGGTGTCGCTTCTGAACAACTCCGCCAACTCCGGAGGTAGACGAAGCGCCGCTTCCTCCTCTGCGTGGCTGTCGTCAGACTCAGCATCAGTTCCATTTCCAATTATTCCGCTCTTTCTCAGTTGTCTTTATAGCCTAAGTTGTTAGTGGTAATGTTTACATTTTAAATTGTCAGTGGTACAGGTGCAGCAGATGCTGGTACACAAGCCTAGAGCGCCCTCTAACCAACACCTGAAATATTTTAATATATAAGTCACACCTGAGTATACTTCGCACCCCTAGCCAGACTATGAAAAAAAGTGCGACTTATAGTCTGGAAAATACGGTAATGAGGATTACATGACTGCAGCATTAATCGCTACAAGCCTTTTTCCATCTCTGTAATCTTGACAAAAAATAACCAACATACTACAAGCACTTATTCTACGCTATACAGCTCATATGTTCAGTATAAGCTAAATAATTATCACATCGGAAAAGTTCAGAAGGCCTTCCTAGCTCTTATCTCTTAAACCTCATTCTTATGCCAACGCTGTATTTAATAATAAACCGATAAACCATCAGTGATAACCCAATCGCATTTGTGCTTTTGTTATCTCCAAATAAAATAATTCAAATTGCTTTATGCTTGTGCCGATAGCCCGTGATAGAAAGGCTCGGGATGTGGTCAGAACGGTCGGGCAGATAAGCTTCTCACACAGCCAGAGCAGGAAGTGACCAGAAACAACATGGCAGTCTTTTTGATAAGACTATGACAGTGGGAGATAGCCGTGTGCGGGGCTATCCTATTGAGCTGTCGGCTGGTGTCACCGAGTGGAGAGCCACAGTCACGGAGGGGCCCTGATCAGCCGTGATAGGAGATAAGTGGACAGGCGGCGGATAATGGCTTTAACAGAGGGAGGAGAGCGGACTGACCTCGCGAGCAAGGCACGCTCCAAACACTGACTGATAAACACAGACTGTGGGAATTACAAAACAGGAAGTAAGAGATGGGTCTGGGTTTTAGCCAAGGGGCAGGGAAGGTAATGTTGTAGTCAAGACCAAGACAAGGCAGAGACTTTCAGAGGTTGGGATCGAGGCAAACTGAGACCAGGTCAAGACCAAACCAAGTGAACTCACACTGAAATCAAGGGGAAAATTAAATGAAAGTGTTCAGATACCGACAGAGCAACCAAACAAGTTCCTGGTAGGGCTGCACGATATGGAGAAAACATGCGATATTTGATAACTATGTTGAAAATTGCGATAACAATATTATTGCGATATTTGAAAATAGAGCCTACTTTTCGAACACAGTAAATTAAATTCACTACATTTCACAAAAATGTAAGTTCCTGTATTTACAAGTCAAAACAGCGACAAAATCAAACTTAACACAGACTAAACCAGGAATAAAACAAGGCTAAGCTGTGACTAAATTAATTAAATTACCACTAAAAACTGACTTTTTAAACATTTTTTATTTAGTCACAACACATGTTCTTTTAAGGCTCTGGTGGAAAATGATTCTTCAGTGTAAATCTCTGTCAGATGTTAGACCACAGCGTTATTGTGATATATTTAGATTCTTGCAATACGGATATTGCGTTTGCTGATATTGCGATAACGGTAAATTTGGGATCTATTGTGCAGCCCTACATCCAATAGTCATCTTAGGAACTTGGTGCCAATTAAAGCAGCACTATGTAGTGCTTAAAATAATATATTTTACAGCAATATTTAAAAAATGTTTTATCACCTAATTACTGTAAAATCACTTCCCACACATTAGGGCTGCAACTTACAATTACTTTGATAATTAATTGATTATTGTTTCAATTAATCGATTAATTGCGATAATGATAATTTTGCGGTATATTGTGCAGCCCTACACAAGATAAGACAAAAAGCTCAGCGAGTACGCAAGAACAAAAAGATCCGCAACCACTGCTCCAGGGGGTACCCCGCCTAACGCCAGCCTCGCATCCTAACAAGATTACGCAGAAAGAGATAAATGCATGAACTTGTTTGTGCCATTTCTATTCATTTATTCTCATCTTGACGAGACCCTGAGTCGTGGTCATGTCTTGGTCAGTATTATCAGGATGACAAAATGTGGACCAATATATGAGCATACTCCTTACTTTACATACAGTCGCTGACATCTCTACAACCTGCTGACCTTGTAGTGCCCTTGTACATCTTGCCCTACACTACTAAACTGTATTGTACGGCTTGGTTGAAAGGCGTCTTAAGAATGAGAGTAATCGAGGGAATTCAGCGGAGGAAGCCTGAGTGGAGACAGATAAGTCAAAGCGATGAGTGAAGATGAATTTCTCCAACAGACAGCAAGGTGGGATTGCCAAGAAAAGGCCAGACAGTTTGACATTTTTCTCTCTTTTCTCCTCTCCATCTCGCTCTCTCTCCGTCTTGGCGTGCTGTGCCGTCTCTTTCGCTGGGTATGGCAGAGGTATGACTTTGTGATAAGCGGCTGATAAGAAAGCGTAACACTAGCTTTGAAATCACAGTTCAGAGTCCCTTCTGTCAAGCAGGTGCATATACTCCCAGGCCCGAGGTGATAAAATATCCATCTGTTAGCATGAATATTCAGAGAAGTCTATTCAGTCATTCCTTTACATCACACAGGTACAAACGCTGCGAGATGAAAATATCCAGTTTTAAAGTGTAATGTATAGTATAGTATACAAAATGGAACACTTAAGCATTAAAATAAAAGTACCGTATTTTCCGGACTATACGTCACTCTGGAGTATAAGACGCACAAGCCAAAAAATGCATAATGAAGAAAAAAAAACGTATAAGTCGCAATTTTTAGGGGAAATTTATTTTACAAAATCCGACACCAAGAACAGACATTTCATGTTGAAAGGCAAGTTATAGTAATAATAGAATAGAGAACAACAGGCTGAATAGGTGTGTGGTATGCTAACGTAACACATTGATGGTTATTCAGCTACATGAAGCATAAACAACGAACTGAATAGGTGTCTCGTATGTTAACGTAATATATTAACAGTTATTCACATAACTATAGCATAAAGAACATAATATAACAAGTTCACCAAACTCACCATCTCACTCCTAATCGCTAAATCCTTTAAATTCTTCATCCTTGGTGTCGCTTCTGAACAACTCCGCCAACTCCGGAGGTAGACGAAGCGCCGCTTCCTCCTCTGCGTGGCTGTCGTCAGACTCAGCATCAGTTCCATTTCCAATTATTCTGCTCTTTCTCAGTTGTCTTTATAGCCTAAGTTGTTAGTGGTAATGTTTACATTTTAAATTGTCAGTGGTACAGGTGCAGCAGATGCTGGTACACAAGCCTAGAGCGCCCTCTAACCAACATCCTGAAATATTTTAATATATAAGTCACACCTGAGTATACGTCACACCCCTAGCCAGACTATGAAAAAAGTGTGACTTATAGTCTGGAAAATACGGTATATGGATTATATAGAGCCATATTAAGCTCATAATCTTTGTAAATGAAAAACAAAACTTGAAACTGAAAGTTCATGTTTTAATGTTGAACTTTGAAAAATACAGAAATGTATTCCAAAAGTTGATATTTGTTTTGATAAAATTTGCAGTTGTATTATTTTCATGCTCAAAATATTTTTTTTACAGTTTCGAATATTATTTTTGGGGTTTCAGATTTTTTGTTGTTGTTTTTTTTGCCTTCCAATCACCTTTTTTCAGTTTCAAGTTTTTGAGCCTGTTCTTGCGTGGGGGGCGTGGCCACAGCGAGAATGACACACTGACGGTTCTGCGTCTTTCACGGTGCTTTCACGGAGTTTGGGTCACCCCAGACGCTTTAAACAGCACACTACACTGTTTATTTAAGTGTTTAGAGGTGAAAACAACGAGGCTTGGACACATCTCATCTTTTAATAGACTTAGAGCTACATTTTGCATCAAAATACAACCTAGAGTTCATAATTTAGTGATTTTCTAAAGTTCAAAAGCCACATCAGAAAGGTGCATTTCCCAGCTCCACGTATGACTTGAAAGCACCAGAATACTGCAGTCATGGCGTCCAGCTCTGCAGCTCACTGGCGCACAGACAGACTATGTTTTTGACCATAAGCATTGAGTGATATTGTTATTTAGCATGAACATGAATGGTTAATGAGGTCCTGAACAAGTACAAGAACAAAGACTTTTCATGTGGGCTAACGACTCACACTTTCTCCAGCAGAGGACCCATGACTGCTAATGACCCGAAACTAGTCTAGTTATCCTTCTATACATGCAGGCACACCATTTCCGGGGGGGTTAGGGGGGCCAATATAACCCCCCCCCCTCACAACATTGCGATGAATACAAATATGAATTATCTTGCGTGAATAACTCGACGATTTTCTGTATTCATTTCGTTTTCCAGCAAAATAGTAATTAGTTTATTCCACCCCCCCTCCCCGTGCAGAAAACTTGGTACGGCCCAGTCAACTGTCTCTCCTGAGCGTTGGCGGTTTGCTGTGTGTCCTCAGTCTCTGGTGTTGTAGCGGTGATAGTTGGCTGTCTCTAACCTGTGCTGTTATGAAAAGAGCACCAAAGCCAGTCAACAGTTTTACAGAGTTGGTCAACACCAACCCCAACAAAAAAGGAAAAAAAAGTACTGCCCAAGAGGAGGTAAACAGTCGTGTTGTCCAGTTAGCTGATGATTTGACTAAATTGCCAGTGTGAGGTAAAGCTAAGGAGGCTGCCACGGAAATAACTGCTGTGTGCAGGACTAATGTCAATTTACCACTGATGGCATTATTTACTAATCAGCCTCGCTGTTGTGCTAACACTGACACTGACACTAGCCTAGCACATAGCTGAAGCTAAGTAAATCACAGTAAAAGTGCATTTCTTTTTTTGGAACTTTTTTATTTAACATTTTTGCAATATAAAAGCAAACATTCCCTGAATCAAGACAAAAGACAAGTAGACAAAGAGGTAACAAAAAAGAAAAAAAAAAAAAAAAAAAGGTACTCAAACAGTATACAAACATTACAAACATCCAAAATACAAGAATATACATTGCAAGGACAAAATGTACACACATGTAAAAAAAAAAAAAACATAACTAAATATTAAAATAATACATCACAAGAACAACAGATTCACATCTGGATAGTGCCCATTTAAGGGCATTTTCCCCCATTGAAGGAACTATTTCAACCCATGTACTTGTATTATTAAACATCAAGGTATACTTTTACACACTGCCACTGTCGATTGAAAAGGTCCATGCTCATTTGTAAGGAGGCAGTTATTCGTTCCATCATATATACTTGTTTGACCCTTTGTTTCCATTCAGATACTTGGTGGTGTAACCTTCTTCCAGTTTACAGTAATAGTTTTCTTAGCAATCGACAGTAGTATACGCAGTATATATCTTTCATCAGCATTAAAGTCCTTAACGGACATGACACCCAGAAGATAAAACAACGGATTCGAGGGGACCTCCATTTCCACAATTCTCTCAATTTCTTCTTTAACATGTTTCCAATACACTAAGATCATTGGACAATCCCAGAATATGTGTGTATGGTCACCTATTTTTCCACATTTCCTCCAGCATAGGGTCACTGAAGAATCTTTAACATAGTTAGAAATGACAAGAGGGGTATGGAAAAATCTAATTTTTAATTTCCAGTCAAATTCTTTCCACTGCTGACTATTGATACCTTTATGACAAAAGTGCATTTCTAATACAAAAACTCCAAATTTCCCAACTCCAAATCCAGAGCGGAATGGCCTTCATTGTCGGTGCGAAGGTTCACTCATTGGATGACCCTGATTTATAAGACTCTTCTTGGCTTTGTCCCAACTTATTTAAGCACTCTCCTACAAAGGACAAGAAATCATTATGCTCTGCTGTTCATGTGACATTTATCATTTGTTTGTCCCCCGTGTTAGGACTGATTTGGGGAAACGAGCTTTTAGTTACGCTGCCTCTTCTGCCTGGAATACTCTACAGACTGAGCTGAAACTGTCGAATCTTA
This sequence comes from Bostrychus sinensis, assembly GCA_020698575.1. Taxonomy (NCBI): domain Eukaryota; kingdom Metazoa; phylum Chordata; class Actinopteri; order Gobiiformes; family Eleotridae; genus Bostrychus; species Bostrychus sinensis. Next base: position 6,237,971 of record CM036250.1, read on the forward strand.
TTTTTCTCAGTGCTTCTTAAAAACCAAACGAGAGTCCTTCGAACAGTACTTGTGTTTCTAATTTGTCCTGTAGTTCTTAACTATTGCACTTTTAAATGTCTGACTTATGTATTGTTTTTTTTTTTATTCTTTTCTTTTTATAGTTATATTTTTATTGACTTTTTTATTAAGGGTGCTCCGATCAGGGTTTTTGAGGCCGATCACCGATCAGCCTCTGCTGTTTTTCTACTTATTTTTGTTTGAGAAGAGGTTTTGTTGCATTATTGGTCTTTAATGTGTGCCCAGTGTCTGTGTGGCTTTGTTTGAATGCTCCGCTGATGTAAAAATCAGCTGTTCTTCTTAATTGGTTCCTTTAATGCGAGTCCGCGGGTGCCTGTGTCCGCGTAACGCGCAGCCAAACCAGGTTGAAACACAGAGGACTAAAGAGCAGACAGCTCCTGCTGCCAGTTTTGACAACGTCTGAATGAAGAAAACGTGCGCAAGAGCAGAGAATACAACGATGAAAGGTGCTCCTCTCAGACACACGGACACATGGGCTGCCTTTTTACTTTCTCTTTCCATTAGCAGCCATTTGGTGCAGTTTAAGCCACAAAACGCACAGTTTTCTCCGCGCAACAAGACACAGGCAGGCTCTGAACTTTCTTAATCCTTTTAACGTAACTGTTAGCGGGTTAGCTGTAGCTCTATTTACGTTGGTGTTTGCAAATACACGCACTGCTGCGCCTCGGTTCTGTCCCGTGCGCTCCTAAAGCAGGCGGGGACACAGCGGGGACACAAATCAGCGCCTCCAGGGCAGGTTTGTGTTAGTTATAACCAGGGCTTAACTTAAAAACACTGCTAAAATAACACTACTGCTGTTTAATCAAACTGAAGTTGCAGGACAGTAAATGTGAGAGCCTCGCGTGTTTATTGTAATTTGATCGGCCCATTTTACCGATCACCGATCACTCTATTTTTAGCCATGATCAGCCGATCATGATCGGCGGCCGATCGATCGGAGCACCCTTATTTTTTTATCTGTCTATTTGTTATTGTTAAATTGGTATAAATTTGACGTGTGCTGCTGACCTCTTGGCCAAGTCGCCCTTGTAAAAGAGATCTTGATCTCAATGGGTCTATTATCTGGTTAAATAAAGGTTAATAAATAAATAGCAAAAAATAAATAAATTAGCATACTCCTTTTACAAAAGTACATGATTCAGTGTGTAAAAAAATAAAAATAAAATAGGCAGGAGAGTTTAACCCCCAGCCAATATTACACCCAAAGTTACGCCCTTGTATACATATACCAATAGAATTAGGTTACAGGTAAAAAACTCCTTCCTCCAATGAGTTTACCGTCTTGAACTGAGAAAAAAAAGAAAACATTCAGATGACTTTTTTTCACCGCGTGTGTTTTCCTCGAGACAGCCTGTGTGACTTTGGGTGTGTTTGTAGTTCCTGGTCTGCAGGACTCGCTGTGAAAGTCCGCCCCTGTGCTGATAATGTCATTGGTCTGGTTTGAATCCATATTGTGGATAAATTGAACGTATTTATTAAATTCTATCGCAATACTTGCTGCTTGCTCTTCGCTGGCAGTCACCAGACAAACTGACTTTTGTACACTGGATCAACACCTTTCGTGATATCATTAACATGGAATTATCAGTGGCAAAAATGCATGGAGCCAAGGAGAAAAACATTACATTTAGGACAAATACTTTATCTAAAATAGACAATCTTAAAGAGAACTAAATATGTATGATCATTTAAGCTTTAAAGTCTAACTTAATCATCTATATCTTAAACTGTTCCTCTGTACTGCTGTTGAGGGTGGCTTGTGTGATCTCTGATATGACACTATAATCTCTTTTGGTTATTGTATCCCTAGTTTTGTTTTGCTTTGTTTTTTTTGGAAGAGAAGAAGAAGAAACAGAAATCCAGAAAGGGTGGGGGAGTGGGTGGGTTGCTGCCATGAGCTCCTTTTTTTTTTTCTTTTTTTTTTCAGTATTTTATTTATTGTTTTCCTTGTTTGAAAATCAAATAAAAATTTGATTGCAAAAAAAAAAAAAAAAAAATTCTATCGCATTGTACACAAGTGCACTGTAAAAAAAAATCTGTAAATTTTACGGTAAAAAATTGGCAGCTGTGGTTGCCAGAATTCTACCGTAAAAATTACAAGAGGCCTTTATTTCATTTTACAGTATAATATTATCACCAATGTTGTTTTTACAGTTTTTGACTTGAGTTTTTATTATTATTTACTGTAAAATTAAGTTATTAATCTTTCAAAAAATAGATTAACTGTATATTTTACAGTTTGCAGCTTACATTTTAATCAACATTTACTGTAAAATTTAAAGTTATCTTTTAAAAAGGTGTTAAACTGTAATAAACACAGGACTCAATTATTTTAACAGTCCTATACTGTATACATTACAAAAAATAAAACTAAAAAATACAATTTTGCCTTATTTTTAATATTACAGTTAATCATCGTAACCAAAACAGTATTATACCGATATATCAATAACGGTCTTTTACTGTTGAGATTTTACAGATTTTTACCATGAAATCTACAGATATTTTTTACAGTGTGGACCAAACCAAATGTATTATACCAAAACAATGCACTACAAGTACAGCCCTAGCCATAGCACAGAAGCCTAGCTGTTGAGGTAGATGAGCATGTGAGGTGTGCAACTGCAGTCAGCAAAAAAACCCACAACACACTTTTAAGATTAAGCACCAAACTCACGCACAACATTTTTTAGCTCTATACTATTCTACATATGCTGGCGGTTTGGGATTAGCTCAGTTTAGCTTAGCAAAAATTGTGCCTCTGATGCTAAAAGCGGCCTGATAAAGTGTGGCTCCAGACGTCACGTGCTGCGTTAAAGAAGGTGATGGAGCTGCTCCAGTTGTGTCTCGCTCCGGCGCTGAACGGCTGTCGTAAGCACACGCCCGTTTTATCTGCCTTTAGCTTTCCCTGGTTAAGCCTGTTTTTAAAGAGCGCTGAGCAAAATGTTTCCCGTGCAACATTCTCTGCACAGATTTCTCAGGAGGACAGGGAAGAAAAAAACTGCCTCGCCTCTCTCTGTCTCCATCCAGTCGTTTTAATAAGCTCCTTACTTCCTCCCACCTCCGTATCACTCTCCTCCCTCTGTTTTCTCTCTATCCTCATTCTCTTCTCCTCCAAATAAGCTTTTTCTGTCTGGCCTTTCTTACACTTTTACTTTATATGTTACATGTTACATCTATTGGCTTTATTCTTTCTCTACGTCAGCCTCATTTCATGTTCTCTTCAGTAAATAATTGCTTTTCTTTCTTCATTGTCTGTCTATTGTAATACCCCATGCCGTTAGCCCAATTATATACCAAGTGGTAATGTTGCAAAAAGTACAAGTTAAAGTAATAACCTGAGCTTGAAGCACTCATAGCGCAGACCTCGACCAAGGTGTCATTAAAATCCGTCTGTCTGGCTCATTGTGACTGGAGTTGGCACAAAATTGACTGATAAAGAAGATTTCTTTCTATGTGCAGACCAAAATTTAACCATTTCCTCTGAGCTTTTCTGCCTTTCCTGTAATATTCCTCAAAGTCGTATTAATCCATTATAAATCTTTTTTTTTTCTCCTTCAAACCATTAATTAACAAGACTAAGTAAACTGAAATGACTTGCGCGCAAATGCTGAAGTAAGTTTTTAGAGAGCAAATTGGATATAAAACCCAACTACTCATGAAACTACTCACTAAATTCTTCAGTTGACTGCTTGCCTGAGTCTATGCATTGAAAAGGGTCTCTCTAAAATCCAACTTTTTAAAGCAGCAGTCATTATGTGCGTGGATGCAATGCCTTTCACCTCCTCTCCAACCTAAACCAGGTGTATTTAGGACTCAGTTACATATTACTTATAGAATTATTATTATACATCACCATACGTTTTGTGTGAGATGAACCTGGCATTAACGAAGAAAAAATGTAAAGTTTGTGTTTGGTGGTGCGCAAAAAAATCTGCCATATGTGCCATATATTTTTCATTATGTGGCCCTTTTGAGGAAATTTTAGTTGATTGTGTAAGAAATAATAGGTGTTGAGTCAAACAGTTATCTTTGTGGCATTTATTCTGTGTGTAGGTCAGAAAAGCTCAGGGTGGGGCTGTCCCACACTGGTGTTTAATACACAGACACAGTATCCATTGAACTAGACAAGAGGAACCCTCCATAAACATTGTAAGGTAGATGTCTGTGAAGACTCTCGCTCGTCCAGGGTAAATGCATCGCAACAAAAGTTAAAAAAGCAGTCATCTGGATTGGATTTTTCAAGTTGAAGACGTTTCACCTCTTATCCAAGAGGCTTTCTCAATTCTGAATTGAACTGGTGAGAGCTGGTTTATATTCTTCTAGGAAGGAGGAGTTTAGACCTGAAACTAAATTCTATTGGTCAATGTGACCATGAAGAGCCTGAGTGGTTTCGGGTCATTAGGAGTCCTTTGTCCTTAGCTGGAGTGAGTGGCAGAGTGGTTAACCCTCCCCAGCCTGGGCAGCTCCTTCAGATGTTAATGACCTGAGTGAAACTGGTTTGTTTTGTTTGGGTTTCAGGAGACTGTTGTAGACAGAAGGAAGGTTGTATCTGAGACAACCATTTCTGTTTAAAGAAGGTTTATCTTTTTTGACAAAGATTACTTCTTTCACTCCTCGCTCAAACCATCCTCTCTCTCTGGCTAAGAAAGGATGGTTTGAGCGAGGAGTGAAAGAAGCAATCTTTGTCAAAAAAGATAAACCTTCTTTAAACAGAAATGGTGGTCTCAGATACAACCTTCCTTCTGTCTACAACAGTCTCCTGAAACCCAAACAAAACAAACCAGTTTCACTCAGGTCATTAACATCTGAAGGAGCTGCCCAGGCTGGGGAGGGTTAACCACTCTGCCACTCACTCCAGCTAAGGACAAAGGACTCCTAACGACCCGAAACCACTCAGGCTCTTCATGGTCACATTGACCAATAGAATTTAGTTTCAGGTCTAAACTCCTCCTTCCTAGAAGAATATAAACCAGCTCTCTTACCAGTTCATTTCAGAATTGAGAAAGCCTCTTGGATAAGAGGTGAAACCTCTTCAACTTGAAAAAATTCAATCCAGATGACAGCTTTTTTAACTTTTGTTGCGAGTGTAAGGTAGACACTCTAAGAAAATTCAGGAAGCATCTGTGGACATAGTTCGCCTAAGAAAGGTGTTAGCTCAGGTGTATGTGACTAAGAGTAAGGTCATGGTGACATAAAAAAAATATGTTAAAATATATTTGTCAGCCACAGCTCTAAATGAAAAAAGTTGGGAGACACCTGCTTTAGATATTAAGGTTTAACAACTCAATGTCGAGCTCTTTTCACTGACTTTGTTTTGCATTTCTGTAGCCTTTTGTTACAATTCTTTAGAGTTGTAGCACCCGACACCGCTCTTGGTCTTTTCTCGGCCTCAGCTGCAGTTTTACTTGGTCTGGATCTTGGTCTCAGAACCATTTTTACTCTTACGTCTTATGTCAGACTCAGATGTGGTGGTCTCAGAGATTTTATTTTATCTAGCATTATAAGAAAATTGCTATTCTTCATAATTTTGGAGTAGAAGAACCAGGAAAATTATCTGTCTCTGTTTGTTTTTTTGTGGAGTCTGTTGCACACAGAGTTTGGTCTTGACCTGGTCTCGGGTTGCATTGGTCTTGGTCCTTAAACGTCTTGGTCTCAAACCTTGAAAGTCTTGGCCTTGTCTTGGTCTCAATTCACTCTGGACTCATGCTGGTTTTGGTCTCCATTAGTACTGTCTTGACTACAGCTCTACTATTCCTGATATTGTATCTTTTACGCCCAAATAAATAAAACAAAGAACGAGGAGTCCTGATCAATTTTGCATTCCTGGCTTCAAAAAGACTAGAATTTTTCTCCACATTTAAGTCTCTAAAAGACAATATTTTATGCATAGTAGTTTTAAATTATACAGTACAGCACCTTCCTACTCATTTACTGAAGCTAATGCTGCAGACTTGCATACCTAAGACCTCACGAATCCAGTCCTGCAGTCTCATGGTCACCCGAATATAGGCCTGACTGAAAATCTGCATCAAAGCTCAATTGATGGCCGATTGTCTGAAAAATGCAAGTATTGGTATTGGTCGATCTCTAGTAGTGTTATAGTCAGGACTGTACTAACCGAGACCAAGAGCAGTTCGAGTCCAGCATGAACCAAGACGATGCCGAGACTTTCAGGCTTCGAGACCAAGACTTTTAAGGACCAAGACCAAGGCAAACCGAGACCAGGTCGAGACCAAACTCTGTGAACTAACACTAAAATTAAGGAGAAACGTTTGAGACAAAAGTAGGGCTGCACGATATGGAGAAAACATGCGATATTCAATAACTATGTTAAAAATTACGATAACGATATTTGAAAATGGAGCCTACTTTTCGAACATAGTAAGTTAAATTCACTACATTTCACAAAAATGTAAGGAATGGACTTTTTAAACATTTTTATTTAGTCACAACACATGTTCTTTTAAGTAAATCTCTGTCAGATGGAAGACCACAGCGTTATTGCGATATATTTAGATTCCTGCGATACGGATACTGCGTTTGCTGATATTGCGATAATTTTGCGATATATTGTGCAGCCCTAGACAGAACATGTTTCTTGTTCTTCTGATGCTGAAAACTAATGACTTTATAATTATGAAAAACCACACTCGGGGGCTACAGCACTAGTCTTTAACTGTTTTGCTTTACCTTGCAAGACACCTGTGAAACCAAAGTTAAGTCCCACAGTTGAAAAGCCTTTGAAATGGAGCTTCCTATTTTTATTAATTCTCTATCCTCCCTGTGCACCTCCTCCCTCCATCACTTTTTTTCTCCCCTCACATCATTCTTGTGTTCTCATCCTCCTGTCTTGTTCCAAACCTTTCCCGGTTGCTCTGGTTTATGGCTAACAGCTCCGCAGATTGATGAAGCTTAGCAGAACGCGTCCGAGGCCGACCTCAATTCGGTGAAATGCCTGAGTGCACTTTTCCCGGGTCCCCTAAACCCAGCATCTGTGTGTGTGTCTGTGTACTTTCCCATATTGTGTGCTGTATTTGAAGCGTACAGCAGAAATGAGCCGCTTTAGCACTGCTGACACCAGACATTTCCAACCCCAAAAAGTCAGTGTTAAGTTGGAATTGGTTTTGCACCTGGATGTGATTTATTTAGTTGTATAAATACACAAAGGTCCCAGTGTCTTTTTTTTTTTTTTTTTTTTTTTTTTTTTTTTGGTGAGGTTGCAGTTCAGTATTTACAGAGTTATGATTCTGAGATAGTATAATTTGTAATATCTTTTATTCTTTTTTTAATGTGAATCACATTTCCAGGGAATAGCAAGGGCTTGTTTGTTTACTGTGCCGTACAAAGTTGTTATATTTTGGACTATGGACTTGGCTATGGACTTCCTCAACCTATCTCACCCACTCTCGTCTGGATGAATCCTTACAGAGCTGATCTATGATCCTATAGATGAGCTAAGGGACTAGCAGTCCTAGATACATTGCCTGTCTGTCCTGGGAGAGGATCTCTCCTTCAATATTGGCTCCATAAGGTTTCTTCTTTTTTCCCGTAGCTGGGTTTTTTTAGGAGTTTTTCCTTACCGAGAAGGAGGGTCTAAGGACAGGAGTGTCCTGGGTCTGTTTAGTTTAGTGTAGTTATTGTTTGTGTTGATTGTGTGTTAAGTCTGATTGTGTGTTTATGTTTGATCAACTGTTTGTGAAGCCCTTTGAGGTGACTTTTGTTGTGATATTGGGCTATACAAATAAATCTGAATTGAATTGAATTGAATTTTAGTTGAAAAAAAACTCATACAAGGGTCCTCTAGTTCAGGGGTGAATGAAAGTCCTTCTAAAACTAATTATTTGTTTGCTCTTTTACTGCCCTCTTGTGGCTGAAGTCAGTATCTTTAGCCCTGTGTCACAGTGGTTCCTTTAAAGATTCCTTTAAAACATTTCTGGTCAAGATGGTGTTCAGGAGCCACACCAAAGTTAATGTTCTTGGTCCATTCATTCATTCATTCATTCATTTTCTACCACTTATTTCCGTTAGGGGTTGCGGGTGACTGCAGCCTATCCCAGTAACTTTGGGCCGTAGAAACTCTCTGAAACTATTAAAATAAGCTACCATTTTCCCAAATTTTCCATGTATTCGGGAGCGCATTAAAAGCAATAAATTGAAAATGATAAAGAAGATGAAGAAATTGATACTGCATTGTAACATTTATGTCATGATGTTCCAGGTTCAACAAAACCTCTGTGTAATTTTGTTCAAGTTTTGGAATTGCAAACAACTGGTTCCAATAACAGTCTGACTTTATGTTCGTGACCAATAAAAACTACTTAAGAAGTTTCAGAGAGCCCATCTTTTCACCAGTAGTTGCATTGTAGGTGACATTGTTCATTGTTGGCTAACTTATGTTGAACCTACCCTGGTATGGAGAGGAAATATTGATACATGTACACAGATTAAGTTCCCATTCCATCCTTGATCCAAGATATTATAGACCGCCACAATTTGAATTTTTTGGACCAAGACCTACTTATTTCGTCTTTCATTTTGCTCAATAAAAGGGGCAACTTACCTTATACAGGGTTGTGCCAGGATCTTCAAAAGTCTAATCAAATTTTAAGGCCTTAAAAAGTCTTAAATTTGCCAAGATGCAGAGTATCAAGTCTTAAATGTGCTTAAACAGGTCTTAAATATGTCACGTACATTTGATGAAACTACTTTTGTTCATTAGCTTATTCTAAAATTCCCACTTAAATACTCAAAGACTTATACTGTGAGAGCTCAGATCTTACCACAAACAAAATACTTTGCGGCGATCACTGTCGAAAATGGTCGCAATTTCACGGTGCAGCTGCATTTACAACTTAACCTTTTGCACACTGCATGCAAAATGAAATAAATGCAAAATGAAATGAACAATGGTCTTTAAAAGGTCTAAAAAAAAGTCTTAAATTGAACAGAAATCTTACAGCAGTGGTTCCCAACCTTTTTTGTCTCATGTACCCCCTGGGCTTTTTTGTTATTTCATGAGTACCCCCTCGCTTATACACATTGATAATTCTTCAAAATTGTAATAAAAAAACATCTCTGTTTATTGGTACAAAAACATTTTATACTTAATTTATTGTAAATGCTGATTCTCCTGCATTTTTCGGTGAGACTCAAATTCACAACTATATATGTAATAATCTGCCTGCCTTTAAAAAAAAAAAAAAAAGAATAACAATATAAAGTCCGGTTACATTTATTTTACTATACATCTATTTATTTTAATGTCCAGAATAACCTTAAAAAAATAAATAAATTTTATACTTTTATACTTTTTATTATTTTTTATTTACAGGTGCAGACATACCTACATGTAATACATAAGACATGAGACAAACAAAACAATATTATGACTTACAAGGAACAAACAACATATAACAGATGTATATAATAATATGAATATTAATATATATGCGGATATGAATATGTATTGATGTAAAAAAAAATAATAATAAAATATAATAAAATAACAAATAAATAAATTATAATAATAAAAAATAATAATTTCCTTATCTTCTATGTGGGTAAATAAATTCCACGAAGAGTTAGAAATAATGATGCCAATAATAATAATAATAATAAATTATTATTATTATTATTATTATTATTTTTATTATTATAATTGCAAAACTCATAACAAATTTACTAAAAAAAAAAAAAAAATCCCCTTTGAAACAAGCTATTAAACCTAAAAAAAAAAAAAAAGTGGCATAATATAATATTCTGATAAAATTCTTTAGCACTTTCACCTCCTTTTCATCACTTGAGCTTGTCTTTCATAAGTTACAAATAGTTCAGTATAAAAAGACTGCAAATGTTTTTCATCTACAAAATATATTATGAAGTTTTCGTGTACCCCTAGAGGTCCCCGTACCCCTGGTTGGGAACCGCTGCCTTACAGTCTGGATATTGATTCCTATAGAAGCCCATTATTACTTTGACTCCTAGTGCCCATAAAGTGGTGGCTATACATAATTCGCACAAGTCTGCCAATATCCATTATCCGTGCACCAGATTATTAATATAGTTGAGAACAATAGTTTTCCCCTCCCAGTTTAGTGCAGCTTGTTTGCAGTTTATTGTTTGTACAAATGGAGTCGAGGGTGAACGATGCAGTGTTCCTCCTCCTCCTCCTCCTCCTCCTCCTCCTCTTCGCTCTGGTTAGCTGCTGTTTTGCTTTGCCCCACTTTCAGACTTCACCGAAGTCCGCCCAAAGCCTGTGTGTTTTATCCTAACTTGAAATCAGCATGTCTTACCCTAAACTTTGCCACATTATCATCCTCCTTATTCCTGTGTTTAATGAGAAGCTCTGATTTTTCTGCTGTTTGCTTAATCCTCTTAAGAAGTATTGCATAGACTCACATTCACACAATAGGAAAAATGCTGACTTTACTTGTAGAAAATAAAAAAGCAGAAGCAGCTTAATGCATAGTAAACAAATATGCATCAACTCGTTCTCATAGCAGCGACATACACTCGCTGGTCGCTTTTATAGGAACACAGAGCCAGTATCAGCTAGATAATGTGAGATTTTGGGCATTTCTAATGGTGTTGGATTAAAGATCTGGTGACTGAAAAGGACACCGGAGTATAATGGACGAGCTAAACAGTGATCGCCCACCCCACAGTTCAGGAAGTAAATGTCCCTTTCATTTTCCCAAAGAGTTTGATGGACGCTAATCCGCTAGGGAGTAAGTAACATCTATAAAACATTTAATTTTGCTCAAAATATTTCTCCAAAACTTGATGATGGGCAAAATTATAAATATGTTTCGCTGAAAATGTAAGTTTTAGTTAATCTTTTTGGTCGAAATTCATTGTACTATGGTCATGAGTTACCCCACAGGTGATTAGCTGCACTTGAGCCATTAAACTACAGATTTTTCAAAAAGTCAATGGGAAAAATAAATGTGAAATTTACTTCTGAAACCAGAGGGGGGCGGGTACTGTTGCGCTCCATTGGTCTTCTGTGGGCAGCGCTAACATGCAAGGAGACGAGGAAAAAATGACAGAAGGATGCCATTCAAGAGAATTGAGATCCAATGGAATATCATATTTAAAAATTCTATATTATGCTTTTTTCAGGCTTTTTAAAAATTGTTTTGGACTCTTTTGCTTAGTATTTCATGTTGTATAACTTAAAAAAGCGTATATGTGTGGAAAACATCTTCTGTTGGGAAACTGTTACTTAGACTTTGCAGAGAACGCTTGGATTGCAAACTCTACACTATATTGCCAAAAGTATTCGCTCACCCACCCAAATAACTGAATTCAGGTGTTCCAATCACTTCCATGGCCACAGCACCTAGGCAGCAGCTCTGTGGAAAACTTTGTGGAACCATTTGAGGATGACCACTTTCTGTTCCAATATGGTCCATAAAGACATGGATGAGCAAGTTTGGTGTGGAAGAACTTAACTGGGCTGCACAGTGGCCTACCCTCAACCTGACAGAACACCTTTGGGATGAATTAGAGCGAAGACTGAGAGCCAGGCCTTCGTCCAACATCAGTGTCTGACCTCACAAATGCTCTTCTGGAAGAAAGGTCAAAAATCCCCATAAACATTTCTAAACCATGGGAAAATCCTTCCCAGAAGAGTTGAAGCTGTTATAGATGCAAAGGTTGGACCGACATCATATTAATCCCTATGGATTAAGAATTAAGTTCACATGAGTGTAAAGGCAGGTGAGCAAATACTTTTGGCAATATACCGTATTTTCCGCACTATAGGGCGCACTGCATTATAAGGCGCATCCACTAGATGGAGCTGCGCTAAAGGGAATGTCAATAAAACAGTCAGATAAGTCAGTCAGTCAAACTTTATTAATAGAATACAAACCAGCGTTCTTACAACTCCGTTCACTCCCAAAACAAGTTAGTGCATTCACAATACGGTAGCGTACGTACCAGTAGCTCTTATTTGCGCCGCCCTCGTTGAAAACAATGTATTTCCAACTCCATTTGTCACAGTTCAAAGCTACATGAACAGCGTTCGAGCGCTCAGTTTTCTGTCCCCTCAATGTCGCAACTCTTCTACTGAGATGGAGCAAAGGCCGCGCCTCCTTGTTCTTTTGCGGCAGAATCCATAAACACGCCTATGGCACACATGAACAGCTGGGACTGGAATTCCCCTTTACCGTTTTTACCGCTGTCACTTCGGCGACGCCCCCTGAATATGGTAGCTATAAAATAACTAACACTGATCCATATATAAGGCGCATCGGATTATAAGGCGCACTGTCGGTTTTTGAGAAAATTAAAGGCTTTTAGGTGCACCTTATAGTGCGGAAAATACTGTAGTGTAGAGATGATCCACAAAAAAGAAAGGATCCAAAGTGCTCAGGACGTTTTTATCAATTAGTTATTCTGTATTGTATTCTGTATTTGGTGTTTGGGAACAAAGAACTTGCAAAAAATAAAGAAAAAACCAAGGCACTCTTCATACACCTGAAGTTTAAAAAGCCTTTATTTCATGTGGCTTTATGTTTTTAAAATCATATGGTGCTGGGTTTGACTTAGACCCATGCGTAAAGGCCAACAAACTGCCTTCTTCAGGGAGTCATTTCCAGCACTCTGTATACATTAGAACAGGTGTAACTAATAATGTAGTGCGTGTATTCATATGTTCCCTCTATATCCTTACATGGCTTGCGTTTTCTTCATAAATCACACTCCTGTATTGCAGCCCAGTTACAGTAAAGGCAGAGAGAGTGAAAATCACTGCTTATTACTGTGTCTGTAGTGTAGCCGGGCTGCCAGGCTCCCCCGAGGTTGCAGTAATTGACTTGTCCAATCCCTCTTTTCAACACGTTATTCTTTCTTCTTTCTCTCCGCCGTTCGCCAGAGGGACCGGGCCTGCCACACTGAACGTATCGGCTTTGGTGTCAGAAAACCTACGAGTGGACAAAACTACGGCGCCGTCATAAATACTGGCACGGCTTCTGGTTTAATATCCCATACGGCCACTTGCACGGCCAACTGTGATGAATATTTAATGCGCTTGTCATTGTTCAAAAGCTACAGCAGTGGGCAGAGCACAGGCTAAAGGCTCGTTCAGTCGAGCATGTTTTCTGTAGTGTACTGCCGTGGGGGTCTCTAAAGGATGGAGACACCCACTTGTCTAGACTCTTTAAAAAAAAAAACAACTTTGCCCGATTCACTAACTCTCAACACTCTTCCCTCATCTCTAGAAGAAACCTTGCCTACAAAAATATAGCAACCTGTCTGCTTATTCTGTATAAACATGAACCTATTGTGAGGTGTGGCTAGCTCAGAGGAACAGGGTCAAACCTGACTCCAGCATCAAACCTCTCAGTTTGGAAGCGAAAGTCATTTTAAACAACCCTCTACATTTGTCACCAGAATTAAAATTCCTTATTCTGATCACTTTTGCAAAGTCTTACAAATCTGAAAGTGGTTCAAGATAATAAAGATATAAAACATTCTCAGTGCTAAATATAAAAACCATGTTGAGGTGATTTAAGGTTTGTCACCAACATGAACTACCGTATTTTCTGGACTATAAGTGGCTCCGGAGTATAAGTCTAGCCAAAAAATACATAATGAAGAAGAAAAAAACGTATATGTTGCATTTTTGGGGGGAAATTTATTTTACAAAATCCAACACCAAGAACAGACATTTCATGTTGAAAGGCAAGTTATAGTAATAATAGAATAGAGAACAACAGGCTGAATAGGTGTGCGCTATGCTAACGTAACACATTGATGGTTATTCAGCTACATGAAGCATAAACAACGAACTGAATAGGTGTCTCGTATGTTAACGTAATATATTAACAGTTATTCACATAACTATAGCATAAAGAACATAATATAACAAGTTCACCAAACTCACCATCTCACTCCTAATCGCTAAATCCTTTAAATTCTTCATCCTCGGTGTCGCTTCTGAACAACTCCGCCAACTCCGGAGGTAGACGAAGCGCCGCTTCCTCCTCTGCGTGGCTGTCGTCAGACTCAGCATCAGTTCCATTTCCAATTATTCCGCTCTTTCTCAGTTGTCTTTATAGCCTAAGTTGTTAGTGGTAATGTTTACATTTTAAATTGTCAGTGGTACAGGTGCAGCAGATGCTGGTACACAAGCCTAGAGCGCCCTCTAACCAACACCTGAAATATTTTAATATATAAGTCACACCTGAGTATACGTCGCACCCCTAGCCAGACTATGGAAAAAAAGTGCGACTTATAGTCTGGAAAATACGGTATTTGTTTTTTTTATGGTAAAAATTAAGGTATTTAATTTTTAACAAATTTACTGTAAAAGCTTCATGGTGTCATTGTATTTTTTATGGTCAATTTCTGGCACCCACCGCATCCAGTTTGTATGTTTTTTACCATAAATATGACAATATTTCCCCTGCGACAAGCTGGCCCCTGTCCAGGGTGTACCCTGCCTTCGGCCCAAAGTTACTGGGATAGGCTCCAGTCACCCGCGACCCCTAACGGGAATAAGCGGTAGAAAATGAATGAATGAATGAATGACAATATTTTCCTTAACATGTGTGCACTGTGTAGCTTTATATAAAGTAAGGTACCTGTATACTGTTTTGTTTCTCACAAGGCATATTTTTGTTGAGCATTTGGTGCTGCATCTGTCACAACAACACACATCAACATATAACCAATAACATGGGTTCAGAAGACACATTAACACAATTTAAAAGTGTCAATAAAATATATAAAATATAGAGACAGTACTAAACTCTACCAGGGTACCATTTTCGGATGGGATTGTACATCTGTAGAATTTCCATTAACAAATCAAAGAGATGCTGGAACAAAAGCATGTTTATAAATCTGTTAAATCTAGATTTGGGCAGCCTGAACCTACGACCTGATGGCAGCGTCTCAACATAAATATGCTTTAATCTTCCTAAATAAACAGTCGTGTCCATGCATTGTCCTACAGCTGCTGTAAGTTGCTAACACTACTAAAATGTTTTAATGCTCAACAATGTTTAAACACTTTTCTCTTTGAAAATGTATATTTTCAAATGCACACAGACTACAAAACAGAGATCATACACTTTTTCACCAAGAATTTTCCTTGACTTTTCCAAAACTTCTCCAAAAAAAGACCTGAAAAATGACTTAAACGTGTTTAAATAGTATTCAAAATGTCCAGTGTGGTACATTAGAAACATATGTTTGCTGCAATTTCATTTGGAAATTAATCAGTTGCAAAAAAAAAAAAAAAAAAAAAACAGTTGGGACTTCTTCCCCCAGAAATATATTATTCCACTAATTTTACTGACTTAAGCCTAAACACCGGTGATTAAAAGATAATTATGCTACATTAGATATAAACTAGTCATCTATGCTGTTTTAAAGCATTACCAAAACCAAAAAAGCCACAGACCAGCAAAAAATGACAAAAAATAGCTACTGGTCACTTTTTCCTGCAGTGAGAACAAGCAGCAGCCAAGAAGACCGCATTTCTACTGAACTCTTATATTTACTGTGTTCTAGCTGCGCAGGGTTAACTAGGAGTTAAATTTCCCAGACTTTTCCAAAACGTTACACCAAAATATAAAATTCCAACACTTTTCCAGCGCCTGGAAATTGCCTTTTAAAATTTCAGGTTTTTCCATGAACCCTGACAAAAATATGCGTGACTTTTTAAACTGTCAAGTGGTGATTTTTCAGACTAATTGTTTTCCCATTTCATATTCTGCTCAGTGATTCTGTTGCGAGTACGGCTTTCTTATTCTATAAAAATGTCAACTTTTGATTCTAGGCTCGCAGTCATACTATGAACTTTCTCTGCAAATGTTTTGATCTGCGTGTTGTAATTGGCCCCTCAGTAAATTGCCATGAACACAACAGATCTATGAGCCTGTATTGGCGTTCCTTTATCGACTGCCTGCTTTACTTTGGCTCAGCAGTAACAGTCCCAGACCACCTTGACAATCTTCCCTAAATGTATTCTCTGTGTGTATAAATCTGAGGCTCTAAAGGCTTTAGAAACAGAGCTGATAAAGCACTTAAGGCTTCTGCCAACTTAAAACTGGCAGAAAAGTGTCCCGTTCTCATTCCTATTCCTTTACTGTCCCTTATGCTTCTCTCTTTATGCAGCAAATAAACTAAATGACCTCTGACTGTGGGCTAGAAAATCCTATTTACTCCCAACATCAAATAACACAGACATTTTATACACCGAGCGTAAATAGACTTCTGCTGTGTAAGCATAGAGCAGACACTTTTACAACTTATGGCAGAAGAGAAAAGAAAATAGTAGCAGCAGTAGAAGTACTAGCAGTAGTAGTAGTAGTAGCAGTAGTAGTAGCAGTAGTATTAGTGAAAAGGAGGTGTAGCACTTGTAGAATGTCTTTTTAGGATCAATATTTTTGAAATATTGTGAACATTTGTGAAAATAAAAAAAGTAATTTTTTTTTAAATTATACAAAATTTAAAGTTTGCTCGAGTATATACACTACAGCTCACTGGAGCATTGTGGGTTCGAGTCCGGACTCCGGTGATTTACCGAACAGAGCTCCGTGCTCTCTCCTATCATTTTATCATGTCCTGTCCATGACTGGGTATCGTTAAAATGTTTTTTTCTATACCAGTACCTGAACAATAGTTTTTTTATTACTGTATTTTCCTGACTATAAGTGGCACTTTTTTCATAGTCTGGCTAGGGGTGCGACGTATACTCAGGTGTGACTTATATATTAAAATATTTCAGGTGTTGGTTAGAGGGCGCTCTAGGCTTGTGTACCAGCATCTGCTGCACCTGTACCACTGACAATTTAAAATGTAAACATTACCACTAACAACTTAGGCTATAAAGACAACTGAGAAAGAGAGGAATAATTGGAAATGGAACTGATGCTGAGTCTGACGACAGCCACGCAGAGGAGGAAGCGGGATTAGGAGTGAGATGGTGAGTTTGGTGAACTTGTTATATTATGTTCTTTATGCTATAGTTATGTGAATAACTGTTAATATATTACGTTAACATACGAGACACCTATTCAGTTCGTTGTTTATGCTTCATGTAGCTGAATAACCATCAATGTGTTACGTTAGCAAACCGCACACCTATTCAGCTGTTGTTCTCTATTCTATTATTACTATAACTTGCCTTTCAACATGAAATGTCTGTTCTTGGTGTCGGATTTTGTAAAATAAATTTCAATTTACTTATAGTCCAGTGCGACTTATATTCGTTTTTTTCTTCTTCATTATGCATTTTTTTGGCCAGTGCGACTTATAGTCCAGAAAATACGGTACTTATTCTATTTTACTTCCTCTTCCATTATCATAAACGTAAAGGCAAAGTAAAGCAGTATAGTTTTATCAGTTTGATGCAGTAAGTGTTCTTTATTTGATTCATAACCTTTTGTTTTAACACTGTCCCACCCCACATAGTCATGCAGTATGTGTTTGTGTTTATTTGAATGCAAAGCTGATCTTAAGTAGTGAGTGGCACTTCTGTGGGCACTTGCTTCATTGTGAGCGCTTGCACGGGATGACGCAAGAGTAATCCCAAATTTCCACTGCGAGGGTGAGCGCCGTGCTGTGTCGCACCACCACGAAGCTCTGAGCAGCCGGGGGAGGCATGTGGGGGAAAGGCGAGATCGCATGATAAAAAACATCGATAGAGACAATAGCAAGGCCAAAAAAATCTTTTTTCACAAAAGGACAGAACACAGCAGTTTAACTTGTGATTGCTTTGTTGTTGTCATTGACAATACTTCATGAACTTTTCCTATACAAAGGGTGAGTTCACTGAGTTTGAAAAAGTACTATCAGTGTACTAGTGCATGAATATAATACATTTTTACATGGGTGTGTATCTCTGTGTCAGCCCTGCAACTTGCTGGCCCCTGTCCAGGCTGTACCCTGCCTAAGGCCCAAAGTTAATGGGATAGGCTCCAGTCACCCCCGACCCCTAATGGGAATAAGCAGAAGAAGATGAATATTGTATTATTTTATATTCTATTCACACGCTTGCTTGTAGTGGAAATTGTGGGTAAGGATGAGGCAGAGACCCTGCAGCCTGTGACCTGTTGGAGATTCTCGATGGAGTGTGGACAGAGACACGAGCGTGTGTGGCTCTGAGAGTCAGGTCTGTTTTTCACAGTTAGCGGTAGCTCCTTAATCGTTTGAGTGCATGAACACACTTGTGAAGATCTACAGGTGTCTGTCCCGCATGCTCTGGAGGTAAACAGGGTACAGTGGGGTCCAGTATGCCCCGGTCTTAAGGCGGGGACACACCGGGGCGATCATCGGCCGTTGGGTGCGGTCGGATGGTTTGACGCGGTCGGTGACGTGAGTCTGTTTGGTGAGTTCTGCACCATCAGACGTAGTGGGACACAGTTGGGCATAGTTCTGGCAGATTGAACATGTGGAATCAATGTCTCTGATTGGCTGTGTCCCGTTCACAAATTGTCAAACAGCTCGAGTTTAACATTGTAATATAAGGAACTTTCTGTTCTACAACTTCTTCATTATGTTTCCCACATCTGTGACGCTAATGTGCTGCAGTTGGCTTAGCTTAGATTTAGCCTCGTGCAGATAAAAATATAATCCTCCTCTGAGGCAAACAGCTGCAATAATCCAGTCCTTTTTATTCATTACTGTGATCAGACCAGTTTAATTTAGCGGGTATGATTATTATTCACTGATAAATACTTGAGTTAAACACGTCTGTGTTGCGGAGTTTTGAGTTTAGTGACTAGCGCCGCCTGCTGTTGTAATTAGGTCTTACTGCTTGGTCATGGGTCTAAATCGCTCCGGTGTGTCTTTAGCCAAGAGACGTGAGCAAGAAGATATTTTTCTTATCGCTTATCGGTCGGTACCATAACGATCTCGTTGTTGGTACCACAAAGGTGTTGTGGTCGGTAGCCCTAGTCCTGTCGACTGAAACCAACAAGGCCAAAACATATCTTTGAAAAGTTAAAAAACGGAGGAGGGATAAGCTATTTTAGTGCACTTCCTATCATCATTGTTAGCTCTCATATTAAGTTGTGTTTGAGTCAACGTTCTATAAAAGATATGGACAACTCAATTATGTCATTTAAAACTACAAGTCCTCAGAGGTGGGACTTCAGCTTCGTACATAACAGCAACATAGGGAACACACTGCACTGTCAGATGTTACAATTAATTTCGGAAAAAAAAAATCCTAATAAGGCTTTTCTCGTGCGATTTAATCCTTTTGTACAAGCCGTGTTTTTGTCATCTAGAGACTCCAAATCCCTGATTAATCTGTCGGCTGCTGTTCTTCTACTACTGCACAGAATGGAACTGAACATTTAATTAGTACGGTTGTGAAAGAACATTTCTTTACTACAGTTCACTTTCATAACCTTTTAGAAACATGGAAAAACTGTTTCAAATAATTGTTGTTAGCTCGTGAAGAAAAAGGATTCTTGCACTCAAATGGTAAATTAAAGGTATAAAAACTACATAAAAAGCTGGAGGCTAGCACACACATGAAGCTTCAGACACTGCTCAGTGACTGCAGGTGTGCCACCAGGAGGCTAAAAACTGTTTTTAAGTACAGGGACTGTCATGAGACCTTGTTCCTTTTGTGCCAAAAAATCCAATTGAGCAGTGCCTCCCAACCTTTTAAGTCTTATGTACCCCCAGGACTGGGCTTAGTCCTGGTTTAGTCTTAGTTTAGCCCTGGTTTGACCTGTTTTAATTTTCCTGTTTTATTCCTGGTTTAGCTTTGGTTTTAGATCTGGTTTAGTTCTGGTTTTAGACATGGTTTAGTTCTGGGTTTAGATCCGGTTTTAGTTCTGTTTTTAGACATGTTATTGTCTGTTTAATTCTGGTTTTAGACTTGTTTTAGTTCTGGTTTTAGACCTGGTTTAGTTCTGGCTTTAGATCTGGTTTTAAAGTGTTTTCTTGGTTTAGTTCTGGTTTTAGACCTGGTTTAGTTCTGGTTTTAGATCTGGTTTAGTTCTGGTTTTAGACCTAGTTTAGTTCTGGTTTTAGACCTGGTTTAGTTCTGGTTTTAGATCTGGTTTAGTTCTGGTTTTAGATCTGGTTTAGTTCTGGTTTTAGATCTGGTTTAGTTCTGGTTTTAGACCTAGTTTAGTTCTGGTTTTAGACCCGGTTTAGTTCTGGTTTTAGATCTGGTTTTAAAGTGTTTTCTTGGTTTAGTTCTGGTTTTAGACCTGGTTTAGTTCTGGTTTTAGATCTGGTTTAGTTCTGGTTTTAGATCTGGTTTTAAAGTGTTTTCTTGGTTTAGTTCTGGTTTTAGACCTGGTTTAGTTCTGGTTTTAGATCTGGTTTAGTTCTGGTTTTAGATCTGGTTTAGTTCTGGTTTTAGACCTGATTTAGTTCTGGTTTTAGATCTGGTTTAGTTCTGGTTTTAGATCTGGTTTAGTTCTGGTTTTAGACCTGGTTTAGTTCTGGTTTTAGACCTGGTTTAGTTCTGGTTTTAGATCTGGTTTTAAAGTGTTTTCTTGGTTTAGTTCTGGTTTTAGACCTGGTTTAGTTCGAGTTTAGTCCCTTTTTCATTTTTTTTGTTTTTTATTTTAATCATATTTTTCTGTTAACCTCTGTCTTATCCTTCAGCGTAGTCCTGGGTTAGTCCAGATTAAGCTTCACTGTAGCCTTTGCCGGCCAAATATTTCCTGAAAATGTTCTATAAAAGATCGATTAACTCCACGTAGTCCCGGCAGTGTGCTCGCGGACCCCTGGTTGGGAAACACAGCTGTAGAGAATAAAGAATATAAACAGATTGAAGCTTTGGGTAGCTAATAAATTGAAATTTTTTGTGTTTAAGGCGTAGGTTTGTCCCTACCTCTGGATAATAAACCTGACACTTTTAAGGTTGAGTCACTTCTATGTGGTGCCTCTATATTATTCTTGTCCTTGTTAACATTGTCCAAATTTTAAAACACAAATGAATCAATATAATTAGAGTTATGATGTGCTAATCATGCTAACACTCGATTCTTTATCAGTATCTGTGCTAAAAAGTGGAATTGGTGCATCCCTCTTTGTGTTCTTGCTTCTTGAAGGCTGCGGTTTTTGTTAGCGTCTCAGCAGGAGTTCTGTTTTTGCCTTGTTTAAAAGGATTTTTTTTTTTGTTTTAAAACTTAGCCACAAGCAATTATACCCACTCCACCTAACATTCAAAGCCATCCTGAAAACTCGGATAATCCGTTTTTCCTACAGGAGGCAGAGTGGTTTACGTTCATATCGCTTTGTTCAGGTTTTTTTTTTTGTTTTGCTTCTTTAATGAGCACTTTAGGAGTGTTTTACAGTGCGATAAGTATCTGTGTTTTGCAGAAACACATATTTTGAGCCAGTGTTCTACCCTCAGGCCTTCAACGAGACAAAACGGCCTACATTCACCATTTTTTGTAAACTTACATGTTTGTAATTTTCCGCATTGTTTTGCATCTTGGGCAGGCTTCAGTTGAAGTTGTACTGTGGTTTGTTCTCAGCTTGTGTTTGCCTTAATTTGAAAGAATTAAGTGCAGTTTTTTTGGAGTCGAAACAAAATAGAACCAAGCATGTGCAGTGTTATTGTCAACACAGTTAGTATTAAGGAAGCAACTGGTTCACTTACCCCTGTTTCTGGGAAAACTTGATAGATACTGACCACTGCAGACTGTGTACACTAGGGCTGCACGATATGGAGATATTCGCTAACTATGTTGAAAATTGCAATAACGATATTATTGCAATATTTGAAAATAGAGTCTACTTTTAGAACATAAACAAAAACAAAATAGCGGCAAAATCAAAACTTAACACAGACTAACCAGGAATAAAACAAGGCTAACATTTTTATTTAGTCACAACACATGTTCTTTTAAGGCTCTGGTGGAAAATGATTCTTCAGTGTAAATCTCTGTCAGATGTTAGACCACAGCGTTATTGCGATATACTTATATTATTGCGATACGGATATTGCGTTTGCTAATATTGCGATAATTTTGCGATATATTGTGCATCCCTATGAATAACCAATTAACCACAAACACTCCTAAAAAAACATGTTTAATGCTAAAAACTATGAATGAGATTGTGGTTTCCGCACAATCACCAGATAATTGCATGGCTAATATTAAGAAATATACACAGATTTGCGATGTTTGATGAGCTGGACAATATTTAATCACACATACACATCCATGCGCAATAATGTAGATTAATTAATTCGCCTATACATGCACGTCTTTGGACAGATTTATGCCGATGCAGGGACTTACAGAGCTTCTGTGCACGCCATTTTCTAAAGAGAACGACTTAATTCCTCATCTTTGAAGTCTGCCACAACACAACCGCTTCCTATTCAGCATATAGTCTCAAATCAATTGTTCAAGGCACAGAGATACAACCTAGACCACAGCGTTATTGCGATATATTTAGATTCTTGCGATACGGATATTGCGTTTGCTGATATTGCTATAACAATAATTTGGCGATATATTGTGCAGCCCTAGTGTACACACCACAAGAAGTGCAGTTTTGGAGATGCCCTGACCCAGACGTCTCGACCAGTGGTTCTCAAGCTATGGTACAGGTACAGCCGGAAGCTGCTCATTTTCAGCTTTGTACTTACTTTAAAATATGTCGATACGGGCTATACATTCACTGAGCTGGTTCGCGTGATTATGCTGTGCTCCAAAACAAAACAGTCGTGCTGAAAATGAGCTGCAGAGCTTCTGGTTCTATATGTTCCGGTGCAGAAAAATTGTTGTTGTAATGTCGTGTAGGTAATGTTGTTGTAATGTCGTGTAGGTAATGTTGTAATGTCGTGTAGGTAATGTTGTTGTAATGTCGTGTAGGTAATGTTGTTGTAATGTCGTGTAGGTAATGTTGTTGTAATGTCGTGTAGGTAATGTTGTAATGTCGTGTAGGTAATGTTGTTGTAATGTCGTGTAGGTAATGTTGTTGTAATGTCGTGTAGGTAATGTTGTTGTAATGTCGTGTA